>OX104129.1:66546380-67173880 GCA_944470555.2 Heterobilharzia americana
GCTTGAGGCATCTGACGTACACGAAGTTTCAACGATTAAAATGCAGCATGGCCTGATCAAGTGGGCCAGAGATTTCAGATAATTTGGCTCATTGCAAATTGAACGTGAGTTAAAGAGTGGAGCAGGGATCCTTATGAAGCTATAAAAGGCTCAGGTCGTTAACAAGGTAGGATATGTGTTCTTTCAAGGTCATCATTTGAGTCAATGGGATGTGGGGCGGTAAATTTCGGGATATAAGCAAGTTGCTTAGCATTGCATGCCAGACTACCCATTGTTGCCTCGGAGGATGACCGACCACTCATTGGCCTGGGGGATGGGAAGGTGTCACTATAGCATTTCTGCCGCTGAATTGGCTGCTGGCTATAGCTGATAGCAGCTGGCTCCAGTATGTCATCATCTGCATGGCTGGAGGTGCTATTATTTTTGAAGCCCGAAAGAGGACGGATTTTTCGGGGAGTTCCAGAGCGTGGATTCTTCATAGGACGCTGGATGGGTGTCACTTACGCTAGCTTTTACGTCATAGCCAGAGGAGGTATAAGATCCCTTATTCTGAACGCTCAAGTGGATAGTTTTGAGTCTATACACGTTGGGTTGTTAACTAAAGTACGTTAGCGGTGCACTACAGTTACATTCCCAGGTAGACGGCAACTGCGCGGTGGGATGTGACGAGAAAAACCTATCATTATTTCTTGAAACCGTATTCCCCAGTTTGGGTGGTTTGGGCTGTCTGTGGCTGTTCGCCTCGGTTGCACTCTCACAATTGAACAGCCGAACCGTACCATGGCTGGCCAAGATTGTTTGGCTCTCTGGTTCTGGGCGAAAAGCGTTTTACAATTATCTTTGTATAGGAATGAACCATCTTGAGAGAGATTCATGGCGCTATATGTCACCAGGTGACCAGGGGTTCTCTATTTCGATGGGCAGCATTGTTTGTCATTCAAACGTTTAGATCTCCACGACGTTTCGTTTAGGAACACCGGATTCGGCAACAGAGCCAAAGACGTGGGTTGCACAGACAGGTCTGCCTGTGTGATATGATCGGACTGACTGCCTTGGGACCCTTGTAGTTCATCACTAAGATTCGTGTTGTCATCCGGGTCTGCGGATACTGTATTTATGCATGTTGGTGGTATGAAGTCTGCATTTCTTGTGCTTCCTCTTGTATTTATAAGTCCTTCGGTGGCAACCGGGGGAGGTATAAAGGCCGGTGGAGTCCGGGTCAGCTTGTCACCCCTACAACTGGTTAACTGCTCTTCACTTTCGGTATCCGGCAATTTAAGCGAAGGCTGCGAAGTCGGTCCGCTACGGAATTTTCGTGTGCGACGCTGACAAGAAGCCACATCAGGAGATATCTTAACCTTGCTATATGGTGTTGTGGATGCTATAATTCTTTGAGAATAAAGCAGTGTTTTGCGTTGCACGGCGAGTTAAACCGAAGTGGAACGGGGCACAGGAACCTGATCAATCTTTTACTTGGGCGATGAACGTTACAAACTGAGCCAGCCAAGCTGCATGCTTGTAAACAATCAATCCAAGCCCGTTGTGGTGCGGAGTTGTCACGGTTGTCAAAGACCACTGAAGAAAGGAGGATTGCATTTGGTTGCTTACCTCACTGGCTACAAAGTCAACTAATCTCTCGCATTTTATCAGACTACCAAGTGAGGAGCCACTTTTGTGGTCTGGCAAATCCATCAGAGAGAGGAGATATTCCATCTTATACTGCTTATTCTCAACTGCTTTCGAGAGTTCCAGAATATCGGACTTAACTTTACTGACATCGCTGCAGACATCAGTCATAAGATTGGGTAACTTAAGTGACGGACCGCAGTCGCCGGTGGAACTTTTAACCTTAGGCAATGGATCAACTAGTTTTAGCCTTTTTGCGCCCTTACTCTTATTTCTGCGGAGGCTACGACACTTGTTTTACCCTCAGCAAAGTAGGCAAGAAGTTTCAAAAACATAAATGATGCTATCATGTTAGGCAAATAGTTGAATAACTGCAGATATTAGATATCAGTTTACTTCGACGGAGTCATGAGTTAGGCAGTAGCAATAACCTTCCTTTTTAGCTTTTAAGTATTTTTCGATAAGTGGGTGACACTGTCCAACGTTCTGCTACCTTGGAGCCGAGATAGGTCTGGTTAACTTCAACGTTTGGAAGACAGGTTCATCGCCTCTCTATGTTGCCTGTGGTCTGAGATTTGCAGAACCTAGAGAGAGATATGCACACCCTCAAGAGATTCAGCGTTTTCCAGGAGGCAAATAGCAACCAGATGCAACAGAATGAAGCGAAATTTTTTTGAACATGAGGGAGACGAGAAGTTACGTCACATGCCTTCAAACTGAAGCCCTTGAGTAGTTTGACTAGCATTACTTTTTTGAGAAAAAAGTTGCTGAGTTACTTCCCCTCCTTTCTGAGTGATACTCTGATATATTCATTGGACACGACCTTCATTTCTGCCAGATAACCTAAAAGCACAACAAAATTTCGCATTTAACTCAAAGTGCACCGTTTGTAGGTGATGTGAAATTTTCTCCCTTTCAGGCCGGGGATTTCCACTGCCTGGGCTGAAACGGAAATGGCAAACAAAATTTTATGAAAATATTACCAGAGATTTTCCACCACCAGCTGTTACAACCGTGCCTGTAAAAACGATATACACCTGTAAATTCAGGAAAAGATTATTATTATTATTATTACAACGAGTGTTTCCTTCAGCCTATTCATTTACATTGCTTGTACGTCAAATCATGTGACTACGATGTTACAAAAAACCAGATCGCAAGCTCTTAATCGTATAACGAGGTCTGCGGGCGGACAGAATCTAGTCTGCATGGAAACGATGAGCATAGCCGGCTTACCCCTGTAGTCGGGGTGACAGTAGCACGCCCCCAAACATTTTGTCGGTGAGAAATAAAGGATGTAGGAAACGTGCTACGCCTGACACCACCTTACGGAAAGCAAACCACTCACTCGTCACCGAAGAGCAGACCTGTGACTGCTGTGGTGTTTGCAAAGAATTGGTTTCAGAGGCTGAAAAAGCTTTTGCGTGTAATATCTGTCTTAGATGGGTGCACTACAACTGTGATAATGGTTTACCGGATCAATACTATGGCTTTGTGAGGAAGCACCCACCAAAATGGATATGGTGTGTATGCTCGGAGGGTCAGAAATCGCCTGCTGTCACCACCGGAAAGCTAGACAACCTGGTGCAGTCAAACATGTTACATGGCACGAACTGCAATAAGCTTCCCTCAGAAACTGGTCAAGTTCCACAAGCGTGCAAAAGTACCACCCTTGGAGATGGGGAGAAATTGGCTCCCACCCCAAATGAGGCGCCAAGATGATAGCGGAACGTCTGGAGACCATGCTGCTGCTGTCGCGCCGGCCAGACAATGCGGCCTCTTGCCGCATAATGGTGAAACTAGACAAACCTTGGGTCACCAGAGAGGCTGACAGAACGTTCCCACTTAGTGATCTCCATGAAGCTGCAACCATGGCGGTGAGTGGAACACCAGAAACGGCGGGCGGATCCACAAAGTGTGATAATTACCCCCGTGATGAAGAGCAGTGGGGGTGGTTAGTGTCACAAACGGGACTTACAGTCCTATTTCGTTATAAACTAAACCAAGTACCTGTTAGGGGTGGTAAATGGGCCTCTCCTTAGCACGACAGAGCATAGGGCACAGTTGCTCAGCGCCACTTTAACAACCACCTTGGCAGCCTGTGGCCATGTAGTACAAGGTGGAGACTTCAACACACCGGCAATCAACCCGGGATTCAAAGTAAGATGTGGGGATAAATCTTTCAAACACAAACTTCGAAATGCGTTTATAGCAGCAGGACTGTTATAGAAGGTTGGGGAAAACACCAGATGGGGACCAGATGGAATAGGCTCGCCGCTCGACTACAATCTAACGGATGATGATATCTGTGTCCAAACCCCTAGGCGAAAGCGACCACTCATATGTGAGGTTCTCTCCGATAACCAAGGAGATACTACCAATAGTTGGGCCAGAAGTGTTTTGCTGTTACCGAGACGGAGACCATCATCTCAGGAACAAAGAATTCCTGAAGGCTGCACGGCTACAAAAATGGCACTCACTATCGAAAGACGAACGCCGGATACAAGTTAAAGATATTATCTGGAGAGCTATTGATAAGAGTGTTCCAAAATTAACCAGACGGCAGCCTCTCAAACAGCATTGGGTAACTCGCGCAACCCAAAGGTAAATACGGAGGAAAAAGAAGGCACGGTATCGGTGGCGTACATCATACAAAGAATCAGATTTTAGTGGCCACAAGACTTTACGCAGCTCGTGTGATATAAGAATTCGTAATGACAGATATACATACCAAAGCATCCTGACCAGACAGTTGAGTTTTTGTCCGAAAAGTCTGTATTGGTACATGTCGCAACGCAAACCGACGAATAAGGGTTTTAACCTGATCACAGGGCCTGCCGGAGAACCTTTGAACAGCAGTGAGATAGCGGAACTGTTGGGCAGTCGATTTGATGGCTACTCAACCCAGTAATACATTCACAGTCAACATCTAGTAATGTAACGAAGTCCCAGGACAGTGACAAAGCTGATGAGCGTGAAAATTTCGTCAAACCAAGTGTTTGCGAAACCTTCAAAGCTGAGAATAGGAAAGTGATAGCATAGGACCAGTGATCCTTCACAACTGGGTCGAAGTGCTAAGCATACCTACATGCAACCTGTTCACGCACTCGTTGGAAGTAAGCCAACTCCCCAAGGAATGGAAACGAGCCACTCTTTCACTGATCTTTGGAGGAGGAGACCGAAAATTCCGTGCAACTACAAACCAAAAGCACTACTCTCCATGATTTTCAAGGTACAGGAAAGCCTAGTTGCGCATGCTGTTTGGGACTAACATCGTTCATCCCACCGGCGTGGCCTCAGAACTGGGCGGTCATGTGCTACAAACCTAATGACCACCTTTAATGACTGGACCACTCACTAGATGGGACAACAAACAACCAGTTCACATCATCTTCTTGGAATTAACCGAAGCTCTCGATAGCGTCTCACACTGCACCATGCTAGAAAAAATTGCAAAAGTGGGTATCACTGAACCACTCTTAGCATGGCTTACAGCATAACTAGAGGACAGAGAATCTCGCTCTAAATAAACGGAAACCGAACAACCTGCAGAAATACAAGAACAGGAGTTTCTCAAGGAGCGGTCCCAGGGCCACTGTTGTTTTTACTATTCATAGATGACCTCCCTAGCAAAACCTCACCATCTGTCCCCCTATTCACCGACGGCATGAAAATATGGAGGACGATAGGTGACGAAGAGGATCCTAAGATGATCCAAAACGGCCTGTTGCGGCTGCAGTCCCGGTCAGATGCAAACGGTCTGAGCTTTAACCTAGAGAAATGCAAGGTGATGAGTCTTCGCACGCCAGAGGCGATTAAAATCACCTACACTCTTAACAAGTATGCAATCACGAGGGTTTTCACAGAGAAGGACCTGGGACCGAACTTTTCTGACACACTGGATACTACATGCATTTATAAGGGAATGGCAGCAAAGGAGAAGGATATTATGCACTTTCTAAGGAGCCAGCTTGGGTCGTCAACCCCAGAATTGTTTCTTATGGTAGTTAAAACCTATGCTAGACCACACCTAGATGTGTTCAACACGATAGCCCCCCCAGCGACAGAGAGGCGCAAATACTCTCTAGAAGGTGCAGAGAAGAGCGACAAAGTCGGCCATCGAATTAACAAGCAAAATATATGTGTAATGCCTTGGACAACTCAGCTTGTTCACACTAAGCTATCGAAGGAAACTAGGTGACCTGATAACAACCTACAAGATCATTCACCAAGTGAACCACCCATATGGGAAAGCGTTATCGGCCCAAAATCGAAACCGTGGGAACCCCACTCGTATACCGTACCACATGGCGAGGGCGAGAGTGAGATATAACTTCTCCCACAGAGTATGCGCCTTGTAGAACGCTCTGCCGAAGGAAGTGGCCACAGCTACACCAGTCAACCCCTTCAAACTACTGCTGGATGAGTATGTGAGCCCAAATGGCTTACCACGAGCATTTGTCAGTGGAAACTGATGATACACTCTTCTACCCTTTTATTCTCCAACCCTAGTATCTGGAACGGGACGCATCTCTCCCCCATATTGTTACCAGTTACATTTATCTTTTCATAAGTACTTTTCAATCCTCTTTTTCTCATTCCCCACTCACCCTGCTTCTATTAATTTTTGAGTAATGTTTAACGCTTACGTGCAGATGCATACAACAAGAGGAATTGCAAACGGTTGATTGGTCTTACCAGCAGCTCCGTTACCCCCCAAAAACAAACCAAGCTACAATTTGCAAATAAAAAACTTCAACTAGACATTTACTGCCTCCAAAGCTATAAGCAGGAAGATGCGAAGAATTCTGCTGCTATCAAGGGAGTGAAACCAAACAAAAAGAATCGAGCCTCAAGACCCAGAAGTGGAAGCTCAAAAACTACAAGTTTCCTCTACTCGCACTACTGATGTTGGACGTTGAACCAACACAAACTTGTGTTCTGTATACCACAGTTATAGGAGACAAGTGGCTGCATCTACTGCGTCGAAATCCACCTAAGGCCTGAAAACTTTCTGAAAGATCAAGAGGCTAGCTCGAAGATTTCAACTAGTTTACATAAGCTAGCTATACAGATATTGGATAGTGAAAAGCTTCAGTGACCTTGAGGAGATTTGGTCATCCTATTGTTTGCGTTATAATGCAATGTAAGGTATTTTCGTTATACATCGTCTTCTGATGTTATGCTTTTCGAATATTTCCAAATTCCCGTAATTTTTATCATAACAGCCCTTGGATCACATTGACTGCAGCAGAAAACAATGAAGAAATGATAACGAATGGATCCATTCTTCGATGTCCACTTTGAGAATTCGGCGTATGCATACTAGATCATATAATTCAAATAGTGTATGAATTATATAGCGAATGCACCAAAGTCCCAAAACGTTATATTTCCTGTTTTACTATGAATAGAGATGTCTCTGACCTCCATTCCAGTCAAGCTAACCGAGAGTTCATGAGAAAAAATACTGACTTACCTCTCGTATCTAACTCGCTAACTCCACCACTTTTTGAAAATTTTCTCTTGTCTCAATGCCTATCATTATCTGTCGGTTCGCCCTGCATTTTCCGCTTATAAGCAAAGTACTACGTAATACTTTGTACGCATACGTCCTAGTCAAAACTGCCTTCAATATCTGTCGATAACACGTTGCTGAGTGTCATTGACGATTAGTATTACTGTTAACTATACGCTTTTCATCCACTTAGCTGCAGATGATAAAAAGGGAACTAGACTTCACATTAGTAAAAAGTATATTACAGAAATCAAGTTTTTTTAACATTGTTTAAGAAATCCAACAAGTCCCTTTCTTAACTCAATCAGAATCTCACCACTGCTTTTTTTCACCAAATTTTTCAGGAAAACCTCCCTTGATAGTCCTTTTACTTCCTTACATTGAGAGGTGTTTCTTCGAGTTTGTTTGAAGTTTACTTTTCCATGCAATCCTCTCTCTCAGCCTACAAATTTGTATTCAAGAACTGGAATGCCCCGAAAAGTTCGTGTGGTGCACTACAAAGCTGTCCAAGACTATAAAGTGCTTAGTGGGAGTCATTTATAGTAAGCCATCTGCTGAGAAATGCAAGATGATGCATGTAAAACACGATGTATCTCAATGACATGGAACTTGAAACGTCACTGACAGAGAAGGATTTGGGCGTTTTAGTTCCTGAAGACCTAAAATCCTATCCCAACTGCCACAGAAATGCATTTGGTGGAAACTTAGCGTTAGTAACTCAGACGAATTTTCGGACAGTTCGATCGTAGATGCTCCCACCAAATTTTCAGCAGCTTCATACGGCCTTACCCGGAGTTCTGGATGATCATCTTCCCCCCCCTTTCTCCAGAACGACAAACTAAGCTTAGAATGCATCCAGAAGGGTTCGAAAAACTGTGTTCGAGGACTTAGGTCGAAAACATACGAAGAACGACTGGTTGCGCTAGATCTGTATCCTCTGGAATACAGAAGGCTAAGAGGAGACTTGATAATAACTCACAACATTCTGAGCACGCCTGGCCACCCACTCAGTCACTTATTAAATCTTAGCTGTAGCTCTAATCTTAGAGGACACACAGAAACTAAGCCTGGAACATAGCAGGTCAGATATCAGGCACAACTTCTATTCCTTAAGAGTTGTTAAATCCTGGAACGCTCTTTCTGAGGATATGATCCAGGCTACTTCGTCTAAATCCTTTAAACGCTGACTGGATACCTACTAGACATATTGCTGGGGTCTGCCTAGGACTAATTGAATTGTCTCATTTTAACCGCCACTTTTCCCTCTTTCTTTGTACAGTTAGTAGTGATCCACGGGTTATAGACGTGGCAGCCAGTTAAGCAAAAGCTTCTTCTATTCCGTCAACAACCATTTGAACCATTTCAATCTTGTATTATTCTCTCACCTTTTCAGTGAGACCCGGGCTTTATCTCCAATACTTGTCAAATTCCATTAAACCTACATTGTGTGTTCTCCGTATTTCCTGAGTTGTCCCTAAAGAATATAATTTTATGACATTGGTTAAAAATTACTTCGAACAGTCATTCCAAACGCTGATTTTCGACTCTTGTTTTCATTCTAGTAGCAGCCGAGGACAGTTGGTAAATGAAGTCGTTTTGTAATATGTAACGCAAGATGCTATTCAAGATGCTTTTCATATCACCGGGATTGAATTCACATACATCTATGTATTAAAAGGGTTGTTATGTGAAATTGCATGACTAGGAGCTGATGCCTTATTATTCGTTAACCAGTTTCATTGCAACTACTTTCAATCTTTTCACGGATGCTACAACCAGACCAGTATCACCAGGGATGCTATTGGCAACTGCCATCGCTGGCCGTCGTTTATACTCAACTAAACGTTTTGAACTCTGAATTTGGTGCGATATGTTTTCTCAGATAGACTGTAACTAGTTTCAATCAAGTTGATAAGTTTATGACAATTGGTGCATCAGTTTTTGTTAGGGCATCTGTATCCATAGATTTAAAGTCTGGTCTGTAGGGAAGAGTATTCAAACAGCAACGATAGGATTTATGAAGCTAACTGTCCTGTTCACCTTCGATGATGACATCATCGGCGACATAAAGCATAAAATCTTCAAAGTAGTAATGAAGAACTTAAGACATCTGTGTGCTACCTACCGTTTTAAGGGTTCAGCTGTGAATATTAAAGAGTAAAGTCAGTGGAATGCGTACACGTTCAGCTGACTGAACAACTCCGGGTAATATTTGCCGGGGAAGTTTAAGCTAGGTTTGAGATAATTGACGAAGGGTAATCATCAACTATAAAGTTTGTGGGCCAATGGGAATCGGTAAAAAATTAGGTTTTTAAAAGGGCACATCTTCCTTTTCACCCCTTATATTGGCACTGATACTTAGCGCCAAGAAGATGTGCGGGAACAAGTCGCATCACTTCTTTCCATAGGGTCATCGCATCAAAAGCCGCATCATACGTGTTAAGGAGCATAAAAGTAATAATGTCAAACCGTACCTTTTACATTTTTCAAATATACGTTCACCAGAGACTAATCTTCCAAAGGTACTGTATTCTACCTGATATCATAGGGATGTAATTTATCTTAACAATGGATGTATTTTGGTTTGGATATGCAGTTTCAGCTAGCTTTGAGGAACTAGATTTTGTCTACAAAGGAAAATAATTAATCTAACGCTACTACGTAGACAGAAGAGAATGTTAATAGTCAAACTTATATATTTTTTTAAGCGAAAAGCAATAAGCGTATTATTTAAAATGTTAAATGCAACTGAATGTTGACTTCAAAGCTTCCGCACTATGTAGTTACGTACAACCCTAGTTTATGTGTCGATCCCACAGTCAGGGATGGCATGACTGTTAGCAGTGGTGGGTAACGAAAGTGCTGAAGAATGCATCAAAAATAGGTCATATTTGGCACTAATTTAGGATTCTTAGGAATACTGTTAAGAAAAAGGACAATGGTTATCGGGTCACCGGAAAAGATGGGACCCTGATAACCTCTCGTGACAGGCAGCCAGAATGTTAGGCCTAACATTTTAAAGCATAATTCGACTGTTCCACAGCAACGCTTCTATTTCCCAGCATCCAGCTTGAATCCAAATGGAAAGTAGATATCGGTCCCCCAACTGTACTCGAAGTTGAGAAGTCTGTTTCGAACCTGATACAGTGCGAAGCAGCTGGATATGACGGTTTCCCAACGTAAGTTCTTAAGGATGATGACCGAAAATTACTGAGTGGAGTAACAGAAGTACTAGATAATGCATGGGAATTAGAGGTACTCCCGTCAGATCGGTCTACATCACTGATCATTTCAGCAGATAAGAAGGAAGAGAAATCTTGTGATAATTGTAGGGGGTCTCTTTGACTAACATCGTATCTAATATACTACTGTCCATAGTTATCCAACAACTGACTGAAGTGCAAGAACATCAAACTTGTGAAAGCTAAGCAGGTATTAGATCTGGACGAAGGTGTGTCGATCAGCTTTTCACTCCTCATCAGCTTTGGGAACATAGGCATACTTACCGGCGGCTGATACTTGCCATATTTCTTCACCTAAAGGTGGCATTCGACTCTATCGATCGCGAGGTGTTGTGACACTATCTGCCTTTGAAGCGAGCACCGAGCAAGTATGTAGCGCTAATAAAAGCACTCTGGTCGAACTCACGCAGCCATATCACGACCAGGGACAGTTATCATGTGAAGGGACATTAACAATTGATGTTCGCCAGGGATGCCCACTGGCCGTTCCTATTTTACTTTGTCATAGGCATACTAATGAAAATAACCCTAGGTACGCCTGACCTGCTTCCTGGAGGTCATCTGGTTGACTTAAAGTGTGCAGATGACATTGTCCTCCTGGATGAAGACGCTGACGCAATTTAGGGTCTTGTGAACGCGTTGAGCTGAGATCTGAGTATATTTAGCTTGCTTTTCGCACCTGTCAAATTTGAGATGATGCTCCAGGACTGATCTATTGGAAGTGCTCCCAGCTTCGTGATAAAGAGTGAAGTGGTTATATGTGTCAGCCACTTCACTTACTTGGAGAGTTGCATCAGTCCAAACGATTTGGTTGGTGATGAAATCTCAGCCTAGATACAGAAGGCCCGTTCGACATTCTCCTCATATGTGGTGCTGGCCGACAAGATATCTGACCATGTATTAAAGGAAGAGTGTACTTCTCTGCAGTCCGTTCTGTCCTGCTATAGGCCTTTGAAGCATGACCGTTTAAAGCAGAAGATATAAATAGGCTACATGTTTTTCTATCTTGTCAACACTTAGTTAACCTCATTTTCATTGACACAGTATGCATACGAATGGTGTTACAATGGCAAATTCAATATTATACAAAATTTTGCTGAGAACTTATGTATAGGTTGTAGAATAGATGTCTGTCAAAAAGATATGAATTAGAAGTTTAAGAAGTAATTGCTATTGCCTATTTATCATGATGTATAACATTGATGTGACAAGTGTACTTGTCGTATTACCGCAACTACTTTAGATTATATGGTGTACTTGTTCTTAAAGGTGCTTAACAGTTTTTATGCAAAGGAACCCTTCACTATCTCCTTGTAGTATCTCTTCTGAAATATTCTTAGAGGCTGAAAAACCATAACTCCATGTTATATATGAAAATAAGTAAAACAAGCTAAACTTAGTAACCAAGTACACATTTGTTTACTATACAGTGAACCACATCCATTGTGTAAGGAAAGTATGCTCCATGGCTGCCATAGGCTTACTGAGTGGGATAGGGCATGGACCCACGATCGAGTCAAACACCGAATTCATTGAGCAATAACGCGACTGTGATACCTGTAGATAAATTTGAAGTCCTCCAGGTAGTCATTACTGTCTATGTCGGATATGGCTCTGCAAGTATGAGGATGAGTTACACTTTTTGGCTGTTCCACATCATGGTGCCCGAAGGTGGAAGTAAATTCGCATCAAATGACTGCATGGTCCAAGTCACAGCCACCTGAGGCCGTCTTTTTGCTGGCTCTGATTTGTGTAGAGTTGAACCCACTGATTTAAGAATTTTGTCACCGGGGATGGAAAACTATAGAGAAGGGTAGACGGCATAGGTCAACCATTTCTAACCCCTCCTACTTACAGTAGGAAGACACCATAGTTAAAATTCTGGTCTTCTGAGTAAAACACCCCTCGCCATCACATCCTTTTACTGACAGGATTGCAAAATTACTCTAAGATCATTATAGCGTGAGTGATTTATACTATGGCAGTAGCAAATTTTAAACTAGCCACTGTTCAGCTGGTATTTTTAGTATGGTAAGAGCTTAATAGACAATTGTTCCTAGAAGCAGGGCTCTTTAGACTTTTGCATTACGCAACTTCAACTACTTAGTCGCAAACGAATGTTGTTGATAATAAGGTAATGTTTTAAACACTTCTGTCTTGTAACTGTTGCGACTAACCAGCTACATCCTGTGATATGAAGGAATAATAACCACGGGCTCTGAAAAAGATGAACCAAAAATTTGACACGATAATTAACGTTTGAGTTCATGATAGCGCTGGCTTTGCTTCACACCTGGTGAATTTGTGTATTGCAGCAAAAGTAGCTAGATGCTATTGTAGTTACTTACTAACTGACACTAAATAATCCCCTTTCTGTCACCCTACTCAAAATGTTGCATACGGAGTAGGAAATGGAACTGTTTCCAGTGTTCGGAAGTGAGAAATTGAACTATTGAGTAGCAGCAATGACAAGACTAGTTCCTAAAGTTAGACATGTTTATTTTAGGTTTATATTCATCACAGACTGACATCAGTTTAAAAACCATTACAAACCTGGCGGCAGTGGACAGTTGTCTCGTCCTAGTATGGGACTCCTCAACAGTGTGCACCCATGACTCTACCAGGGATTGAACCTTCAGGTTTCGTAACCAGCACATTACTATTCACCCACTGGGTCAGAATCCAGTAGTTCACATTTCCTACTTCTGTTAGTTCACGATATAGCGCAACCCCATGCGATACTGTCGTTGGGTAACAGTTCTCACGTTCTACTTAGCTTGCCCCACCTGTTAAGACTTCTCACTAGAACTTCAGGAATCTCATTACTAGTCACTACTAGGGAGCAATTCTATATAGAGGTTTATGGGGATTTATTTATTGATTTTAGGTTGGTATTCATCACGGACTGACACCAGTTGGAGAACCACTGGAAACATGGGAGCACTGGGTAGCTGTTTCAGCTGTGTGCACACATGACCCCCCGAGGGATCGAACTTAGGGCCGTCAGGTTCCCAGGAGCCTGATCTCAGTCCGTGATTAATACCAAAAACCTCCAAAATGAATTACATATTTGTTATGCATCAACGTTACCACTTATTTTATTAGAAGTTTATATCTACTAAATCATTATGTGAGTAAGTCAATTGTAATCTGTTTTAAGGCTAGTTTGTTTCGTTTTGAGTATACATAAAAAACAGGAGGTTCTTTTATGGTTTACATAGAATTTCATGTTTGTTAGAATACTCGTGGTATAAGTTTTTGCTTGCGAGTAATTTGATTATTGTTTTTGTTGTTGCAAAACTCTATTCCTAGGCTAACTTAACGATCTGCCTGCACATTTTTCAAAAGAAATTTGTTTATGATGACACTGTTGGATGAATGCCAAAGTGAGTTTCCCTAAATTTTTTACTTCGTTGTACCTCTAGTTTATAGAAAAAACATCGTTAGTATTCATTTATTAATAATATTATCAAACATATCCTTATGTAGGTTTTCCTCTTCTTGTTCAACTTCACAGATATTTATCTTATGACAGGAGACTCCTTAGTAAATGTAGAGTATGCGGATTAGTTAGTCCTGTCAAGTAAATATTTCGGCAAAATATACAGTCTTCTAGACACCTTAAATGGCAGTTTGAAAGTGTTAGGGATACTTTTCTCACCACCCCAATGTAAATTGTTACTCCTAAACTAGTCTATATTGACACGTCTTTCAACAGTAGGAAGTGAAATGAGTGAGATGGAGACGCTGCTGAAGCGCTATGTTCCACTAGGAACCCAAAGGATAAGTAATAATAAATAATAATTTATTGTAGGCCCAAAAATTGAACACTTTAGCAGAATGTAATTTCATATTAGAATGGCACACAGTAACACCCTATTATTGTAATGTAATTATTGCAATGATAGTAATGATATGATTATGAGCAATAAATTGTGCACGTAACGTCATTAAGCAAGTAATTCTCTATCATTGTGTTCTATCTATCTTAGTTTGGCAAATATAATATAGAAAATATTTATTTGTCCATTATTTTAGTCGTTCTGGTATACTAGAAACAAACAGGTGTTGGACTTCTTAATTTTGGAAAACTAAGTTATCAGGATCACTTGTTTGTTCACAGTTTAACTTACTCTCTAAAATACTTACTATTCAAGAACACAATTACTAATGGGCTAACCTGTTGATGTACACTTTTTATTGTCCAAATCATAATGATTTAAGCATTAGATGATTGTTTTGTCTGTAGGAAACGTAGCTTATTCTAAGCAGTATGTCAAAAAAAAAATATTATCTGACGTCAATTTTGATGGATGCAGTGTATTGTAATATGAATGAACGATGCGTAAATTATTGACCTTTATAAGAGCAGAGTAATTTTTCAACTGTCCAACTGTAGTATCTATCTGTGATGTCTTCGTTGGAAATCACCTGGCTAATCAAGGTCACAGGATGTAGTCATTGATGTAGAGATGTGATGAGACTATAAAGTATACTGTTGAAGGACAAAAGTAACAACTCACTTTACGTGTAGCTTAAGGTTCTTAAGGTCAACCGTATTGGATGGTCATAAGTACATACATTCAGTTATTCACCAGTGGTTATCAGTACTTGGAAGGATGTCACCATCTGAATGGATTAGGGATGTACTATCCGATTGACATCTGATTGTGGTGGACTAGATCATGCAGCAAACAATGAGGAGCGAGAAGAGGGGGATACGCTGGACCGATGAAAGGAGCCTCGAGGATTTGGATTTCACCGATGATTTATGTTTAATGCCGCAAAAACTCAAAGATCTACTGCCGAAAACCAACAAGTTGACTGAAGAGGCGAAGCAGCGAAAACAGGACTTCAAGTGGATGTAGAGAAGACAAAGGTGATGAAGATACTCAACCAACAACAGCATCAACAACAAGCACCAATCATCGTCAACGCGAGAAACCTAAAGGAAGCAGTCTCTTTCACCTACACCTACCTAGGCAGCATCGTTTCAACTACAAGCGGCACAGATGAGGACGTCAAAGCCAGGATCGAAAAAGCAAGATAGCCTTTCACTAATCTGAAATCAGTGTGGAGATCTACTGCACTCAGCACAAAGAACAAGATCCGGATTTTCAACACCAATGTCAAGTCAGTACTGCTATATGGTTCAGAAACTTGGCGAGTCACGAAAATCACTTCCAACAAACTACAGACATTCATCAACAGCTGCCTACGCTGGCTCGATACTGAAGGTCAGATGACCAGAATAATAAGAATAAGTAACAAGGAACTCGGGGAACGAACCAACCAAAAACCTATCACCCAACAAATATGCAGGAGAAAGTAGAGATGGATTGGACATACACTGAGAAAACCGTTTGGAGACATCACACGTCAGGCCCTCGAGTGGAATCCAAAGGGGAAATGACGAGTTGGATGTCCAAGGTGAGGGTGACATGGAGGAGATGATGTGAGGAAGAAACGAAAGCTTGTGGGCAATCATGGAGCGAGGTTCAAAAGACTGCAGAGAAGAGAGTGCAATGGAGGTGTGCTACTGAAGCCCTATGTTCCACTAGGAACCCAAGGGAAAAATAATAATCCGATTGACATTATAGTATAATTTTCCTATCTTCATGCAGACAGTTAATTTTCATTCTTTAATTCATAGATTGTCCAATATTCACTCCATTGGTTGTGCATGGTTTTTAAGGTTAGGTGTTGTTGTTTACTTTCAATTGTAGAAAAGTTAACTGATTTACAAAAACAAGTAGCTCAGACAAGCAAAAATGTGATAACACGTACGCAAAAATGGCGACGTCTTTCAGCTGTACCGTCTACAGACTGTGATGTTGTATTAATATTTAAAAGAGGAATTTCCGAAGACATTGTTGACTGGTTAATTAAGATTACAAGAAAGCGTGTACCACAACTTGTTTTACAAAAACAATTTCATCGAACATCAGGACAGTATGCACTTTATATGACAGCGTCATACAGAGGGTAAGTTGTTAATTCTAGTCAATTTGTGTGCCTTTCATGATGAATACTAATGGCTGGTTCTTATGAACGGAGTGTCAATCTCCGGTTAGTCGGTTGGGTATGATTGGTGAAAAGTCTTAGATACAGTTTTCACACCTTTTAGCACTAATTCGGGAAATACATCTACAGCCCCAAAGCAGGTTGGTTCTGTTTAAGCGATCTCATCTTGTTAGAAATCAAGGATAATAGTCGGCAGTGGAATTCGGAACTCGCGTTTCGTCCTGCTTGGAACTCGTCAGCTGAAAGTACCTGTCTCCTAGTGACTGATGTTTTTCCTATTAAGACTCGAACTCAGGACCAATCACTTTAAACACCGGAGCGTTATCCACTAGACCAATGAATCCTTGTACGACAGACGTAGTTTTCATTTTATTGCTTGTAATTCAACTTGCGTTCCTTTTCCACACAAGTTAGAGACATTACAACCAAGTTGTTTAGTTTCATGATGTTATATTGCACGTTTCGTCTTATTTGGGACTCTGCAGCTGGATATACCCGCACCCCACTGAGTGATGTCGTTCTCACTAAGGCTCAAACTCGGCACCCTTCCCTTCAAACGCCACAGCGTTGTCAACCGGGACACAATAGCCACCTCTTGGGTAGCGGGTATCAATTGTTGTAAGGATACTTGTGATTTCCCGTTGCTATACAGGGCCGAATCGCTCGATCTCTGTTGGACGAAACGCGTCCTGGATTCCTCTGCTAGTCACCAAGATCAATTTAACACCTTGTTGAGTTTCAGTTGACAACCTATAAAATTTAAGTGAATTGAATAGCTTGACAATCTTTGGTTACCGACTTCTTCAACTTTAGAAACACATTCCGAAACAGTTAACTATCATTTTTAGTGCATACACTTGTATTATCTATAATCTGCATAAAACAGATTGAGTGGACTATCTGTACTGAATGAAATGTAGCGGAATATAGATCATGTCAAATTGAAACAGGTTAGGTAAATTTTCAATTTTATCACAATCTCGTTGGTTGAAATCAATGACAGTTACTTCACAAGTGTGAACAGTTTCATGTTAATCATATTTTCTAGTTTACTGAAAAGCATATTTACAATGGCAGTGTTTACTGAAAGTTACTGTTGTAGCGCGAAACATTTCATTGGCAAAAATACAATTTATTTTTGAGGTTAATGAGAACTTTTTGTTTAAGGTGGCATTCATTATGAACTGACATCAGTTGGAAAACCATTAAAAGTGTGGAAGCATTGGACAGCCGTCCTAGTACTAGACTCCTCAGCAATACGCACCCATAATCTAGCTAGGCATCGAACTCAGGACCTTCAGGTTTCATAGCGAACACGTTAACCCTTCAGCCACCGGGTCGGAGTTTGGTGGTCCATAGTTTTCCACTTCTGTCAATTCGCGATATGGCGCAACTATCACCCAAAGTCTTCAGTTAGCATCCGCTTCACTTTCGAGTGATTAATCACACAGGTCACGGTTTCTCATTAGAACTTCAGGATATTCATCTCGTAACTGTAGACCATCAAACTGTGATCCAGTGGCTGAATGGTCAATGCGTTCGTCGTGAGATCTGAAGGTCCGGAGTTCGATGCCATACTGGGTCGTATGTGCGTACTGCCGAAAGGTCCAATACTAGAACGAAACTTATGTAGTGATTAGACCTGATTCGATGCTCAACTTCTTTCAAGACGCTCGTTATAACTATGACCTAGATGTTTAGAATCTTATAAGTAATGTATAACAGATTCATGGTATATAGCTAGGCATTCATTTCGCTATTTTAATGACCAAGACTATCGGAAATCCAGAGTGAAAGTTAGTTTCTTCTGTTTTAAACAATTCAGTTTGTTGAACACTAACAATGATTCCATTTTAAGGTAGTATTCATCATGAATTGGGATCACTTGTAGAACCGTTGGAAACACCGGACTACTAGACACCTCGACATTGTGCACCTATGACCCCAGCAAAAACCGAACTCAGGACCCACGTGGTTCGCGGTGAACACGTTACCATTAAGTCACTCGGTCTGAATCCAACGGTTCATGTTTTCCTACTCCCTTTAATTCGGGATATAGTACGACCGTCATCCAATATCATTACTGAGTATTCATCTTCACATCCGAACTGGTTCTCATTCGAACTTCACTAATGAGTGTTGGATAATAATTCAGTTTGATGATTTCAAGTTGGTATTCATCACAAAAAATGTTGCTCATTGGATTCCAATCCAATGCCTGAATGGTAATGCACTCGCCGTGAGACTTGAATGTCCTGGGTTCAATATTTGGCGAAGTGGTAGGTGAGCACTACCGAGGAGTTCTATACTAGGACGAAGCAGTTTTCTAGTGCTCTGACGTTTTCAATGGCTCTTCAGTTGGTATCAGTTCGTATTGAACACCGCCTTGGAACCAATCAGTTAATCCCCACAAACCTCTAAACTTAGTGATTTTATTATCTACGATTTTGCGAACTGTAACAGCGAACCGAAAGTTTTATCACACCTTAATATGGGTGTGAAATGCTACTTCAGTTTAGTACTATGTAAGTTTATAACGTCATTTAGACGTTTATCCATAGCACTTTTATGCGTATATTATTTCTGATAGTCTGTAACATACTTCGCTCTATTTTTACTGAAATAAACTTGTTTTCTCTAAAGCTTACTAACTGGTGCTGAAGAATTAAGAATTAAAAAGCCTTTATTATCTGAACATGGTGGTGGTTTACGTGAATTCTCAGTTGAAGAATTCGGTCTATTCGACAATGTAATGGATGAAAAACTTTTTCTGTCTACCAGTGAACGTAGTAATATTGTAAATCATTTTCTAATGAGTTTACGTGCTTATCGTGAAGATTCTGATATTTGTTCAGTCAAATTAGTGGATGGACAATGTATGAGTAAGTAGTTACGTTATTTGTAATTGAATTGTATTTATTTACTGTTTTTTTCTTCGAGTTTAATTTTCCATTCAAGCTGACAGTAAGGGGAATCGAATGCTAACAAAGTTGTGAAACCGCGGCTGCTCACACTGTAGATGGCTATTTCTTCTTTGGTCACCTGAAAAAGAAGGGTTAGTGCGTGACCACTGAGTTCATATAACCCTTGTGGAAGTTTGAGATTTTGGTCTTTTAGTTTTAAAGCCGACTATGAACCTTAGGTCGCGTCACTCGTGTACCGTGGGGTAGTGGGAGTGTGCTATTTTTGGTGCCAACCTTTTCTAACCTTCCGTTTCCCATAGGGAAGGCAGTATAAGCGTGGCACTACTAGTCATCCAAGAGAAACACCTTACTGCTGTCATACTCTTGTTCGAACTAACATACTACAGTATATCTAGTAAAAGTGAATTTTGTATGTAAGTAGCTGTTGACTGTATTCTAAATGAATAGTGCCAGCATTTCATTCATTTGTTTTCTATCTATCGCAGTTTGTTTCCTATCATCTGTCTACGTTGTTATCACTTACTGACTATTTCCGTTAGATAAATACGTTTTGTTTAGTGTAATGAAAAAGACAATGGTAAACGAATGCAGTAAAAATTTTCAATATTTTTTAAAAACATTGTTTAACAATTAAAAATCGAGGGTGTTAGGCATGTTCTTTTTGTCTTGTTATGTAAGTGGGAATCTTTTTTATTGAAATCTAACTTAGTGTTTTAAAGATCACTTTGATTGCTTAAGTTTTCTGGATAACTTGAAAAGACTAATTGTGTGTGTGTATATATGCGTACTACCATGATAATGTGCTCAAAGTCTCTGGGAAATAAGCTAATGGCTAGATTATGCATGCGTCTACTCTAGCATTTCAAGCAATCTCGTTGTATAGACTTACTCATGACTAAATATTAGTTGCTGGAACTTTTGAAAACACTTATTTCCTGATACAAATTTAAAACAGGCAACAAATGTAATTCATAGCGAGATTTATTGAATTCATAAATTTCAGTAGGAGTCGTCAGCGCTTTCTACTCTACATACATGATTATATATATATATATATATATATATATATATATATATATATATATATATATATATATATATATATATACTGTTGTACAATAAAGGAATACATACACACATAATACAACAGACTAAGACATCGACTGAGGCATGGCAACACAGAGTTAGGATTAGGTTGGGAGGGGGGTTAACGAATTGATAATGAAAAATAAAAGGAATAGGAATGGATTACATCATTTCGAACAGAACAATAAGTAGTCAACTAGATAACTTGATAAAGGTGTACACTAAGTGAAGAGAATATAAGTGTTAGGTAAACAAAAATATTGATTACAATAGTGACAATACGAGTGAGTGATAATAATGATAATGATACCAATGAGAATACGAATATTGAAAAGACTGGAAATAGCGTCATTTTGAAACAGGGTGTATAAGCATGAATTAAAAAGCTTGGTAACAGTGGATGGATGATATTTTTATCGTACGTAAAAGTAAAGTGGAAGCAGAAACCCCACTGAAGAACTTTAATTCTTGTCACGTAACCTTTAACTTCACAGTTGAACACGAATAAAATGATCAAATCAACTTCCTAGACGTTTTCTTGGTAAAAAGGAATGATGGATCTGTAGGAAGATCCATCTACGGAAAGTTTTAATGATCTGGACAGTATTTCCACTTCAAGAGTTTTGTCCCAATCTAATATAAAAAGAACTTAATCAATACCCTATTTGATAGAGCAAACGAAATTTACTCTGACAGTACCATTAAAACAGTAGAGGATATTTGTAGCTCAGGTGGATGGTCTTGGTTGTATTGTGTTCTCTGAGCTGGGTTGTTTAGTCGTGGAGCTATCATCGTCTTTCTAGACTACATCATCAGCACCAACTTCAGTATGAAGTGAGCAGTTAACACCTCTCCGTGAGTGATTCAGTAACTTGCCTTGAAGAACTACTTTGTGACTGGTTGTTTCCTTTGATTTTTGCGTCATTGACTGTACAGATTTTCTTGTTGGCTGCTCCTCTGCTTGACCTCTGACTTTTCTATCATTTGTCATTTTTCTTATTGGTTGGTAGATTAGGTCTATGTCTATACATCCGTTGATGTCTGACTGATTGATTCCTGGATGTCAAGCTTCTAGGAATTCTCTGATATTCCTTGTGTTTCCTCTGTTCAAGATTTCTACATTGTCAAAATTGAATTCATGTTTATGACTATCCACATGCATTTAAATGAGTGACGAAATGTCGTGTGTGACGTTTAATAGGCAATTGGTGTTCATGTAGACGAAGGTGAGGAGGGAGACCACTTTGTCCAATGTAGTGTTGGCTACAGTTATTGCAATTGATTTTGCAAATGACATTCTGCTTGTCTTTTCCGGTTGTCGCATCCTTTGGTCTGCAGAATAGTGTTTGGAGGGGATTTGTTGGTTTATGAGCCACACCAATTCCAAGTGGTGTAAGTAATCTTGTCGTGATTTCTGATATATTCTTTATGTATGGTAGGATGATGGGTTTGTTGATTTCTGTCGATGACTTTGTAGTTGATGATTTACGGGATAGGCATCTTCTGATAAAGTTTTGTGGGTAGCCGTTGTTCTTTAGGATAGAAAGCGAGTAATTTTCTTCGTTTCTCCGTGAAGTTATTGTACTGCGGTATGTTCTCGTTCTTTTGAATAGAGTCTGCGCTCAACTAATTCTGTGCATTGTTGGGTTGTTACTACTGTAGTTGAGGATTCGGTCAGTGTGTGTTGGCTTCCTGTACACTTGGGTTTCCATCTTATGGCATTTGTCCTACTGACTAAAACATTGAGGAATAGTAGTTGGTTGTTTGATTCTTTCTCCATTGTGAATTTGGTGTCATTGAAAACGTTGTTGATCAAACTGTGAGTGTTTTCTATTTCATCTTTTTTAATAATGACAAAAGTGTCGTCCGCATAGGGAATCCAAATTTCTGGTTGAATCATAGGTAAAATAATGTCTTCTAGTCTCTGCGATTAGTCTGGATCTCGGTGATCCCATTGGACTTCCTTTCATCTGTTTGTATATCTTGTCATTGAATTAGAAGTATGTTGTCAGACAAAGGTCGATGAGTTCCATCAGGCGTAGACATTAAAGTTTTGTGCGTTCTAAAAGGCTTGTGTCTTCAATGAGCAGGAGAGATATAGTTTCCTTGGCCAACTGTGGTTTGACTGATGTATATAATACTGTGACATCAAAGGACACCGTTAGTTCGTAGTTTTCTATACTAATGCTTTTGATCTCTTCTAAGAATTCTGTTGATGATTTGATGGGATGTCCGCACGGTTGAACAAGGTATTTCAGTCTTCTCGAAAGTTGTTGATATGTTGTATGTTGGAGTTCCCGGAAATGAAACTATTGATCGTAGAGGGATATCTGGTTTGTGTATTTTTGGTCTACTGTGGAACTTAGGAAGGACAGATCCATTCTATTTCATTCGCCATTTGTCTTGTTTTGTTATTTCTTCTGCTTTGAAGAGTTTGTTCAAGGTTTTATTGGTCTTGTTGTCGAATTTCTGGATAGAGTCGGTTTCAAGTGGTTGATGTACATTCTCGTTGTTGAGTAAATTCTCTGCTTTCTTGATGTAGTCTTATTTGTCCATGACTACAGTGATGCGTCCTTTGTCTGCTGGAAGTGTAACATATCTTCTCTATTCCCAGTCTTTTTAATGTTTTCTGTTTTTGAGTGTTCGTTTGAGCGTGATATTTCTTCTGCCTGGTCAGTGGTACGATTGTTTGCCATATTTCTTGTTGAGTGACCTCATTTAATCCAGATGTTTCAAGTGACGATTCTAATGCTGCAAATAATTCTGGTTTCGAGGTATCTCTTATGTTGTAATTCAATCCTTTTTGAAGTTCTTCCACATTGTAAAGGCATCATTTCCTTTCGTATAACCTTCGGTTTACTTTCCGTCAACCGTTGTATGCTGTCTATTCCTATTTTAGTTTTTATTCTTGTATATAAGAAGTAGTTTCATTTAGTTAAACTGAAGTGACCGGATGATGCTAACGCAGTGAGATACTTGGACTGAATGCGTATAGTGATTGTTCTCTCGCAGTACTTTACACTTCACTGAACCACGAAAACTAGAAAGCAAAGATCAGCCTATGATTGTAAGGAAGAAACTTTGTTCAATAGAAGTACATCATTTATTTACAGTTTTCATGAACATATAAAGCTATTAGGTCATAAGTTGGATATTCATTTTGACTGGTCATCTGTGGGATAAAATTGTCCAGTAGGGTTTTCCCTGACCGCACAGATAAATGAAACAAAGAATTACAATACAAAAGCTTATACTATAGCGGTTGATGACTTAGGCCGCTTCCTATTAAAAACAAATCAACATCAGTCAAGATACAGTACGAATAGATATGCTAGTTTTGTTGTTTATTATTCTTTTCATGTTTTGGAAACGGTTATAACTCGAGTACAAGTGGTCAGTAATCCTTTATCTCATGATTACCTATCAGTCGACTATATCATACATCGCATCATATTGATTTTGGCTTTCTAATTGATATACCATGTATAAAGAAATACTTCTTTATGATACTTTCTACATGTTCTTTTTGTAATGAAAGCCGTAGTGTATGAAAGACAGTGGTGTCAATATATTAACAATATACCTCCAATAAATTTACAGTGAATAATACTGTTTACACATAATGATCGGATTTTTAAGCCATAGTAATATATTTCGGGCAGAATTAATACTCTTCAGCTGTAATTAATCGAACATTTACTGGGAGATTTCATTGGAATTATGTTTTCGTTGTCAGTTAGTTTAACTATCTGGCACTACATATCATTCAGTTGATGATTGAGCTGAGTTACCTTTTAACTTGCATTTAGTATGACTGATATGTATTAATATAGATTCTAATCTCAGTAAAAGTAGTTTTTATACAGAGTCAGACAATTAGATTATGTAGTCTGACAATATCTCCTGAAGACTAAGGCAGAGAAATGTTGCTGAGTAACTACTATTGAGAAGAGAAAACCGAAAATCAGGTTAGATATTTTCTAAACTTCGCGAACCTTGATGAGAAATCTCACTTATGGTTTCCTATGCAAACTAAAATATTCAGACCACATAGTTGCATCTGGTCGATACCACGACTGGTGTCATAACTGAGAGCATGAGGCTGCACGCGACATACTACTGACGGGCATGAGTAGGTCTAGACTACTCACACCGATAGGCAGTGCTCGCTAGCTAGATCAAGGTGACCTGAACACCAGATGGCGGGGTCGTGAATGGGTACCTCTGAGGAGTCCCATACTAAGACGAAACAGCTGTCCAGTGCTCCCAGGTTTTCAGTGGTTCTGCGATTGTTGGTTTGTAGGAACCTACTTGTTATAAAGTAGTTTTCATTATGCGCTGACATCAGTTACAGAACCATTAAATAACTGGAAGCACTGGAAACAGATGTTTCGGCTTAGTTTGCTATTTCTCAGCAGTACACACACATACTCGAAGGAAATCAACGTAAAATTTATTCTGACTCTAATCCTCCTAGTATGGTCAGGAAAAATTTGCACTCTGGAGACATATTAATTTGTCGCAGTTGTGCGACTTTACTTTGAGTGTTTTTGAGAAGTATAAAGTAGTATACCTTATTAACAATACTAAGACACTGGAGAATAATAAAATTATACTGACACTTTTTAGCGCGAATAATGATGTTGCGAGCTTGCATCAAAGAAACCCAAGAAGTGAGGGTAAGTAGTTACTTTTGACAGATCTAACACGCTACACATTTGCACAGGCATTTCAAGGATATTTGCAATACATTAATTCCTGACCGTTAGTCAAAAAGGTGTGCGTGTTCAAGTAATATCTAACAAGATATTTGGTTCTTACATAGTATGATTTCCCATTTACTCAGAACTTACTCATAGAACTAAGATATCGGTTGATGATGATGACAGACTAGTATTTATACTGGGTGATGAAAATTTGAACCAGGGCCGGATGCGCACCAGCGACCACTGGGTTACCAGCCCGGTGCTCTACAAATGAGTTACGAGGTCCGACGGCTCACAAAAATTTAATTTCACTTCAATCACCAAGGATTTAGCCTGACTATCATGTGAATTCGTGACACGTTACTACCACTTGATCGTATTGACACTGACTGCTCACCAGTCAGGACTTCTCATCCCAATCGAAATGTAAGTGAATCAGATGGAGGGAGCATCATATTAGGCGTACAGTTGTTCCTGACCTCCACAGTCTTCAAGTTTCACGACAAAATACATAGAGAGAAGGAGAGAAGTAGCAATGGGATCACCAAGATCCCCAATCGTTGGAGATCTATTTATGGATAGTTGAGAAAAGATGGCTTTACGAACGTTTAATCCTAAACCTAAAATATGTGGATAACACATTTACTGTGTTGAAATCGGAACATATCGACAATTTCCTCATAAATTCAGTAGTAGGCACAATCTAATTCACTTATGGGGTCGAAAATGAACAAGGAGAATTACCTATGTTGTATTACAGAGTAAAACGAAGAACAGACAATGGTTTAGATATTACCGTCTACAGGAAACCCACACATTGTAACAGGTATCTAGGCGTCAGGTCATCTCATCCAATGCCAGTTAAGGTGGGTTTAATCAAATATATCAATGATAGAGCCAAAAAACTCACTAGTCAGTGCAAGGACCTCTACAGTTTATGAAGGAATTCGTACGAACACATAAGAAACAAAATGTTAACAATAATACGAAGGCGAATAATAACTAAAACACTGGTAGAAAGGAGTTCAAAGCCTTTATTATGTTACCGTATAAGGAAGGAACATCTTAAACTTTACGTAGGACTCTTAACAAAGCTGGAATTAAGGTGTTATTTAAACCTACAAACTCATTCAGAGATAAGCTTTGCCTACTGGCTTAAGCATCCAGTAGATCCAATTGAGAAAAATAATATAATCTATCAAATTCCATGTAATGATTGTGAGTGAGGTCAAGTACATATGCCAAACTAGCCAGTCGGTGTCAGTTAGAATAGACGAACATAGGAATTTGGCCAAATGTAGAATGACAGACCGGAATAACATCAATAATCTAGGAAAGTATTCGGCTATTGCAATCCATGCATTAACATACAACCGCACAATTGGGTGATTGGGATAAAACCACTGTACTCAAGTCCAGTATAATTAGGTGGAGGAGGAGAGAGATTGATTACTGAATCTTTGTTCATCAAATCAACAACCAACACACAAAATAGGAATGACTCAGCACGTATACCAAAGATATAGAAAACTTTACTACCAATAAAAACAAAGAATATCAGGTTACAGGACTGTAAAACTCAGATGTCGAAAGTGGTGTGTTTACATTGATATGATTATAAACAGTACTAATTTATGCTCGAGATGTCATCCAGTAAAAAATACCGCAACACTGTGCTATATCAAATAAAGAAAGTCTCTGAAGCATTCGTCTCCTCTTACTTAACAGATCGATATTCAGCTAACTGACGTACGAAAAGTTTGCCAACCTGACATGAAGATTAACAATGTGTAAATATCTATTCATCATCATCTTAGTAATAATATGAATGTCAGTGAGCGAATAGTTCAACAAAAATTTCCTATACATGATCCACTTACAATTCACTAAATTATTTTGATGAGGAATATATACTACTTAGTATATTTTTGTTTACTGACCACTTGTTTTCCTTTACCACTTATAATTCTAGTTCCATCCCTTCAATCTGCTGGTATTATCAATCAAATATTCCCATTACATGAACCGAATGCATTAGAGAAATTAACTCGTATTTGGATACGTGGTTGGATTGTACATCAACCGTTAGATGAAATTAAAGAATATTTTGGTGCAAAAGTTGCAATCTATTTTGCATGGCTTGGTCATTATACCTATTCATTGATATTTCCTTCTGTTGTTGGACTTATTGTATGGTTATTTGTCAGTCCGAATGTAAGTTGTTTCTATTGAATTTAGGGGTTTGTAGTGATTTAAAGATTTTTCAAGTTGGTAATCATCATGGACTGACATTAGTTGGAGGAACATTGGGAACCTGAGAGCACTGGACAGGTGTTTCATCCCACTAGTATGAGATTTTTCAGCTGTGCGAACTCACGACCCGATCTCCAGGGATAGAACTTGAGACCTTCAGGTTCTGTGGCCAGCGCGTTACCATTGAGCCACTGGGTCGGAATCCAATGGTCCATATTTCCAACTGCTGTCAGTTGACGGCATAGCGTAACTTACACCCAGTGTAATCGATGAGTATTTGTCCTCATGACCATCAGGTTTGCCCCACTGGTCCCGACTTCTCATTGGAATTTCAAGAATCACCTCTCGAAGCTAGTCACTAATGTACACATGAAAAATCTCTAAATCCCCACAAACCCCCAAATTACATTGATCTAGTGCTCATTGGTGATTAGTTTCTAGAGGTGATTCCTGAAGTTTCAATGAGAAGTCGTGATCAGTGGAGCAAGCCTGGTGGCCGCGAGGACACATACTCATCGATGACATTGGGTGGCGGTCGCGTTATGTCGTGAACTGACACGAGTTGGAAATGTGGATGATCGGATTCCGACCTAGTGGCTCAATGGTAACGCGCTGGCCACAGAGCCTGATGGTCTCAAGTTCTATCCTGGAGGTCGGGGTCGTGGGCGCGGACTGCTGAAGAGTCTCATACTAGTGAGACGAAACAGCTATCCAATGCTCTTAGGTTCCCAATGTTCCTCCAACTAATGTCGGTCCATGATCAATGCCTACTTGAAAAAATAAGTCGTTTCTATTAGCTTGTTAAGGATTGTCATATAAAGATTCTTAGTTTGTTGCAAACAGTGTTTTGGTAATTGTAGAATTGTGTTGTAGTGGTGAAGAGGGTTTGATTTCAAGGAAACTGGGTCACTGATTCAAATGTGGTACTTTAATCTTTCAGAAATCCCGTGTAGATTTGTGCACTGTGCCATAATCCGCGATTATTGAATAAGCTTAGGTGATACTACACGGGATAAGATGATCAACTTTCAAATTGTATGCAAATTTTATCGTGCACATTGACATTTCTCCTATCTAAGTAGTTTTTCAACTGTCACCCTACTGTGGTATCAACAGGGTTTCTGTTGAAAACCACCTCGTAGCGAAGATCATAGGGTGTAATCTCTGACAGTAAAGGGGTTATAAACTAGCGAAATATGCTGCTACTGAACAACTTGAGTAGTTTGAAACCACTCAGGCTGATCTGATCTGGCTGGTTTCTAACTGCTCAAGTTGTTCAATAATAGTTTTCGATACTACATAGAGTTGTTAAAAATTCTGAAAGTTGGTTTTTGTATGAATCAGTTGAATGATAAAGCCATTGGATTATCACGCCAATCATACATTGAAGGAGGTCAAATAACTAAGTATGCGAATCCTGCTTATCTAATCTACATTGCATTTCCGATTACTGATTTGACTGGGCTCACTATGGTTTATAAAGTCTTTTATCACTGAAATTATTCATTTAAGAACGTTAAGATTTCGTTAAACATCTGTCATCATGTGGTATAAGTATGAAAACTGACCAACTTGAGCTATCTTCAGTCGCTTAATTGTTAATCAGACGAAAATGATGTGGAATGTAGTGTATTTAGGTATCAGCCCAAAATGTCAAACTTGTTACCAACAGAACGAGAAGGAAATAGTAACGGAAGTTCATGAAAAGCAATCACTAGTACCGAAAAACCTAGGAGAAATAAACAAAGAAAACATAGCAACGAAGAAAATCAGTGAAAGTAAGTAATGAAATTTTTCCAATCCCCAAAAAGATAAGGTGCAGATAAACATCTGACACTACAACCGATTGATTCTGAACAATGCTGTATACATTTAGGATAAGTGATAGGTGTTATCCAAGAAATTCGAAACTCCTTAAATGCGATATTTTTAGCTATCCACCATTCGTAATACACATCGTAAATATAACAGTCGGTGAGGATTTATAACTTCATCAGCCGAACTACTTTACTACCCAGCAATATGTATCTAGCCTTCTATGTAATCCCACTAAACACCAGCGAAATTGCCAAAGTGACAATAACTAGTTAATTGTAATCTCAGATTTCCACCACACTCGAAAAAAATGTTTCACAGTCATATAATACAACTATGTTCTGCTTTCTTGTAAATTGTACAGTTAACAGGAGTTTTAATATCTGAGAAAATAACGGTGGATAGTGGCTAATAGTGGGATCAAAGGTGCGCGTTTCATCTTATTCGGGACTCGTTAACCGTACATAATACATCTGTTGTTTAAGGATTTTCTGTCGCTACTCATTAGCCTAGTAGATAGGCGATGGCTGCCAGGTTTGAGTCTCAGTAGGAAGGCATATCCAGCTGATAAGCCGGAAACAGAACTTGTCCCATATTCCCATACTAACCACTATCTATCATTAGACTCAACTTTAAATTAGCAGAGATAGCAAGGTACCCACACAGGAATCGATATGTGAACAGTGACCGATCAACTTGGTTCAGTTAATGTTAGGTACCTACAAGCTATAGCTTTTAAATATCTTGTTTATGCCACAAGTGTTGTGCACGTTAATAGAAACGAAACAGTGAATTGTTAAATTTCGTGAATGTGTCAGCTGGACCATTTAAAAAGCTTTTTAATGGTCAACGAAGTCCATCACTTCAAGATGATACACTGTGCAAGGGTATACGAAGAGAAGGCTAACAGAAGAAGTAATCCTATCAAAGTCGATAGGAATGTATGAAAAGATAGTGAATACATAAATAAAGGTGGATAAAATGTTAGAAATTTTCATGATCACATTGAACAGTTCGTGCATTCTGCTGTGACCCTTAGAAGATGGCTAGGACTGAAAATGCATGCTTTTTTGCTTCGGAAGAAGCGATTAATTTACATAGACGTAATGTTCTTGGTTCAATTTCCAGTGGGATCGTGAGTACGCCCTGCACTAGAATGAGAAAGTTATTTAACCCCCCCCCCCCATATTTTCTTTGGTTCTCCGATGGATGTCAACCCGGTGGTGAATACCACCTTAAAATTAATGAGTCCCCACAAAGCATTATAAACTGAATGACCAATTATTTTCAGATTCAGTACAAAGTTGACTAACTGTTAGTTTATTTGAGAAAAGCTTTCAGTGTATGTGATTCGAATTTAATTTGAAATGCACTCAAAAACTACGTGCACTTTTGTATACTAAGCAATGGACGAGGCCTATTGTGTGACAGACAATGATACTTACTACTTGACTACCCAAATCTTAATAGGTGAAGTGAAGTTCAAACCAACAACTTTCCGGTCGAAATTCAAGTACTTAAACTGATAAGCTACAGCTCTGCTGTCACACTAACAACAGTGAATCAAAATAAAGCAGAATTGTTGGTTTAAATTGCATACGAGAAAATTTGTAAATGGAACATGTTTTAGTTCATCGTAAAATAGACATAAGTTTTCTTCTGAACGAATTGATTGATAGGCGAATTCGTAAATTTCAAACATGTTTCCTTTTTAGTCAAATTTTGTCAGCGATTAAGTTTACTAATTTGAAAGTATAAGAGTTAACCTCTGTTTTCACATCGATATTGCACAACTTACCTTTGTTGGCTTTTTTTTCTTCTATATCCTGATGTAGAAAAATTCTTCTTTCTATTATTTACTAATGGGCGTATTAAATCTAATCTGGACATCATTATATCTTGAGCATTGGAAACGAACCAGTTCATTTTTAGCCTATCATTGGAGTTCATGGGAGACACCAATTCCATTGTTAGAAGAACCTAGACCATTATTTAAAGTTAGTAAAAAATATTTTATTACTGGTGTTCAGAGTTTACTCTCATGACTTAAGTTTCATAGTAAATATTACCACAATAAAAGGCTTATTATTGTGTCGAAACTTATCGTTTAAAATTCATTTCTATCACATGAATCTATTTCATAATATAAAAACTTCTCATCAATGTATTTATAATACTCACGATCTTCCTCTCAAAAAGCTGGCCAGTAAACATACTTTTACCTAGCAGAAGATAAATGTGGGATTCAAAGAACTCGTAATATGAGATATCTGAAACACGGAACTATAGCGATATGTGTGCCCTGGTGGATAACGCTTTGGTGTCTGAAGTGATGGGTACGAGGTTCGAGTCTCAGTGGGAGCAGCATCACTCCGCACTGGGATGGAGGTACATCCAGCTGACGATTCCCAAATAGGGCGAAACCCTCTTCTTGGATTCCAGTGCTAGCCACCAAGATGAATACAGCAATGTATATAAAATAAGAATCATCTTTATCTACACATAACGATAGATAGACAAAATCAACATAGAACCTGGCACATTGTTTCAAGTTGCTACACTTAACAGTAGCATGCAAAGAACAAGTGAATAGAAAAAGACTGTTAGCAAGGTAGACAAAGGTGTATGGGGGGGAGCAGGAGGAATTTAAGAATAAAGGTTTGTGAAAACCTTCAAGCTTTAGAAGGTGTCAAAGAGTGAATGCAAACGGGCCATTCTGACCGACTTTCAGTCATCTCACTAAGGTTCTCCAACTGTTGATTCTTATCATCTTGAGGACCCCAACCAAGCAGCGTACGCCTCATATGGATAAGATCAAGAGTCATACACTTCATGGATTGGTACCATGTCTTTGTATGGCCACCCTAGCCGTCTTCCAATGTAATCCAAATTCCTGTAGTATTGCATATCGAGGCAGGTGGTGGCTTGGCATGTGCAGTACATATCCAAGACACCTCATTCGCTGAAGGTCCACAACCTCAGCGACCGACTCGGCTGGCTTTCCCAATACTGTTTGCTTCACGTATGCATTACTCACACAATGATCCCACCTTACACCAGCAATGTTACGAAAACACCTGTCTTCGAAAACAGGTCATTTCTCAAATCCATGTGACAGGATAGAATGGAATGCAGCTCAGTATAGTCATATTTTAATAGTCGGATATCTCGCCGACCGGCTCCATGGATGACTCAAGTTGGCAAATGCCAAACATACTTAGGTCTCTGCTCAACGCGTTTACAAGACCCTGGATTGCGTCAGCATTTTCATCCAGGAGGACAATATGGTCTGGATACGCCAAGTCAACCAGATGACCTACAAGGAGTAAGTCAGTCACTGTGAAGTCAGACATACCTAAAATTATGTCTGTTAGTACGCTCATGACGAAGTCAAATAGTAACGGTGGTACGAAGGCCTTTCCCTTCTTATAAACTCCAACAATCTGCGATCTTGACCCATCTGACAAGATTTCCTCTGCTTTGCTTTACTCAGGGAATTCCTACTTCCTTTCTTAAAACATCAGGTAACAGATCGTTAGGTCCCAGTGCTTCGTACCATTTCAGGTTCAAAACCGTTTTCTCAGCTTCGAGGAGAGTTGGAGGACCGACATCTATGTTTTCTGGGGAGTCTACATGGAATTATGAAATATCCACAATAAGAAATTCGGTAAATAATGTTGAAAAAAACTGAATGAAGTACTATAGAAAGAGATGTATGAAACCCTATTAGAAAGTGTACAAAGAATAAAAGGGGCAATCTTTGAAGAAGCAGAATAAAAACAAAGCATAAAACTTAATAAGCCCATAAATAATATAACCCCAAACGATGCACATAGGAAAGAAATCGTTAATTATTCGAGTAGAAAATCAATAGAATTGAGAGCAATAATTCTGTGTAAAAAAAAGGACTTCAATACTGCCAACTGAACGCTAAAGCCCGAAAACACCGTACCCTGTATTGAAACAATGTTCGAAAAATGTCATGAACACAGTAACTACTTCAGTGTGCTCTAAAATCGGGGAAATCTAATACCACGATGTTAACAACACTAAAAGAACTGAAGGCTGATAAATCTATAGCAATTGTGATAGCGTAATTAGAAGACGAAGCTTATCTGAACAATGTGATGTATTTGCACAATACATTTCGAATAAGTTGGTCATACATATACTTGTCAAGTCAATATATATTAAACCGAAGAATAAATGGGAGGACAAATACAACAATAAGGATGATAGGGGGATTAAAATGAGGAAAGATGAGAGCAAACAGGAAGTGACCTAGTTGATACTAATCTTGATAAGAAAAGAAAGTTTACCAAGGTAGGTGTAGTGTATCTGGTGAACTGATGCGATGGATGTAGATATCAAACTATTGACGAAAGCACTTTTGGAAAATAGGTATCCGATGAAGTTTATAAACCGTTTTAGAGGTCAAGTAACACCAAAGCCAACACGCTTCCTAAGAAAAGCATCCATATCACTCTACTTTACACAAGGGAGTTGAACAGTATCATTTTGAGACGTAGGCTGATATCAACCACCAGGAAAATATATAACGCACCTAATCTTATCATTGTGGGAAAAAACAAAACATGCTTCACCACAAACCTAAACACTTCATCAATGATTACGTCACATCCCATCGCGTTTACCAATTTACATGTATGTGTGTGTGGTTACTCGAACATACGGTGGAGTAATCGAACTATGCAGTTGAGGGTGGGAGAACATGTACCTAAATGGCTTCAAAAACAAATGGAGTGTGACACCCTGATGAACGCTGATGGGAGACGACCCTCTTCAACTATAGCTAAACATATTACCGAAACAGGTCACGAAATAATGTTCAAACAGCTTTCAAAGTTCCATTTAGAAATAGTCAGGGACGCATACTGAGATTTGCAGAAGCGATAGCCATACACAAATTGGAACCATCTTTATGTATACAAAAACAATTTGTTCTTACACTACACCTCTCTTGATAAACTTTGTTTTCTTACCAAGATTAGTATCAACTAGGTCACACCAATCACCATGAACAGGAGAAATGTAAAGGAAGTTGTCTCGTTCACCTACCTATCTACCTTGGCAGCAACGTTTCAACTACACGTGGCGGTGGCAGCACAGATGAGCACATGAAAACTGCCAGGATCGGAAAGACAGCAAGACAGACCTTGATTAACCTGAAATCAGTGTGGAGATCGACTGCACTGCACTGCACTTCACTTCACTTCACTTAGCATAAAGCGTGAACAACATCCGGATTCGCAACACCAATGTCAAGTCAGTACTTCTATGTGATGGTTGAGAGACTTGGCGCATTGAAGGAAAGCGTTTCCAACAAACTACAGACATTCATCAACAGCTGACGCCTATGCTGGATGCTGAAGATCAGATGGATGACCAGAATAATGGGAATAAGCAACAAGGAACTCACTCTGGTATGGCAACGAACCAACCAAGAATTCATCGCGCAACAAATATGCGGAAGAAAATGAAGATAGTATAATTGTTTTTATATTATACCGTCGTTGATTGAACTGAACTGATCTGTCTCTATTAGCATATGGGCCCCTGTGCGAATGCTTGGATATTACCTGTGTTCTGATTATATTAATGATGGATCGTGGCTAGCAGTGGAATCCAGGATGCACATTTCGTCTCATTTGGGACTCGTCAGCTGGGTGTACCTGCTTCTCAGTGAGTGATGTTGTTTCCACCGGGATTCGGACTCGGGAGCGATCGCTTCAAATGCCAGAGCGTTGTCCACTACACGAACGAGCCACGATAGCCACTTCTTGTGCGACGGGTATAGTTTTAGCATAATTGTTTTCATATCAAATCGTCGTTGATTGAACCAAATTGATCGTGGAGATAGGCTGGATTGGACATACGCTGAGAAGACCATTCGGGGCCATTAGACGTCAGGCCAGGTGAGGCCCTCGAGTGGAACCCAAATGGGAAACGACGAGTTGGGCGTCCGAGGCGAGGGTGACATGTGTGAGGATGCAATGAAAGCTTGTAGGGAGTCGTGGAGCCAGGTTGAAAAGACTGCAGAGAAGAGAGTGAAATGGTGACGTGCTACTGAAGCCCTATGTTCCACTAGGAACCTAAATGATAAATAATAATAATAATGGCTATGGTAATGATACACTAGGAATAATAAATAGGAAGGATATGGAAAGATTTCATTCAGATGGTCTCAATAAAGTTAACTATAGAAATCGAAAGTGATTTTGGGGGGACTACCGGTATTATAATGTGAAATCAAAATAACAATCAGTGATAATCTAAAAATAACAATCCATAAAAAACTAACACTTTCGGGAAGATTTTTGAATTACCACATAGCCGAATCACAGTAAAATGAGGCTCAATACAGAGTCTTGAAAATATAATACGTAGGGTAACAAAATGCCCTGATTACCTATGGAGAATGAAAAATGTTTTATTCGAGATGTTATTAGAGAATCATTATCCAGAACGATTACTAAAAAGAAATAACTTTGAGAAAAATAATTAAAAATCAATAATGGTCAACTACCAAAGAATGGTAGTATTGTCATACAAAAAAGGCACATCAGAGGAAATTAGAAGAAATCATAAAGGGATTTTTATTTTTACGGCATTTAAATCAACTGGTCTCATAATGAACAAATTAAACCGACTTATAGATCTGGTTCAGATAATTGGATATGTATAGTGTAGTGTATAAAATACCATGAGCAGACTACCCGACAAGATATGCAGGATAAACATAAAAATAGCTGAAAAACAGACTGGATGAGCATCAAAGATTGACTAAACGTCAGGTTGGTATTCATCGTGGACTGACATCAGTTGGAGAAACATTAGAAACGTGCAGGCACTGGTTAGCTGTTTCCTCTCAACTGGGTCGTGAGTGCACACTGCTGAGGAGTTCATACTAGGACTAAACAGTTGTCCAGTTTTTCCAAGTTTCCAATAGTTCTCCAACTGATGTCACTCTATGGTGAATACTGCATATCTTTATACTTGTAATTTTCAGTTGTTATACTGGATCGAATCAATCAACCTGTGATGACATATGGGCTCCTTTGTGGATGCTTAGATGTTGCCTGAATATTCATTATGTTATAAGTTACTTAGTTATGGCTAGCAGTGGAATCCAGGATACACGTTTCTTCTTAATTGGGACTTGTCAGCTGGGTATACCTTCCACCAAGACTCGAAACGAGCATTCATTGTTTCGAATCCCAAAGAGTTATCCACTAGGTCATTAATAAAGTTTTCTAAATATACAGATAGTCGTGGCTTCCAAAGAAACCACTGTTTTTAAAAATGGGATTCAATGGAAATGTAGCCCGCGAAGTTATGCATAAAAAACTTCCCATTTCTGTGCAACCTAACTCTGTTTATCATTTACCGCTCTTATGGGAAAAGTTAAATCGGGTTTTGATATGATTACGAGCAACAAATTTGGCCCGAAATATCATTGAATAAATCCAACCTGAACATAAATGGGATGTAGATATTGGTCTTTCATCTTTCCTCTGGGTTGGAAAGACTATTTCAAAAATGATAAGATGTGAAATGGCAGGGCGTGGAAGTTTTTCAAGCTGGATGATGGTTAGCGTATGGGAACCATCAGATTGGTCTGTGTCGCTGATCATTCCAAATGATTAGAAAGGTGAAACGTTTTTTGTAATGGCTACAGAGGAATCAGTTTGACGAAAATCACATCTACGATCCTAGAATCTATATTTATCCGATACCTAACCAGAACTCAAAAAATCCAGCTAGGTAAGAGCCCTTCTCACACCACCTACAAGTATATTCACTGTTTTACATGTACTTGTTGAAGCAAGTACATCGGAAGAACTGAGAAAATAGCATCTGCTCGATTTCCAGAAACTCGTTTTTGAATGGAGAAGAAAGTGCAATAGCTAGACACTTGATGGAAACTGGACGTTAAATAGATATTTTTGAAGCCTTCACGATAACAAATAAACAAAGACTGCCAAGTTTACTGCGCTTTCCCCCAGTTCTTAAAATCAGACTTGTTAAATGCTACTTCTGTATACAAAAAGAGACTATGATTAACCCTTCGATGTCATTTCGGTTACAGCATGTCTTCCCTTCTGTCCACTGAGTTTTGATCACAGTTACCTTGATGTTTTCTGATGATTCGTGTAATTACATAGCTACTCTTCAGAGGTGTAACAAATTCAAATAATGTTGTTGACATTTTAAACTGTTTGCAGCCAATGGGGAAACATTTGTGAAGCATTTTATAAGTAAATGACTTATTATAACTGAAGGGTATCAGAAATCCATTGAACAACTAGTAAAATTAGTCCTTTCAGATAACGAGATGCATTTTAGGTCGTCATTTCATTTCTGTTATGGATGTTGCCATGTGTTTTGTCGAGAAAAACAGACAACGTAGCTGATCAATCAGTGCACCAACATGGGGACTGGTAATAATACATAATGGCCCAAGTCGCTACACCTCATCAGCACATCAAGATACAAGACAGCAAAATGGAACATGGAAAAGTGAAGAACAAAATAGTAGAAAGAGAAAAAAAGGAATAGTAAACTGACGTAATATGATTTGACGGCTAGGATGAAGATAATACATGGACGCATCTGCACCACTGAAATCGATTCCAAGCTATATCATTAAGAGCATCATAACATCGATTTCAGTCGTCATTCAGACCCCAATTAGGAACTTTACGTTTCCCAACACTATATGAATAAACAGTTAAAAACTTCATCCTATGATGGATTTGTTTTTCTGACCACTCTTGGCGTTCCTCAGCGTGGACCTACATCGACTAACATTTCATATCGGGGTTGACGGTGACTAGGCATGTGTAACACATATCTCAGCCACCGCAGTTGATGAAGGTTAACGACTTCATCAAGTGACTTATTCATTTCCCCGTAAACTCTACGCTTGATCTAACAAATGTCTTTTTCATAAGTTTACATACAATGAAATCATATTTTGTTATAATTTATCATTTTGACCATCTGAGATAGACGTAGTTTAGCAGATTAGTATTTATTCTGGGTGCTGATTGAAGGTGAAATGGAAATTCGGACCGTGGCCGGATTCAAACCAGCTGCCTCGTAGCTCAGTTGGTAGAGCATCGGTCCAGAAACCCGGTGATCTCTGGTTCGAATCCAGCTTCTGTTCAAATTCCCATTTCAACTTCAATCATCACCCAGTATAAATACTATAACTTAGTTTTATTCTTTAAAAATTAATATTTCTTTCTAATTTATAGGGTACACTATCTCTGTGTCCAATTACTGGAAGACCAGTTCGCATTTATCCTAAATGGAAACGTTTGCTAATTCTATGCTTCATCACTTGTCCTGTTGTTCTACTTTCACTTGTTGGTGTCATTCTTATCACATTAGTCTATGTTCACTTACAAGAAAAGATGAATATCGCTGCTGACAATAATACGTATACTATTTTACCAAGTTTTGTATTGGTAACTTTACCTAAGGTAATTCATATTGTTTTACTATTGGTGTTTAAATTATTTGAAAGTTTAATATAAATGAGTTGGGAGATTAATTATATGACTGAATAATATTGGATTTTAAGGTTTCTCTTAACTCTGATGCTCTAGGAATCAGGAACTGTCGTTTTACACCCACAACACTGTGACACATGACAATGGATACTGGTTACTGAAAATACTATCCCCACACTACTGAAAGACATAGAAAGGAAGGGAAAATTTATTGCTGTGAAAAAAAGGCAAACACTAGCTGAAAATATAGTTGTTTATTTCGCTGGACGCATAACTATCGAGTTTAATATAGAAAAATGATCATCTTAGATACTAATCAATAAGCAAGCTAACAGGAACGTCAATAACATAAGGTTAAGGATGAATATTTAGTCCTCATTTAATATGGGAAATATAGACCAATCATTACCTCTCTCTTCATTCTAACATGGATACAACTTGGTAATCAAATCACGTACTGATATATACCCTAAAGTGTGAGCTATACTGACTGTATGGAGGATTTTGATGCAGTATTTGTTTGCCTATAGCACTGTGGTTCATATAGGATCAGATGTGTAGATTATGAATACTCCATTACTCTTCATTTATTTGGTTTCTTTTTCTTTTATATTCTCCTTCTTTTCACTTTAATGTTCTTTTAACGGTTGTTTACTTCTGTTCTGTGCTATTAGAAATTCTGGCAAAATAATCCGTTGTACTTTTATGCAAGCTGCTATTTTGATCTATCATCTTGTTTATATGTTTGCCCAGATTAAAGTTAGATTCATCTCCATGACTTCAATGATACTAAGAGTTGAGTATACAGACTTCCATATTATGATTTATATGGTTTATGATTTATATGAAACATGACGTAACTATTTGCGTTCACTGAACTCTAAATTATGCTTACGGTTACTCCAATTTTTATTGTACACCTAAGGCTTAAACGTGAAGGAAAGTGAAATATTTGAGTTGAAACCGTATTGTATTTTATGCAACCAACTCACAGTTCCTTTATGTAGCTACAGATGATCTATGGCTTCCGAAATGTTTCAGGAAAGCTGGCGAATTCAATAGCAACTTGCATGATGGGCTATTCAGATTAAGGAAGAATGGCGGTACAATTCACTAGGATAAATTGTGCATAGTAGTTGCTTCACAAATATATTTGATACTTGTGGGTTATAAGTTTGGATTTTTTTAACAGACATTATCTGAGAACTCGTATACTTTAAAAGTAGCAGTCAACCAGTCGTACGATAGTCGTATATTACAATCTAGATTGTGTAATTCGATGAATATTATTGAATACACTGATCCTTGACTATTCGTGGTAAATATCTTATAGTATAGAATGGTTTCAGATTGAAAGTCGATACCTAAACAAGGACAATATAAATTTAGATTTTTTTCTAATGAGGTATGTCAGCGGGATTTACGTAAATCACTGCACAGTGCAGGTCATAAAATTCTTCATAGGCAGATAAACCTGAAGAAGAGCATTCATCCATCAGAAAGTGGTTTCTTTTAACTGGCTACCCAAGACATCTTGTACAGAAGCTAGACAGAATTAATTTGAGCAGATAGCGAATAAGGTTATTCAAAGGTCGAATACTGTGTTCAGCAATATATTCCACGCAACGAGATTAGAATCTTTTGGAGCAATGTAAGTAGAACTGTACAATCATCCGTCGCATGTCGCCAAGTGGTAGTTATTAATTTGGGTGCACATCAAAGGTCGACATACTGAACAAATATCGATAAACATAAGTCTAAAAGGATCATGAAGCATTTATATTTCATTTTGTGCTATTATCTGGGTCATGCGGTAAAACTAAAATATGCACTTAAAGCAGTCAGTAAGCATAACACCTTCGCTAACATTTCTTTTTATTTCAGCCACAACAGTTATAAGTTTACAACATGAATACATCCTTGTATCTTATTGATGACCAGTATGAAACTGCAGCTCTGTGGTTTAGGGAGATGACTATTGACCACTGGGTCACGGGTTTGTGCTCCACTTCACCTACTGAGCTTTGGAAAGCGAAATAGTACCACAAGCCCTCACTCAATAGATGTGGCTCATTGCCTACTGCACAGATATGCACTGTTTTTATTTATCCTTCGCTCAACGATTATGGATGATGCTCAGGAACTCGCTGACGGACTTGCCTAATTTCTCATCCCATGTAACTATTACCACAGGCACAAATGAATTGAAATATGCACCTGAAAAAGGCTAACAATGACAGTCTTCTCTTAGTACATGTTCACCAATGAGCGACCAGTGTAGGTGATTTAAAAAGTGTCTACAAAGAATTTTCATTAGTTTGCGTTTTACCAACCCATCTGCTGCACCTCCATTGAATTCAAAAGAAGCTAAATTCTCCTTATTATTAGATGATTGATTAATGAGTAACATTCCGTTGCAGAATTTCTCTGTAAATCTATATGGTACCTATTCCTGATGAAAGTCGATCATAGAAGTTGAATTTCTTCTAAGTACCCAGATAGCAAATCTTGCGGATTCGAGATATAAGTGGATGAATCAATATCTTTTTCGGTTGATGAGAACCAAGATACGAAAGTTTGTCATTTGTCTATTTCATTTAGATTTTCAATAAATGAATCTTTCAGGTATCTCATCATCTCCTCTTGTCAACAATACATCAAGATAAGATATCTCTAAGTGTGATTCCGTTTCCAGTGAGAAGTGACATTTATTGGAAAACTGTAGTACTTTCTTTAGGTCAAAGTTCCTGTCATAAATGTATGACGTACATACCTCTTATGGAATTTAAACTGTATTGGTAACTGGCTTGATTATTTTCATAATTTCAGTACCCAATTCTATGTCTTCAAAAAGACTTGATACAGCCTGAGTTATGTAACTGTGGACACATGTAGGATTACCTTCAGATTCTACCCTTAGCGGTGACTCAGATTCTCCGTAAATAGAAAAGCCTGCAATGGAACAGAAAGTGCGTTTATAATGCCAAAATCAACGTCGAACAATATATCAAAAATACAAGGCCTACATCTATATATATATATATAACAATCGCTTTGACCGTTTCTAGGCCAATTATTATACTTATTTAACACTCAGGTTCCTGGTGGTACATAGGGGTTCAGCAGCGAGTCACTATTCCACTCTCTTCTCTGCAGTCTTTTCAACCTGCCTCCACAACTGCCCACAAGCTTCCATTTCTTCCTCACACAGTCTCATAAATGTCACTCTCAACTCGGACGCCCAACTCGTCGTTTCCCCTTTAAACTCCACTCGAAGGCCTGGCGCGTGATGTCTCTGAATGGTCTTCTCAGTGTATGTCCAAACCAAACTATATCCACTTTCTTCTGAATATTTCTTGCGCGATGAATTCTTGGTTGGTTCGTTGCCATACCAGAGTGAGTTCCTTGTTGCTTATTCCCATTATTCTGGTCATCCATCTGATCTTCAGCATCCAGCATAGGCGTCAGCTGTTGATGAATGTCTGTAGTTTGTTGGAAACGCTTTCCTTTAACGCACTAAGTCTCTCAACCATCACTGGAAGTACTGACTTGACATTGGTGTTGCGAATCCGGATGTTGTTCACGCTTTATGTTAAGTGAAGTGAAGTGAAGTGCAGTGCAGTGCAGTGCAGTCGATCTCCACACTGATTTCAGGTTAATCAAGGTCTGTCTTGCTGTCTTTCCGATCCTGGCAGCTTTGATATCCTCATCTATGCTGCCACCGCCACCGACACCACCTGTAGTTGAAACGTTGCTGCCAAGGTAGATGGGTAGGTGAACGAGACAACTTCCTTTACATTTCTCCCGTTCATGGTGATCGGTGCTTGTTGTTATTGTTGTTGTTGGTGGTGGTGGTAATTGGGTATCTTGATCACCTCTGTCTTCTCTACGTTCACCTGAAGGAAATCTCGTCCTCCCTAGCTGCCTCGCCTCTTCTGTCGACTTGTTGGCTTTCGCCTGTAGATCTTCGAGTTTGTGCGACATAAAACATTAGACATAAATCATCATCGTTGACGAAATGCAAATCTTCTTCTGGGGTCTTTTCATCGTTCCAGCAGGTGTATGCCCCTCTCATCACAGCTCCTCACAGATGTCTGTTGCATGATCCAGTCCCGGCCAGTCCAGTCCAGTCCATTCCAGCCGACCACAATCAGGGAGATCATCGATGACAGTAGGCAACCTTGTCTTACTCCTATTCCCTGTCTTCACTTCAAAGGTATCACTGAGCTTTCCATTGTGAATTACTTGGCGTATAGCATCCTCATATAGCAAAGTATGTAGCTGTTGAATGAGGTTGATAAAGGTTTGTGGGACTGAAAGCGTGGTATTGAAGCAGCTGCATACCAAATTACTTTTCGATCGATGCAGTCGAAGGCCTTTTCAAAATCGATGAGGTTGAGGTAGAGAGTTAACTGCTATTTTGTACTCTCTTCCATGATGATGCGTAGTGTAGCGTTGCAATTTGATGCTCACATGATTTGTTCTTGCTGAAGCCAGCCTGTTCCGGTCGTAATTTTGAATCCAGAACACCTTTCAATCTCTCCACGACGAGACGGCCTAATATTTTACTTGGGGTGGAGCGTGATTCCATGCCAGTTCTTGCAACTACTTAGGTCTCCGTTGTTTGGGAGTTCGACAAGTTAGCCCCTCTTCCAATCAACATGTAGGTACCTTTCCTTCCTTCCAAACCTTCTGCAGTAGTTGTGTGAGGATGTCCGCTGTTGTCTCTGCATCTGTCTTCAGTGCTTCTGGTAGAATTCCATCTGGTCCTGCTGCTTCCGAGATTCCAACAACTTCATGGCGTTCAAGACTTCACTTCTGCTTTTGTTGGAGGGCTTGTGTTCACTGGTAATTCTGTGTCTGGGATGCAGGTGGTATTTCTGGACGAAGTGCAGGTGGTGGTCGATTCGAGAGCTTCTTGAAGTGGTCAGCAAATCCTTTCCTTTCTTTCTTTCTCTACCTTGGTAATTAAATTTCCTTCTTCATCTTTTATTGGTTTCATCTGAGTTGATCTCTACCCAGACAGCAGGTAACCTGGTTATTTGATACAATGTTTTCAGGTCTCTGTCTCTCTTATCTGCAGTCTGTTCTGCTTCACTTGCCAGTGTGTCGTAGAAGTGTCGTTTGTCTTTCCGCGCACTCTTCTTCACTTCTTTGTCCAGTGTAGTGTTTTATAGGATGTTTTCACTTCCTCTTTTCGTTGTTCATCCTTTCACTGCACTGCACTGCACTGCACTGGTTCATCTTCTGCTTCATCATCCTCCTCTCTCTCTCATCTATCAGCTTGCATGTGTCCGTCGAGATCCATTCCTTATCTTCTTTCTTCTTCCTTCCTAATACGGTTATGCAGACTTCTTTGCACATCTCTGTCAAAGAGTTCCAGTGCTCATCCAGACAGATTTCTTCAGGGATGTTGCTCGATATCTGCCATTTTGTCTTGATGGCTGACGTGGAGATTTTCTTTGTAGTTTCGTCCTTCAGTTCAGTTTGTGTTCTGGGTGTTGAACTTGAACTGTGGTCTATCACCAACTTCTTTGGAGGCTTTCAATTCGATTTTGAAGGTTCCTTGCACTAGATGGTGGTGTGTGGTCCGAGCCTACATCTGCTCCTCTTCTTGATCTTGTGTCTAGTAGGCTGCGTCCCCACTTTCTTGAGATTGAGATAAAGTTGATTTGATTTTTAGTGTAATGTGTCCTGGTGTCTGGTGAAATCCATGTCGCTTGCTTTGTGAATATCCTTGTGCTTGAACACACTGCCTGACTCCAATCACCAAATCGTTAAATGCACAGAATTCTTCAAACAATTCTCCATTCTCGTTCATTTCACCGAGTACTTCTCAACCCATGATGAGTTCTCTTCCTGTGTTGTCTGCTCCTCGCAGTTTGGCATTCACGTCACCCCACCCCACCCCACTCCACCCATTAGAATTTTGATGCCGCCATCTGAAGTGGAGTCTTGTTTATTACTGATTGCAGTTGTCTGTAGAATTCTTCCTTCTTCTCTTGATGTGCATTATTTGTAGGTGCACAGTGTAGCATTGTATGATTGTGACCTTCCTTCCTTTTGAGTTGAACCTTGCTGTTATGATCCTGGAGGAGATTGGTTCCCACTGCATGAGAGCTTTCGATGCTCTTGTGGACATCATGATAGCCACTCCGAAACTCAGTGTGCTCATGGTTGTCGAATGGGTGACAATATCGGAGTAGATTATTGACTCCTCTCCAGTTGACAGTTTGGAGAGTCCACTTCCATTCCATCTGCTGATTCCTCGCAGATTCCAAGCACTTCAATGTGATACCTCCTCATCTCTTTTGCAATCTGGACAGCCTTGCCAGCAAGCTAACCAGCCAGCCAGCTTCAAACATTGTGCGGACATTCCATGTCCCCATCCTTACTTTCGCTTTCATGAAGGGAGAGAAGACACATCGGCCGATTGGCTTCCTAAAGGCTTTCACCAACCGGCGTCCTTTCATCTCTTTGATTCCAGAGAGGAATTGGTTTATTTTTATTTTTAATATTTTGTTTGTGCTTTGAAGTTTGTTTAGGGATTGAATTGGTTTTGCTGTGTAGTGTTGCTAGCCCTATGCCTAACCTTCCCTGTTTACCCGGGCTTAGGACCAGTTGGTAAGTAGTGAACTGGCTAAGCAGGTGATGTTTCGTGTTTGTAGAATCTACCTTCTATATTTTGTCATGTGACTAGATTGACAATACTAATCTTGGTTGTATCACTTAAAATGATTGATAGAAGAAGGCATTTAAGACAAATATAATACTTTAACTATACTTTCTGAAGGCAAGCAGTGAATTCTGTTAAAGTATATCACATTTCGGAAGATTCTATTATCCACAAGGTGATATTTTACTTTCTAATTTCACTGTTCCTAAAAGTAAATTTCAATTGAACATTGATTTAATGTCATTTTTGTTTTGTTCTGATCTATTATTTCGGGTTAATAAAAAACAAGCTAACTACAGTCATTTCTCATGTTCAGTTTTCTCTGGTGGTCTATGCAATTTTATTCACTTGTGTATACTCTCAAAGATTAAATCATAGTTATTTTGTTCTAAATTTTGTACAATACTTTTGTTGATGAAGCTTTTTATTCAAGTTTAAAAGGACATTTTTAAAATTGAACCTAAAAGTAACGTATGTCCATTATTTATGGTAATTGGGATTTACAGTCTTGTGTTTCTAATCCTTATTGACTGGAGGCGCAACACGTGTTCCATGTTACAAAGTTACCAATTGATTTGCCTTCTTTATTTCAGAAATTTATTCCTTACCTCTACAATGCTTATATAAAGGTTCCACCTCATGTATGGGCTGTTATATAGGCAATATTGGTTAAGCACCTGAAGCCTTTTAACGTTCTCCATCTTTAATCGTCATGTTTCTTTTCCAGTTGAACTGCGTTGAAGTACACTCGACCTTTAGCAATTTGGGTGTATCTCTCGCTGGCATCACAATTGGTGTTAGTAAAAGCAACTAAGACTTTTTGTCAACCACTAACTCATCAGTGTTGATTTAACTTAGTAGGCGAGTGAATTATTTATGTGTGAAACCATTTCATCCTGTGTTTTTTAGATGATGTATCAATATAGGCCATTCCTGAAGCAACAGCTTGCATTCAGGTAGTGAGAAACACACCCGAAATATCCCTCAGATTGTCACTGAGAATGTTCAGAGGATTGAACCTTGCCAGCGATTTTACCAAACAGCACTATACCATCTATGTACTGAAAAGTGATTAAAGATTCTGAATAGGTGAGAAGAAATTAATGTGGTTGCAATAATTACATCTGAACCCCTCATGATTAGCTAGTTCACTACTTACCAACTGGTCCTATGCCCGGGTAAACAGGGAAGGTTAGGCATAGGGCTAGCAACCCTACACAGCAAAACCAATTCAATCCCTAAACAAACTTCAAAGCACAAACAAAATATTAAAAATAAAAATAAACCAATTCCTCTCTGGAATCAAAGAGATGAAAGGACGCCGGTTGGTGAAAGCCTTTAGGAAGCCAATCGGCCGATGTGTCTTCTCTCCCTTCATGAAAGCGAAAGTAAGGATGGGGACATGGAATGTCCGCACAATGTTTGAAGCTGGCTGGCTGGTTAGCTTGCTGGCAAGGCTGTCCAGATTGCAAAAGAGATGAGGAGGTATCACATTGAAGTGCTTGGAATCTGCGAGGAATCAGCAGATGGAATGGAAGTGGACTCTCCAAACTGTCAACTGGAGAGGAGTCAATAATCTACTCCGATATTGTCACCCATTCGACAACCATGAGCACACTGAGTTTCGGAGTGGCTATCATGATGTCCACAAGAGCATCGAAAGCTCTCATGCAGTGGGAACCAATCTCCTCCAGGATCATAACAGCAAGGTTCAACTCAAAAGGAAGGAAGGTCACAATCATACAATGCTACACTGTGCACCTACAAATAATGCACATCAAGAGAGGAAGGAAGAATTCTACAGACAACTGCAATCAGTAATAAACAAGACTCCACTTCAGATGGCGGCATCAAAATTCTAATGGGTGGAGTGGGGTGGGGTGGGGTGACGTGAATGCCAAACTGCGAGGAGCAGACAACACAGGAAGAGAACTCATCATGGGTTGAGAAGTACTCGGTGAAATGAACGAGAATGGAGAATTGTTTGAAGAATTCTGTGCATTTAACGATTTGGTGATTGGAGTCAGGCAGTGTGTTCAAGCACAAGGATATTCACAAAGCAAGCGACATGGATTTCACCAGACACCAGGACACATTACACTAAAAATCAAATCAACTTTATCTCAATCTCAAGAAAGTGGGGACGCAGCCTACTAGACACAAGATCAAGAAGAGGAGCAGATGTAGGCTCGGACCACACACCACCATCTAGTGCAAGGAACCTTCAAAATCGAATTGAAAGCCTCCAAAGAAGTTGGTGATAGACCACAGTTCAAGTTCAACACCCAGAACACAAACTGAACTGAAGGACGAAACTACAAAGAAAATCTCCACGTCAGCCATCAAGACAAAATGGCAGATATCGAGCAACATCCCTGAAGAAATCTGTCTGGATGAGCACTGGAACTCTTTGACAGAGATGTGCAAAGAAGTCTGCATAACCGTATTAGGAAGGAAGAAGAAAGAAGATAAGGAATGGATCTCGACGGACACATGCAAGCTGATAGATGAGAGAGAGAGGAGGATGATGAAGCAGAAGATGAACCAGTGCAGTGCAGTGCAGTGCAGTGAAAGGATGAACAACGAAAAGAGGAAGTGAAAACATCCTATAAAACACTACACTGGACAAAGAAGTGAAGAAGAGTGCGCGGAAAGACAAACGACACTTCTACGACACACTGGCAAGTGAAGCAGAACAGACTGCGGATAAGAGAGACAGAGACCTGAAAACATTGTATCAAATAACCAGGTTACCTGCTGTCTGGGTAGAGATCAACTCAGATGAAACCAATAAAAGATGAAGAAGGAAATTTAATTACCAAGGTAGAGAAAGAAAGAAAGGAAAGGATTTGCTGACCACTTCAAGAAGCTCTCGAATCGACCACCACCTGCACTTCGTCCAGAAATACCACCTGCATCCCAGACACAGAATTACCAGTGAACACAAGCCCTCCAACAAAAGCAGAAGTGAAGTCTTGAACGCCATGAAGTTGTTGGAATCTCGGAAGCAGCAGGACCAGATGGAATTCTACCAGAAGCACTGAAGACAGATGCAGAGACAACAGCGGACATCCTCACACAACTACTGCAGAAGGTTTGGAAGGAAGGAAAGGTACCTACATGTTGATTGGAAGAGGGGCTAACTTGTCGAACTCCCAAACAACGGAGACCTAAGTAGTTGCAAGAACTGGCATGGAATCACGCTCCACCCCAAGTAAAATATTAGGCCGTCTCGTCGTGGAGAGATTGAAAGGTGTTCTGGATTCAAAATTACGACCGGAACAGGCTGGCTTCAGCAAGAACAAATCATGTGAGCATCAAATTGCAACGCTACACTACGCATCATCATGGAAGAGAGTACAAAATAGCAGTTAACTCTCTACCTCAACCTCATCGATTTTGAAAAGGCCTTCGACTGCATCGATCGAAAAGTAATTTGGCATGCAGCTGCTTCAATACCACGCTTTCAGTCCCACAAACCTTTATCAACCTCATTCAACAGCTACATACTTTGCTATATGAGGATGCTATACGCCAAGTAATTCACAATGGAAAGCTCAGTGATACCTTTGAAGTGAAGACAGGGAATAGGAGTAAGACAAGGTTGCCTACTGTCATCGATGATCTCCCTGATTGTGGTCGGCTGGAATGGACTGGACTGGACTGGCCGGGACTGGATCATGCAACAGACATCTGTGAGGAGCTGTGATGAGAGGGGCATACACCTGCTGGAACGATGAAAAGACCCCAGAAGAAGATTTGCATTTCGTCAACGATGATGATTTATGTCTAATGTTTTATGTCGCACAAACTCGAAGATCTACAGGCGAAAGCCAACAAGTCGACAGAAGAGGCGAGGCAGCTAGGGAGGACGAGATTTCCTTCAGGTGAACGTAGAGAAGACAGAGGTGATCAAGATACCCAATTACCACCACCACCAACAACAACAATAACAACAAGCACCGATCACCATGAACGGGAGAAATGTAAAGGAAGTTGTCTCGTTCACCTACCTATCTACGTAGGCAGCAACGTTTCAACTACATGTGGTGGTGGCGTTGCCTTCAAACGTGTTGCAGATATTCCATCTCCCCATCCTTACTTTCGCTTTCATGAAGGGAGATAAGACACGTTGGCCGATTGGCTTCCCAAAGGCTTTCACCGACCGGCGGTGGCGGCACAGATGAGCATATGAAAACTGCCAGGACCGAAAAGACAGCAAGACAGACCTTGATTAACCTGAAATCAGTGTGGAGATCGAGTGCGCTTCACTTCACTTCACTTAGCACAAAGCGTGAACAACATCCAGATTTCCAACACCAATGTCAAGTCAGTACTTCCAGTGATGGTTGAGAGACTTAGTGCGTTAAAGGAAAGCGTTTCCAACGAACTACAGACATTCATCAACAGTTGACACCTATGCTGGATGCTGAAGATCAGATGGATGACCAGAATAATGGGAATAAGCAACAAGGAACTCACTCTGGTATGGCAACGAACCAACCAAGAATTCATCGCGCAAGAAATATTCAGAAGAAGGTGGATATAGGTTGGATTGGGCATACACTGAGAAGACCATTCAGAGACATCACGGGCCAGGCCTTCGAGTGGAGTTTAAAGGGGAAACGACGAGTTGGGCGTCCGAGTTGATAGTGATATTTATGAGACTGTGTGAGGAAGAAATGGAAGCTTGTGGGCAGTTGTGGAGGCAGGTTGAAAAGACTGCAGAGAAGAGGGTGGAATAGTGACGTGCTAGTGAAACCCTATGTTGCACTTGTAACGGAAGGGACGAATTATAAACAGTGGTAATTACGTCGCTGGTGAGGTCACCTGCAAATATAGACAGTGCATATCCTTGTGCGACACTATTGATTGTAATTACTTCACGCGTTTGCTCACCATAATATATGACGCGACTATGGGTTCACAGCTCTGTCTGCTTGGTAATGCTACCAGGCACATATTTCAGTCAGATAAACATCCAAATGGCCTTTTGTTCGATGTAGTCTCATACTTCTTTCTGTTCAGCAGATAGGCAATTTTAATCCCCAGTAAGCGTACCAGTCCTTCAAAACCTTGGGAAGGAGAATATCTGTGCCACACACTAACGATTAGGTCTGAAACTTGTCTTGTTTTCTCATATTTTCTCTTTGCGTCATCCAGTTAGATATCTGCAATCTTAGACACTATGTTTACAGCTCTGATTCGCCCTGGCTAGCACAGGGGAAGTTTTGGCTTTTCCTGAAAACTGGAGCAGACAGCGAATCAGACTACTCTGTGGATATTGTGGTAGACTTTAATATTTTACCCAGTGTCTTAACCAATGTAACCAACAGTCTTCGGCCGTCGTCTTTAAATACCTTCAGTGCAAGCCTATCAAAACATTTTGCCTTCCCTCCTTTCAGTCTGTACAACTGCATCAACACTTGGGATCTCTATCTTAGGGTTTCATTCACGATGGGACTCGAAAAGGGGCGACCGAAGACTAGCTGAACTCGTCCTCAAAGTGTTTCTCCTGTTGTCTCAGTTAATTCCCCCTCCGAGTGAATTGTAGACCCATCACTCTTCGCTATATTCTCACTTACCATTAACATAGTCATCCCAGCTTTCTTAATAAGTCCGAATAACTGCCTGCTGTTACCTATCGCTGCTTGCCACTGCTTACGATTGTTGCATTTACTCTTTCAATTCATATTTGGTTTGCCTTCGCTCTTCGTTGAGCTAAATGCCTTTAGGAATGTATTCACATAAACTTATTACTTTCATCCAGGGAGTTTAGCTTTGTGTTTCTACTGATATTACTATTTTGACGCTGTTGAATGGCAGCTCGATGCGTTGATGTGGTATAGCAACGTGACTGCTAACCATGTTATGCCAAGTACTGTTTTTTTTCTGTAAACGCTGTGATATTTAGTCCTTGAAAGAGTTATGTATGATGATTTGACAAGGCCTATTTCTTAGATGTCTTTATATCACCTATACTGTATGGTAGACCAATCAAGTCAACTATTCTAGGATATTTCGGAAGTGCATGAACAGAGCTGTGGTATGTGTTACTCATGCTACACTATGGGGTAGAATGAACAAATATATAAGATCTTACACCAGGATGTTAATTGAGTGACTATAAACCTAAGTTATGCAGCCATATATTGACTGCTTGGATATGGTTTGTGCTACAGAAAAGAACACGTTCATCTTCTACATTAGATGACATAGATCAGAGCCGACGCTTGAAATATAAATACATTTCTGCTTTATTTAGCAATCAGCACAGAAAGTAGTACCATTATCATCATTTTTGATAATTACCTTCCATGCCATTCACCTTATACCTTCCTGTCAATTAGTCATTAAGTTGAATAACATTCCCCTACTTCAAGTTACTCCAATCAAAATCATTTCTCTTTCTGATGAAAAGTCATATCATCATTTTAAATACACGTGAAACTTTTATCTGATATTGAAACAAAATTACTTTGCCATAAATTTCAATGAATGTTAGGCGGATAGCAGATGTTTGATGATGTCAACAGCAACTTTAGACTTGTGTTTTACTGTTTTATATGAAAAAGTATGACGTTTACATTCCACTGAAATTTTAAGTAGAGTCAGATAATAAAAATCGAAGATTCTATCAATTTTTCTAGTACGGTAATCCACTTAAACAATATTGAACACATTTAATTAGTTACATGGGAATTTCTATGATTTTGTTGTATACTAAATAGTTTTTTTTTTATATCTCTTAGCATAATTTGTTTTATTTTAGTTTCTACTTACCTCCGTTTTAACTTGTTCAAACGGTTCATTGGCAAATTACTTGCTTGCTAGTCTCAAATATTATACGTAAATGTTGAGTGTTATGATAATTACTTTAAAATGATATTGGAGAGTGTGTTATAAAGGCGTCAGCGAACGAATGAAACACATTCCTGCAGTAGGCTATGAGCCACACCTGTTGTATGATGGCTAGTGATACTGCCTACCTGACCAAACCTTGGTAGATGGAGTAATGTTTGGACCCGTGACCCACTGGTTGATAGTCATCTCCCTAAACCACTGAGGGCGTCAATGTGGAATAAAAGGAACTTACAATCCTTTACGTTGTCCAGTGGCTGCATTTGACTTAAAAGATGCTCTTACCACACGGTTAATTCACAACACTGCTATAAAACCTTATTTATAAGTTCGCTCAGACCATTTATCCGTGTATCACAGACAGATCAACCCAAGGGCTGGCAAAACATGTATTACTTCTAATTTGCCAGTATCCATAGCACCAAGTAAAGAAAAAGTGGATCGAAAACGAATGTAATAGAAGTTGAAAATTTTGTATAAGCGTTGAGAGAACCAATTAATGCAAGTTAATAAAATGCAGAAGAGTGTATAGATCGACACTATTGTGACCGATATGTAGCCATATGTCGCAAAACATGTTCAACCATTGATTTATACTATCTCAACGACCCTATCTAGACAGTCTACGCATCCGTGAGTGGTCTAACACAGCAGTCGTCGACTTAATAGAGTCGTTCCGCATCCCGGTTTCACGACTCTGAGCTCCCTTCCAATCCCATTCTATTTCAAATACCATCCTACGTCGAGGTAGGCAGCGTTTGGGAATGTGCAACTTGTGTGCAAGCCACATCAGTTGCAGAAGGCTCACGATCTCATCAACTCCCTTTCCCTGCCTAGGACTCTACTTCTAGCATCATCATTACTCGCGCGTTGGCTCTACAACGTATGAGTGATTCTAAACTGACACCTATGGTCAAAAATCTGTAGTCTTTTAATGTCCTATACTTTCACGAGTTATATCTCATTTGTCTGATAGCAATCAGAGAAACTGTGAGCGGTATTTTCTCAGATAGATTTAAATAGATAGTTTCAATATAGGTTCTAGCATGACTGATTAGCGGTCCAAGTTCCAATACTTCACATAATAATATAATATAATATACACAATAATAATAATATATTTGATTTATTCCGCATCATAATTATGTTTGCAGTACAGAATTCTCAGTGTGTGTTATTACATCAGTTTACCCATTGTACAACATTTTAAAAATACTAACAATCATTCTGTTTGACAATATATAATAACGAATAAAAGGATTATTGAAATGTTTAGTTACTTCAGGGACATGATAACTATTCACTCTTACAAAGTTGATTGATATGTCTAACAAGATTTTCTTCCGACAGTACAAAAGATAAATAAGGTGATATGGATGAACTCTTGTATGTGGTTGTGCATGCATTGAGTTTGATGCATTTGCTTCTTGTCTTCCCAGAAGATAGATAACGAGAGAGGTGCGGATGCAGAGGATGCTTGTCATCAGTTAATATACTTTTCGCCAGTGGTCTACAAGAGTTCAGATACCTATTCACGAATGCATTTATCACCTCAGTTACGGTTTTACTACTTGCTCTACTAACAACCTTCAAAATTCTACGCAACACAACATAGTTCTTTTTTCGGAGTCCAGGAAAGAATAAAGGGGAACAATAAGCAAGTATAGGTAAAACACAGGAATCAATGAAACGTAAGAGTGTTGGCTGAGTTGTGCCAGAAAGTTTGAGTTTCCTAATACAAAAGGTGAAGCAAAGGATTTTCCTAGAGATCAAGAAGGTGTGAGGGGACCAAGAAAGACCAGAAGAAAAGCATAAGTCAAGATGGACCATGCTTGCCACATTCTCTACAACCAAGTCATCTATAAGACAAGAGTGATGGAGTTAAAGCAGGGTACAAAGGTCTTTTTCATGTCTTCAGCTTAAATAAACCATCTGACATTTGGAGGGATTGAGTGTGAGGCCATTTAAGGAAGACCAGTAACCAATTCGGTTTAGGAAGTTATTAAACTGAGAGCAATCAGAAGAGGAGATGATCGATATGGATACTGTCAGGCCATCAGCATACTTAACAAAGTTACCTTTAGTTGAGGTTGGTAAGTCATTCAAAAAGAAAAAAAAGAAAGGAGAAAGAACAGCACCTTGAGGCACACCTGCTTCACTAAGCAGCAAAGTAGAGCATTCCCCTCCGTATAAAGTGTATTCTTTTCTCTCAGGAAAGTGTGAATCAAGCTAGTTTACAATCCAGAACTCAATGTGAGTATTGGCAAACTTGTTTAACAAGTAGGGTCTAGGGATAGAGTCAGAGACAGAAATATAATTTAAGAAGGGAGATCTAACATACTTAGCACCTTTGTCCAGACTGGCAATAATTATTTATTATTATTTGTCCCTTGGGTTCCTAGTGGAACATAGGGGTTCAGTAACACGTCTCTATTGCACTCTGTTTTCACATAATATTACATAATACATCACATCAACACATCAAGTAACAACGCGTTAAGATGAAAAAGGAAAGCAGTCAAGAGTGGTAGAAAGCCGTGAAAAAAAACACAAGAAGGAATGAAAAATGCTGAAATATAAAGTGTGCGTGTATCTGCGCCAATAAGATTTATTCTGAGCCACATCAGGTGGAATTCATCAACTGCTGCCTACGCTCAATGCTGATGATCAGATGACCAGAATAATAGGAATAAGCAGCAAGGAACTCTGGCATGGCGAGGAACCAACTAAGAACCTATCACCCAACAAATATGTAGAAGGAAGTGGAGATGGATTGGACTGGGCATACACTGGGAAGACCAACTGGGGATATCACGCGCCAGGCCCTTGAGTGGAATCCAAATGGGAAACGACAAGCTGGTCGTCTGAGTCGAAAGTGACATAGAGGAGATCATGTGAGGAAGAAATGAAAGCTTGTGAGGAGTCATGGAGCCCGGTTGAAAAAAACTGAAGAGAACAGAGTACGATGGAGACGTATTACTTAAACATTATGTTCCTCTATGAACCCAAGGGACAAATAATAAATAATAATAATACATCAGGTGTAGTTGGCAATCACTATTTTCAGTTGTTATGCAGATACCAACCAAGAAGTCTTTATTTCTTTACATGACTCAGATCAATAGTCAGAAGCGTCAGTCTGCTCACCTCTAACCTACCGGCATCTGACACTGAGTCCAGTACAATTAGATCTGATATTCTGCATTTCACCATTCAGTCTTACTATTCTCCTTTGTTTATTTGGTTAGATTTTCACTTGTACATGCTTTATCATATTCTCTTGGTCATAGAAACCTAAACGTTTTTACAATTTGTAAAAATAACTGGACCACTCTAAAACAAGTCGTTCATTAACGTTATCTACTCCTGAATTCAGAGCTTAAAGTTTATTCAAGACTCATATAGAAGACATTTTATGTATAGCTTCATTTCAATGATGAAATGCCCAATACCAAAAAACAGCAAAAATTTTATGTTTTAACTTTCCGAAATATTCGTCACGGTACGTATCCCACAAACTTTTGTTCACTGTGTTTCTGTTGCGTTTGTTTATTTGGCAAGAATCATTAATATATTGTCTTCCTGATAACTTTCCACGCTTTGAGTAAAAGGACGTCAGAGATTATGATAATTCATTGTAATTTCCCGTTGCTATACAAGGCCGAATCGCTCAATCTCTGTTGGCAGATGGGCTCCTATGCAGATGCCTGGATACTGCCGGATATTCATGATGTTGTATTGATCTTGGTGACTAGCAGAGGAATCTAGGACGCGCGTTTCGTCCTATTTGGGACTCATCAGCCGGACATGCCTGGACCTCAGTGAGTGATGTTGTTCTCACTGAGGCTCGAACCCTGGAGCTTTATCCACTAAACCACTGGGACACGATAGCCACCTCCTTTTTCAACGGGTGTCGGTTGTTGTAATGATACTTTTAATTTCCTGTTGCTATACACGACCGAATTGCTTGAGAGCCAGCCAGCTGACGAGTCCTGAATAGGACGAGACGCGCGTCCCGAATTCCTCTGCTAGTCACCGAGATCAATATAACGGTCGTCAGAGATGTTTCTTAGTTGGGTTAATAGTAATTTTATGTTATTGCTTGTATTACACTGTCGTTGATTGAATCGAATTGATCAGTCTCTGTTGGCATATGGGCTCCTGTGTGGATGCCTCAATATTGCCTGTGTTTTAATTATGCATAGTAATGATGGGTAGTGGATAGTAGTGGGATCCAGAATGCGCATTTCGTCCTATTAGGAACTCGTTAGCTGGATGTACCTGCCTCCCAGTAAGTGATGTTGTTCCCACCGAGATTTGGATTCGGGAGCGATTGCTTCAAACGCAAGAGCGTTATCCACTATGATTAGTTTTTATTGGAAGTATTATTATGCATATATTGACCTATGACACACTCTTCTTAAAATTAATGTTTCTAGTTTATATTTCCTTTTTTTTCATGTTATTTTCGTATCTTTATATGCATGTTTTACGTTAAAGATCTCCAGAAAACTGATCATCAACTATTGAACTACATGTCGATAGTGATTGTGAATATTCTGATATACTTAATTGGGATGGCATTGATTCACTTCCATAAGTTGGAAGATGAAACTATGTAATCTTGTAAAGGAAATGTATATTATATGCTGAAACTTAATATTTTAAATTCTTAATGACTATTGATATATAGTTTTTATTGTTTTCCAAATTATTACTCTTATCTTTCCAACAGGTATTTCTGGCTGTTTCAATTGCCATAATGGATGTCAATTATAGAAAAATAGCTATTTGGTTAACAAATTTAGAAAATCATCGTTTAGAAGATGATTACAATAATTATTATGTCATCAAATTGATTTTGGTATGTTTTATGCTAATAGTTTTACTGTGTTTACAATCGATTCATTTGTATAAATAAATTTTTCAAATTTTGACAATTTCATCGTCAAGGGAGTTACATATCACCGATGTTCAATTATATATTCAGTGTTTATAGCAGTTTTGATTGATACAATCCATCCACACCTCAAATTTTCGTTTTATTTCAATCATTAAATATTTTACAATACTGTCTCATCATGTAGACAAGAAACTTGTACCATTTTATCTTATATCACCCACTTCATCAGTCTATTCACTTTTACCAAATAACTGAAGTACATGAGAACAACTGTATATAGAGATTAGAATTTCATTCTGTTTATATCATCAGTTTATATTACTATGCAATGTTTTTCACTATATTATATATACTAGAAAGTGAGAAGAGTATTTGGAAACCACTCCAACTAATCAGTAGTATCATCTGATTTGATCATGTTGACCTTACCTTCAGATGATTATTTTTTTTCTGTTCAGCAAACACTTCAATTGCATACTGGTTTCATTCTATCTCAGGTAGTTAAATTGTTCATATCATCTTAGAACTGGACTACTTATTGTTAACCAGTTAATCAGATGTTATTGTAGTTCCCTTTAGAAATCTCTGTTAGCAATCATTACAGACTGGTAATAAATAGTTCCATTTTAGTCTATTTCTTAGAAATATCACACAGTGAAACAGTATCATTTACTGGTTAACGTTTTGAATGTAATTTAATGTCAATACTCATACCTGGTCAGGACAATAAATTATGTTGGAAACGTTATCCAATAAATGATAAGATACTCTTTCACTGTCTAACATTTTTAATAAATAGACTAAAATGGAATGATAATTTACCACAGTGTTCAACTTTTACTTATATTTTAATATCATAAATAGTCTCCAATTACTAATGTAAGCTGGTAGTGCATTTTTTTAGATATCACCGGAGCACTTTCTTCAAGTCATTCCTAATATAAAGTTCATCGAAATTTGTGGTCTGGAAATTTTACTTTTCAATAGAAAATATGATGCAGTTTCACAGTTAGTTTACTCTTGGTTGTGTAGAAATCATGATGAATTTTTGTAGTTCAGAATGTGTACTCTCAGAACGATTTCTTATCTGAGCTAGAGTTTTAGCTGGAAAACGTTTCGGTTTCATTCTAGGAATCGTCATTAGTGCATTAAAGTTTCACAAGGAAGTAAAGTGGCTGTTTTTGCCCGAATATTTATAACGTACTATTACGCCTGAGTGTAATTTGATTGACCTGTTGATGGGCGAGTGGGCGTATATCAAACCTCATTGTTTGACTTCCTGCCTGTAGTTCTGTCAGGAATGTGCAACTACGCGATTGGTTGGTTTCTTTCGTTTCCTTGTATCAGGTTTCTTTTGTTAATTTCTCTAGTCAATTCTGTTTGTTTAGTTGTGTAATTCTCATTGTGGATGTAGAATTCTGCAAATACTTACTTCAACTTCTGTATCTTTAAAGAATTCTTTCATACGAATTTCTACCTCCGTATGTCCTGCTGTAATGTATGCTGCCGGGTGTAATTTTTGAACGAATTCTTCAATCAACACGATACTGATCTACAGGAAGCCAACTTGGACAAGATAGCATCTTAGTTCCCATGGCTCTTATCCAACCCAATGCAAACACAGACTAATCATGTGGATATATTCAGCAGGAAAGATCACATCTATTGAGAGCACAATAAGGACAAATTCTTGACGATTACACTGACGCAGAATGGATACCTGTTGGAAATTATCAGTAGGTGCAAAACTTCAGAAGCAATGAGACCTATCCAATGTCCAGTCTGCAAAACATCATATCTCACCATTATTTAAAAGTGATTCAGTTAGCTTTATTATGAAAAAAGGCTTAGATCAGTAACTAACTAAACATACTAAGCAACCAAGGTCATCATTACAAAAGAGATAAAGTTTATACTTTGACACAAAGCAGAAAAATATATAAATGACTACATCACGCCCCACAATACCCACCAATTGATATGTGTATGCATGGAGGGGGGCTGCACAGACACATGGATGAGCGATTGTGATATGCAATTGAGAGTGGCTGAACATGTGCCTAGATGGCTTGGATAACGAATTCCCTTGAATGATTCGATGAGTGCAGGTGACAAACGTATACCTTTGTAAACTAATTGTAGGTTTAACGTTTAATCTACCTTTAATGTTTTACATTAGTACAGTCAAGGACGAGTCTCTGGTCACAACCAGCGAAGCTAACCAAGTCGAACATGAGGACAGTTACTCAACGACGGCATCGGATGTAGGTCGCGCTATATCGTGAACTGACAGAAGTATGAAATGTGGACCATTGGATTCCGAACCAGTGGCTCAATAGTTACGTGCTGTCCATGGAGCCTGAAGGTCCTGGTTTCGATCCCTGGAGGGTGCTCGCTGCTGAGGTGTCCCATACTAGGACGAAACGGCTATCCAGGTCTTCAACGTTCTTCCAACTGATGTCAGTTCATGATGCATTCCAACCTGAAATCGATTATTATTATTATTGATTGCTGATAAACTTTAGTTTGTAGAATTATCTGAATTTGAGACGATTATGATTGTAGTTGACAGGATCTGAGAGATACTGGTTTGACACTCGTCCAAGTTGCCTTTCATTGCCAACAACATCTTGGCAGCCTACTTAGATTTTGACCTGTCAAAAGTTTTACACCGAGTAGTATTATAGCAGTTTGGCCCTTTTGAATTTATTTTGATCATTCAAATATATCTTCAAGTTGTACCATAATCACTGGCTGGGTCATTGTTGTTTGATATTCTTCTGGCTCAACAAAGTACTGAAACAGACAGAGAGAGAGAAAGAGAGAAAATTGTCATATAATCATTAGCAGTTTGGAATATTTAGTGTATTCTTGTTATCCATGACGACTGGGACTAACCATGAAGGTTTGCTCTTATGATGAATGAGATTTAAAAATGAAACATTATTTGCCTTCCATTCAGTACTCATCATGGATTGGCATCTAACGGAGAACCACTGAAGATCTGGGAGGACTGTGCAGCTATTTCTTCCTAGCATACGACTCAGCAGTGCTCACGTATGATCCTTCTAAAGATCGACCTAAGGACCGCCAAGTTTTGCGGCGAGTACGTTATCATTGAGCCACTGAGTCGGAGTTCAGTGGTTCATAGTTTTCTACTTCTGTCAATTCGTGATATAATGCGATTATCATTCCAAGTCATTAGTTGATATGTGTTTCACTTTTGGCTTGGTTGACTCTATATGTTCTGACTTCTCATTAGAACTCTGTGAAATCTCATCTTGAAGCATGGCACTAACGAGCAGTGGATAGTAATTCAGTTCGAAGGTTTGTGGGGATTTACTGATTGATTTTAAGTTGGTATTTATCATGGACTGACATCAATTGGAGAACCACTGGATAAAAATAATCTCTTTCCTAATAATTTGGTTGGTTGTGGCTAGGAGAAGAATCCAGGACGCGCGTTTCACCCAATATGCGACTTGTCAGCTGGATGTGCCTGCACCCCAGTTAGTGATAATGTTCCCACTCAGACTGGGACCTCGTGCCCATCGCTTCAAACGCCAAGGCGTTATCCACTATGCCACAGAGTAACGATAGCCACTTCTTGTACAACGGGTAGTAGTTATTAGTATTTATTGACCAACTTGTTATTCTCTGTTGTTTTGTTGGATAGAATTGTTCGACCTCTATTGGCATATAGGCTCCTGTGTGGATGCCTCGATATTGTCTGAATGTTAATTACGACAATTCTGTTGATTGTGGCTAGCAGAAGAATCCAGGACTCGTGTCTCATCCTATTTGGGACTCGTCAGCTGGATGTACCTGCATCCCAGTCTCTTTTCTCCTTGATATTTGTCGAATATAAGCGTTTTAATTTTTAATAAACAGTTATGCTTAAGCCAAATCTTTCATTCAGAAATTCAAGTGTGGCTTCTTTTATCCCTACCTCTTTATGTCTATCACATACAAGATGGAATATGAAGTGATCAGATAAAATACTGGAGATAAAGGTCGATGACGTAATCTTCTAATTCTTTGGTGAATATTTACTTAGCGTAGATTCAGACTGTATTTACATGTTCACTGTTTGTTTTTCTGATCCGTTTTGGCGCTCTTTATGATAAACGTTAGAGATTCTATTAATTAAAATTATTCACCCCATTTCCCCAATTGTATTATTGTCTTATTATAGTAGTAATAATGATATGATAATCGCTTTATTCTAGACAACATGTGTGATACATTATGGAATTCTCATCAGGTAATGTTTCAACAACTATACTCCTTGTACAATATTTTTAAAAGGAGGGATTTTTTGCACCTGAATGGTGTTAATAATAACAGTATTGAAGGTACTAATGTGAAATGGATGACTGGTGTTACATAAGCGTCTGGTCTTGACTTGTGTACGAATACAAAATCGAGTGTAATTATGATGGTGACATTTCAGTTAGCCAGTATCAAAACCTGATATTCCATCTAGGTATCCTAAGAATAGTAATTCCTGTATTTTTGAGCATTTATATGTTCATTTACATCTGATGTAACGTTTTTTCTTTGTTCCTTTCTTATTTTGAGAAACGACAATTTGAAAGTATTTTAAAAATTTGCCAGATTACATGATACTTTTTAGAAGACATATATAAAAGATTAAAACAAACTGAAAGGGAAGAATTTGGTAAAATATATATTTGATGGAAAATGTTTAGTAGCCCAAAGTTTAAGCAGACCGCCTTGATGTTTATTGTTTTTATCTGTTTTTTGCTAAACTGGAGGAGATGAGAGATGTTTTTACTTTCGCCGTACAACTCTATTCAGATATGACGTGTTCCATTGTGAAAATCCCGAAATACTTTTTCTACATCATCCTATGATTTGTGGAATATAGAATATAACTACGCAAATACACTTGAGGATATTTCATTGATCTTCATCAAGTTACTAAAGGTAGTGAAAATAATTAGTGATCTAACCGATGTTGGTAAACGACCAGAGTATTGTAATTTTTCCTTGTGCTAAAATGATTATCGCACGATAGTACTATCAGTTGGTTTGTCTTTATGACAAGACTGACTATTCTGATTGGTAGGGAAAAGGCTGATGACGACTATAGTTTCCGTATTTCATCACTAGGCTTGGTGACATCATCAATACTATCTGCATTAAGACACGATGAAACATCAAATCGCAGAAAACACAACAATATTGACACTTGGATTTGTCCAGCTTAAAATTTAACAACTGTTTATTTAAATGTATTGGAATAACTTGTAAGTTACGAACATCGATGAACACATTTTGTAGGCAGTTTTTAGATAGAGTTTCCCTATGCCATTATTTGCTGAATAGTATTGTAACTCACTACTTATTATTTTGTTTCTTTTCGTAAACAGCTTCAATTTGTCAATTCCTTCTACTCACTATTTTACACAGCGTTTTATCTGAAAGATTTGGATTTGTTAAGAAAAGTAAGTATTATTTCTAACTAGTGTTTATTAGAAATTTAAAAAAATTAGTCGTTTCCCTCTTATGTCGATGTATGCCAACAGATGTATTTTATTTGTCCCTTGGGTTCCTAGTGGAACATAGGGCTTCAGTAGCATGTCTCCATTTCACTATGTTCTCTGCAGTATTCTCAACCTGGCTCCACCACTGCCCACAAGCTCTCATTTCTTCCTCACATGATCTCCTCTATGTCACCCTCACCTCGGACGCCCAACTCGCCGTTTCCCATCTATGTTCCACTCGAGTGCCTGTCGCATGACATCCCCAGTCGGTCTTCTCAGTGTATGCCCAGTTCAATCCATCTCCACTTCCTTCTGCATATTTGTTGGGCAATAGGTACTTGTTGTGTTCGTTCCCTGAGTTGCTTGTTGCTTATTCTTTCTGGCCATTTGATCGATCTTCAGTATGGAGTGTAGGCGGTAGCTGCAGAGAACATAGTGAAATGGAGACATGCTACTGAAGCCCTATGTTCCACTGGGAACCCAAGGGAAAAATAATAATTACAATAATAATCCTTCCTCTTCCTTTGTGATAAGGGTAGTAGTATTTTCCAGATGTTTAGGACAGGTGCATAATCATTTCTGTTGCATGTGTTGGCTGTTGACTCAGTAAACAAAGATTCGGTTATCAATCTCTCCCTTCATCCAACTAAGTTTTTAATACTTTGTCTCTATCCCACCATATTGTGTGGTTGTGTGCTATTGCGTACATAGCTACAGGAGAGCTTTTTCTAAGTTTCTTATCTTATTATGATATACTTGTCTTGATTTAGCTGAATTTTTGTGTTCTATTATTCTAACTGACCAAGGTCGACAACTTTGACGTATGTATTTGACATCACAATCATTACAAGGGACTTAGTAAACGCAATTATTCTAAAAATGTCTCAAAGTTATGTAGTTATCTTGATCTGACTTTGGACAGTAAATTGTGTCCGAAACGTTGTCCAGTAGATGATACTGTATCACTGTGTGACAATTCTAATAAACAGAATAAAATGGAATTACAATCTACCACAGTATCCAAGTTTTACTTCTATATTAGGTTAGTTTTGAGTACTGTCACTGTGTATCACTCTATTGTGTGATTGTGTATAACTGCGTGCATAACTACACCCAAGCTTTTCTCTAAATGTTTTCTCTTATAATGATCTGCTAATCTTGATTTAGCTAAAGCTTTGTGCTCTGTTATTCTTATTAAGCGTGGCCGACTACTTTGACCTATGTATTTGACCTCATATTCATTGCAAGGGAGTTAATAAACCAAATTATTGAATTGCATCAATAGGATGTTCTAACCTAGAAAGCTTGTTTGTGAGTTTCTTAGTTTAAATGCTGCTGTAATTCCAGCCTTATTCAGAATTCTTCGTAACGCTTCTGAAGTGTCTTCTTTGTATGATAACACAGCTGAAGCTTTGAATTCTCTCAACCCTATCATCAACCAAAGGCCACCATGCCGAAATATCCAATAAGGTTTCGCTATTTTAGGAAGAAATCTATCTTTCTAGGCTACGTAGAGAAACTTAACTTTTTAACTGCGAAGTTACTTAGATGGTCTTTCGAGTTATTCGATTTTCGTGTAATAAATAAATCTAATTGGTTATTTCAGTAGTTGCTATGTCCCCCTTTATGATTGAATTACTCTAAAGACCATCATAACAACTGCTGAAATAGTCAATTCATTTTAGAAAAACTACTTTTGTAAAAGAAATAAAGACCTAATTGATTATTGCACTCATGACCTTAATAGCTACTTGATTTATCAGGATAACTGTATGGTGTAAGTCAGACATTGTTATATAATTATCACTTTCTGGGCACTTGACCATCTGAATATCTTTGTATTTGCCTACGTTTCGCCTCAGCCTGTTAATCACTAGTTAGAATAAACACAAGGCGGAATATTTACAGCTAATTAGTCTTTCTTCCCCTTTACTGAGATTTACAACTGATGCCTTTATACAGCGGAATCACTTGTCCACAACACAGTAACTTACCGATATACACTGAAGCCATTTAGACTATAAAAAATGATGGCATAGCCAACATCTAACTGACTTTTATTTTTCAATGAAACAGCATGTAACGAAAATTAGCAAGTTACAAAATTATGTCTTGAAATCATTTCTGAGTAAATTGTCTCTAAAATTAATACGATAATCTAACAAAAATATTATTATTATTATTATTTGTCCCTTGGGTTCCTAATGGAACATAGGACTTCAGTAGCACGTCTCCAATGCTCTCTGTTCTCTGAAATCTTTTGAACCTGGCTCCACGACAGCCCACAAGCCCTCATTTCCTCCTCGCACGATCTTATCCATGTCACCCTCGGACGCCCAACTCGTCGCTTCCCATCGGGGTTCCACTCGATGGCCTGACACGTGATGTCGCCAGTCGGCCTTCTCAGTGTATGCCCAATCCATCTCCACTTCCTGCTACTGCATATTTGTTGAGCGATAGCTTCTTGGTTGGTTCGTTCCCAGAGTTCCTTGTTGCTTATTCTTTCTGGCCATCTGATCTTCAGTAGCGAGCCAGCGTAAGCAGTTGTTGATGAATGTCTGTAGTTTGTTGGAAATGCCTTTCGTAGCGCGCCAAGTCTCTGAGCCATACTGGAGCACTGATTTGACGTTGGTGTTGAAAATCCGTATCTTGTTCCACATGCTGAGTACAGAAGATCTCCACACTGGTTTTAGGCAATTGGACACCTGTCTTGCTTTTCCGATTCTGACTTTGACATCCTCGTCTGTGCCACCTGTAGTTGAAACAGTGCTTCCTAGATAGGTGAAGGAGGTTACTTCCTTTAAGTTTCTCCCGTTGATGGTGACTGGAGTTTGTTGTTGTTGTTAGTGTTGTTGGTTGGGTATCTTCAACACCTCTGTCTTCTCTATATTCACTTGAAGTCCCATCTTCGCTGCCCTGCCTCTTCTATCAACTTGTTAGTTTTCGCCTGTAGATCTTCAAGTTTGTGCCACGAGACACTAGACACAAGTCATCGACGAAGTTCGAGTCTTCTAGGTTCTTTTCCGCGGTCCAGCGTATCCCCCTGTTCTCGCTCCCCACTGTTTGTTGCATGATCCAGTCGACCACAATCAAGAATATCATGGGTGATAGTAGACAGCCTTGTTTCACTCCTGTCTTTACTTCAAAAGCATCACTGAGCTTCCCATTGTGAATTACTTGGCATGTGGCATCTTCATATAGTTGTTGAATGAGGCTGATAAAGGTTTGTGGCATTCGGTAGTGTTGAAGCAGTTGTCTGCCAAATTACTTCTCGATCGACGCTGTCAAAGGCCTTTTCAAATTGGATGAAGTTGAGGTATAGGGTTGACTGCCATTCTATACTCTCTTCTATGATGATGCGTAGCATAGCGTTGCAATTTGGTCTGCATATGATTTGTACTTCCTGAAGGTAGCCTGCCTGTTGCGGTCGTAATTTTGAATCCAGTGCATCCTTTAGTCGCTCCAGGATGGTGCGGCTTAAGAGTTTGCTTGAGCTGGACAGGAGCGTGATTCCATGCCAGTTCTTGCAACTACTTAGGTCTCCGTTGTTTGGGAGTTCGACAAGTTAGCCCCTCTTCCAATCAACATGCAGGTACCTTTCCTTCCTTCCAAACCTTCTGCAGTAGTTGTGTGAGGATGTCCGCTGTTGTCTCTGCATCTGTCATCTGCATCTCTGCACTGGTTCATCTTCTGCTTCATCATCCTCCTCTCCCTGATCTATCAGCTTGCATGTGTCCGTCGAGATCCATTCCTTATCTTCTTTCTTCTTCCTTCCTAATACGGTTATGCAGACTTCTTTGCACATCTCTGTCAAAGAGTTCCAGTGCTCATCCACACAGGTTTCTACAGGGATGTTGCTCGATATCTGCCATTTTGTCTTGAGGGCTGACGTGGAGATTTTCTTTGTAGTTTCGTCCTTCAGTTCAGTTTGTGTTCTGGGTGTTGAACTTGAACTGTGGTCTATCACCAACTTCTTTGGAGGCTTTCAATTCGATTTTGAAGGTTCCTTGCACTAGATGGTGGTGTGTGGTCCGAGCCTACATCTGCTCCTCTTCTTGATCTTGTGTCTAGTAGGCTGCGTCCCCACTTTCTTGAGATTGAGATAAAGTTGATTTGACTTTTAGTGTAATGTGTCCTGGTGTCTGGTGAAATCCATGTCGCTTGCTTTGTGAATATCCTTGTGCTTGAACACACTGCCTGACTCCAGTCACCAAATCGTTAAATGCACAGAATTCTGCAAACAATTCTCCATTCTCGTTCATTTCACCGAGTACTTATCAACCCATGATGAGTTCTCTTCCTGTGTTGTCTGCTCCTCGCAGTTTGGCATTCACGTCACCCCACCCCACTCCACCCATTAGAATTTTGATGCCGCCATCTGAAGTGGAGTCTTGTTTATTACTGATTGCAGTTGTCTGTAGAATTCTTCCTTGTTCTCTTGATGTGCATTATTTGTAGGTGCGTCACATTGTATGAAAAATCTGTTTTAGTTGGAATATATTTCAAGGGAAAATGAAACATGAAATAGCTTTTTATTAAGTAATCTAGAGAAACTATGCATGAGATTTAGACAGCATATGTAGAAAACAATCAGTACATTATACCACTAGGAACATTTACTACAAATCATGTATACATATATATATATATATATATATATATATATATATATATATATATATATAAGAGAGAGAGAGAGAGAGAGAGAGAGAGAGAGTATTCATCACGGACGGACATCGGTTGGGGGACAGTTAAGATCCTGGGAGCACTGGACGTCTGTTTCTTCCTAGCATGGGACTCCTCTGCAGTGCACACACACGACCCAGCTAGGGGTCGAACTCAGGGCCTTAGGGTTTCATGGCGAATGTGTTAACTGTTCAGCCACAGGGTCGGTTTTCAGTGGCTCACAGTTATCAACTTCTATCAACTCAAGTTATAGCACGATTATCACCCATGGTCTTCAGTTGGCATCCTCTTCCCTCCCGACTGCCAGTTGACCCCACTGGTCATGACTTCTCATTAGAACTTCGTGATACCCATCTGGAAGCATTTCATTAGTGGGCACTATACAGTTATATATATATATATGTATATATATATATATATATATATATATATATATATATATATATATATATATACTGTTTTCACAGTTTCCTCAGCCCATTCGAACTGCCAAGAACTTTCTGGAACGAGACCATATCTGATGTCTTTTAGATTTCTTCCGGTCCAGTCCTACTTCAAATGACATTACTCGTAGAAGTGGACAGTGACTTGTAGTGTGTAGCGCAATTGAAAAATGGTATTCATTAAATTCTGGCTGCTTATATCCACTAGCCTATGAAGTTCGATTCGGGAAGATGTTGATGTTCAACACACTGTTAATTGGTTACCAAGTAGTGCTAATTTGTTTATGCTGGTTCTGTAGTAGATTTGAATTAATCATGAAGGAAAACTATCTCATCATTTTCTCTGAATAATAATTACCATGATATCTCGTCTTTACTTGTGTTACTTTAGGAATTGAAGTGGAAATAACATTCCTTTGGTATGCAACATCTGCTGTATGCATCAAGTTTCGTTTTTAAACCTAGAAAATATCACTTTTGTTTTGTACCTACTTTTGTACTTTATTTCGTGTTACGTAATATTATCTCTGTGTCTGTATAAATGTTTATGTGCGGGATTTCGCAGCACATATATATATTCCCTTGTTTCAATTAATAACTTGTAAATCAATTTCGCCCTTTAGTCTTCTACAAATACTTGCCTCCACCGATAATTTTGTTTGAAGTAATATATTTGTAATGGCATGTTGTGCCCTAGAAAAACACTTATTATGTATATCATTTGACTATCTGAGATAGCCGTAGTTTGGCAGACCAGTATTTTTACTGGGTGATGATTGCAGGTGAGATGGAAATCTGGATCGCGGCCAGATTCTAACCGGCGACCACTGGGTTACCGGCCCGGTGCTCTACCAACTGAGCTATGAGATCAGACTGCTCACCAGAATTTTATTTCACTTCAATCACCAAAGTTTTTGCCCGACTACCATATGAATTCGTGACGCTTTACTACCGCTTGATCGTGTCGACACTGGCTTCCCACCAGTCAGGACTTCTCGTCCCAATCGAGATGTCAGTGAATTAGAGAGGAGGAGCATCATATTGATTATCATTTTGGCTGTGAGATAGCCGTGGTTTGACAGACTAATATTTATATTGGGTGATGATTATATAGTTACTACGTAATCGAGGATATTGTTACCTACTTAATATGGATTCTTATATGTTAGTTAGTTCGAGGCAATCGACAGGAACCCATGCTTGGCTTAAGTTTCGTGATTGTTGGTACTCGTCAGCAAGGCGTATCTTTAACCTGAGTGGAACCTACGTCTCGTCTGAGATTGGAGCCCGCGTAACCCACTGCTGCAGTCAGAACCATTCCCATTGAGGTAATCGGGTCACGATTTACCTCCTACAGGACTAGATTTGATAAATTAATTGGCTATTGGATAGCATCCAGCGTCATGTTGCCAACATGCACAAAACCTGGTTCTGGAACTTTCTGCAGATTGTCTCCAACCAAGTAACATCCATCAAAGTGCACCGCGATGCTGAGCGTCCTGTCTTCATGGCCACATTACCAAATCATCGGTAGAATTCGGTCAGAACTCATAACTAACTACGGTGAAATTGGTTGCCCACTAGTGACCAATGAATATATGAATGTTTATACTTTTACGTATCAAACAGATTTTTTTAATCTATGAAAAGATGACAGTTGAAGTTAATTGGGAACTCTCACGTGGATAGAACTTTAACTAATGACCTTCAGATTATTTGTGCTCTAACGACTGAGTTACAAGACCCAGATGTAACTTGTGCACCTGTGACTAAACGTTCTCCTCAGGTGAGCCCATGATTTAGCTAAGCATAACCATTGATTTTTTAAAGTAGCTATCCAGTTTATTTTTTCCAGTCATAATCCCGAGTATTGCCAATTAGTAACTGAGTGATTAATTGTTTTCTAATCATATCTGTATAATATGCCTAGGTTTATTTGAATTGGTGGGTTATTCTGTAGTCCAAGTCTTCATGCTTTTTGATACTATTGTTAAATTTAGAATTGGCTTTATTGAAGGGATGGATTAAGTGTATGTTTACTACTTTTAATCTGAAGACTCAGTTTCTCTTGTAGCCTAATTGTGATGGGCTGTTTGTTGTCAAAATCATCAAACAGGTGATGGATAATTTTTTTGGTCTTTTCCCTATGGTTTTTAAAGGTAGGTGCTGAACAAGGTTTAATTTACAGTTTTAGAGTGTTAACTCGTCTATCTAGTCTTTGTTTACCAATCGTAGATCCTCGGGTTCGAGTTATTCTGCATCTATGTCTTACTGAACAACTGAGTACTTTCATATGCCCTCTCATCTCGGGCTTCACTTTCAGTATAGCATGCGAATGTACATCAAGCTCCTAAGCCATAATGCTTTAATGGTTCTCGAACCATTAGTGGACCCATTTGTCTTGTTAACGGTATTTTCACTAATCACTGATGACTCAATTGCACCAATAAGGGAAACTGAACTATAATTATATTTATACTGAGATTTTGTCAGCAGCTTGTTCTTTGGATCAGAACTGTAGTCTATTGTTCGAAGTAGTTGTCTTTCAAGCAATTGGCCACGAGTTCGAACTACACACCACATACTAAGGTCTGCGCGGCCATATATTATCATTAGTTGTCATGTAATAGATTTCCGTCATCACGTAAACCACGACTGTCTTAAATGGTTGCTAAGTACATTTCGATCGTGATAAATGTAGCACATTCTTGATGACTGACTGATCAGCGACACGCGATGAACTTTCTAGTATGTCTTCACATAATAACCGCTTAGAAAAAGTTGACTTTCAACCAACTTTCAATCCCACTCCACCTACCAAGATATGACCAATCAAGTAGTATCATCAATTAGTCCTCACATAATAGGTGTGGTTAACTGCCTACTGAATGATTTTGCACAAGTTTGTTGAATATATTTCGATTCGATTTCGAATCAACGTAACAACAAAGTCATCTGGACTCGAAAGGTGAAAACAACGCCAGTGAAAATCATCCTTCATTGCATCAGCGAAAGTTTGTCGTTTATCTCTTAGTTAATCCTGTTGATTTGTCGGGTGACTTTAAAGGCCATCCTAGCAACGATCGAAATAACCAATTAGGTTTCTTCATTTCAGCTGAGAAAGTAGACTTTCGTAAAATACAAAGATTGGGTTGGTTACTTCAGTTGTTGCTAGGGTGACCTTTAAAATCAGTCAGATTTTTTTTTAAATCGTTCTGTTTTACAGACCTTGTCACCTTCTATTTCCACTAGCATTTTGTATAGAACTATGAAGTGTATTCGCCTGTGAGACAATCCGTTGTGATATAGACAAGAGACCAACAGTTCTTTGTGAGTTAGCATAGCGGCTAGCTACTATCCATCTTTACTATATAAAACTAAAAACACAGGCAATATCGAGGCATTCGTGCAGGAGTGCATATTCCAATAGAGACCGATCGATTCGGTCCAATGAACGACGGTATAGTGCAAGCAATAACTCTAAAATGCTAGTTTGCTGAAAATCATTCTATGGAAATTCTTTTGGGTGATACAAAAGAATTGGCATCATTCTGTTCTCAATTATCCTCCGCTAATTGTATAATGAGCTCAAAATTCAAAAATATTTCACCACTCAACTGTAGGAAGAAATAAAACATCCATTCCATCTACGGTTTTTCGTATAAAGTATAAAGTACACACTACACCAAGTACTGTTACACTTTGACATTCAACATCAAAAATTTGTCTTCTATATGCCATCCTAGTCATGAAAGGGTATTCCAGGTATTTACTAAATAAATATTAGACTATTAAATGGTTTGTTTCGTGAAAATTTGGTTAATTAGGTAATCGATTGTTTCTAGGATGAAGCGTTTTTTTTGGTAAGTCAAAATTGAAATGCATTCAACAACTTTGTGGGCATTGATGCAGTAGGCAATGAGCCATACGCATTTTGTGAGGGCTAATTAATGATATGGCCTGACTGTCTAAACTTCGTAAGTGGAGTGGGAATCAAACCCATGACTTATCAGTTGAAAGTCAGCTTCTTAAACCAGTAAGCCACACTTTTGATAAGGTAAATAGTTATCAGATAAACAGTTTAAGTGTAGAGTAACTAATTTCTCGAGTACTTGATAACTCAGTTGTTAGATAGTAAGGAAAAATTTTCACAATTAAGTAGTATGTGTGACTTTAAAAAATAATAATAATCTTGCTTTCACTTATTTGGGGGCTTGGATCAACGGAAATGGATTGGATTTTGATGCAATCTTAACTTGTATACAAAAAGCATTTCTACAATTTACCAACTGATATCATCTCTACTGGTGTCTGGTTAGATATTTGCCAACCTATTTGTAGGATGATTATTTTACGTTGAAATTCATTCAAGCCTATTATACGATTGTCATACACCGGTATTGAACTTAGACGATATGAAGATACTGATGGTTTTCGAACACATTGTTTTTCCACAGAACTGCTCACATATGATGGAATCATGGTGTGAGTGATTTTAAAGTTGGATGAAGACTACTATGCAAGGCAGGTAAGTCAGTCAATGTGGTTGTGAACCTTCAGAAATAGAGGTGACTTAGACATATATGTGACCAGATGAAACACAAAAGCAGTCTATGTGATAAGTTGAACCAATCCACTTCTTTACGATGTTCTACGTTGATTTCTTCTCCCTATCTATCTTTTTCTTTTCGAAGATTAAGCGATTATCAAGATTGGGACCCGTAGATCATATATCAAGTGTTCACAAGAGTATGTTCACATAAATTAGGTTATATCGGTTTGCATGACTAATTATTTTCAATTCTTCAATGATTTTCACATATAGCCTTTTAGCATCACCATTTTATATGGCTTAAAAACCTGCAAATTCGCTATTTTACTGGTTCATGTATACCTACTAGATCTATCAATGCCATCATATCATATGTAGTCAAAACCCGAAAACTTAAAATCCCGCGGATATCGTTGCTTAATTATTAAAAAATTTAACGTATATAAAGTTCACAAGTGATCGATTCTATGTAAACACTAGAGTATTATTTCTTTTTTTTGATATCTTTCCATGAAAAAACAACTGAATCACCTTAGTTTTTAAATACATTACAGGAATGTTGTTTGTTCACTTTTTACTTTTTTATCCTAATCATTTAGCAACTGGTAACAGTATTACTGATTCGACAAATGTTTGATACAATTAAAGAAGTTTTTTTACCACTTGGTCAATCACGTCTACATCAAGTATGGTTGTCATTAAGATATGAACAGAAACGTTTCTTTGATAAAAATAAAGTTGAATCTAAAGAAAATGATTCAATGTCAACATCTACATCATCATTAACGCAGACATCAGCATCATGTAGTAAAATAAATACAGATGACGATCAATTTCCAATGTTACCTAAAGATAATGTTCAAAATGAATATAACGCTAAAGATGATATTGATCCAGAAATTCTTATACACCAGAGAAATTTATCATCAGATAAAGAGCAAAAGATAATGACTAGTTCGAAATCATTTGGTAAGAGATCTAGTTATATTTTATGCTAATTTTTGTTAAAGTCTGCATTTATAGAATATTTCCACTTATCAATAATAATCTAGTTTAATAACACTTATTATCAACTCAATGTAATGTACAATGTTGAAGTTGTTTATCATATTTTAGTGAAGTTACCTATTATGTGTAAAAGTTATGAATTTATGTTCAAATTATTTTTATCTATAGATAATTCAGATGAAGCCAGAATCGCAGCAGCGGAAAGAGAAGCTACTCTCCTACGAGTAAGTATGGTATCATACTTGTTCTTTGGAATAGTTCAATGTATAATGAAATGATCAGTAGTAATTTGAAGTGGCGATATATACCCATGAATATTCATGAATAAGAACAAGATATGTATATCAACGAAGAAGAAATATTTCTTTTCAACAACTTCGTTATCAAGCTGTAAAGTTGTATTTATAATCGGTGAAATGACAGATAATTGCACTAAAAAGAGTTGTACAGTCAATATGCAAAACATACAGTTGGTGTTGGCGGTGGTATTTGTTCAAGGGGAAGGCATAGGAAATGGGTCACTGAATAAGGAACCTTTTAGGAATTATCGTGGTGCGAACTTGACAGATGTAGAGGCCGATCACTAATTCATTCGAACTTATTATATACCCATGAATACGAGACCAACAAAGAACACAATGGTATATTTGCGAGGTCGGGCCAAGATACCGATGCGTTCTAAGTGACTAGAGGGTCTATTAAGAGCAGTGAAACGTAATTCGACAACGTGCCGAATGGCGAGGATGCTTAACCAGTTGACTTCAGTTTAGCGAGTCCAGTTAAACTATGAAGGTCAGCATTAATGTTGAATCTCGTCGAACCCTAAGCTATTGATTCTGGAGAAGTGTGTGACGCTACAAACGAATTGTTTACAAATGGTGATATAAGAGATACGTGCTATCAAAGAATTGTAAAACGATGATAATTTAACTGAAACATGCAAAATGGGTTGATGAATGAAGAACAGAATGATATTAAACGGTGAAATATGTGTCCTATGCTGCCAATGAAGTGAGAAATGATGATAATAAAAGAGAAGTGTGCCAAAGTGAAGTGAAATGAAATTGACAAAATAACCAAAATGAATTATTAAGATCAAGGTAGAGAAACTGGTCTCACAAAACGTTTTTGAGTGCAAAGTTATTTTTTTCTCATGTACAGCTAGTGCTTCAGTTATGCATAAGTAGTGGAAACGTAGATCTTTGGATTAGTTCAATTTAACTTTGTAAATTGCCCTAAAGTATGAATCTCAAGGTGCTGAATGACGTAACTCTACTAGGCGCTCACATTTGGGTAAAGTTGTTTTCCTTCGCTCGCCTTTGGTAAGCCAAACAGGGTAATATTCAGCAACACGTTTTCGGAGGACCCGCTTACAGCGTCCAATATAGTCAGCTCCACAGGAGTATATGACTTTGTAGATACACTTAGATGTGTAAATAAGTGGTAGCGTATCCTTCACGCATTGTCTAGGCAGATGATGGCTGGAGAAAATCAGTTTCAGTCTAACAGCATAAAAGCTACTATCGATGCATTTTGACAGACGGCTTCTCAGCACTTCGGCTGAGATTTTCTTAGGGACTGTAATAGGATGAGGAGTGATTCGTTTCTTCAGATTTTTATCAATAAATCTTTTATGGTTCCTGTTATTCGATGGTGTTGTTCCAAGAGTTTTAATTTCAACATCGACCGTGTCTTCTGAACAGACTTTGTGGATTCTAGAACACAGCGAGTGAATGAGATTTCTTTTATAACCAAGAGGTACCGAACTATTAAAGTTAGTGAACTGGCCGGTCCAAGTTGGTTTGCGATAGACTGACCTTTGAATCAAGCCATCATCCCTCCTCTTTAACATTACGTCTAGAAAGTGGAACATTGAATTTAACTCTTCCTTCAAAGTGAATTTAATGGACGGGTGACAATCATTGAAACGTCTTAGCAGCTCGTCCACTGAACGTGTTTCGTCACAAATAAGAAAAGTATCGTCAATGCACCTTTTATACAAATAAAGTCCCAAGATTATTTCTTTAAGTGACCCTTTTCGAGCTTTGCCAAGACACGGTCCAGTGGAGACTCCATTGCTACTTCGTCCGTCTGATTATAAACCATATCGTTTAATCTAAACTGTACATTAAACGTACATCTTAATATCAGTTCTTTTAGTTGGCTCATAGGTAATCCAATGTTAATATTATTAGAGTCAATGTAATCGTTTAGATAAAAAAACAGTTTCAGTAAGTGAGACATTGGTAAATAAAGAACAAACATCAAGCAGAAAACAGAGTGCAATGGAAGTTTGCTACTGAAGCCCTATGTTCCACTAGGAACCCAAGGGAAAAATAATAATAATAATAATAATCAAGCGACATCATACGCTTACCCATAACGTTGGTATTTTCGATGCAGCGAACAAAACAAAATGCATCAGGAAGACTATATTTCCACAGGTTCAAGGATTTTAGCGAACCACTTTGCCAATGAGCGGTAAGGTGAGCACATCCAATACTGGGCGAAGAGGAAGAAGATTCCTATGCATCTTCGACAGACCATATAAAGGGGGCATATTTAAACCAGATGGTCTTAGTTGTCTATACATATCCAGGGTAATTAAAGATTCTTCTTTCAATTTCTAGAATTTGGTTTTCATTATCTTCTATTCTATCCTTCTCATCTCTTGATTTTAGAAGTTTATTATCATCCCTAGGAATAAAGTATAGTTTATTAATATAATCCGACCGATCTAAAACCATGATGTTTTGTCTGGGCGTACAAGTATAACATCCTTGTTATTTAGTAGCTAGTTCAATTGCACTTTGTGCTCTTTTGATACCATACCTCATTGTTGACATGGTTTCTTCAAATATTGATAGAAGCAATGTAATAATATGGATTTGAAACACTCGAAGCTTTCATCAGTAAACATCAAGATTAAGTCTCAAGTCTGGCTGATAAGATTTTCAAGTTACACTTTTGTATCAAGTTCACTAGTTTTAGATGAAGCAGAACAAAAGTTTGATCCCAAAAACAAAATCTACATCTGAATGTTTGACAAAATTATGCTGAAGTGGTTAAACATGTATCTTTTAGGTGCATCTGAGAAATTTTCGTTTGACTTAGTTATTTTTAAAACTTTTCAATAATTTGCTGCTTACATCTTCATATCTCTTCTTTTTCACCTCTGATAAATAAAATTCAAATGAATCACGTTCTTTACCAATACCTTTTGTATATTGACTGAGCAACTTTTTTTAGTGCAACAATTATCTGTCATTTTACCGATTATAAATACAACTTTACAGCTTGATAATGAAGCTGTTAAAAAGGAAACTTTCTTCGCTGATGCACATCCTGTTCCTATTCATAAGTAATTTCAAGGTCATTCGATGAAATAAAACTCAACTCAAAAAAACTCAACTAAAAAGCATATAATTTCCATATTATGCTAGATGGATCATATTCTGTCTTTTATTTGTAAAATACTATTTACCGGCAAACTGAAACAGGGTGAGTGTATAGAGAGGTTTAAACTTGTGTCGCTATTGGCAAGAAGTGTGTCTAAGCCATTTAGTTATGACATAATATCATTATTATTTTTACCCCTTTCTAGTTCATTGTATTACATGACATGAAAAATCTCTTTCAATCAATTCCATTATATTCATTCCTCAAGTTGAACAGTTTAATCAGCATACGCATATTTTTTTACTATAGTGTTGATTGAACTGGGACTCAGAGATGTTAGGAATCACAGTATATCAGATAGTCCTATGATCCAAGTAGGTGCTACACCTTATTACTATTATTATTTGTCCCTTGGGTTCCTAGTGGAACATAGGGCTTCAGTTGCACGTCACTATTTCACCTTGTTCTCTGCAGTATTCTCAATCAGGCCCCACCACTGCCCACAAGCTCTCATTTCTTCCTCACATGATCTCCTCTATGTCACCCTCACCTCGGACGCCCAACTCGTCGTTTCCCATTTGGATTCCACTCGAGTGCCTGGCGCGTGACATCCCCAGTCGGTCTTCTCAGTGTATACCCAGTTCAATCCATCTCCACTTCCTTCTGCATATTTGTTGGGTGATAGGTTCTTGTTATGTTCGTTCCCCGAGTTGCTTGTTGCTTATTCTTTCTGGCCATTTGATCGATCTTCAGTATGGAGTGTAGGCGGTAGCTGTTGATGAATAGCTGTAGTATTTTGGAAATGCTTTTCGTAACGCACCAAGTCTCTCAACCACCACATGGATGCACTGACTCACTTGACTGACATTAGTGTTGAAAATCCGGATGTTGTTCACGCTTTATGCTAAGTGAAGTGAAGTGCAGTGCAGTCGATCCCCACACTGATTTCAGATTAATGAAGGCCTGTCTTACTGTCTTTCCGATCCTGGCAGCTTTGATATGTTCATCTGTGCCGCCACCGCCACCACCACGTGTAGTTGAAACGTTGCTGCCTAGGTAGATAGGTAGGTGAACGAGACAACTTCCTTTACATTTCTCCCGTTGATGGTAATCGGTGCTTGTTGTTATTGTTGGTGGTGGTGGTGGTTGGGTATCTTGATCACCTCTGTCTTCTCTACGTTCACCTGAAGGAAATCTCGTCCTCCCTAGCTGCCTCGCCTCTTCTGTCGACTTGTTGGCTTTCGCCAGTAGATCTTCGAGTTTGTGCGACATAAAACATTAGACATAAATCATCATCGTTGACGAAATGCAAATCTTCTTCTGGGGTCTTTTCATCGTTCCAGCAGGTGTATGCCCCTCTTATCACATCTCCTCATAGATGTCTGTTGCATGATCCAGTCCAGTCCAGTCCATTCCAGCCGACCACAATCATGGAGATCATCGATGATAGTAGGCAACCTTGTCTTACTCCTATTCCCTGTCTTCACTTCAAAGTCATCACTGAGCTTTCCATTGTGAATTACTTGGCGTATAGCATCCTCATATAGCAAAGTATGTAGCTGTTGAATGAGGTTGATAAAGGTTTGTGGGACTGAAAGCGTGGTATTGAAGCAGCTGCCTGCCAAATTACTTCTCGATCGATGCAGTCGAAGGCCTTTTCAAATCGATGAAGTTGAGGTGGAGAGTTGACTGCCATTGTATGCTGTGTTCTATGATGATGCGTAGTATAGCGTTGCAATTTGATGCTCACATGATTTGTTTTTCCTGAAGCCAGCCAGCCTGTTGTGGTCATAATTTTGAATCTAGAACACTTTTTATTCTCTCCAGGATGATGCGGTCTAATATTTTGCTTGGGGTGGACAGGGATGAAGCATGATTCTGTGACAGTCCTCGCAAACACTTCTATTTTCTTTTTTTTGGGAGTTTGACAAGGTAGCTCTTCTTCGAATCAGTTGTCAGGTACCTTACCTTCCTTCTTTCCAAACCTTCTGCAGTAGTGGTATGAGCATGTCTGCTATTGCCTCTGCGTCTATTTTCAGTGCTTCTGGTGGAATTCTATCTGGTAGAGATATGGTTTATGTAATTCTAATTCTCTCGCTTTCTTTTTGCCAAGGGTAGTAGAATTTTTTATCTGGGTTATGTACAGAATCATTCCTATTGTATGTATCTGGTGTCATTTGGGCAAGCAAAGATTAAGCTACCAGTATCTCTTCTTACCTAACTAGGTTAGTTTTTAGTTCTGTCTCTCTCTTCATACGTGTGTAATCACACGCAGAGCTACGGCCGAGTTTTTCTTTGGAATTCTTATCTTCTTGAGACCTGGTAGTCTTCATTTGGCTGGTGAGTTTTTCAGAGCCTATGGTGAACTGTGTACGTCGAGTGGTGTCCGTCAAGGACATCCACTTTCTCGATTCCTATTCAACTTTATTATAAAAGTACTTGTATGTATCTCCCCCTCGTCATCTGATTTCACAGGGGTTGATATTATCACAGGAAGATCCTTAGTTGATCCAGAGTATACAGATGACAGCCCTGTTAGGTGAAGATGCTAACAAGATGCAGAGTCTTCTGGACACCTTGAGTAGAAGTTCGAGAAATGCGTTTCTCACCATTCAAATGCAAATTTCTGCTTCAGGATTGATCTTCTGTGGTACATTGGCCAAGAATACACAGTGAAATAGTTTGGCGCGTTGATAATTTCACTTATCCGGGAAGTCAAGTTCGCCCTAGAAGGTCAGTGGCAGAAAAAATCTCCTCGCAGATAGAAAAGGCTCGATTGGCTTTCATCAACTTGTGTGCTGCCGTAATATCCGATTATCTATTAAGAGTCAAGTATACCGCGCTGCAATTCTACCTGTTCCACGGCTCAGCTATGATACTTGCCTATTTAAGGGAGAAGGTATGACTACCGTTGCCTTTGTAGCATAGGTCATTTCTCGTGATGTCACCGCTTCAGTAGTGTGGAAGAGAAGAATGTCATTTGATGAGTTTCTGAACCTTCATAGATTGAAGTATCTGAGACATATGTTATGCATGCCTAGTCAGCATCTGCCTCATCGTTCAGTAGGTTCATGCTGGGGAAAAGTTCAAGTCGACCAAACTGAAATACGACATCATTGCACCAAGTCTTTGACTGTTGGTCTAAGCCATGTAGGGGAATTTAGACTTTCTGGTTGAGATCTGCATGACAAGAGAAACCAGTGATTGGAGACTCTATATGACATGGTTCAGAATCGATATCAGTGGTGCATATGTATCCATACATCATCCTCATCCTAATGGTTATAATGAATTCAGTACTTTCCCATTTCTCCTTCCTTTATTTTACTACTCTGATGAATTCTTCTTTATTTCTTCTTTTCATATTACTTGATGTGCTGATATAAGGTGCGGCAACTCGGACCGTTATGCAGTAATGTTGATATTGTCTGTCTGTCTGACTTAGCTGAGTTTATATACTTTTCGTTTTGATATTTACATGATTTTTTTGTGAAGTTACACATTTAGTGGGACTGTGAATGTTTGCTTCATGCATTAGTGTTTTGAAGTTCATTTCGTTAATTTCTTTTGAAATACTTCTCTATCTGCATGTATTGGTCTACCAGTGTATAGCTATCCAGTATTTAGTGTTCAATACCAACATAATTCCTGCAGTGGGTCCATGTTGGCCCAAAAGGCTTAATGGTAACTTCAGCACCGAGTGATAAAAATTTGATCCGCTGAGAGAAACCCAGTTCTATTACGATTGCAGATATGCTTTGGTTATGAGTCAAAACAGGCCAGAGATATAAATCAAGCAGGTTATCTTGACGATTTATTTCTAGCATATAACATCAAAATTCCTCTCTTCCTTTCATAGCAGACAAAACGGGTGACTTACTTAAAAGAGTTCAAGGGCTATCTTTGGTCCTTGATTAATCACTTAATCACATTTTGCGCATACATAGCATTTTCATTTTATCATATGATGCGATATACGATGATAAGCTTTTGGCCACTTTAATAGTCAATTTGCCTTTGACTGACTTCGAATTATGATGACAATCATGAAACGAATAAAATCAGCCATCATTTCTAGTCTCATGAACACCGGTTACTCATCTACACTACATCATATCACGTTTCGTGTCTTGACTGATCAGTATTCCATTATCGTCTCACACCAAAACCACAAATTAAAAGTCTTGTCATCATAAAACTGTAATGTCTTGTAACTTACACATTCATAAACAATATTTACAGTTTTAGGTGAAATTATTGTTCAGCTACCAGTGACTACTTCTCAAGTCTTGGGGATTTTTAATAGAAATGATCGGTTTTTTCGCAGATTGGATTAACAACCTCCGAAATTGAGGTTAACGAAGGCGAATTTCAGAAGTGTATACACAGTATCTGAACATTGCATATCTGTACTGCTGAGCATTATTGTGACTGCTTACTGCGGCAAGGTACATTGGGTTAATCAGAGATCTCCACGTGAACTCAGGCAAATGTGTAAGAGCTAGTTGATAGTTGTCATATGAATTGACGACTACTGGTGGTGTTTGCTATGAATGCTGGCTATCACGCTGCCTGCTGAACTTCTTGCTGGACGTACTAATGGAAATAACCCTTGGTATTTGCAGCTTTAAAGGGATTGAACCACTCCCTACAAGGCAGCACGTTGTCTTGATGTACGCAGATGTTAAGTGAAAACGCTGACGAAATCCAAGTTCTTGTGAACGTGATTACCGGAAATCTGAGTGCGTTTGGTATGCTTTTCTCATCTGTCAAGTATGAGATGTTTCAAGAATGGCCTGAAGGGGGTGAACAGAGTGGCAAGATGTGTCTACCACTTCACTTATTTGACGGCTTGACCAGCCTAAATGAATTGGTTGCTGGCGCGATTTCAGCTCGGTTAAAAAGGCCTGTTTGTCATTTTCCAAGTGACATCATCTCCAGCGCTATTTGGTGAGTTATCCGCCAACCTATTGTAGGGTGAGTTTTCTGCTCTGCAGTCCACTTTGTCCTGTTATACAGCTGTGGGACATCACTGTTGGACGTGGAACGTACGAGGCTATTTCAGGCTTTCGACCACACCAGTATTTGCAGTATTCCTCACGTACGGTGGAATCACCGCGTGAATAATGTAGACGTTAGATGAACGGTACTATGTAAGGTAGGTAAGTCATTTAATACGGTTATGAACCTTCAGCGACCGAGATGGTTTGGACATGTGTCTTGCATACCGGAATACCACCTATGTTGACGTGTGAGACCAGCTGAAATAGAGTTGTGTTGGAAGAAGGATCAGTTTAGTTAGGATAAGACGTGGGAGCAGCCTGAGAAACCTCTGACTGTCAGTGTGAGCTGCTGTAAGGAGGTGTGTTTCGCCTGACTTAAGTCATCAAGACAGGAGGAATGGACAGTTGGAGATTCTTAATGAGGTGGTTAAAAATTGATCACTCTTAGACAGGTTTATCACCCCTTATACGTATTCTATGATTTGAACATTTCAACTTACCTCAGTTCTCGAAATTCCTTCTCCTCTCACATGTTTCTGTCTACTTTGATTTAAGTCTTTTTCTACCCATCAAGTGCTTGTATGCTGCTATGAAATGCGAGAACTTGATCCAGTACATTGCTGTATGAGGTTTCACGTGGAATTTTTCTGAATGTGTTACAGCGACAAAAAGGCAAATGCAACTGTTACATGAAGTCAAACACATACTATTCCATACTTGTTTTCATTTTTTCACGCATTATTTAAGTCTCAATACCATTCCGAGTACATGTTGAGTATCTAGAGCTTGATAGTGTTAAAGTCGATCGAAACGTCACCATAGGACTCGGACCAGTAACCTTGAAGTTGTTCATTTGACACTACAAACTGGTGGGTGGTGTTATGCTTTGACCTAGTTACTCCTAGCTTTTTCCTAACATAACTATTTTTATGATGAAATCATGCATTAAGGAAATGGTTCGATTCGCGCGATACACATCCGAGCTAGCACAGTCTGTGTAATTCGACAGTCTTATCAGCTTAGTTATTGTTTACCGTTATTTTATTATCCCTAAGCAGCTTTATCATATGAATTGCGTTTAGTGCTGATTTCTACAATTATCTAGTGAGAATCATATCCTCCTTTAGCTATAATTTCATGTACTCTTATCAAAAAATAGCTAACTTAAACAAACATACAGAAAGGTTAAAGTTTGCCAAGAACTCCCTAAAAGACAAGGAAATATGCCCATCGAGTCATAGAGAAAAGAAGAGATAATTCAGCGAAGAAAATTTTCTCTGTCGACAATATCATTTTCTTAAGCTGTACAATCGTATTTGTATAACAGTCTATTATAAAACAATAGTGTATAATTGCATCATTAAGCTAGTGCTAAAAAACCTAAATCAAGAATGGGAAGTATTCGCGTAATAATCTTCTAGACAGTAGAAGTAACGGGGAAGGCAAGGAGTTTAACAAGGTGAAAATTGTTGGTAGATGAGAAATGCGAATATTGAGTGTCCACTTGATAGATGGATGTAAAGAAGGTGAAGAATGAGACCAAGGGTCATAATGAAGGTGATAATAATTAACTTATTATAATGAAATCGAGACGTGAGAGTGTTAAGACCATGATATGATAAAAGACTGGACATACTTCTTCGGCACCTAGAGATCAGGTTTGAATTAATGAATTCCCAGTACTTCTGCTGTGAACAACTGTCGAAGTCGTACTCCTTTTGACTCTATAAATGATACTGAAAGAGGACTCTAGTCGAGCTTTATATCTAGAGTTGAACAAATGTTCAAGAATTGAACTGTTAATTGATTTACATTCTCCCCTTGACAGGCATGCAGGATATGTTTGTAGAGTGTGCGCTTTGTGCGGCCTATATAACTAGCTCCACAGAAGCAAGCAAATTTGTAGACACACACTGAGGTGACTGAAAGCGCCAACTCTCTGAAAGTAAGAATAAAATTCTACAGTGATTATATTCAACGTTAAAAACGTCACTTTGAATATGTAAATGTAAAAACAGTACTGCACTCTGCATTCAAAGTGGCATGCTGAACGTTTTAAACATTCATCTTTCAAGTATTGGTTCTGAAGTTCGAATCCCACCCCACTTTTTTTGGCCTGGATAACGGGATAGTAAACTGTCATGTAAAAAGTTTATTCTATAACCCACTAAATAAGTGTTCACTGGATTAAGTCGTATTGATTTTAAATTCGAAGTCATGTCGTTCATATGACTCATAACATTAAGCAGTTTGGATAAACACCACTATTTATTATTCAATGAATGTATAGTTCATTGCTGAAGGACTCCAACTTTCATACAACTGAATATTTCTACTCCTCTTTTTAATCATTTGCCACATAGTATGAAGATCCAACAGATGATTTTCTTGAGATGTTTATCCAGTTTGGCTATGTGAGTATGTTTGCTGGTATATTCCCATTAGCCGGTTTATTGGCATTCATTAACAATCTAATTGAAATACGAGGTGATGCCTACAAATTGTCAACTAGTTATCAACGTCCATTTGCCAAGTTTGCAAGTAATATCGGTGTTTGGCAAGTAAGTCTTACTGGGTTTTTTTAATAATTATTTCAATATGATTTTAGATGGTCATCGAATAAGGTTTTTGCACTGACTGCTTTCAAATATCCAGTAATGATTATCTTACTCATTATTATGCCTTTGGATATAGTATAGAGCTCTCCAAACCACAGTGTTATTTCATATACTTTATTGATTTGAAAAATCAGTGTAGAACATCGCACACAGGTGTATCAGCTCAAGTTATCACACTATACAGTGGTATACAAAGAACAGATGGATCAAAGCAGGTAAAGTAGCGTGAGAGAATAAACAACCTAGAGATAACGGATAGTATAAATATTGAAACTTTAGATGTCAAGGATTGTATACATCTAGGCCACTGTGACTGATTTTCAGCCATGTCACTAAGAGTCCTCAACCACTAATTCCTTTCCTCTCGAAACCCCCGTCTTGGACTGGCCCCCTAGAACCGTCTTCCAACATAATCCAACTTCCCCTAGCATGGCACGTCAAGGCAGATGATGGCTCAGCATGCGCAGTTAATTTTCAGGCCATCCTAGTCGACCAAGGTTCACAACCTCATCAACCAACTCGCCTGTTTTGTCCAATACCCTTCACCTGACTTCAACATTGCTCACACTGTGACTCTACCAAATGCGGGTAATGCTACGAAGAGACCTATGATCGAAATCCTGTGATCGCTTCATGTCTTCTACTTTCAACGCCCGTCTCACAGCCGTACAACAGGAAAGAACGAACCGCAGAACAATATACTCATCCTTTGATAGATAATCGAATATCTCGCCGGCACCACAGGTGATCCAGGTTAGAAAATGCCGAACAAATCTTGTGTGTCCGAGCTGACATTACGTCAGCAACCAACTCGTTCGGACTGATACAACTCCCCAAGTAAATGAAGTGGTAGACACATACCATCACTTCACTCCCTATCATTAAACTGGGATTGTGTGCAACTGACCAGTCCTGGAGCATCATCTAACATTTGACAGGTGCGGAACGCATGTCAAACATTCAGATTTATGCTCAACGTGTCCAGAAGACCCTGCATATATTTAGGCGGTTATAATAATGAGGTAGTTTTTCGTGCAGCAGTACAACCATAATATGAATTCGTAAAACCGTGGACTATAACATGTTTATGAATTACGCAGTCAACTTTTATGGGTCCTACAAGTGTACTCGAAGCTGTGGCTCTTGGTTTCAGGCACTGAACTTCAAACAAGTGGGTCACGGGTTCAAACCGTACTCCGCCTACCGAGATTTGGGAAGCTAGGCAGTATTATTAGCCTTCATACAATAGGTATGACCCATCGCCTACTGCATGAATGTGAGTGAATTTATATGTTTATACAATGGAACTTTACTGCCTTCTTCACACTTTACCAATTTTTAATACTGTACTGTTTTTTTTCTTCTCTCTTATTGTTTTAAATTGTTACAGTTAGCATTAGATGTGTTTAGCTATATAGCTGTAATTGTGAATATAGCTTTACTTGGAATATCTGGAGCTGCACAACGTCTTTTTCCGAATTTGTCTACTCCACAGTTGATAATTTTGCTGGTTCTCATCGAAGTAAGTATAAATGGTTGAGGTAATAGAATGTTTATGAGTAGTTCTCTTCAATCCCAATTCTTGTTTTTTTTCGTCTCCAACGATTCAAACACTATTTATGTATACTGACTTTATTATGAATATGGATTCCTCTTCAAAGAAAGGTATTGACAAAATAATTTTATGCTTTAAAAATTCTCAGAAATTTTTTCTTATTTTTTTGAAAAGATGTGAAGAAACAGTTGATCATATTGATATATTTAGTTTGTGGGGATTTTTTGTGATTTCCTGTTTCTCTACACAGGGCGGGATTGCTTGACGTCTGTTGGCAGATGGCGTATTATGCTCATGCCTCGATACTGTCGGATATTTATGATGTTACATTGATCTTGGTGACTATCAGATGAATCCAGGATGCACGTTTCTTTCCATTTGGAAATCTTCAGCTGGATGTACCTCCACTCCAATTAGTGATGTTGTACCCACTGAGGTTCGAACCAGTAGATAACGCTCTAACGTTTGAAGCGAACAGTACTGGGTTTCAGTCTCAGTGAGAAAAACATCACTCACTGAGGTGCAGGTACATCCAGCTGACGATTCCGAAATACGTCGAAACGCACATCCTGGATTTCTCTGCTAGTCACCAGGATCAATATAACTTTTTGGGGACCTATTTATTTTAAGATAATATTCTTTATGGACTGGGACCGTTAATAACCTCGGAGCACTGGATAGCGGTTATTGTCGTAGACTCCTCAGAGGTACGCACTCACGATCTCGTGAGAGTTCGAACCTATAGCATTGAGTACATGTGAATACTAGTATGGACTACGAGTGACACTTACATACACAAAGGAAGAAAAACCCGCAAAGGCTATTGCTTTCAGTCGAAATCTCTCCCATTTCAAAACGAAGGTAAAAAGCAAGGTTACACATCAAACTTATGAATATTTCATTACGAAAACTTTGAAGCAAAAAAAATGCATAACAGAAGAGGAAGATAGAAAGAGGTAAGCGTTTCCAATAAGCTATAAAGAAGAAAATAGCACGCAAAGTGGAAATTCCAATATGATTACTGTCCAATGGCAGGGGAAAATCTAATCCTTCTAGCAGAAAAGCTGAGAAAGTTCTTAATGTCCTTTAATGAAATAGGATACAAGTCTTAAATAGCTGGAAAAAAACAAGTTCATTTGCTAAACGATTTTAGACAATAATTTTTAATATAGTATCGAGTCAGTGCTTCTATATGGTCCAGAGACTTGGCGCGTTACGAAAAGCATTTCCAAAATAGTACAGACATTCATGAACAACTGCCTACGCTCTTTACTGAAGATAAGATGGCCAGAAAAAATAAGCAACAAGGAACACTGACTGTTAACGAAACAACAAAGAACAGATATGCAGAAGGAAGTGGAGATGGATTGGGCATGCACTGAGAACATTCGAGGACATCACGTGCCAGGCACTCGGGTGGAACCCAGATGGGAAACGGTGAGTCGGGCATCCGAGGGTGACATGGAGGAGATGGTGTGAGGAAGAAATGAAACCTTCTGGGTAGTCGTGTAGCCAGGTTCAAAAGATTGCAGAGAACAGAGTGGAATGGAGACGTGCTACTGAAGCCCTATGTTCCACTAGGAACCCAAGGAACAAATAATAATAATAATAATAGTGTGGAATTCTCAGTGTGATACTTCAACAAATCTACTTCTTGTTCAGTATTTTCAAATTAAATAACTATCCCAGTTAAATAATGTTAATAATAAAAGTATGGTAAGCAATAATGCATGACTGCCAGTTGTTCTAGGTTATCGTCTGGTTTGTAAGCACGTTGTTGTACGGGTCCATGAATAGAAAAGCACCCGTAGGTTTAGTGGTGAAGGATCATATGAGTCAGTATAAAAATTTACACTTCTTGCTAACTATTCCTGTAATAGCTATGTGATGAACTGTTGTGTACTCAAGAGCCGACTGCCATCTACCGTCATACTTTTTTTTTTGTTAACATGTATGACTATAGGTCGAAGAGATCTTTAAAAATGTGCAAGAGTGCGTTTTATGATTTGTTGACATTTGGATAATTAAAACAAATACAAAAGGAGTAATTTTGCTTGAAATTTTAAGCAGGCCGCCGTATTATTCAATATTTGTTGATCACTCTCTCCACTATATTACGCTCTAACATTCCCTTTCACTAACTGTGTTGATTATGTACAGCTTGTTCTGTACAAAATATCACAGGTTGAAATGATATTTGAGCTTATTTCTGTGGGTAATTGTTTATCTAGATCGGCACTTAAATTATTTTCACAGACCTAAATTACTAGTTATTTAAATTATTATATTGAATTTCAATGGTATGATGAAAGTTTAATGATATTTTCCATTGTTAATTTGTTTTATTGCTAGCATGTAATAATTATTGCACGTGCTACAATTAGTGCCCTCATTCCACATACACCTGCTTCTGTTGTACATCAGATAGCTAAATTGGAACACAGAAGACGAGAAGCTCTGAAAGTAACTTCATCATTGATTAAAATGCAAACAAATTAAATTTTTTCTGTACTATTTCTGATTAATTATTTTATAAGATGATAGCTGGGGCATGTATTACGTTATGACCAGTTACTATTCACCCTGACACATGATGTCAACTAAAATGGGTTGGTTTAGACCGGTTAAAAAGGTCAGAGGTGAACAGACTAGAACGTGGCGTCAGTTCATAGATTTTATAAGTTTTTGTCTCAAATGTATATGGGAATAAAGAATTTCCGGTTCCATATAACAACCGTAATCAGTAGTTGATGACTCATTGACATATTCCATCTCTTTTTTGTTCTGCCTTCTCTTCCCATCTTATTATTATGTATCTCTACGATTTTCGATAATATTCTATTCCCTATTTCTCTATTTTTGATTATGCCTTGTATGTTGATGTACGATTTGGCGACTTGGATCGTTACGCAGTTATTGTTCAGTTTTGTGTTCATATTGACTAAATGGTTGACTGATTATATTTTGTAGGAATTCATATATCTACAGGTTGTACTTTGCCCAACTAAACAAAAAATAGCTTACTACTGAATGAGAGTTAACTGTAACCGAAAAATAGAGATGGTAACGTTATTGACTGAATTACTAAACGATACGTATTTAGATTGATTGGAAAGTACAATTAGCTTTGAGTTTGGAGATACACACACTGATGACTGCTAGCAGGCATTGAAATCGAGTAAAAACTTCATTCTCTGTTGATGTTATACATTATAACTATTCAATCTTATTTCCTAATGCATGTTTCAAGTTATAGTTGTAATTAAAAATCACATTGAAGACAGACATTACCATAGAAAATCTGAATTGTATTGATTGGTCACGGGAGTGAAACCAATTTCATGTTGTCTAGTCCTGAGTGCAGACCGAATCCTATCGATCATGTTTGCAATGTGGCAACCAAGCTAGGAAGTTCAGCATCGCGGTGCACATTAGTAGATGCTAGTTGGTTGGAGGCAATCGGCAGAAAGCCCTGTACAATTCTCGACGGAACTGATGTCCCGCCTGAGATTTGAACCTGCATCACCCAGTGTTATAGTCAGCGACTTTACCACTGAGCTATTCGGGCCGCGATTGACCTCCTGTAGGACTGGCTTACATGTATTGATTGATCACGGGAGTACAACCAATTTCATGTTGTCTAGTCCTGAGTGCAGACCGAATCCTATCGATTGCCCCCAACCAACTAAAATTTGAAGTGTTTCAGAAGCCGAAGAGAGGAAAATATGAAGCTGACACAAGTATTACTCATCCGATTACATTGTTATGTTTTGTTTATTTTACATTACTACTGTATAGTCTACCTAACTCAAGAGCTCCCATGTATGCTCTGTACAACTCATAAGTTCGCAATATAACTACCTCTTAGAGAAATCTAATTAGTACGTGTAGCCTTGTTTTCTATGTATGATTTGTGTTACGCTGCGTGTGATTCTGACGTAGATAATACATGCAGTCAGATTCCCAATAATAAATATGATTAGTGGCGTTGGTCTTGTCTTCAATTCTTCACAGGTTGAAAGAGAAATCATTTGATCGATTCATGTTCAAATGATGTCTAACAATATTTAGAATTCAATGCAGAGTGAATCACGTATTCAGTCAAAGTGATTCGCGAAGTAAAAAATCTCTTGATACCCACCTAAAAAAATCACAAAACGTTGTTAGGATAGTGCTACAATCCTAACTTGAAAGTCTTACGTAAGTAATACTCGGTTATTTTAAAAACTCTATGATGGAACCAATGGGATACGATGAATAGTGCGGGTGTGTAGTATTTCCTACTTTTTCACTCCACTCCACTTGCCGATATTAATCAGGGCTTCTTTCTAATGAACTTGATAACTCAGTAGATAAACTTCAAGTGGGATGGATAGTAAGGCATCCTGGCGCCAAAATAGCCAATCGTAAGCGGAGATAATGATTAAGGCTGAAGAAGAATTCGCATCACAAGATGATTTCTAAATAAACTGAAGACAAATATGACCATGTTTTATCCTAGAAATTAAATGATCACTCAGTTCTTAGTTATATCACCTAATCAAAAATAAACTACACAGTGTTTTAACGGTTTGTTAGATTTTGTTCCTTTGAACCAAACGGTTGACTACTAAAAATTGACCCGATCTAAATAGTACCTGTTACCTTGTTTTAAAAAGTTGATTTGAATCTTCTGTTGAAGGGAAGCCTTCTTATATACCACTGGGAGCTGAATAGCAATACGATGTTCGCTGGTGACTTGCTTCGAGATGGGGATTGACAAAGTTCTAGGGATAAACCGTGACCAGTGGGTATGTCGACAAGTACTCTTCAATGGCATTGGATGATATTCACGCTGTATCAGGGATCGACAGTTGTAAAACCTAGGCTATTGGATGGCGAATAAGAGGTTGAGTGGTAACATACAAACTGAAAATCCTAAAGACATTGGGTTCAGACACACAAAGAGTTGTGGATGCCCACTACCGATAATTCTCAAACTGGGATAAAAGAGTTGTATATTTTTCCTAGATTTCCGATGGTTCTCTGGCTGATATAATGTTACTTAAAGTGGTATTGGGTGGTAAGACAGTTATGAGTGATTAGATCGTTAGACGTTGCACCAAACTATGAAGTCGGTCTGAGCCATTTAGGGAGATGTAGTAAACCTGATTAGAGTTGCCGAGATAATAAGAATCAATGTTCAAAGACACTTGGTGACATGGTTGAGAATCGGTTACAACATCGCCAATGCATACACTTTGCTATCTTGAACAACCTTACCAACATATATCAACTCATTCTCTCTCTTATGATACACTTTCGTCCACTTTAGTGTTATTCTTTTCCTATATACTTCCTCTTTGTGGGGTACCGTCAAGCTTGACAACTTCGACCGATACACTTTCATATCAGATTCTATGCTGATTTGTGTATTTATGATTTTTGAGCTTAAGTTTACTGGTTTCCGAACTGCGAAGCGTAGTTTAAAACATGAAACCGAAATCGTGGGGAATATTTGTGGCTCAGGTGGATGATCTTGGTTGCATTGTGTCCTCAGAGCTGGGTTGTTTAATCGTGGAGCTATCATCGTCTTTCTAGACGACACCATCAACAGTTAACACCTATCCGTGAGTGATTCAGTAACTTGCCCTGAAGAACTACTTTGTGATTGGTTGTTTCCTCTGATTGTTGCGTCATTGACTGTACAGATTTTCTTGTTAGCTATCCTTCTGCTTAACCTCTGACATTTCTGTTGTTTGTCATGTTTCTTATTGGTTGATAGATTGAGTCTATGTGTATACATCCGTTGATGTCTGACTGACTGATTCCTAGATGTCAATCTTCCAGGAATATTCTCTGATATTCTTTATGTTCCCTCTGTTCAAGATCCCTCTACGTTGTCAAAGTTGGAGTAATGTCCATAATAATCCACGTGCATCGAAATGGGCGATTAAATGAGGTCACTCAACAAGAAATATGGCAAACAATCGTACCACTGACCAGGCAGAAGAGATATCACGCTCAAACGAACACTCAAAAACAGAAAACATTAAAAAGACTGGGAAATAGAGAAGATATGTTACACTTCCAGCAGACAAAGGACGCATCACTGTAGTCATGGACAAATAAGACTACATCAAGAAAGCAGAGAATTTACTCAACAACGAGAATGTGCATCAACCACTTGAAACCGACTCTATCCAAAAATTCGACAACCAGACCAATAAAACCTTGAACAAACTCTTCAAGGTAGAAGAAATAACAAAGCAAGACAAATGGCGAATGAAATAGAATGGATCTGTCCTTCCTAAGTTCCACAGCAGACCAAAAATACACAAACCAGACATCCCTCTACGATCAATAGTTTCATTTCCGGGAACTCCAACATACAACATATCAACAACTTTCGAGAAGACTGAAATACCTTGTTCAACCGTGCGAACATTCCATCAAATCATCAACAGAATTCTTAGAAGAGATCAAAAGCATTAGTATAGAAAACTACGAACTAACGGTGTCCTTTGATGTCACAGTATTATATACATCAGTCAAACCACAGTTGGCCAAGGAAACTATATCTCTCCTGCTCATTGAAGACACAAGCCTTTTAGAACGCACAAAACTGAAATGTTCAAGTCTGATGGAACTCATCGACCTTTGTGTGACAACATACTTCTAATTCAATGACAAGATATACAAACAGATGAAAGGAACTCCAATGGGATCACCGAGATCCGGACTAATCGCAGAGGCTAGGAGACATCATTTTACCTATGATTCAACCAGAAATTTGGATTCGCTATGTGGACGACACTTTTGTCATCATTAAAAAAGATGAAATAGAAAACACTCACAGTTTGATCAACAACGTTTTCAATGACATCAAATTCACAATGGAGAAGGAGTCAAACAACCAACTACTATTCCTCAATGTTTTAGTCAGTAGGACAAATGCCATAAGATGGAAACCCAAGTGTACAGGAAGCCAGCACACACTGACCGAATCCTCAACTCCAGTAGTAACAACCCAACAATGCACAGAATTAGTTGAGCGCAGACTCTATTCAAAAGGACGAGAACATACCGCAGTACAATAACTTCACGGAGAAACGAAGAAAATTACTCGTTTTCTATCCTAAAAAACAACGGCTACCCACAAAACTGTATCAGAAGATGCCTATCCCGCACATCATCAACTACAAAGTCATCGACAGAAATAAACAAACGCATCATCCTACCATACATAAAAAATATATCAGAAATCACGACAAGATCACTGAGACCACTTAAAATTGGTGTGGCTCATAAACCAACAAATCCCCTCCAAACACTATTCTGCAGACCAAAGGATGCGACAACCGGAAAAGACAAGCAGAATGTCATTTACAAAATCAATTGCAATAACTGTAGCCAACACTACATTGGACAAAGTGGTCTCCCTCCTCACCTTCGTCTACATGAACACCAATTGCCTATTAAACGTCACATACGACATTTCGTCACTCATTTAAATGCATGTGGATAATCATGAACATGAATTCAATTTTGACAATGTAGAAATCTTGAACAGAGGAAACACAAGGAATATCAGAGAATTCCTAGAAGCTTGACATCCAGGAATCAATCAGTCAGACATCAACGGATGTATAGACATAGACCCAATCTACCAACCAAAAAGAAAAATGACAAATGACAGAAAAGTCAGAGTTCAAGCAGAAGAGCAGCCAACAGGAAAATCTATTCAGTCAATGACGCAACAATCAAAGGAAACAACCAGTCACAAAGTAATTCTTCAGGGCAAGTTACTGAATCACGGAGAGGTGTTAACAGCTCACTTCATACTGAAGTTGGTGCTGATGATGTAGTCTAGAAAGACGATGATAGCTCCACGATTAAACAACCCAGCTCAGAGAAGACACGACAAACAAAAACATGAAGTGGTGCATCACAGACTAATCTTTTTTGATTGAAACTGTTAGTGATAGTTTACTCTACTTTCTTTTCGAATAATTACAGATACTTGAGCGTGAAACAATGCGGGAACATCAACGTCAGCAGTCACCATCAATTGTACCAGGAGTTGGCGTATAAACTGCTACTTATTTAAAACTTTCAACATGCAAACATTTTTTTAAGCTGACAAACTTTCAATTTGAAATATTATCATTTGACTGAAACAATATATATTTCGATTTCTATGTTTTATTTATTGTCACATTAAATTTCGAAAACGCAAGCATATTTATAAGCATGGAGGGAACGGCTTGCATGTTTTGGCTTTTATTTTCTTTTAGAACTGTTTTCAGTTTTATTTACTGCTTTTCATGTTTGATTTATGCAGTTGAATAATATTTCACTCTATTCTAACAAAAAGATTGATAAGAAAATGAACTCACTTTTTCTTTTATAAATTTTTATTGGGTTGCGCAATTTTAATTCATCTATATGTGTAGTCCATCTATTCGAACCGCACTTCACCTACAAACAAGGTGTATCACTACGCTACACATAATAGATATGGCTTATTGGCTATTAAGTTGCCATTACTTTTTCAAGAGGATAATGTCTGCATTCAAAATTCCTTCGAGAGAGTCCAGTAGTATTGTTGAGAAATGCTAATATTTAGTATAGCCTCTCTCACTGGGTAAATATTGCAATACTCGTGATTGACTAAAATGTACTACACAATTATACATGTCTTTCTCAATACTTTTGTTACATCACATGATTCATACTTCTTCATGTGTTTACTTTTATTTTACACATTTTCATTTGATACTAGATGATGATTGCAAATGGAATGAAAATTTGGAGTGGGGACGGATTCCAACCGGTAACAATCGGGTTTCTGGCCCGATGCTCTACCAACTGAGCTACGAGGTTCGACTGTTCACCACGATTTTTTATTTCACTTCAGTCACCATGGGTTTTGCCTGACTACCATGTTAATTTATGATGCATTACTACCGCTTGATCGTATTAACACTGGCTGCCTACCAGTCAGTACTTCTCATCCCAATCCAAATTTAACTGAATTAGAGATGGGGAGCATCATATTGATTATCATTTTGACTATGTGAGATAGCCGTGGTTTGGTAGATTAGTATTTATACTGGGTAATGATTGACGGTGAAATGAAAATTTGGACCGCGGCCGGATTCAAACCAGTGACCACAAGCCATCTATCAGTCTTTTATGTTTTATCATTGCATGTATTTTATTTCCTTCCCTTCGACTAATTCCAGTTTCTTTTCGCAATAAATTTGTCACTATTTCCTATTTCGTCTGTTGATTTTCCCACTTTGTACTCATATAGAGATGGACCCGATATGCTACATTGTCACATATTAAGCTGTCCACTGGTATTTATGTGCACCAGTAATAAAATGGAAGATGAGACCTAAATATAAACGGTACATTTATAGAAACTAAACGCATAATCTTATGTGGAAAGAGCTGTGATAGAGGTTTTATAAACGAAACGGAATGCAATATTCAGACAAAATAATATTGGCAGGAATAGTGAAGAAACACCAAAGTAGTTCTATCTAATTGATCAGAATAGTTTCACGTTTTGAACTAAATTTTTTCGGACACACCACTGATTAACACTGACGCAAACTAGTATAACAACAGTCCATTGTAGAATGTAGTGATATGATTAGAAAACTTTACAAGTATGAACAAGTGATCCTTAACTTATTACGTTTGATAGTAGAGTTTTTTTCTTAATACGGATATACTGTCCTTGGGTGAAGACTACATAAAATTTGTGTGATATTGTGGGAACAGAAATTTAACAAATTAGTAAACAAGACCGGTGGCGACTGCCAAATTTTCTAATTAGTCAATTACTTTGAAAACTGATAAAAAACCAAAACCCGAAATTCAGCACAGTTCGTGTAAATAGTATCTCTGTGTACCGGATTCGAGACGAATTCTCCTTCGCTTTCTGTTGTTACAATATTCACCTTCAGTAGTTTGTTCCACTTTTCCCTGTATGTTCCCTGAAAACTGATGATGATCGTACTGTATACCACTTATGCGTTCTTATTATATCTAGCATACAGCAAAGTAGCTATAAAATACAACTGTGGTGTTTATCATCGAAAACGACTTTTTAAATGCACTACACTACCGTTTTGGATACCAACTGATGTCTAAAGGATGAGAATGTAAGTTAAATACGTAGTGGATATGGATTTGGAAACAGTTTTGAGCACGACAAGCTACATTTGCAATAGACAAGTATCATGATGTATGTAGCCCGAAGGCACAACCAGGATTCACGGTTTTCGCAAGAATACGGAGCATAGGGATCCAGCTTATTTCTTAACTACTACCGTCTGCCTCATCACACAGTGTTGACTGAGGTAGATTCAGGCTGGAAAATGGCTCGGGGTTGCCAGACTAAAATATAGCATCAATGCATGAAGTCCTTGCTTGTTCCATTGACCCATGTAGGGCGATACAAACTAGCCGGTTGGGGTCCGCGGGACAAGAGAAACCAGCGGTTGGAGAATTTAGGTGATAAGGCTCAGAATCGATGTCAGAAGCACAGATGTATACACACATTATCCCTATCTTAACCTCATCACTATATTATTCCTTCCTCTCTTTTACTACTTCCTTTGACCGATTTTCCTTTCCTTTATCTTTCATTTCATTGCCGTGTTACTTTATATACTGATATAAGGTGTGGCAACTTGGACCGTTAGGCAGTAATGCCTGGTCCTACGTTGATCTTGATGACGATGGGCCTATTTCCTAAGTAACGTTCTGAATATAAATTATCACCTATCGTCATATCACTTTGACATGGATTAATAGTGTTCTACAGCACCACGCTTCTACTCTTTGCTGATAGATTGTGCCAGGTGGATTTATCCACCTCAAAATACCAGAGGATTATTGTCATCGAAGCAGAAAAGAAAGCATGCAGAATAAAAAGAACCATGTAAGCAGGAATACAACTTCAAGTTTCATTTAGATACGAAGGAAACACTGAACTCATCTGGAAACAGCACTACATCAGTCTATAGTCTTCTGATCAAGCCTTGACCATATATTCAACTCGGATATTATATGGTGTGTAATTTATGTATTATTATTATACTTGTCCCTTGGGTTCTTAGTGGAACAAAGGGCTTCAGTAGCACGCCTCCATTGCACTCTCTTCTCTGCAGTCTTTTCAGCCTGGCTCCACAACTGCCCACAAGCTTTCATTTCTTCCTCACACATGTCACCCTCGCCTCGGACGCCCAACTCGTCGTTTCCCATTCAGATTCCACTCGAGGGCCTGGCGCGTGATGTCTCCGAATGGTCTTCTCAGTGTATGCCCAATCCAACCTATATCCACTTTCTTCTGCATATTTGTTGCGCGATGAGTTCTTGGTTGGTTCTTTGCCAGCCCAGAGTTCCTAGTTGCTTATTCTTTCTGGTCATCTTATCTTCAGGGTGGAGCGTAGGCGGCAGGTGTTGATGAATGTCTGTAGTTTGTTGGAAATGCTTTTCGTAACGCGCCAAATCTCTCAACCATCACATAGAAGCAGTGCCTTGACATTAGTGCATTAACGGAATTCAAGTGAGATTGCGACCTGGTTAGAAAATAGTACTCCTAGCTCGATCGATACAACGCTGGATCAATGAACTCTACTGGGTTCATCCTTTCTAGAATTCATACTTTTCCAGCTGTGATCATTATAGTACTACTTAAATTATTCAGGACATGATACATATAACAGCAGTTATTTTTTTTCAATGAGAAATCAACTTTAATGGTTTTCAAAAATTTATGGGAATGACAAATGGTCCATCAACTACTGTCAGGCAGTTTCGCGTTACAGAAAGAAACCTGAGATGTTCAAAGACCAAAAGTTGAAGATTCACAATTAATTTCTAAAAATATTATTGAAACTTCCTGATTGAATAGCAAGGAAAACTTTGTGTATCAACCAATCAGAAACAAAGATATCAACGTAGAATCTCGCATAAAAGTCCATAGCTCCATGTTGCGGTAATCCAAAACACCATAAATGGAGAGAATTAAGAGAAGTGAAAAGACATTACGAGAACCCAAGACACGGATCTGTAGTTGATAGTGTGAAAGTAAACATAACGATACTCTTACATTTTATTGGTGAGAAATCCGTTGACCCAAGATAACTTTGCTTTTACGCTTGACTAGGCGCATATTATTAAGTATAAAACATGGAATAAATAAAACCTGCACTTCTTTCAGGTTTTTTAAGTGGTAGTTTTATTTCACTTAATACGATAACAAATAACTGACCAGTTTTCTCAACTATCACTCACCCATATTACCTTGTGAAGGTAGTCATAACTTATGCTATCTTTGAAACAGAACTATGGATCAATTTCCATAACGAGTATCGAACAGAACTCTTTAACCCAGATTTCAGCAGAAACAACTAGAATTTTAGCTCCAATTTGTATTATCACACTATCCCGAACTCACACAGACGTATTATCCAACTGAGGATTTAAGTCACTCTAGCAACGAATTATGTTCCTTCATTTTAGCTGATAAGCCAGTTTTCCGCAAAATAAAGACATGTAATTGGCTATTTCAGTATTTGTTAAAGTAACCTTTAGCGTCACTACAAATTTGAACTGGATAGACAGATGTCTCTTTGATTGACGCATCCAATATATCTTTGTAAAGCAGTCATTAAAACTCTTGTCCGATTCAGAAGGCTAGACACATCAACTCATCATAACTCCAGTGCAATTCATCAATAATATCATTTTGTAAACACTTAACATTCAGTCATATTACATCTTATCCATTTCGGCACATGTGTTGATCAACAACCTGTCTACTCATCAACCAGTGAAAGATTTCTTGCATGAAAAATAGGAATAAAATATGCTTTCACTCTCTATAGATATCAGTTCGTTTGATTCCTCATCTCTTCTTAAATGTGATATTTAATTTCGTTATGACTAGTTCCATTTTTCTACTACATATTGATCAAGGTAGGGGTTGAGGTCCGGTTGTTCTAACATCAGCTAGAGAGGACCCATACAGCCAGCTCCGGAAGACCATGGAGCAGGAAGAAGTGTGCTATTTTCGGGGCGACCTTTTCTAACTCCCCTCTTTCCGCTGGGAAGGAATCATCAGTGTGACGCTGTTGGTCATCCAAGGGGAACACCTTACTGTTGTCACATCCAGCTAGCAGCAGTACAACTTTGCCCTTAAACCTCCATCATAGTCTAGTAATTCACACTACAACGCTAACTGCTTTTCGTTTAACAGCTATCCAACAGACCTTTCTGGTATGGTAGGACTTCGAGGGAACAAGTGTTCCACCAGCATAACTCGTTGCGTCATTGTGATATACAAGCCCAACCACCACGTCAAGGTAGCAGCTATCAGTCGGAGTATGGTGAGCAATACGGAAGTCAGGCGAAGGATACTAGGCAAGTCGATTGACGAGGTTGTGAACCTTCATCGACTGAGGTGCCTTGGACATGTGCTGTGCATGTCGAGCCACCGCCTACCCCGGCGTATCATGCCAGAGGAAGTTGGATTAGGTTGGAAAAGTGTTCAGGTTGGCCAGACCAAGGTATGATACCAGTCCATATAGTCCCTTACTGTTGAACTGGGCCGTGTGGATTGGTGTTGACTGCCTGGTTGGAGTCCCCGAGACTAAAAGAATCAGTGGTTGAGGGATCTTAGTGACAAGGCTGAAAATCGGTCACAGTGGTACAGTTGTATTCAGTTCTTGACATCTTCTAAAGCTTGAATATTCCCACTAGCCTTTATCTTCAGACTGTTTATTCCGTCACACAACTTCGTCTAATTTGATGTTATTCTTTTCCTATTCATCTGTTCCTTGTGTTCTACTGGAAGGTGTGGTAGGTAACTTGAGCTGACGCACCTGTGTGCGAGGTTCTATGTTGATTTTGTCAGTCAGTCAAGGTAAGGGTTGAATGAAGCTGAAGTGATAAGTTCCGAGTCATATGATCTGGGGGTAGTAAACTTTCATCGACTCAGATGGCTGTGACATGTGTAACGCGTGCCTGATCATCGTTTATTCTGAAGTAGGTTCAAATCGGTAAGAAGTCAACGGCGAACACATTAAAATATGATATTAGTTCATAAAGTCCATGCATGTTAATCTGAGCTATGCAGTAAAATAGAGACTTCGCGGTTGATGCCCACATGACAATCGAAATTGGTGGTTAGAGACTTCAGGTTATATGGCTGTGAATTGATGTTAGTGGTGAAGATGTATCCTCACATTAACTTTAACCTAGCCATTATGTCACATTTCGTTATTGTCTTACTACTCCCACCCCTCTGTTTATGATATACTACCACCTTACATTACACTTATTTTTCCTAATCGTATATCTTTCATCTCTTTAATTTGTATCGTTATGCAGTGCAGGCAAGTCGTATTTTGATATTAACTGCGATCTGCTAGCATAGTGTTAACAGATACTACCCCTAGCACACACTTTACATCTCCTAAGCTATGCCTATGTAAAATACATTTAGTTAGGGTCAAATGATGAGCATTGTTTACTATTTTATATCCAGTGAAGAATATGTTACTTAACCGGTAATTGATAGAAAACAGATACATAAAAGTAGTCTATACGTATACAGTATTAATAGCCAGTTAGCAGTTAAATAAAACATTCCTCGTGTCTAACTTTCACATTTCCCGTCACACATTTTTGTTGCTGGAGTTGTGGCTCATTGATCTAGGCACTTGACTTTCAACCAACAGGTCACTAGCTAGAGTCCCACTCTATCTGATCAACCCTCACGCAATAGGTGTGATTGCTCATTGCCAACTCCACGTGGTTACTCAGTGCATTTCAAATATGCATTACATTTCTTTACTTCGTTAAGCACTTCGTTTGTTTGTGTTACCTTCCTTTCTCCCACCCCTTTAAACTATCAGAAAACAGAAGACACAACGTAAAACATATATATATATTACACATCATATTTCAAACACATCAGAAAATGATACATTTTCTTGCATGATCGAGACTTTATCGATTAGTTGCCAGGTCTTAGCCTGTCTACACATTTCCAGCTAACGTACACAATCAAAATAAATTGTGGGTCAGTATGTTCCAGCCCTGCCAATCGATAAAAAAGGTCATACCACTAATTTACCTTCTTTAAGAGTTGCTATACATCATCATTATCAACATAGGACCAGGCATTACTGCGTAACGGTCCGAGTTGCCACACCTCACGTCAGTTCATCAAGTAGAAAGGTAGTAAGGTGAAGGATGAAGATAAGCGAATACAGTCAAAAGAAATATAAAGTACGAGAAGAAAGGAAAGAGGAGTGACAAAATAGTGAGATTCGGTATAGCGTTGTTAAGATGAGGATAATGTGTGTGGGCATACATCTGCGCCACTCACATCGGTTCTGAGCAATATCACCTAGGGTCTCCAACCACTGGTTCCTCTTGTCCCGCCGACCCCAACCACCTAGTCTGCATCGCCCCACATGGCTTAAACCAACAGTCAGAGACTTCATACATTGGTGCCATGTTTTAGTCTGGCCACCTCGAGCCTTTTTCCAACTTGGACCCACCTCAGCCAACATTGTGTGACAGGGCAATTGGTGACTAGGCATACGTAGTACGTGTCCCAACCATCTCAGTTGATGAAGGTTCATAACCTCGTCAACTGACTTACCTCTACTCCCCAAAACTCTACACCTAACTTCTGCATTACTCACATGGTGACACCACGGAGTACGTCCTATTTTACGAAGGCAACGGTGGTCAGACACCTGAAGCCTCTTTGTATCCTCCACTTTCAATGGCCATGTTTCACAGCCATATAGTAGAACAGAGCGGACTGCTGTGCAGTACACGCGACCCTTAATAGACAAACGAATATCACGGCGGCGCCATAGGTGGCGCAAATTGGCAAAAGCCAATTGAGCCTTTTGTATCCGTGCAGAAATCTCATCGGCTATACACCCAAAAAACTATAGTTGAGACACTCACGTATACTTTTTAAAGCTTCCCGCGAGTGACTGTACGTTGGGAAAACACCTAATTAACACAATATCCATAATCTAGACGTCGTTCATAATCATACAAGTATATTACCACAACATATACGTTAAATAATCTTTTTCATCGTACAAATTTAGTATCTGAAATAATTTGAATTCTTCGACTTGTCGTAATGCGAAGAATAAATTACTCGATCTAAGAATAACCATTCATATCCATTTTCTTCGTAAATGAATCCATTTAGAAAGTTTACTGAGCATACTGTAAACTAAAAGTAATGTCAAAATGTAAGGATGTTCCTTATTTTCAAAATTTCAACACAATTTAAACAATCCAGTAATAAGAAGTGAGGATAAAAATAAAAGTCATTTATTTACATCATACTTACAAAGATTGTGTATTTGAGTGGTGAGTTATTTCAAAACTGAGATTTGGTATCTCAAAGTGATTCATCGTATAGAAAGAAACATCACATCCATCGACCATACACAATATAATAGATGTATTAGGCTCTAAACCAACATTTATCAATTTTTGAGCTTCAACATCTGGACAAACTTGTTCTGGAGATGCAATTGATATAACATAATCAGGATGGGCAGGGAAGCGTTTCGAAAAATTGTTGATACGTTCTTTTTCTGTATGATTGTTTCCATACATATCATAGACTAGGTTTAAATCTCCCTTTGATCCTATAGAATCAGCATTAGTCACCATTACAATTTTTTGTAAACTATTCATAAGACTAGCAAGTGAATGAATCTTATTCGTATTAATAAGAGGTTGAAAATCTTTGATTTTAGTCTTGTTAATAACTTCTATGTCAAAAACTGGTTGAATTCCAAGTGGTATGGATATTGATTTGGGAATTTTAAACAGTCTCTCTGTTGGATTATGATAAATAGGAAAGGAATAAAAGATTTCACGTTTTCGAAGGCTAAAATTTAGTCGTGACAATCTGCAGTAAACTATATAGTGTAAGTATGTTTCATTATTTAAAAGTTGATCATAAAGTTGTTGAATACTGAGTGGAAGATTTTCATAAGTTATTTGAAGTTTATTGCATTCAGTAAGAAATAAAGCTTCTTCAGGATGAAGATAAGATGATCCATCAGTAGAAAAACCCATTATACGAAAATATTTTCCGCATATTTTGGTAAGGCGAATATAATCACCTTCAATAACACCCCTTGATAAACGAATTGGAGCACGAGCAAACTCTTGGGATAAACCAAATAAAAATTGAGTATATGCATTTTCAAGTTCATCTTTTGAAACTGGTTCAAACAAACGCTTACGTTTACATTTTTTTAATATTTTCTATTCGAAATATCAGAATGCACAGAAAGTGTTTTCCCAATGAGAAAGTGCTCCTAAATCAATAGTTGATATTATTGAATTCAATCATACCATAAATAATTGATTAGAAGAATTATTGTTACCAAAATGCTGAAAATATAAAGCAAACTTTACTTCAAATGAGTAGAAAATTCCTAAATCAATATTTACTCACAAATTTTGATTGTGCATAAGAAATTCAAGCAAATATTGTAATACAATCAGTTTGTAAAGGTCAATGGAAAACTAAACATTACTGTAAAACAAACGTGCATACTGTGATAGATTGTACCTTCATTCTAGTTAGTCCATAATGTGTATCACACGCTAATACAGTATTATATATTTGGTAATGTTTTCAATACAATTTATTGTTTATATGTAACTATATCACTATCATAAAGGCTTGACATAGTTTTAAATTGTGCGACGAGTCTGCATTCGGCGAATTTATTTTCAAAGCTGTACAATTGCAAATGTATACGTTTTTCGAGTAACTTTAAAGGTTATACTGGTAATTGATGAATGAACCAATCAAGCTTCAGTATTTCGCCTTGGAAAATACTTTTCTATAAAACAAAGGAAAGTAATTGGTTGTCACATCAGTTACTAGGTCAGCCTTTAAAAGTCAACTCATTTTGGGCACCTTTAAAAGCCATTGTAGCAAAAACTGAAATAACTAATCAGACTTCTGTATTTTATGAAAATCCACATTTCCAACCAAAATGAAGAAATCTTATTGGTGATTTCCATCGTTGATGTGGTAGCCTTTAAAGTCACCCAAAACAGTTGGTCAAGTATGCCAACACAAATAGTGTAAATATGTGAGCTGTTATTAAAATCAAAAACTGTGATAAGTAGTGAATATTAATCAGAATAGGTTTGGATAAGAAGTTTCATGACATGACAACATAATTCGGAACGAATTGGGATCAGAAAGAGCATAGCAACAAGAAAGAATAGCAAATTACTTAAGGAGTGAATAGTGTCAAAATTGGAAAATGAAAAGAAAGGGGTGAGGGTAGAGAAGATTTTAAAGACTGAAAACTAGGACCATGAAAGGAGAACTGAGTTGAACAATCTTCTTTTGCGTAGATAGTTCAGGTTTCTCTATATGGATGGCAAGAGCTTCGGTGATGCAGAGAATACGAAGACATACAGTCTTTGGAAGGTTTCTTTTCACTTTATATATGACCTTCAACAAGGAGGTTCTTGAGATAGGGTAATTCGTGTTCACGATATGTGCAGTTATAGCACTCATCGCTCCATTGTTACCTTTTTGTAACCATTTAGGATAGTGCTCTTGAACCCTTTTGGATAACAGTCGCATCAAACTGCCTATAACCTGGCCCCATAGGAGCAAGTGATTTGAAATATGCACACAAAAGTGGTCAGATGTGAAAGTTTCTCCTTTGAGTTGTTAGAACTCGTTGGGCGACAAGAGAATATCAGTCCCAGCGTTGATGCAAAAAATGTTCTCCTCAGAGCGTTTGATATCCTCCTTTTTAGAGTATCAGTGGCGGAATCCCCTTTGAAGTTTAGATTCATATAGAATGTCTTTTTTGGCACGGTGGTAAGATATGGAGGTTTAGGCTTGATGTTTTTTTTCTACGAAGAGCTGTGGGAATTCATTTTCAATCAGGATGTTCTTTAGAACAGAAATTCCCTCTTCTAACACACTGGGACTGCAGATTCGTCTTATACGAGTAGCAAGAGATATAAGATTTCGTTTACGACTCATATGGACTTACCTATTAAATTTCGTCAGTTGACCATTTCACATTGGTTTTCTGTCAATTGATCTACTTAATGTCCCATCAGCTATTCTTGTCAGCTCTACATCAAGAAAGTGAATTTTTGATCGATTTTCAACCTCAAAGATGAATCTAAATGCTTACTGGCAGTTATTGAATATTTGTAGTACATGATTCAAATCATATTGATGATCAGAGATAATAAAAGCGTCATCCATGTACCTTTTGTACAGTTGAAAACCTTCACTCGTTGATTTCAAGGGTCCGTTCTCCAAATTGACCATAAAGCAGTCTGCTAGTAGTGGACCTAGTGGGGATCCCATGCCGATTCCATCTTTCTGTCTATAAATCACATCGTTCAATGAGAATTGAACGTTAACTGTGTTGTTATGTTGTCATCCTTTACGTATCTGCATGAGAAGTAGATAGTTTCAGTAAGTGGAATACTGAGGAAAAGTGACTTGACATCAGGTGATATCATACATTTATGAGATATGTCTACGTCTCTTATGCAATCCACAAATTCAAAAGCATCACTTAGTGGATGGCTGTTCGTCTTCTTACAGGCTCTAGGATTTCGGCTAGCCACTTCACAATTGGATGGTAAGGAGATTCAGATATGTCTAGAATCGGGCGAACACGTACACTGGCTTTGTGAATTTTTGGTAATCTATAAAGTCGTGAAATTGTGGAGGCTGTCGGTTTGATGTCTTCGTAGAGAGCTTTGGTTATCAGTTGATCATCTTCTGGCCTTTTCGAAGCATCCATAAATTGTCGTTCAGTTAGTTCTGTCCTGTTTTTCTGGTTAGGAGGTTTGTAGAATTTATTTTTCGTCCGAAAATAGAGCCACCATTTTGTCTACATAGACACTTTTGTCTAGTATAACCACACCTGCACCCTTGTCCAGATGTGTTACAACCTAATCTTTGTTGCATCTTAATCGTTTCAGTTGTTCTCCGTGCTCTTTTGTTAAGAAACTGTGGCTCATTGATTTTGTGCTGAGGTATTGATGGCAGCAGTCTGTAATGGTCAATTTGAAGCGTTGAAACTCTTGGTTGGAAGTTAGAAAAGGATCGCTAGTTTGGTTAATTAAATTTTCAAATTGTACTTGTGTATGAAATTTGTTTATTTATTGGTTAACATTGCAAAACTTGGGCCATAACGACAAGATCTCTAACTTTAACTTGTATAGTGATACTGAAGAATGATAAAATACAAATCTTTTGGAATCATCGAGAAATTTACACTGGGTTTTAACAGATTTGAGACTTTTTAATAAGCTTGACTGTACTCATTGTGTTCTTTTATTGGTAATTGTGGTGATATATTCAGTGAATAACTTGTACTCATCTGGCGAAAATTTGAGGAGCGAAGAGGATCGTTGTGAGTGTTTCGTTCTAACTCTGGGGTGCGTGAGATGATGAAGTCAATATGTTTCATTGTGTGATGTTTGAGAGAGAGCATTTGGATAAATATGATTTCTACGTAAAACTTTCCAAAACCATTTCGGATACTCATAGTGCTATAATTGAACGTATCGTGAACACGAATTACCCTATCTCAAGAACCTTCCAAAGACTGTATGTCTTCGTATTCTCTGCATCACCGAAGCTCTTGCCATCCATATAGAGAAACCTGAACTATCTACGCAAAAGAAGATTGTTCAACTCAGTTCTCCTTTCATGGTCCTAGTTTTCAGTCTTTAAAATCTTCTCTACCCTCACCCCTTTCTTTTCATTTTCCAATTTTGACACTATTCACTCCTTAAGTAATTTGCTATTCTTTCTTGTTGCTATGCTCTTTCTGATCCCAATTCGGTTCCGAATTATGTTGTCATGTCATGAAACTTCTTATCCAAACCTATTCTGATTAATATTCACTACTTATCACAGTTTTTGATTTTAATAACAGCTCACATATTTACACTATTTGTGTTGCCATGCTCGACAAACCATTTTCAACTATCAAATCTTTACACTAGAAAAATGTATGCATTTGCGACTGTACAACTTTGAAAATAAAATGACCAAGAAGAGGCTTATCGCTGAAATACTTGTGCTTCCTTTACATCCTGATGGGTAAATTTCACGCAGTGAAAGTTTGCGTCTATGTAGAATAGGCGTTGAGCCATTTCTTTTACATGTGCTAGAGAGGAAAACTTTCTGATCAATAATTATCCTCGCAAGGTGCTCCAGAAAAGCGTACGAAGTCACCAGAAAAAGATGTGTGACACAGACACAAAAAACATTAGTAATAATAACAGCAACATCAACAAATGACAATTTAAAACCTTCCCGGAGAGAAACGAGGTAAACACAGAATTCTAAACAGAGCTGCGATTACGGTGGCATACCGAATGTCACAGAGGGTAGTGATAGTGCATTCAGTAAGCCCGACAAGTTACCTAACGATAAGAATTTAATTGCTGACCGACTAAATTCAGAGACTGATTTGGAGTTACAGTAGAATAAATGTGCAAAAAATTTACAAGCTGGACAAGTGGAAGTATTGTCTTTGCACTAACAAAAAAACCAGGCTCGTATCTCATCACTACACGTATTACCTGGAGAAAAATAAAGTTTGAAGCTAATACTTCCATGGCAACAGTTTGCATTCTTTGCTCGAGATAATGATGAAAAGTTTATGAGGGAATGTATGCACAAATTGTTTACTTATTGTACATCATTGACAATTCCAGAACGGTATGATTCATGCATGTTAATACCATTCCACATCAGAGATTCATAATTTTGATGAATATTGTAACTAAAAGCCAAATGTCTTCACTTTTACACCTCCGGCATCCAGAAGCAATAGACTTGTTTGAATGCGCCAAGTGGATTCCCAGGAAATCTTGTCCGCCGTTTTTACAGGTCGTGACAGTCTTACGGTCGGTAAGTGTTGGACTTTTCTGGTCACTTTATAATGAGTAAATTCTAGATTTCGATAATTATGAGGTTGTAGTCCAGCGAACATTTTTTTTATTTCTACTTGTTGTAGTTAGGTATTGTGAACGCAGTGAAACTGGTTACCTTCGATGGAGGGTAGTTTCAACCAAGGTCTGTTCCCCAAATAATTAATTCTCGATGACGACCTAGCCAACACTTAGAACTGAATTATTTTTCTACAACGAGAAAAAACAGACAAAGCAGCAGGCGGAGAAAGAAGCAAGAATCCCGACAAGAAGAGTGTTTTCTATGTTCATGCCTTCTCCCTACTTAACTATCCTTGCTATGGCGTTCATTGTATGTGCGTTTACTATTGAGTACTTAAGAACATGAATTTCATGCTGTCAGATAGTGTAGAACTTCTATTTTTGATTACTATGCCGTCAGTTTCAGGTCATAACTTATGGAAGTCTCCCCAACGCCTCGTATGAAAGGTCAGTGTAGGTGTGGTGGCTCTCATTATACATTAAGAGAGCCGAGTATACGAAGTGTCGCGGAAGAGACTGTCGGTGTATTCGATAAACCATAGAAGTCACCAGATGATAAGAAGTTAACTAGTAACCGACCAAGTTCAGAGGTTGATTTGGAGGCCTTCACTTCAGCTGGAAGTCTGTTCCACAACTGAGAGAATTTGACGGTGAAGAAGTTTGCGCGCAAGCAGAACTTGGACGATTTCATTTTGACGCTGTGGGCGTGGTTGCGCAGATCGTGACAACTGTTGTGTTCGAACTGAAACTCACCACTGGCTGTAAACGTATGTTTATGTAACACATTAAAGAAGTGTCAGGTTAATTTTGAGTCGTCTCATCCAAAGTAGTTCTAGACTTAATGTTCTGCATCTGGAGCTGTATTCCTGTTTGCAATCGTGTCCTAGTAATCTGGCTGTAGAATGTCTTTGGACACCCTCTATCTATTTTGTCTTTTATGCGGATATCACTCAATATAAATCGACAGTATTCTAAAAGTGGACGTACTTAAGTTTTATAGAGCAGCAACTTGACTTCTTTGAGGCGAAAGTTACGAACTATGCAACCCATTAGGACCCTAGACTTGCGAGTCTGTGATGCCACCTGTTCAGAAGATCTGAGGTCCCTTGAACACCTTAGTCCAAGGTCACATACACTTTTAAGAACAGGTAGTTTCGTAGACGTAGATGTAGTTGGATGTCTACCGAGGGAGCACCAAAACATATCCAGCCACATTTGCCTATATTGAACTGCAGTTTCCAAGCAGCAGACCATGCGGATACTATATCGAGCTCCCTTTGTATTAGTGCTTGAAAGTGGGATAAATCATCATGGGTGAATGTGTATGCAACGTTTAGGTCATCAGCAAACAATAATGATTTACCGTGTGTAAAGCAGCTGGAGATGTCATTGACGTATAAAGAGAAGGGGACCTAATACACTGTCTTGAACTACGCATGAGGTGATTGGGGTAGGTTTTAGAGTGTGCAAGTCTACTTTCATGACGAGTGCGATTACTGAGGAAAGATTTAACTCACCCTTATAATTGGTAATCAATTCCTAGCGACTTCAACTTTATATATATATATATATATATATATATATATATATATATATATATATTTCTTGCTTTTAATTTAATATTGGGCTATTTCTAATGAGAAATCAGTTGATTTACTTGGAGGAGCTTGACGTCTTCATCCTCTGGGTTTCAATCTCTTTTGTGGAGTAAACACATAACCTTTGAATTTTTATCATGGTGAATTTGTCACTCACGAGAAATGGTATGGAGAAACTATGGTTAAGGCCTTGTTATCCTATCATACTGTCCATTCTAAAGCGTTATGTGATAACTGTGTAATGTATAGTATACTTGCATCTAAGTAGTGTGATATGTTGACGTCGAAGATGGCATACATAAGTAGATACCCAATGAACACTTTGTATGCCTGATAGACAGATAATTGGATCTTTACCACTTGGTTCCCTGAGGAGCTGATGGATGGACTTATGACACTGAGATTAAATAACTACTCAAACGTTCCTATCAGTGATTCACTGGATATGGTTTGTGTCAATGTATTTCTTTAGTTGATAATGATGATGATGATTTCTTTGGGCCTTGTCGCACTTGGAAGTTTTACTGAGAAACGGTGTGACTGGAAGCAGCTGGTTGCATTGCATTTAGTCTGGGTTTGGGAAGCTGGGTGATCGAACTAGCTACGTCAGCCGGAATGACTTTTCTCTGAGTTTCTACCACGACCAAACATCTGTTGGACAATGGTAAGACTACCAGCTGTTACCATCATACTGTAGGTAACTAGCGTTATGACACATGCTGAACTGTGAAGTAACAGTACTGGAGGCACTGAGAGTTTCCAGCAAGATTCAGGATTACTTATAAGTAGATGTTACAACCATCTTAATTTTCGGGGCATATGAATGAATGCACTTACAAAGTGGAATATTAGAACACAAAGTCCAGTTAAAGCCACATCTTCCACAGAGGTTCCAGTCCTAACATGTGGCGTCTAGAGATGTAGTTTATACTGCAGTCAGCTCCGAGTGCTGAATCTGAAGTGGCATTGTACCCCTTCGAATTTTAGTTTGTCACTTACACGGAGGGCACTCAGAATAAACGTGCAGTATTCTAAAAGTGGGCAGATGCATACTTTGCAAAGTGGAACACTTACCTTAGTACTATAGCAGTTACGAATGATACACCCCAGTAGTCTCCATGACTTATTTTTGCTATCGATTGCTTGTTCAGAGAAAGCCAATTTCATAGAATGTATTTACCCTCTATATAAAGTGGAATTCAGTCTTGGTAACTTGTTCACATACTTCAAATATCAGGTCGAGGTTATTTATACCAATGCAGATCCATCCGGATTTGTCATTGTCGAATTGTAGGAGGGTCTCAACACACCAGGAAACAACCTAACTTAGTTCATGTAGAGTGGCAGTCTTAGTGTCACTTCATAGATATAACAGGAATTACACACCTTTAGGTCGTTGGCGTATAGATAAGCTTCACTCGTCAACTGTGCAAACGTAGGTTTTCAGTCATTCTGTGTTAAGTCTTCGACTGTTTCTGGCCATTTCATCTGCAACACAGGGGGCGATTTCCCTACTGCGCTTTCCAAAGTTTCAAGAGGGTTAGAACCCACCGAATAGTTCACCTGTTCTAAGGCTATAGAGTAGTTTCTCATTTTTATAGCTAACCTTGACATCGCTTCGGTATCATTTATTTTCCGTGTTATCATACAGTTGGGCCAGGATAACTTCATGGGTCGTTTCAAAAAAGGTTTTAGTATATCGCATGCCCTTTGGTAACCGAGCGATGGTGGAAGCATAACACTTTTTTTATAGCCTAAAAAATGTCGACCTGTTTCAGAATATATTGAATGAAAATTGGATGGGTTTGCAAAGGAATAAACGATTTGAAAATCCATCCTAAGCACTATCTGACAGTGCTGATATTTATTTGAATATTTTCGCCCTCTTCGTGGATATTTTTTGGCCTTCTCTTGATGTGTTGTCTCGTCTTTCGTTTTTCCTTTTCCTCTGAAGATGCTGGTCTGAAATCACGCATGGTAAAAATGAACTACCGCAAGAAAGTCATTTTACTTCAACCGGAATCAAGTCTATAAGTGTACAAACAATATATCACCTCAAACCTTCATCGAGCTTACTGTTTTCACCTAAGTATGGAACTAAATACTCGAAAATACTTTCCAACATCGTAACAGCCGCCATTTACTGCGGACGTACTTTGTAAGTTTTGGGCAAACCCTGAAAAGTATACTTCGGGTTGAAACGGGAAAATACACAGTACTCCCGGAAACTGTTAAAAGTTTCAAATTGTGTCCGAAGTAGGTTTGGCCTTACACTCGAAGTGTACAAAGTGCACCCAAAGTAAATGCTGCTTGGGTAATCACAAGATAATTAGCCAGTGACTGTACATCGTACGAACTTTTACTGCTTTAAACTTTTACTCGAAAAAACACTCATATTTAACAAGTTCAGCAGCCTTTACTCTTGTACTTACCTTTTAGTGTCCCTTGAAATCACTTGCCATTCTGTAACGCAAGTAGTGAAATCCGCGCCTTTCCTAGTGCCGCTTATTTCGCACTCACATTTGTACAACTGAATGAATCTTCAATCCTTTTGAAGTTGAACAAATTTAATTATATGTTAGAGATACCCTGCTGCTTTGAACTTATAAGACACACTTAACATGATAGTTTTTGGTGTTGGTAATTTATGTGGCTTGCATGTTTACATCTGTCTGCCTGTATTAAATGAGAATTAGCTCTAATAAGGCATTCAGCATTTGGCGCATATTCCTTACCTTCGGGAAATACGAATGAAATTATTCCCCTTAAAAAGTTAACAATGTGTAGAAACTTTAGTTATCTGCTGTTTAATAAAGACGCTCGACACTTACGGCGGATGACAGGTTTATGGTAGATGTTTATAGAAACTAGAATAGAAACAATGAAACTGGTTACTGTAAAGTCCGTGAACCCTGCAAAACTGTAATAACATATGCCATAATGTCATACGAGAGAAAGCTAGTGAGGAGTTCACAAAAATGTCTCAAAAGCCTGTTTGCATCCATTACAAGAAGAACAAAGAGAAATTTCCCCCCTCTTGTAACAGATGGAAGGCCCAACAGTCTGACGGAATCTAATCTGTCCAAACCTAAATGTCTATCGAGTTATCTTGATGAAGTCTTCTCTACTGATAATGTGGATGAAGGGCTCAATTGTGATATCATTACTGCTTCACCAATGGACTCAGTGTTCATAACAAAGGGGACAGTCTTGCAGTTGCTCACTAATCTGAAACCCGGAAAATCCCCGGGTCCGGATGAGTTACACCGCAGACTGATATCTTTGACATGGGACATTAATTCTGGGCCAATCACTGATCTTTTCAGTGTGTCACTATCTCGGACTCGCCACCCTAGAGACTAGAAAGAAACCATAACCAGCCCGGTATTTGAGGTCGGTATTCTCCAGCTGATGGCTAACTACTGCCCGGCGAACCTAACCAGCATAGTTACCAGGGTTCTCGAAAAAATAAATCGTGACAAGGTAGTTAAAGATGTTGAATCAACTAGTCTTTAGGCACCACATCGTCACAGTGTTCGTACTGGAGGCTCCTGTTCATCAAATCTCCTTATCGCGAGAGAGGAATGGGCTGCAGCCCATGACTGCAACTTATCAATACGTGCCATGTTTATGAACTTCAGAAAGGCATTCGATAGGGTGTCATATGTGAAATTACCAGGGAAGCTTCCCTCTTTTGGGTTTGGTGCCTCATTGCAAACCCGGATCAGGGGCCTTCTGTGCGATAGAAGGCAAAGGGTGAAGGTTGGCGGGGTACTGTGCTGATGAGAACCTGCGACGACTGGAGTTCGTCGAGGAACAATCTTAAGTCCGCTAGTTTTCTTGTTATGTGTCAGCGAACTACGGAAAATACTCAGCCCTTCGGTGCTGCTGTTCGCCGATGATGTCACGATTTCAAAACCTACGCTTACTGTAATGCAGCTGCAGCGAAGAGCCTTCACACATTGTGGTTCGACTTCACAGGTTTCAAAAGTTTCAATCAGGATATGTTCAGAATACCGTATTAATGGTAATCAAAAAAATAACAATAATAATTCCTGAACATACAAGCACACACCATTTTTACAGGTATGAATAAATTGATATTCAAATGACATTCATCTTCACCGGAAGGTTATCTCAATCCCTAACCGTTGTCACTAAAAGATATAAGTGCTGCATCTTCATATCATGAAAACATCCCAGCAGAATAAGTGTGCAGAAAATTTACAAGCTGGACAAGTGGAAGTATTGTCTTTGCACTAACAAAAAAACCAGGCTCGTATCTCATCACTACACGTATTACCTGGAGAAAAATAAAGTTTGAAGCTAATACTTCCATGGCAACAGTTTGCATTCTTTGCTCGAGATAATGATGAAAAGTTTATGAGGGAATGTATGCACAAATTGTTTACTTATTGTACATCATTGACAATTCCAGAACGGTATGATTCATGCATGTTAATACCATTCCACATCAGAGATTCATAATTTTGATGAATATTGTAACTAAAAGCCAAATGTCTTCACTTTTACACCTCCGGCATCCAGAAGCAATAGACTTGTTTGAATGCGCCAAGTGGATTCCCAGGAAATCTTGTCCGCCGTTTTTACAGGTCGTGACAGTCTTACGGTCGGTAAGTGTTGGACTTTTCTGGTCACTTTATAATGAGTAAATTCTAGATTTCGATAATTATGAGGTTGTAGTCCAGCGAACATTTTTTTTATTTCTACTTGTTGTAGTTAGGTATTGTGAACGCAGTGAAACTGGTTACCTTCGATGGAGGGTAGTTTCAACCAAGGTCTGTTCCCCAAATAATTAATTCTCGATGACGACCTAGCCAACACTTAGAACTGAATTATTTTTCTACAACGAGAAAAAACAGACAAAGCAGCAGGCGGAGAAAGAAGCAAGAATCCCGACAAGAAGAGTGTTTTCTATGTTCATGCCTTCTCCCTACTTAACTATCCTTGCTATGGCGTTCATTGTATGTGCGTTTACTATTGAGTACTTAAGAACATGAATTTCATGCTGTCAGATAGTGTAGAACTTCTATTTTTGATTACTATGCCGTCAGTTTCAGGTCATAACTTATGGAAGTCTCCCCAACGCCTCGTATGAAAGGTCAGTGTAGGTGTGGTGGCTCTCATTATACATTAAGAGAGCCGAGTATACGAAGTGTCGCGGAAGAGACTGTCGGTGTATTCGATAAACCATAGAAGTCACCAGATGATAAGAAGTTAACTAGTAACCGACCAAGTTCAGAGGTTGATTTGGAGGCCTTCACTTCAGCTGGAAGTCTGTTCCACAACTGAGAGAATTTGACGGTGAAGAAGTTTGCGCGCAAGCAGAACTTGGACGATTTCATTTTGACGCTGTGGGCGTGGTTGCGCAGATCGTGACAACTGTTGTGTTCGAACTGAAACTCACCACTGGCTGTAAACGTATGTTTATGTAACACATTAAAGAAGTGTCAGGTTAATTTTGAGTCGTCTCATCCAAAGTAGTTCTAGACTTAATGTTCTGCATCTGGAGCTGTATTCCTGTTTGCAATCGTGTCCTAGTAATCTGGCTGTAGAATGTCTTTGGACACCCTCTATCTATTTTGTCTTTTATGCGGATATCACTCAATATAAATCGACAGTATTCTAAAAGTGGACGTACTTAAGTTTTATAGAGCAGCAACTTGACTTCTTTGAGGCGAAAGTTACGAACTATGCAACCCATTAGGACCCTAGACTTGCGAGTCTGTGATGCCACCTTTTCTACTTACGTTATGCCTCTCTTAGAATACTGCATTTAAACGGCCAACCTATGCCCAAAGGTGGATGCTGGCGTACTAGCAAATGGTCAAGTTGTGACAGTAAGCTGGTGTCAGGCATTTCGTGTCCACTCTTGAGGAACCACGAAATCAGCCGAACTGATTCCTCATGGTGGCATGTCGTATCCTAAATGATGGATTCTCTGTTGTCTTATCTTCTCTCCCCTGCTAGGATTGACCATCTCCGACGGCATCACAAAAGAGTTCTAAAACCACGATCGAATCAACTTAGCGCGAATCTGCGTTTCTTCTCCTCGTGTAGTCAACGACTGGAACTCTTTATCCCAGGAAGTAGTATCAGCACCTTTGATCAACGCGCTCAAGAAGAAAGTAGATCTTCAGTGTGACATCCTCTGCGAGGCCTAACACAGGCCAACTCCCCTACTATCCTTACAACTGAAAACTTAAACTGTCGTCCTGTTGTATTCTGTACACCAAATCCGCTTACTTAAACCTGCTGATTACCTTCGAGCAATGAAGCCATACCAGCCAGACTTGTCAAATTGGCCCGAATATATAATCGCCCCAGCAAGCCGGCGTGCACTTGCATTCTCAACTATAAATTATCATAGACATTATTATTGTCATTATCTCTCACCCCTTATCGCTGTAATATCATTTTATTGTTTCCCCTCTTCTTTGACTTGGTGCTCATCATCTGCCGTTGTTTTGGTTGAGACCTATCCTTGATGCTCCATCTTGTCATCGTATACGAAAGATGCCCGAGGTCTATGTGTAGCTGTTGTCACCTGGACCATCAACCGTTCCAACCTGTATTTCCATCCACTACCACAAGTATTCCCGGTGGAGTTAGTGTACATTACCTCTAAACATAACGTGGCGAATCGGAAATGCACTTATTTAGACACTCATCTTGGCTATATAATTGGGGATACTTACTGACACCTTCGATGGCATAACTTGGTCCTTTGTGGTTAGCGAAACTACAAACGGAAGAACCTTCTAATGAACAGACGGTTGTACTGCTAGATAACAGACTGTGCAGATGAACCAAGAACGTCGGCCGGTCACAGCGCAAAATCCGAACATTGCGCGCCCTTGTTGTTGATAGCGGAACCTATCTGTGTAATGGCAGGTGAAAGTTCATGCCCGCCTCATGATTTACATCAAGTTTTAGTGGAGCTACGACCATCAATAACCTGGTGTGTGGATTATATAATACCAAAGACTGTTCTGCAAACTTTCAAGAATTTTCAATTTGACGGTGACTGTAAACTGGTATCTCTCATGTTGAATCCATTACAAGAAAATGAGAGTCTTTATTATCGTTGCTCTGACGCTCTGCATACGCTGTAAAATGGTATTTTCTTCGCCTCACAACCGCTACATTCTGATGCTTTTCATAGATTTCAACGACCCCTTCTCTGTACCATTCAGGACCCATAAAACGTCGGTGTGATGATGCCTGTAAACTGGCTTCTCTCGTGTTAAATTATTAATGTGAATCTTAACTGGTATTCCAGGAGTTGCCACTTATATAGACGATATGCTAATAGTTGTAGCTTTCTTTGAAGAGTTGGGAGATCGAATGTGACTTTTGCTACAGAAGGTTGTTGGCAACGGGCTACAGCCAAGAGCGGAAAAATCTGGATTTCTCTAACAAACCGTGAAGTGCTTTGGTTTTATGTTTGACGCGAGTAGACGATGACCTGGCCCTGAGAACAAATGACGACTCAACATATGCTGGTCCTGACAGATGCGTCGACACCTCACTCCTTCTTGGGAACGGTTAGTTACTACCCAGCCTTTCTGTCATCGTTGCATAATATCTGTGAACTGCCGAACCATTCTTTGCAAAAGGATCTCCCGTGGGTCCCGTGCAAAGAGTGTAATGGAGCCATCTAACGACTGAAGAGCATCTTCAAATCCTAATTGTTTCTCACACGTAACGGGCCGAAACTACACATTATAGCCTCAGCAGACGTTTTGCTTGCAAGAACTGGTTCCGTTGTATCAAAAAAGGGATGAAACTTCGCTACAAGCCAATAGGTTCATCCAAAACTCCTTGCTGGCGTTGGTGTCGGATCATGACCTTAAGCGATTATTTCGCTTCCACCCAGGTCTCAGCGTCCTAATGGACGCCCGGTATTCAGAGACTGAGCGATTATACCGGCGCTTTACGAAAGACGGCGCTGAAACAGTTCACTGGCCGGCACCCACGCGTTGTGCTGATTAAGTCTACTCCCAGAGGTCGTGCATACTAGCCGAGCATGCGGGCTGACAGCAGAATTCGTTAACGGACGCCAACGGAGTAAAGCCACAACGGAAAATCAGCCCAGCGAGCAAACGGAAGCTGGGCATCATCCACAGCCATGGTCCTGACCACACAGATTTCTTTGGGCCGGTTGATCGCATATGTTATTTGGTTCTTGTGGACGTCTATTCATAGTAGCTCGAGGTAGCTTCAATTATCCCACTCTTCAGCACCTGAACCACACCACCTCTCGCTACAACTTTCTCGTGCTGTGATATTCCGAAATGCATTGTATCTGGCAATGATTGTCGGCACTTAGCGTCATCCAAGAGAGAGGCTACTTTTCACTCCTTTCGCCGATGACCTTTGTAGCTATTTCACGCATTGCAAGTCATTCCTGTTTGCCAATGACCTCAGGGTGGTCCACATCTTTTGTTGATGCCTTAAACTGCCTTCAAAAATGGAAACAGACAGAACTAGTCCAGGTAACTAACTAGACCACCATATGGAAGCCGCGATCCGACATATACAAGTGTGACTAGGTGGCTCCGGTGCACCCATCGTTAATATCCAACCAAGTCTCCAAACTATGAACCCACCTAGCCCCCTGAGTGTCACAGACTTTGGTCTGAGGTATTCTAGCTACTTGACATCCAGTGAACGAGATGCGGCTGAAACCTAGAAGTAAAGAATTCTTTTGCACTTAGTAGTCTCCAACATCTGCAGCCACGGAACAGAACTCCTACTCTGCAAGACTTATGTGAGACCACTGCTGTAGCACCGCTCGTTCATCCTGAGTAGTACCCGCATCAACGACAGATTTAGGCTAGAAGGTGTTCAGAGATACATAGCCTGCTCTGAAACTAATTAGGACGAGATTACGTGTGTAGATGCACACACCTTATGTTGGAGCCAATTTGAATGGGACGACTGAACATGCATCTTGTTTTCCTCAAGGTTCTGCTTAATATATCATCCTCACCTAAACGGCGGCTTCCATTCCCACAGGCAGGCTGCCGAAAATTGCGGGAACAGGCCCACAAAGTTGAAATATGAAGTTTTAGAACATCTCCAAGGTTTAACTACTGAGAATATTGACAATTTCTAAGGTTTCCTTCTTGCTATTATCCCCTCTCTTGTTATCTTCCGGTTCATACACCCAAATTGATTTAGTCACGTTAGCACCAAGTGACTACGCTGAATGGCTTGCAAATGTAGTTGTAAAACCTGACGAGAATTTACTGAAAATATGTGCTCGGTTCAAACCATTTTCCAAAGCCCTCTACTTGTTAACTTTTCTCCACCAAGTTCTCCGAAATGTGGAACGATCTTTCTGTTGAAATTAGAGCTTATAGCCCACCCATCCAGTTTAGCTGTCTGCTAAACGGATTCCTAACCCCCAGTGACCTGATAAACATATTAGGTCCAACATAGCTGTGCTCCACAACGATTAGCATATCATTACTATTATTTATCACTTGGGTTCCTGGTAGAACTTAGGGCTTAAGCAGCATGTCGCCACTTCACTCTGTTCCCTGCGGTCTCCTCAGCCTGGCTGATAAACTGCACAAAGGCTTTCAATTCTTTGTCACACCCTTTCCAAGTCACCATCGGCTCGGACGCCCAACTCGTCGCTTTCCACTAGGTTTCCACTCAAAGGGCTGGCCTGGTGCGTGGTGCCCCGAAATGGTCTTCCCAGTATACGTCCAGCCTAATCCGTCCACGCTTTCTTCTGCATGTTTGTTGGGCGATGAGTTCTTATTTAGTTCGTTGCCAGCCAGGATTCCCCTTTGCCATTTCTATCCGGCCACCTGATCTTCAGTATAGAATGTAGGCAGCTGTTGATGATGTATGTATGTAGTTTGTTGGGAATGCCTTTCGTCACGCGCCAAGTCTCTCAACCATCACATAGAAGCATTGACTGATATTAGTGTTGAAAATCCAGATCCTGTTCTTTGTGCTGAGTGCAATGGATCTGCATATGATTTCAGGTTAATCAAGGTCTGTCTTGGTGTCGTTCCTGTCCTGGCTCTCACATCCCCATCTGCGCCGCCTGTAGTTGGGACGATGCTGCCTTGCCTAGGTGGGTGAAAGCGACTACTTCCTTCGAGTTCCTCCCGTTGACGGTGATTAGTGTTTTTTGTTGCTGTTGTAGGTTGGGTATCTTCATCACCTCTGTCTTCTCTACGTTCACTTGAATGAAGTCCAGCCCTCATTCGCTGGCTTATCTCCCCTGCCAACTTGTTGGTTTTTGCCTGCAGGCCTTCGAGTTTGCGCGACATTAGACCTAAATCATCGTCAGCGAAATCCAAACCCTCTCGGGTTTTTCCATTGTTCGAACCAGCTTATGCTCATCTTCTCACTACTCACAGTTGTCTGCTGCATGATCCAGTCCAGTCCAGTCAGTCACAGTCGGGAAGATCACCGGTCATCGTAGGCAACCTTGTTCTACTCCATCCTGTCCTCACTTCGAAGGCGTCACTGAGCCTTCCATTGTGCACCACCTGGCATTTGGGGTCATCGTATAGCTGTTGAATGAAGTTGATGAAGGCTTTCGGCACTGAAAGCGTAGTGTTGAAGCAGCTGCCTGCCAAATTACTTCTCTGTCGACGCTGTCGAATGCCGACCTTTCCAAAGTGGATGAGGTTGAGGTAGAGTTGACTGCCACTCTGCTCTGCCCCGTGATGACGGGTAGCGTCGCAATTCGATCTGCACATGATTTATCCCCCCTGAAACCAGCCCGTTCCGCTCGTAATCTTGAATCCGGAGCACATTCAGTCTCCCCAGGATGACACGGCTTAATATTTTGTTCGGGATGGACAGGGGTATGATGCCGCGAATTGATATATTAGCTCGCCTGAATATCTGGATGGTCAAGCGTGTGAAGTAACGACCAAACCTACTCAATTTTATCTTCTGGGTAAAATGCTGGCACTTTAGAGGGAGCACATGATCTCAAAAATTAGCCTCGTTACAATATCCTCACCAATATGGTCAGATCAAGGTAGTTCTATATTAGATTTGCTTATTTGATATGTATCGCACGGTGATACAGTGTTATCGACTTGATGACGTTTCAAGCGTCAGTCATCACTTACAATCATATCGGCTTAAAGCGGGCCTGATTAAAAGGGGGAAGACAGCAAGCTTTTTGATAAACTCTTAATTAACCGAATAAGTCAAAATAAAAGCATACGGACCCCATAATACAACCTCCAAGTAGTACACGTATGTATGTACAGGGGGCCTATCGTGGGGTTTCTCTGTAGTGCGAAGAAGACCCACAAATCCTAACTCCATACTAACAGCATGCATTCCTTTCTACCCGCCACAGCAAATGTAGACAAAATTCCCAAACTATATGAAATCATGGAAGCCATATTCCTGAGCACCTGGCAAGCAAAGCGTGTACAACTAATTTTGATAGCAAAGAAAGCTAAGCAAAGAGAACCATAATCACTGGAAACAAACCTCTTTTTGGAACATTTGCTTCTGTTCTCGACCTGATGCTTTGTTTTCATTTCTTGTTGTAGGAAAACAATTCACTTCTAAACGTTGGCTTGGATATGACTGAATATTTCTTAAAGGAACAAATAACAAATAAATAAACTTTTGTTCTCACCTTAGTAATTTAACATGGGAGAAGCTAGCTTACAGACATCATCACATTGATATATGTCGAAAAATCTACAAGATTTTACCGGTCCTGAATAGTACAGGGGGAGGTCGTTTAACTCCATCAAAAACATCAGGTCGCGGTTACCGGGACGAAGAAAATGCCACTTTCGGAATATGTAGTGCGTCAAAGTGAAGATAATAAAAATTCCCATATAATGGATTTAACATGACAGATTTATTTGGCACTATATATACCAAGCTGAATTATGTATTTCTTTCGTGCTCTAATCCTACTCTTTTTCTGTCAGTCCAAGATGTACATTTCTTCATACTCCCATCACAACAGGTCCGCCATCTAATCACATCTGTTACGCAGTGCATGCATACATCTGAGGAAAATCAACCATTGCCCCACTCCCTTGATGTTCACTCATGCTATTTGAGTCTCTAACAGTTATGGAACCAGATGTCAGTCACTTGGGTGACAGTTTGCATTCCCCCTGTAGAGGCTAAGGAAACTGTTGGCTAGTGTACTAACTATCGCCTTGGGAACCACATTCATCACCACATCCGAATCTCCATTGAACAAATATGAATAAATAAATATGTATAATAAATTGGCCGATGCTATTGCAACACCGGACTACGACGGACAGAAAGGATTCATATTCTTAGGACTACAACTTCATAATTATCCAAATCTGGGATCTACCGATTAGGGAAAGTCTAAGCCTGACCAAGAGTTGATATAACCCGCGGAAATGGTGTACAGTGTTTTGGAAGTCCACTCGCTGCATTCTAACAGACGTTTTACCCTTGGACGCTAGGACAGAAAAATGCAGATACTTAACTCTCGATCGTAATATTCAGCAAGGAATGTTAACTTTTGATGTGAACGGGTGCTCCTGTTCTCCTGCTTCGAATTTCGTCTGCTGCTCACTTTTGTTATTCATTTTTCAGGTTTACCCAGTCAGTTCTTCATCCATACGGAATCCCGGTAGTCTAATTTGTCAGCGTGCACTATGCCATCTAGACCTTATGACGAAAGCACAAAGCACAAGGTCACAGCTGTACTACCCTCCCTACCTTCAGGAATATTGGAAGATTCAAACAATAGCCGAATATTTCCTACTTTCGAGCTGAGCTTGCTCCAGCATGATGAACAGTTATTCTGGTGTTTATCTGTTTCATTCTTTGCTATCTGGAAAGCATTAACGTTCTTACTCTAGACGCATATTTTATGTACCGGAAAGAAAGGTGTCTATTGTATAGCTTGATACTGTACATAACAGTCAGTCCACATTACCAAAATGATCAAACCTGCAAACTGGTTTGTTTTCATGTAACTTGTGTTGCATGAAATATATTATGGATATTAACACTTGAAGTACACAGTTCTGTGGTCAAAACAGAACAATAAATCGCAGACGGCATATATATATTCCTTCAGGAGCTTTTCATCATCATTCTTGCGAGAAACACACCAGTTGTAACGGTGGAAATATTGACTTCAAGCCTTATTTTCCTCCAGGCAAAACATGTAATGATTAAATGCGAACTCTGGTTTTTGTTAGTGAGAAAACAACACCACCTGTCCATCTTTTCAATTTGTTCACGCTTATTCTGCTGTTATGCTTCATCTTACATGCAATATCCACCTCTTCTAGTGACTGAATGGGTGGGAATTGGGGACTAATTACCACTGGTACTCCTTGTTGCACGCTCGAGTGTCAAGCAGGACATTCGCTGCTGTACTGCTGAGTTAGTTTAAGAAACTGCTTTAAGATTGCCAAGAGAGTATTTCAACCCGGCACCAGGCGTCCCACCGGACTTGACTATGTACAACAACTACGGCGACACACGAGCGCACTTCGACCTCAGTCCCCACGATACCGAGACAACCGAGTTTACGTACCTCAGTGCATCTCAAACTGCACTCACGTTTTTGTCCGACACGATGGCGTACGAAGACCCTTACAGCCCCCGTATGAAAGACTTTTCAAGGTAATTGGTAAATCAGACAAAAATGTCACGGTGGAACGCTCAGGTAGACGAGAAACGGTCAGCATTGATAGGATCAAACCAGCATTTGTGGAACCGGATGTCAGGGACGTTACTTACACAGAAATTTATACACAGCTGAAGAAACGATGTGTGCCTGTTTATCGTTATTATTATTATTATTATTATTATTATTATTATTATTATTAAGTGAAAGCACTTGGAGGATCCAGTTGGCATTGCTTCTTTGAGAACGAAATTGTTGGACTGCTTGACCTTCTTCTTTGAACAGTGCTTTCAGAGATTTGTTAAACGCGACTCTCATTTCTGACAGAAAAATTTATACCTATGGGTGAACAAAAAATTTAACATGTAACTTAACGTGCATTACTTGAATGTGATATAAAATCTTCTTCTTACAGCCTAGGGCTTGCCACTACCTGGGATGAAAAAGAGGTGGTAAACATCATACCCAAAGATTTTTTGCCCCAAAATTTAGTAACCTCATCTGTAAAAATGATGCACGCCTGCAAATTCAGGGATAAATATTGTCATTATTACCATTGTTATTGCTGATTCATGTCACAAGTATTTCAAGATTTCTGTCGAAGAAATGGTGTACGTGTACGGACGCCACCGTACCTACCACCCCAAGTCTAACGGCCGGACGGAAAAGTTTGTGGACATCTAGTGAGATATCTCAAAGACGGGGGACAGTCTACACCAGAAATCATGTGACATTTCCTTTTTGTATACTGGACAGCTCCAGTGGGAGAAAAGAGAAAAATTCCAGCTCAGCTTTTAATAAGATGGGTGCTGTATATCCTCCACTATTCCGTCATCCCCCAGTCCGACGAAAAAAATCACGAGATACTTCTACAAAAGGCGTAACAGCCAAAATCCAATAATCTTGGCCTGAACGCGGGACACAGCTAGGCGGTGCCGACTAACGCGAATGTGACTTGTTCCTATGTTCTACTGCATGGTTCCCAAACTTCCGCGAGTGACGCACAGTCAAAGGTTGGATCAAAATATCAAAACGCTGTTTGTAGTAAATCAGTGGTAGATTCGTAACAAAGCCTGTGGCACTATCTAAGCAACAATAAGTTATATCAGAATTATAAAAATACCTCAGTAACGCTGTTGAATAACTATGCAGTCCAAACGTTCCCGAGTGCAAATACGTACTATACGGTAAAAACTGGTTAAACAAATACAATTGTTAGGCACCTGAGAGTCAATAAGAATATTCCAAACGAAAGGTATCAAAAGTCTGTCCGCCAGAAATAAATCAACAAATAAACGTCTCCAGTAAACAGTAAAAGGACAAACAGCCAAACCACAGCACAACCGTAAGTTAAATCAAAACAAAATATCGGGCGCAGTAAAACGACCTCACTTTGTCAACGGTCCAGCATCACTCAATAGGAAAGTGAAACATTCATGATAAGTCTCAGTCACTCAAAGGCGAATACTGAGTGCAAGGTCAAAGAAAACAGTCAAACAACCAAATAATATTACACCAGCTAGGGTCAAAGGCATACCATCTGTAAGGAGGGTAAAAATATTCAAGTAAATGTCAATACTATCAAATAGGGTAATCAGGAGGGATTGCCAGATCATTTTTCCGTTACAAAGGGTCCCGGACTAGGCCTGCAATTACCGGCCAGGGGAAGGAAAATGGGCAGAAGGTCCGATAGAAGGTCACCGTCGGGTTCTGATGTGCCGGGCTGAGGCATAGGATGGAATATGGACGAGACCTAAAAATCAGATACGACGCGTCTCCAAACCGACCAAAAGAGAAGGAAATGCTAAAGTTTGCAGCTGCACATATTCATTTTTTGGGGAGAAAGTCCTATATATCCCTCGTTTCGACTATAACCCTGCAATAGCTTCATCATTGCTGTTTTCGCGATCTCTTTTCCCCACTGTTCTTGAGGGCTGAACTCTCCCTGGTTGCAAGCTGTTTCAACTTTTTGGCTGATATATTACCTGTCAAGATTGTTTGGGGTGTACACATTCAGCAGTGCTTTCAGTTGTTTTGACCTTTGCTGAGATTATGCAAGCACTGTGTCAACAGCCCATTTTCTGTTCTTTTCTTCACAGGCGGGTGGTATTGTTGTTGTGATGGCCGACGCTCTGACTAGTGATCAGGGTATATCGTTTTGAGCGTTAGGCTCGTATCATTCGTAGGCTGTCGGGACATATTGCCGGTAATACCTATAACTTTGATGTTGGGGTAAAGTTTATTTCACAGATGGCTTAAATATTCTCTTTTATGTCTGAATCTCGCAAACTTACATACGCACTTGAGTGAATTAAACCCAACCCTTACCTGCCAGCCAAGATACCCGCTCCGTTGGCTGATATGAGAGCAGTTTCAAAATGTATTCCTGAGGTGGCGGTGCAAAAGTTGATATCCGAATTCCCCAATGACACTGGTAGTATCAAAAATGACAAACTCTGACTTTAGAGTACTGCTGCAGGTAATTATGCGAGTCTAGAAGATGTACTTCATTAACTCATATGAGGAGAAAATGTTTGTGTTATTAATGAGAACTTAAGTTTTTAGGCTTGTCGATCAAAGATTAGTTACAAGCTACGTTCTTCACTGATCATTATGATAGCTCAAGCGTACAGTACCCTACATTTTTATTACTTCAACCCGTCCCTAAAACGTGTGCATGGTCTTTCACTGATGGGGTAGTTGGGAATGAGGGAAGTCGCCTTACATAGATCAATTAACGCATAATTGTGACTCCATTTAGAACCACTGAGCCAAGCACTAGGAGGATTTCGTCTGGGTTATTTTAGGGCCATGAACTCACCCTTCTTCTGTTCAGCTTGCTCATACCACCCTCCAAGTTCTGAATCTGAATGTGACAATATTTTGGCAGAAGTCTTCAGACTCACAGTGAATCATGTTGGAAAAGACTTACTCGAGCTATTCGTTGCCTCCATTTAACATGTTGTGGACGCCGTATAAACCTTTGATAGATCATGACAAAGCTTACGTTAGAGGTGAAATTTGTTGAAGGTAATGTGGTTGAAACAGATTAATTAACTTTTCAGAATCTTAAATATGACCCAGGAAGGTGATTTAAACATGCCTGGGTAAGCTATAATTATAACTTACCCAATGTACGTATGCATACGTTTGTCCTGGCAGAGCAAAGACGCTTGGTATATACGACCGAAATAAAAAGAAAGGACATTTTCAGTGAACAATGAATAGACCGTAAAAATCTACCCTAGCAGCTCTCAGAAAATACGTGGCACTGAGTGTCACAGTACACACACATGCCTTAAAGCCACACATCCCTTTATCTGAAATGGATAACCCACCAAGCTTTTGCTTAGCAAGAGCACTTCCTTGATCCGACCTCCTGCAAACAACTTTGAAAATATGTGGAGTCGTCCTGGAGAGTTCCTAAGACTTTTGCCGGGGTCACTAGGGTGAGCTCCCCAAATATCATTTAGATGATGTTTCCTCATATGAATTAGTTGCCATGAGAACAATGGCATGATTGCAAAGGTGACAAACCTGTTTAGCACCTTTAATTCTCTTGTAAAGCAGAACTATAAATTGTAAACACAGAACCACTTTCCTTCATAACTACTTAGGCCTTCACATGCTTACTTCTGATTGGTCGGTGGATACTTGAACGTGATTGGCAGTCAGACAGTGGATTCGGTGCCCTCATAGCCTGCATACTTAACGCAATAAAAGTAGGTATAGTCGAGAAAGACAGCTTGAACAGGACTGGAGGGGTTACATACATATGTTTATTTTGATAACTCTCACATCACTGTTCCATAGGATTGAAATACGAAGAAAGGACATTTTCAGTGAATAAAGAAGAGAATTTATCCTCCTTACCGCAGATGAGTGACAATACAGAAGATGGTTCGGTTCAGTCGAGCATCCTCGCCATTTGGCACGCTGTCGTGTTACGTTGCACTGCTCGCATTCGACTCTCTAGCCAGTTAGTCGGAACGCATCGGTATCTTGGCACAACCACCCAAATATACTATTCCATCCGACTACACTATCGTGTTCTTCCTTGGTCTCTTATTCGTGAGTATATAACAAGTCCGAATAATTAGTTATTGGTCTTCGTGTCTGTCAAGTTCGCACCACGACAAATCCTAAAGGTTCATCTGTATGTTGCGATATCCATTGCTGAATGAAAAGTGATGATCTATATCTACCGCACTTGGTCAGCGAAACCATCCAGTTTTTCCGAGTTAAATGACCTGTTATTGATATAACAACAGAAGTCTGGTCCATGCCTTCTTTACGCAATGAAATAAAGCCATGTGCTCGAAAATAAACTGTCACAGTGAAAATTCGAGAACAAGTACTACAGTATCCGCCTTCAAAAGAAGTGAGACAGATGCTTAACTCTGCGGCTTAGATGCTGGAGAGATTATTTTCCACGCACCGATAACCAGAGCCTTGGTCATTATCTCCGAAATGGATGGAAGGCTTGGAGGAAAATAAAATGACATAATTAATATCAAGGCTCTTGGGTTGACATTTGAAAGATACTTGATAAATTCTTGCTATGAGCTTATTTATCTGATCAACCAAACACGCTAAAAAGTGATTATTTGCGAAAGGCTGCAAATTCAGTAGACCTCATAGCAACTGAGTCGATTGACATCGTCTCAGTAATCCATACACCATGTCTGACAGCTTACATTTGAAGGCTGTTAAAAATAAAGCCATGTTCAACCCACGACATCCAGGATCAGCTGACACGAAACTGGAACTACCCACTGATGACGAACCACAACATGCGACATCAGTAACGACCAAAGAAGTGTTAGTAAACGATCTCTCATATACAATAGGATTAGATGCCGTAAAACTACTGTTTCTTCTATCACTACAAATCATAAGCGGGTGTCAACTCGTGTGTAACACAAAGTATACATTACCCGTAGACATAGTATGTCGAAATGAATGCCCCAAGAGAGGTATAACTAATATTTCAAGACAAGTTCGTTATCCCCAGAAACCTATTTACACTCTTGCTCATCGATACACCTCCCCTTTCCGGGGGAATATCTCCCCTTAGACAACGGTCTTAATCACTTAAGTAGCAAAGATACTGATGACGAAAACATGGTGTCAATCCTGATCACAGAACTATACATAGATGTGTACATTTTCTATAGCACTAATCGAGGCCATAAGCGTGTCTGTTTCTTTGTCCATTCAAATTACGACAAATAAATATGAAGACAACATAATGAATGCGGTGCTTGACTAACTGTTTGTTATCTTACAGGGTAAAAAATATAAATGCTTATAGGCCGTGGATGAGGTGCACCATGAACAGCGGATGTACTTCCAGTCAAATTAATAATTCATATACACTAACATAGTGTGGATTTGTTGTGAGGCTGCAGTTTTGCATAAAACATTGATCTGAACATTTTTAACTTTGCATTCTCACGCCATTTTTACGGTATGACTAGTAGCTTATTTCCGCCCCCATTGTAATGTTATTCACTGACTGGTTAATCTTACTCTTACCTGTGTCCCAAATTGGGGACGAGGTCATTTTTCATGTGCGTGCTTATTCATGTTTTGGGATTATTGTCATATTCTCAGAGTAATAAACTCTCCAATCACCCAGCTTCGGTCTTCTCTCTATTCGCCCCGGGGTTGCAGTCAGTGGCTCTTGCGCATTGAGTTGGCTGTCAGCTAAGCGTGTGTGTTCTATTCAGTAGGAATATAGATAACCTTTGGTGTTCGAAGATATAATAGGATTTCAAAGTGATTGCTGGAAACTTAATTATTCCTGAAGTTAAATGGATAGCCGGTTGTGGTCCTGAGATGCTCAATGTGCATAGATGGAAATGATATATCCACGTATCTAATCGTGATGACATGCCGGAATTACTATTTTGCCATGACATCAAGCTAGTAACTACTTATTTCAAAAGCGACCATACAATATTCTATCATCTACGCGTCCCAGCACTCAAAACACGTAGTAAGCAAGCTTTACGGAATATCGAATATCGCAGTTATAAAGGCAGACTGAAAATTGCTCATAGAACGCCTAAATTTCCCCCAATAGGATGGCAATTTTACTACTGACTCGCAGATAGCCACGGTATCCCTTTTCACAGAAATGTTGTGTAGTGTCTGGATACTGTCTCTAAACAATCATCACCTTGTTGAGCTCTGAAATCTGACTCCAAATTTTATATACTTGTCCAGATACACTATCGCCTATTTATAATTCCCGACACTGCTGACCCACCTGTGTCAGACAGTGTGAATATCAGGAGTTAACGCTAAGTATATATCAGGATGTTGTATTGGTCAACGACCGAGCAAAAAGTCTTTATCAGCACAACTAAACAAAAAATGTTCAATGAGTTGTTACATATATCAACACAATACAGTGAAATAAAATGCTACAACCTCACTCCCCCGAATACATTCCATACGCATACCACAGAAAGCCGAGACGATTGTCCAACCCATAACACTCCACTGACGATTCCTCCTCATTTCATTTAATCCATGAGACGCTTGAATTAGTCAAAAACCTATGTGCATAACAAGCTCTAAACAATGAGTCAGGAGCCGTTAGAACTAGCTCCAATACGCAGAGGTTATTAGCACTTCTGAAAAAACATCTTCAATCATGAGGGAACATACAGTACTTGCACCACAACGAGGCAGTCTACTAAAACATAGCCAGGACCTGCGAACTATTTGGCGATTGGTTTGATAGTTTCAGTTGTGAAACACCTACTCCTGTCACGAATGAACCACTCCTCAGTAGCTACTTCGCAATTGTGGTAATTATTACCAAAGATATGTCTGAAACCATCGAAAGCCTCAGACCAACAAAAGGAATGGAACTAGGCAGTCACAATTCGACAACCCTGAGAAATATTAGGCAGGATATCCGCTTGAGATCTACAGGCCATTTACTGTCAGTGGATACTGGCACATATCCTACTGAATTAAAATCTAGCTTTGTAATCCCATAAATTTGGAGACAGTACCAATGTCAGTTAGCTGCAGACACATCAATATAACTACGGTTCCATCACGAATTACAGAAAAGGTTGTAAAAGATAGCACGTCTGAATACTCACTTGCAGACGATTTTATGACAAAACCTAGACATTGCTTCTTTAAACACATGTCTTTTTGACTCCTACAACCTCATTACTAGTAGTTGTGAGGCACGCAATGTTCTGAACTTCGATGTATCGAAGGCATTCGACATGGCTTCACATAATATACTCTTCGGAAAGCCAAATCCAGTTGGTGTTCGCACCTTTCTGCTTAAAATTGTTCCTGTGTGATAGCATCCAAATAACTGAGGCCAACCCAGTTTTATCTTCTCCTAGATACATCATAGGTGGAGTTGTGCAGGGTAGCGTTGCTAGGACCTTTTTCTTCTATTATCTACGTTAAGAGTAGTTCCAACTGGTCTGATACGGGTGAAGCTTTTCTACATGCCAACCTAAAGGTGTTTTATTCCTGTTATATCCATGAGCTAAATGACACTATGGCTACTATTTGACACAAACTAAGGTTGTTTCAAGGTGCGTCAAGACCCTCCTACAATTCGACATTGACAAATCCGGATGGATCTGCATTGGCAACAATAATCTTGACCTGATATCGAAGTACGCGAACAACAGTTATCGAGACTCAATTCTACTTTATATATAGAGCTGACATTCTATAAAATTGGCTTTCTATGAACAAGCAGTTTATAGCAAAAATAAGTAATGTAAACTTCTGCGGTGTATCATACGTAACTGCTATAGTACTGGGGTAAGTGCTCCACTTTGCAAAGTATACATCTGCCCACTTTTAGAATACTCCATGTGGGGTTCGTCTAAGCGAAAAACTAAAAATCGAAGAAACTAGGCAGGTTTCAGGCCTCATCTGCGTATATCGACTACATATTTACCCTCCGCAGTTTCTATAACACGGTCGTCCCTACGGCTACTCGACGCTATTTTTTGACCTGAATAGGCCCTTCAATTCTATCGATCAGGTAGTGTTGTGGTGACGTCCGTCACCCTAAGCAGTAGCAGATGAGTACGTCACTCTGTTGAAGACTGTATTCCAATACCTATGGGCATATTAGAACTTTAGTAAGTTGAGTTTATGCGTAAATATCGAATGTAAAAATCAATGTCAGTCATCATCCGAGTGACTTATAACATTAGATGAATTGTACATGAGTGACTTCCAAACTAAGCCGCACATGCACACCCACAGGTCATCGAACGTTCGAAATACGTTATGGTAAACGCCACCGGCGGCACAGTAAGAAAGCGATACAACTGAGAACCCAGGATACACCAAATGAACATTATGCCACTCTCCAGCCCCGGTACAACCGGTCATAGAATCTTGCTCACAAACTTAAAATGGATTAAAGCAACACTCAATGTTAGTGTCACAGATCTGAAACTGAACTCCCAGACATATCTAGCCTACATATTTGTTCGGAAAATATTTCAAAAAGATGACATATTCCGACAGCTTAGGGGACAAGACTAGACAATATTGGGATGGCCTGAATATCCTGTTTCATAAGTATTACGAAAGGTAGTGAGAAAAACATAAGCAGAGACTTCATTTGAAGTTATAAAAGCAAAAGTTTGTTACAAGTACACAAACGATATGTTCACTGAAGATCAGAGAAGTAGCATTGTGAAAGCTAATGGGACTGAAACCATGCTACAAATTTATGGGAATATATACAATGCAAAGAACGGAAATGACACATATGATTTCAAAGGATGAAGTCTGTTTACTCAACCACAATCAGATGTAGAAAAATGAAAACAACGGCCTAAGATATATGATCCCAGTTATTTTGTGTCAAAGAGCGCTGTACGCAATGGAGGTAATAAGGCACAGCAAAACTGAAATACTGGTCAATGAAATCATAAAGCTTCGACGAATAATTACTACACAAAAACACGACGAGTGAAGTCACAATTTACTGGAAAACTACGACAGTCGTAACATTACTTCTTTACACCATTCGACGCCGCATTTAGAGCCCATAAATTTTGTAGCAACGTCATACAGGCTGTTGGATTTCCCGCAGCTCCACTCATCAACTGTTGCAAGGCGGCAGCATTAACTTGTTGGCTCTGTTGTTGTTGTTGCTGCTGAGCTTGAGCAGCTGCAGCAGCTTGTTGCTGTTGTAATAAGTAGGTGTACTGCAAAAGAGCATGTTGTAATATCTGCTGTTGTTGCTGTTGCCTTGTGTTAGCAGTCGCTTGTGCTCCAGTGGCAGCAGCTAAGTTGGTGAAAGAAAAGAGGTTAAAAAAAAGTTTGTTGATAACATTTCGGCTAAAAATCGATCACAATGAAAATAATTAATATAATCTCCAGTCAATTTTATCAAAGAACAACACATTTCAAAAGATACTTTCAGAAGAGAAAACAAGCGAGAAATATGAAACTGAATATAACTCATATACTGATAGCAATAAAGGATTTGGTCTAAAAACTAATGATAATACGAAATCTTAGTTTAATTTACACACAACAGAAGTTAATATTGACAAACAGCTCATAACTCGTGTGAAAAAAATTGCTTCGATTTCGTGGTTTTGACCAATTCAAGTTACTTAATAACAAAAAAAAAGCTTCAATGTATTATGCGTCAATCAATGTCTTGAATAAACGAATAATTTATCGGGGAGTTGCCAACATTGTATTGTAAATAGTTAAAACAAATTTATATGAATAAGAGTAAGGTTGATTAACCGTTAAGTTTGAACACATTGAAATGGTTATGCTCAAGAGAGTAGAGTTGTGGCTCATTGGTTCAGGAAGTTAACCTTTAACCACTGGGTCACCGGTTAGGACACCGTTCCACCTACCTAGGTTTGGGTAGCTAGGTAGTATCATTAGCCCTCAAATTAGGTGTGGCTCACGAATGTGCACAAGGTAGCTGAATAGATTTCGATTTTTTAATGCTCAAGAGAAGACTTATCGATAGGAATAAACGTTCGAGTATCTGAAGGTCAGGTAACCATCAGCTAAAGTATTAGAGAAATCTAACCGAAGTAGCAGAGGCATGAATTTGCAAACCATTGTGATCACAAGATTTATGCAAGCACGGACACTCTCAACCGAGTTAAAGCAAAGTCATTTACTCAAACATATAGGTAGTTGGTTAAAGGTGCTAACAAGTATTTCCTAATGAAATAACTGTCAACCATGATACATTGAAAATCTCCTTATGGTGAGCTATCTGGAAGAGACTACACTGATTTATACATATGTTTACTGCGTATAATTTTTAACCTGCTCCTGGATGCACTACCATGTTACACTTCAGTCTTGACTCCAGTATTGTTGTTTTTATTCACTGACATTCATGTTGTGTAAAAACATTCACAAAATGTAATCTTTATAAAACTCAAAGTGATACTATGACTATGTAGGTAAAGTTTCTCACTATCCAAATACAAACCGCCATTTGAAACTAGTTTGCACCAATGCCCTTGCTCGCCAAAAAAAAAGAAGCAAACTATGCTACAATCTAATTTACCTGACCAACCAACTCGGTTGGCATGATACACTGATTGGTCACGAAAGAGTAACCCATTTCATGTTTACCTAGTCCTGAGTGCAGACCGAATTTTATAGATCATTTTTGCCACGTGCTCAGCATTGCGGCGCACAGCGTTAGATGTTAGGTGGATGGAGGCAATCGACAGGAAGCCCTGTCTAACCTATGTTTCGTGCTTTTTGGCACTCATCAGGAGGGCGTGTCTGCAACCTCAACGGAACTGATGTTCCGCCTGAGATTCGGCAGAGTTTGGTCAGCGCTCAGGACTAGACAGCATGAAATTGGTTTCTCTTTCGTGACCAACCGATGTATGTGACTCTCTTCTACAGGAGGCCAATCGCGGCCTGAATGGCTTAATGGTAATGTTGCTGACTACAACACCGGGTGATGCGGGTTCGAATCCTGGGTGGGGACACCTGTTCCGTTGAAGTTGCAGATACGTATCAAGCACGAAACCTAGGCCTACCGATTGCCTCCAACCAACTAAGTACAAGTTCTAATTAAAGTACATCACTTGTTGTATCGGTGAAATACGTGAATGCATGTCAAATATCGAGTGCATTGAGTAGTAGTAACGTGCTGTGCCTCTGAATGATTACGTAAACGATAAGTGAACAACATGAGAAGTCTTTAGGTATCTGGCCACTGTTATTCTCTGATAGCTTGCATACGGAAGCACTTTGTAAGCAATGTAGAAAATACATGTGGAATGGTGAGTGAAGCGGATAAACCACTAGGTGAGTTTAAGAGCCTCAATAGATGTCGAATCACCACTTACTACAATGCGGTATTCTGATCAGTCTGTCAGGAGTCAAACAGCATTAACATATTTATATGAAATGGAAATCGGAAACTGATAAATCTGTGGGAAGCACATTTCAATCGTTGGTAACGGTGTAGGAGCATATACACACACATTACCATGTGTTTTTATTCTATCAACAGCATTCAATGTTCCAATTCTTTTACTGTACCAGATATAGTTACATTCACTACTACCCTCTTTGTGGATTTACCCTTTACATCCTGATGTGAGGCGTGAAAACTTAAGAAATTGATATCTCCCTAAATAATAATATTATTCAAATTAATTTGTGGTAAAAAGAAGCCTAACGAAACCAACCATTTTGGCATAAAAACTATGAAACTTCAAATATAAAATGTTGAGGTGTAAATACATTGCATATCACTATTGCTACATACGATATAAACCATGTTGTCGACACCACATCATAACATCGTTTTGACATTAAACTTGAGGCTTATTACCCACGAAAGTGATAGTAAGTGTTAGTTCATACTACAAAGTCATAAACTATGCGTAAATAGGAAACGAATAGGTCTGGGTTCTCAATAATGAAAGTGCATAAATATGATCGTGATCATGATAAACCAATGTGCTGTAAAACATACCTGCATTCCCTAGGAGACTACTCATCAATAATGTTTGCATTTGCGTAAACTGGGCCAAGTGGTCTATGGGAGAATTGGGTGCTACTGTTCCTGTCGAAGGCTGTGCGTGATGAGGCTGTTGATGCTGAAAGTTGAGAGCCGCGACCGCTGCCAACCTCTGCTGCGCTAATGCAGCAGCTGTTAACTGCTGTTGTGCAACTGATTGTTGCTGTTGGCTAGTTGCTGATACCGCAGCTGCTGCAAGCATAGGATTTGCTGCAGCAGCCATCATTAAGTTAGCAGTAGCCGCATTACTAGCAACAGAATGATTGACTGGGTTTTGACCTCCGCCAACTACAGCAGCAACAGCAGCCTTCGTAAGCTGCTGATAGCGAGAAGCCAACTGTTGGACGACATTTCCCGTCGAGTGCCCTTGCTGCTGAATAGGTATAGAAGCAGGAGAATTAACATTGGCATTATTAGATGCTGGTTGTCGGCGAGAAGACACGTTAGACATTCCCAGTTGAGTTGACGCCACGGTGTTAACTGCGTTCGATTGTCCATGCCTTGAGCTACCGGCATTGTTGAATGTATTCTATGAGGATGAAAAACATATTTCTTAAAAAAATCCGGAAAGTAAGTGAAATATAAGTTTGAAGCATCCTTTGGCAAACCCTAATAGTCATCTCAGTACTACTACATGATATAGAATAAAACGAAACTACGCCAACTGAAACTAAAGTTTAGCCATCACATTCTACAGTTAATGAAGAAAACCTATGCACTACATTTTCTGAGATGGACGATTTAATCGTAAAGATTTCACTACCGTTCCAAACAACCTTATCCGTAAAAAACTCCTGAAGTTTGTGAGAGGAAAAACAAGAAGGTTGCAGCACGATCACTACTGGTTTTGGTCCTGAGCTATCTGCAATCGTCTCAAACCACTGTTACACGACTCCTCAGATGGCTTCCAGAGAGTGGTGCGGCATCTACAGATGCCAATCAAAAACAGCCATCCTCTATCCCACGGCGCTAAGTCATACTGATTATTTCTTTCCCGACCAGTCCTGACCAAGCGAATAGTGAGCTATATAGGAGTCACTAAGACAAGATCTGTAACGCATATTTAGTCATCGAAGCTGGTAGCGATTGCCACCACACCAAGATACACACCACTTCACTCAGAATTATGTAATTGGTGTTTCTATCAGATGCGGGTAATCCTTCGAACAAAACAAGATCTCGCGTCTGACTATCGGCGTATGTGCACATATCAGTTCATCTGCTTCTGCGTACTTGATCGTTTGACACGAGTCTCGTCAAAAGGAGTTCACGAACAATGTCCTGTATGACTACAAAGAAGTAACAGAAGACATTTAAGAATTGCGATAGCTCAGTATCACTTGCCTTAAAATCTCAACAACTACGTCTTTCAAAGTTACTTGCAAAGTAAAAGACTTGGCGAAATCAGTGCGATGAAAGCCCCAAAGAATCCAAATAGAAAAATCGGAACTTCGCAGACAAAAGAGACTTCCTCAGTCACTTCATCCTTCAGGATCTTAATATTTAGCGTTTCAAAACATTTTCCCCCGTTTAGCTCTTTCGTTTTATTCATTTCATACACATCAAATATTCTGTTATTCTCACCAAGATAATAACTCATTCATTAAACATTTTGTCATGTTACTCAACTCATTAATCTAACTTGTCCATCTTTTCAAGTTGGTGTTCATCATGGACTGACATCAGTCGGAGGAACATTGGAAACCTGGAAGCACTGGACAGCTATTTCGTCCTAGTATGGGACTCGTCAGCAGTGCGCGCCCATGGTTTTGAAGCACTAGGCTTTTAAAGTTTTCAGAAACATTCCTTTCTATCAAACAATCCTAGAGTGCAACTGTTCAACAAATTGAAGGCTGCTCTAATATGCACAAGTAGAACGATCGCTGATCTGAAATATGTGCAACACTGGTTCAAAATCTAGTGCAGGGTGAACATGTGGTCAATGTATCCACAACCCGAACGAAACCTAGACTATTCACTGATCTTTTTTTATGCGTTTTGCATAGCCCGTATAGTATTACAGTGGCAAAAATGTGGACGCTACGAGCAGCAGACTGCTACCCAGAAGATTATAACACATACAGACCTTTTAAAGATGAGTATAAAAATGGATACATCATAGTGATAGGATAGAATACCTTTCCAAAAAAGTAGTCAGTTTTCTAACAACCCTCATCTGCATCCTTAAAAAGATCAAGGAACGGGTTGTTTGAGCTGAGTCAGACAGACAAAATCAGCGTAGAACCTCGCACAAAAGTGCATCGGCCTAAGTTACCACAACTGGGTTGAGTCCCTCGTAACGCATTAATAACTTTGGACTCCTTACGATCTTCTGCTTCGTTAGGTGGATGAGTGCTAACTGATCATGGGGTAAATCTTGCCGGAGCAGTTTAACAACGAAACCACCCAACATTCATGGCGACTAGAAAATTCGTAGATCAGTGTACCCCGTACTTCATAGACCAACCCCAATGACACCAAACTGCCTGCTGCCAGTGATTCAGGTGAGCTGGGATGGCATACAACTATTGCAGGCGGAGAAACCGCTCCCACTTCACTTGCACATTTAAACCCCAGACATCACGATCCTCATCCAAATGCCGTATCATCTGTCGCGTAAAGGACTCACGCACACCGGCAAGCGTCAAGAACTTGCAGAAAGCCACAAAGAGATTTTCCTGTCACTTTTATTTTGTCTTGTAGGTCCAGCCAATGCTTATCCGTGCTTTTTGGCAGTCCGACAGCTAATTTTAAGTATAGTTCGGTTCAGTAACTAAATACAACACTCTGCAATCAATTTGCCGTCAGTTCGATAACGACAATTTTGATAGCCACCGAAGAGTAAGATGAACTCAGCCAAACACTAAAGCACGCTCACAGTTCACACACAGGTGTTCCAGAAGGAGCAGCAGTCCTCAATGCATCCACAACATCGGCAGTTGGTAGCAACGTGACCAATTTGACCTCAAGATTGAGTGATAGGGGGGGATGCTAGATAACACAATGGCTGTGCCGGAAGTTGGTGCCCACCAGAAATGAGTAGTGATTTGTAGAAGATAGCAAAAGACCGTTTGGATTATTCAACCTGCGATAGACTAAACCCTGGTCTGCGCATTCAAATCCTCAAATATTAAAACAATATCAGTTGACCACACTTAGTACAGAATACCACTCACCTGTTGGTAGAAATAATCATTAACAGCATCTGGGTCGCAGTTAGTCAGAATATAGGTCGGTGATGGGGCTAGACGTTCACCCTTGAGCTTCTTTTGCTACGTGAAAGCGGATTTACTGCAAGACACGTTTGGTCTCTGAAACCAACCTTATTTAACAGCTCCTTTCTCGATGACACGATTTCCGAGAGTGCTGTTTACCAAAAACGGCTCCACTGCATATAACAAGTATATTTATACGTGCCATATCCTCAAAGAACCTTACTACATCGCAGTTTCTTCACATTTGATCTTAACACACAGGCTGCAGATAACAAGTCAATCTTAAAAGGCCCATTATCTATGATAACCGATATCCTAGTACGCCAAATAATAGCTAAAAATTAAAACCAAAACTGAAGTACTGCTAACATTTCAATAAAACCGTACCTGGGACTGGAAACCTTGTTGCTGTTGATGGTATCGCTGATTAGTATGCAAGCTGGCAGATGAAGAAACTTGTTGTATTTGTTGCTGCTGTTGTTGTGCAATCTGAGCTTGTTGGGTGACAAAAAGCTTGCGCTCGTGTTCCTTAATGAAGGCTTCCAATTTAGCAGGCGAATTGACAACATCTTGGTATTCATGCTCAATCTCACGCTCAGAAACAGCATGCTGTTTAAGTGCCACTGAAACGACACTACTATACGCCTTATGAATGACAGAACGTTGACCATCAATTATACAGGCTTCACAAACAACTTCAGACGAACCAGGGCGCTTACGTTTCCAAACAGGTGTAAAGTCTGCACCGCAACGTGAACATGAAAAAGGGTTAACGAATCGAGATTGATCAGAACTTTTCTCGGTGTTTAGAGGATCAAAATCCTGAAATATGCAAAAGATGCTTTGAAAATCCAGTTAACATTTATGTTCACACTCAATGTTAGAAACAAAAATCAACAGCTACAAGCCATTTACTTTAGTTGCTTCTCGTTAAATTTGAACCGCAAGACTACTATTAAACAAGCATCCTTCCAGGAAAAAATCACTGAATTTTTAATGGCAGTATTTCACTGGGGTTTCTGTGGTGTTTCTAAGTCAAACAAAAGTGCATTGATGAAATCCTGAGTGATAAACAAGAAAGGATAGTAATAAAGTTATGAACACTAAAATGAAGTTATACACAAAGGTCTAATATTTTACGCTAATCATCTGTAAAGTCAGTCTCAAAGCACGTCAGGATAGCATACAGTCTCAAAGTTGATTGGCATAACAGTCGTGATTCATTTCACCTAGTTGCAGAATTAGTCGAAGTACTTAGAATTTATCTGACTGCATGAAGTCTCATGAACGCGATCAAGATAAATACTATCCATTCGCAAATAAGACACCTAGGCACACTAATTTCATAAAGCATTGTTATAGGGTCAAAACCTGGGCACTATGGTAGACAGTAATTTCATTTTAGTTTGTTTATTAAATTCGTCACAGTGAATTACTAGATTAAGCCAGGAAAATTTAACAACTAAAAGCCTGAGTTTTCAACAAAAAGGTTTGGAACTTCAAGACCATCGCCAGTAAAACATGAAAACACACGTAATAAATTCAGTGAAAAAAATGACATTAGATCACGAGTGATACAACAATATACTAGGACTGAAATAAATGAGACGACAAAAAGCAAAGTTGATTCGAATGTGAATCCAATTCGCTTTATCCAAAGACAATAAACAATAAACTGTGGCAAACAGCGATCCTCAATCGGAAGAACGAAACTAAAACGCACTCAACAACTTTGTCCACGTTTGTGTAATAGGCAGTGAACCACACTTATTGTGTGAGGGTTAATGATACTGCCTAGCTGTCCAAACTCCAAAAGGTGGGTGGTCCTCTACACTGTGACTCACTGGTTGGAAGTCAACTACCTAAACCAGTGAGCCTCAGCTCCAATAAGTTGTAGAAGGGTCTACTAAACTACAAAAAGCAAACACATAAAACGGAAATAAAACCAGACAGAGACAAGCACACAAATCAAAGTGGAAGCTAACTCAACGTGTATCAGTTTAGACTGCTACACACCATAGTAGCATGCAAACAACAAGTGGGTAGATAAAGAGTGATATCGTAGTAGACAAAAGTGCAAGGAACGAGAAGAAACTTGAAAAAGCAATGTCGGTGAAAACTTTAGGATATTGCATGGCAATGCAGGAACTAGCCCCCTAATGAAAGCCAAACATTAGGATCAGATTATTGCAGCAGGTTCCCATGCACAGGTTGGTGAGGGCAACAGAAGTCTCTACAATCCTCACAACTTTCTTCAGCACATGATCTCACTATCAATTTTTCAAATTGATCCTTTTCAATATTTCTACACATCTCTGTTAGTAATCTTAGACCATCTTTCAGTTCTTTAGGATCTGCAACTTTTAGTAACTAATTGAATTAAGGAGACAGCACGCCTGGTCTTTCTTTTTTCGCAAACCCTGTCAAATCGGACATACTTCATCATCCAAAACTCTGGTATCTCGGGCTATGACCGACACTGGCTGAAAAAATCAGCGTAAAACCCACCTACAAACGTGTATCAGCTCAAATTACCACACTTTACAGTAGCACACAATAACAGGTAGGTAGAAAAGGAATGATATCAAGGGCAAGTACTCACTTGACTCTATCTAGCTGCTACCTTGACGTGGTGGTCGGGCTTGCATATCACAATGACCCAACGAGCTATGCTGGTGGAACGCTTGTTCCCTCGAGGTCCTACCATACCAGAAAGGTCTGTTGGGTAGTGGTTAGACGAAAAGCAGTTACCGTTATAGTGTAAATTGCTACATATGATGGGGGTCTGAGGGCGAAGTCGTACTGCTGCTAGCTGGATGGGGTGTGACAGCAGTAAGGTGTTTCCCTTGGATGACCAGCAGTGCCAAGCTGATGCTGCCTTCTCAGTGGAAGGGGGGGTTAGAAAAGGTCGGCCCCAAAAATAACACACTCCACCACGCCCCACGGTCTGCCGGGCCGGCGGTGTTGGTTCACTTGTCGTTTCCTTTCGCCCATCCGGCCCCAAAAATACAAAAATTCAAAATAATCATACTCAAAAGGCTGGGTGTGACAGGCCTCAAGCAGATGTCCGATGGGCTCTGCGGTCACACAAATCTCTTTCAGGTACCTTAAGAAGAAATAGCCTTCCACGGTGTGGGCAGCCGGGAAGTGTCAACCGCCCTCACAACTCTGTCAGCACCCAAGTTTCTTCTGACTGCTATCCTCCTCCTCCATCATTACCTTCTAATCTTCCTTCACGTCTCTTAATTAATGATGCTGCATCATCTTCAATTTCTCCTACCTCTGCAGCCTTCGACAACGATCTGAGTCCACAGAACAGCATCCCTGGTCTCCTTAAACCACGCTCCAAATTACATATTGGAGCCTTCAATGTCCGCACCCTCCGTCAAATTGGCCAACAGGCTTCGTTGGCAAAGACTCTAGCAACTCGGGCATGGATGTGTGCTGTGTTTGTGAGACACGCATACAGGACCCAAGTGTGGTTATTCACCTGACCTCTCCTGACCAATCTGGTGAATCTGCAAAATTCACCCTTCGAGTTTCTGGAGATTCGATAGCTAGCTCTCGTGGTCTTGCAGGTGTAGGTATAGCATTAAGCACCAGGGCAGAAAACTCACTACTAGACTGGATCCCAGTTGATAGTCGCCTCTGCGCTATGAGGCTGAACGGCACAGTGAGAACTAAAAGGAATAGTGAGACTCGCCGTTGTCTCTTTGTAATCTCTGCTTACGCACCCACTGACTGTAGTTCGGATGAAGTGAAGGACGAGTTCTACCATAAACTGTCTAACCTCCTCTCGAAAGCCAAACGTTCGGACGTAGTGGTTGTTGCAGGTGACCTCAACGCACAGGTGGGTAGACTGAGTGAGGCAGAAAGGCACTTAGGTGGCACTTTCGGAATCCCAGCTGAACGTACAGATAACGGTGATCGCCTATTACAACTATGCTCAGATAACCGCCTATTTTTAGCCAGCACAAATTTCAGACATAAAGAAAGGCACTGTCTGACCTGGCGTCCACCGAGCTCGACTCAGCGATGGACACAGATAGACCACATTGCTATTAGTCATCGCTGGAGAGGATCGGTGGAAGACTGCCGCTCCTTCTGGAGTACGTGTTTGGACAGCGATCATGCGTTGGTCCGAGCACGTATATGCCTGCGTCTCAATGGACGTAGAAAAAATTTGGCAACAAAACCACTACGAGTTCTGCTGGACAACGAAAACACCAAAGCCGTGTTCAGTGAGAAGTTGGCTAGGCAGTTATCGGAACAAAAGACTGTCACTCATCCAGAAGAAGCTTGGTGCCATCTTCAGTCTACTGTAAAAGCAGCACTGGAGACTGTAGCCGACTCCAAGATAATGGCTAAAAAGAGCCAGTGGATATCAGCAGCTTCTTCCAAACTAATGGATGCACGTGAATGCATCCCTGCAGGCTCTGAGTACAATGAAGAGCGAGCGCAACTTAAAAATAAACTGACGAAAAGTCTGCGCAACGATCGTGAACAGTGGTGGGCAGCAAAGGCTAAAGAGATGGAAAAGGCAGCGGCGATCGGTAACAGTAGACAGTTATTTAGACTTATTAAGGAGACTGGGGGGAAATGGTCAACAACAGTTAGTGAGGTTATAGCGGAGAAGGACGGATCGGCGATTCACTCGCAGGGAAGGCGACTGGGACGATGGGCAGAACACTTTGAGGAACAGTTTAACTGGCCTCCAGCCACCATTGCGCTGCCCGCTATCCAGTCGGACCCTGAATGGGACATAGAGACAGGTCCCCCAACACTAGAAGAAGTTGAGAAAGCGGTAGGTAGCCTGAAACGGGAAGGGCAGCAGGACCAGACGGACTACCTGCTGAGGTATACAAGAATGGTGGTAGAGTTCTCTTAGTCAGGCTAACGGAAGTGTTAGCCAGTATATGGGAATCAAATACGATCCCCTCCGACTGGTCTAAGTCACTCATCATCCCAGTCTTCAAGAAAGGCGAGAAGTCCTCTTGTGATAACCACAGAGGAATCAGCCTGACAAACATAGTGTCTAAGATCCTAAGTTCTATAATTCTCCGACGCCTGAGTGGAGCTCGGGAACAGCAAGCCCGAGAAAACCAGGCAGGCTTTAGACCTGGCCGTGGATGTATCGACCAAATATTCACACTGCGCCAGGTCCTGGAACATAGGCATGCTTACAGACGCCCGACAATAGCTGTATTTCTCGACCTGAAGGCGGCATTTGACTCCGTTGATCGAGAAGTCTTATGGCAGTGTCTGTCACTGAAAGGCGTGCCTAGTAAGTACATCACCTTATTGAAAGCTCTCTACTCGAACACTTGTGGGCATGTTAGAGCCTATGGTGAGTTGTCCAGGGAGCTATACTCATCAAGTGGTGTCCGTCAAGGATGCCCACTATCCCCATTCTTATTTAATTTTATCATAGATATTCTTATGGAGGTTTCCCTCTCGTCACCTAATTACAAAGACGTTGACCGAATCACAGGTGAATTTTCCTTAGATCTAGAATATGCAGATGACATAGTCCTGTTAGGTGAAGACGCTGACAAGATGCAGAGTCTTCTGAACACTTTGAGTGGGAATTTGAGAATGTTTGGGATGCGATTTTCACCACCCAAATGCAAATTTTTGCTCCAGGACTGGTCTTCAGCGGTACCGCGGTTAACAATAGAGAGTGAAGTGGTTGAGTGTGTTGACCACTTCACTTACCTGGGAAGTAGGATCAACCCGGTGGGTTAGTTGCCGATGAGATTTCTGCACGGATACAAAAGGCTCGATTGGCTTTTGCCAATTTGCGCCACCTATGGCGCCGCCGTGATATCCGTTTGTCTAATAAGGGTCGCGTGTACTGCACGCACAGCAATCCACTCTGTTCTACTGTATGGCTGTGAAACATGGCCATTGAAAGTGGAAGATATAAAAAGGCTTCAGGTGTTTGACCACCGTTCCCTTCGTAGTTTAGGACGTGTGCCGTGGTGTCACCATGTGAGTAATGCAGAAGTTAGGTGTAGAGTTTTAGGGAGAAGAGGTAAGTCAGTTGACGAGGTTGTGAACCTTCATCGACTGAGATGGTTGGGACACGTACTACGTATGCCTAGTCACCGATTGCCCTGTCACACAATGTTGGCTGAGGTGGGTCCAAGTTGGAAAAAGGCTCGAGGTGGCCAGACTAAAACATGGCACCAATGTATGAAGTCTCTGACTGTTGGTTTAAGCCATGTGGGGCGATGCAGACTAGGTGGTTGGGGTCGGCGGGACAAGAGGAACCAGTGGTTGGAGACCCTAGGTGATATTGCTCAGAACCGATGTGAGTGGCGCAGATGTATACACACATTATCCTCATCTTAACAACGCTATACCGAATCTCACCATTTTGTCACTCCTCTTTCCTTTCTTCTCGTACTTTATATTTCTTTTGACTGCATTCACTTATCTTCATCCTTCACCTTACTACCTTTCTACTTGATGAACTGACGTGAGGTGTGGCAACTCGGACCGTCACGCAGTAATGCCTGGTTAATAATGATCGAAGACTTGAGCACTGAGTTGTGACGGCGGTTGATACATCCCAGAAGGCTAGTTTTCCTTGAGGTGCTTGAAAAAGAAATCCGGTTGTTAATAGTGGCGCGTAACGACAGAACACAGGAGATATTTGCTTGAGGTTGGTCACATACGGTTTTCGTATGAGTTTGAGATTCACGTTTGTTGACATTGAATCTAGTCATATCTTAATTGACAACACCAGTATGCTTCAGACCAGAGAGTAGAGTACTATTCTAATGGCTGACGTTTTCTAGCATATCCCCTTCTGATGGGGAGAGCTGCGTCAGGATCCACCGCTAGTCGGTTTCCAACGTTGAAAGATTCAGTGTGAAACCGGCAATAGTGTCAGCAGACTAGGTATGAGGTCTTGATGGCTTGGGTCGTTGGCAATGGTCGTATATTGAGGTTGAGGAAATCATAAGAGGTCTGGTTTTGGCGCCGGATGAAGGAAAAGGAGGATGGTTGGGTTATACTCGGTTGGATTTTGTCTGCCGCTGGAAACGTGCGGACATTTTACAATTTCTGGTCACCCATGGATACCTGAAAGAGTAAAAGATTTGTGTGACCGCAGAGACCATGGTCATCTGCTTGAGGCCTGTCTCACACAACTTTTTGCAGGATTTTGGTTTATGATTTGGTTCTTCTAACGCCGGATGGGAAAAACCCATGCCACAGGCATTGGAAGGTCGTGGACCAGAGGGTATAGTGCTATTTCTGCCGCTGATCTTTTTCGGGATTTAGTGTAAAGTATTATACGAGGAAGGCGAGTCAGTTGATACTATGAACAGTCAGGGTGACTGAAATACGTTGCGCATGTCAAGGTGGTATCTGCTTCGGCATGAAATGTTAGCCGAAAAAAAGTTGGGCTGGAAGAATTTTATGAGGCCACTTAATGACCTTGCGCATATCCGTAAAGTTCCTGACTTGGTTTAAGTTCTATTTCCTCATTTTTCTACTTAGCACTTTGATGTTAGGTGCAGCGAATCGGACCGGTACACAGTAATACCAGGTTCTATGTTGATATTAATTGACCAACAAAAGAAGGTAAAACCTGTGTGGCTGGGGGCCCTTAAGATGATAGAAATCAACGGTTCAAGACTTGGTGACATGGGGCGAAACTCGTCACGGTGGTGCAGAGGTTTACACCTCATCGTCTTCGAAGTCTCAGATATTTCCATCAATATTAACCTATTAATTCTCCCGTTCCTCATATGATTTTGTCAACTTTCACATTTTCACTACCAACTTATTCATTCCATGTTGATGTCAAATGTAGTCACTCGAAATGACAGCGTCAAGTTCTATGCTTACCTTTTTGTTCCAGCTGATGAGGATGACAAAATGCAGAGTATTCCGGACGATTTGAGTGGAAACTTGTGAAATTTCGAGATAAGCTTCACATCATCCAAACGCAAAGAACGATTTGCGTTACAGTCTCGTCCAATAATAGGAAGCCAAGTGGTTGAGTACGCCAATGAGATCTCTGCACGGTTACTAGAGGCTCGATTGACTTTCCCCATCAGCGTCCGACAGATATCTGACCGTCTACTGGGTCGAGTGTAGCAAATAAACAGTTCGCTTTGCCTTACTGCATGGTTGTGAAAGAAACATTACAGGTAGATGACATGAGAATGATTTCGGTGTTCGACCGCCATTATCTTCATAACATAGGCTATTGTAGAACCCTCGTGCTAGTAATGTAGCGATGAGACATAAGCCTAGGTAAAAGATGTAGGTCAGTTGATGAGATTGGAGATCTTCATCGATAGAGATGCCGTTCATAACGATAAAAGCAATGATAGAAGTAGGTTTAAGTATGAAGGTAGGTAAAACGTGGATAGACTGAGATACGAAATCAATCCACAAGGTCTTTTCCTGTTGGCCTGGGCTGTGTAAGAGACTGTATATTCCCCGGTCACGGTTTGCACGATAACCGAGATCGGTGGTTGGAAACCCCAGGTGATACGGTTGGGGACCAACAGTAGAAGCGCAGATGCACCTACATACCACTTTCACCTTGGTCGTCGCATCATATTTCATTATTATTCTATTCTATTCTCCTTTCTGCTCATAACTTTCTGTAATTATTAATTGCACATTCTCAACCTGTTTCTCTCTCATTTTGATGGTTTGTACCACGTGATGTACTGCAACTTGGACCATTATGGTGTGATGTCTCCCCTCACGTCGATTCCTAGACTGATATCTGCCTACTAAGCTAGAACGCAATATTCACAATACGGTAGAAGTTAGTATTTGAAGGCGTTAGAGGATAAGAGAGTAGAGCGAATGCATTTGTGTCACATCGGTTAAGTACTACCAAATCTGCTATCACAAATAGTAATTCCCTTTATCTCATTTCCTTTTTGTCTCAAAACCACGTATAGCCATTATCGTCGTTTTGTCCTTTCCCATGTTGACTTCTAACTTGATGTGTTAGTATGGTGTGGCAACTTGAATAGATGTGCTGTTATCTGGCTGAAACTTGTCAGAGGAAAACCTGTTCCCAGTGAGTTTTTCTGAGCTAGGATTTTATTTGGCAGTCGTCTCAACGTCATGCTAGACATCATCGGCGCATCAGAGATTTGCTTTTCAGTGAACACAACATCAGCTACGAACACTAGCTTGTGAAAAATTCCTTATGAAAGTTACTATTACTATCTAGCTAGTTGTCTTTTGGTCAATGGGACAGTTTCTGAACTCCGATTCATTAAATCGACTGGGAGATCTGCATGAACGTCTTGTTTAAGTTGGTTGGTGAACTGAATATTTAAAGACGAACACGTGTTATGATTTCAACACACGTATGGTATGCATTTACAGTTCCACTGACGTCGGTTGTTAGGGCGTCTCGTACACTATTATTGTTGTTTGGGATGGTAACTACCTAAGGGGAACACAATAGGCACTTTAGTCGGTACTATTAGGTCGCTTTCTAAAGAACCTCAGAAATACCTTTCTCCTTGGCATAACTCATCATCATCATCATAAATATCAACTTAAGACCAGGCACTACAGCGTGACTGTCCGAGTTGCCACACCTCACGTCAGTTCATCAAGTAGAAAGGTAGTAAGGTGAAGGATGAAGATAAGTGAATGCAGTCAAAAGAAATATAAAGTACGAGAAGAAAGGAAAGAGGAGTGACAAAATGGTGAGATTCGGTATAGCGTTGTTAAGATGAGGATAATGTGTGTATACATCTGCGCCACTCACATCGGTTCTGAGCAATATCACCTAGGGTCTCCAACCACTGGTTCCTCTTGTCCCGCCGACCCCAACCACCTAGTCTGCATCGCCCCACATGGCTTAAACCAACAGTCAGAGACTTCATACATTGGTGCCATGTTTTAGTCTGGCCACCTCGAGCCTTTTTCCAACTTGGACCCACCTCAGCCAACATTGTGTGACAGGGCAATTGGTGACTAGGCATACGTAGTACGTGTCCCAACCATCTCAGTTGATGAAGGTTCATAACCTCGTCAACTGATTTACCTCTTCTCCCTAAAACTCGACACCTGACTTCTGCATTACTCACATGGTGACACCACGGCACACGTCCTAAACTACGAAGGGAACGGTGGTCAAACACCTGAAGCCTTTTTATATCTTCCACTTTCAATGGCCATGTTTCACAGCCATACAGTAGAACAGAGTGGATTGCTGTGCAGGTGCAGTACATGCGACCCTTATTAGACAAACGGATACCACGGCGGCGTCATGGGTGGCGTAAATTGGCAAATGCCAGGCGAGCCTTTTGTATCCGTGCAGAGATTTCGTCGGCAACTGACCCACCTGGGCTGATCCTACTTTCCAGGTAAGTCAAGTGGTCGACACACAACTACCTCACTCTCTATTGTTAGCCATGGCACCGCTGAAGACATAACTGCCTTATATGTACAGTGCAAGTAGATACCTGAGCTTTTGTGAATTCATACGATTTTAAAGGTTCTGTAGTTTGCCCCCCTGAGAACAAAATACAGGCCTACGTTCAAAAAAAGTATCAAACCAACAAAGTACCGGCCGATATGTCGTTAGTGAATGCTCAGTACATGATTTTGGTTTGACGCTTCCTTTGATCTGACTAACAGCTACATACTGAGTCTGTAGATTATTCACCTACCAGGTAAGTTTTAGATGTTTCCTGCATGAGTGCTTAACTTCTCACCGAAAGATATATTGCCCATATACAACGAACCAAACATCTTTTTCACATTTGCCCTCAGAACTTACTACATACAGTATTGATCAAAGTTATGCCTAAGCATACTCTCATTAGGTAAGAAAAACAACTTGCCTAGAGTTTAACAAACCATTGGTAGTTAAATCAATGAACTGAAGGATTGTCTCATTCGCTGCAACCAGACTAATACTTATTAGTGCTTTTATCAACGCAAATATCACCATGAACTTCCTACATGAATTCCTTTAAGATAACACTCATGAAGATTGTAATGCAAAGTTAAGCAACCCGTCGGAAGCTTAGAAAAAGCTTCGTGGTTGCCTAAGAAATACTTAGAGATGTGAAGTTCGTAATTCTCCAGCAGTGGACTGTTAAAAATATATGTCAGGACACTTCATTTTGACAATGAGTCATGATATTGAGAGCAGTCCAACAAAAAATTTCATTGCTGAGGAATATAAGGGGGCTACATGATGAACATTTTTAAGCCGTGAACATGCGGTTTATCAGCCCATGCACTCGACGCACCATAAGAAACGGGTCCCGAATTCAAACCCTGCTTCATCTACTTAGGTTTACGCAACATGCTAGAACTACAAGCCCCAAAAATAAGTGTGGCAGTCGAATACATAAGCTTGCCAGTGCTTGAAGTGCATCAAAAAGTTTAGAATGTTACAAGAAGGAGAGATAGCATGAAAAAACGCTTACCTGTATGGTATTTACGATTTCTTCGAGGCCTATCAACGCAGTAAACTCGTTTGTTAAGGTGCTGGGTACAAATGGTACCACAGACAGTCCGTTACCTAATGCAGGTTTTGGTAGAACGACCTTATCTAGAGTTCTTTCCAACTGCTTCCGTAGCATCGCCTTCTTGCCGTTGCACTGCTGTTCAAGAGCATGTATGGCCATTCCCTTTGTAACTTTGGGTACTGTTGTGTTATTTGATGAGATAGGAACGGTAGGATTCTGAGCAGGAGCTAACGAAGAAATGTGATGAAACAGCACTGACTTACACTGCGTTGCTCTACCACCAGTCGTAGATGGGCCATTCCGTCCAGGAGGTTGGTTACTTGCTGGCCGGACTAACATAAACCTAAAGAGAACATGAACTTACCTTGGTTAACAGGAGACTGTGTATTTCGTACTGTAGGTGTCCCAGTTGATGTTACCTTAGCACCCTTTGGTTGAAGGGCATGTGACCGCTGATTATTTCGCAATTGCTGTAGCAACATCAAAGTGCTTTCCTCATTCCTCAGCTCGTTCTCCAACTTCAAAAGAAGGGCACGTGATTTCGACATAAGGGATTGTTTCGGAGCATTTTCTTTTTCCATCTCGTCGCACAAAGCGCCAAGCATACGATCATCCTCATCCTCACTTAACAAGATAACATCGTCATCATTCTGGCGAAATAACCACACCAGAAAAACCAACCTTGCTAGAAATTTTTTCAACTTCATTGTCAGTACGAACTGATTTGCGGCTCAAATCTAGGACATCATCAAAGCATTGCCTAAATTAATAGCAAGTTAGTTGAATCGATAACAAACCTCTTCACAGGAGGCTCCATTGTTTCGAAAGAACACTCTTCCAAAACCTCTTCCGCAGCCACTAAAATGAGAATGACCGAAGATGTTATTACAAGTCATTAATAACAAACCAAAATTTAGGCTAGAACATCTGGATCAAAACAAGAGCCAGGTGACCCTCAAGAGTAGTAAAACAATAACTTGGGAAGAGGCATATTGGACAATGTGTGGCTAAACGGAAGTCAGATACATGACAAAAATGCAGGTGCTTCCATCTTTATCTTCCCATAGTTTCAAAATTCAAACACTTTCAAAAATGCAAGACGGTCTCTCAAGTTCCTCTTAGGGCTATAGTCAGATGCATTCGTTAAAACCTAAATCCTCAAGATCCTCTTCTCACACAGCTTCAGAAAGTCAGCTTTCAGTTGAAAAAAGTAAGCGGTCAGATTATATCCGTGTTTCAGCGTGAGCTGTGTTATGACACTATTCGAAAACCTGTGACATGACATACCAAACCCAGGAAGCTGACTAAGGCATTAGGGAGTGCGGAGAACAAACTTTTTATATGCATTTGTCTCACTCCGCCTAAAGTAGGCAAGGAATTATTGTGAGTGAAAGATTGCTGCTTGATGCGCTACGTTACACTAGTCTAACATTTGTTCTTCTAAAACTATCCTTTTAGACTACTTATTTGAGTCTTGATAGACAGATGGCATAACGGAGTGTTTCAAAAACTGTATTGGCCAATGACATTAACTTCAAGTGAAAAATACAAGCCTAGACTTAAGGCACATCTAACGTGAGTACCCAGGATCAAATTGTAACAACTCGCCACTGGTAACTGAGCTACCGCCCCAAAATAAGGTGCTCTTGAAAGAAGTCAGGTGGTACTACAGGTGTGAGCTACTCACCAGGAGCATTCTGACTACTCCAACTGTGATAAAAGTCAGTCATTACCACCAAACTCTAGCTTATTTCTGAACTCTACCAAGAGACGGGCAAAAGTGACAAAAGTCACATCCGACCACAAATTCCTTTGCCCAAGATGCAAAACCTAAATATGCCTTTCGAGAAGTGGCAAGATGTAAACCTTCCTCGCTGCGTTGCTGTTAATGTCCCAGACCTAGCTACTAGATATGCATTTCAACAGCTGATGGATAAAGTTCGAGAGCCTTCTGTTTACTTTATGGTGGAGTCGTCGGCCTTTGAAACGAAGAAAACGTTTTGTTACGGCCCATAAGCTATCTACAATTCTAACAAATCCTTTCTTTTATCTGGGAAGGTTACAGATTCATACGAACCTCTCAACTCTATCACATGTACTATCTCTGATAATCTCCGTGTACGTGGCCCCATCTAGGCAACACGTCACGATTCACCTTGGACATGTTTTATACCTCTGACACCATCGAACACGTAACGAACGCCGTTTCGCTTGTGTCTCTGATTCCCTTCTAACTGTCAAACTTGGAAATACTGTTGAAACCCAAACTTCCGATGAAAACATCGAAGGGCATCAAAGATTGATATCTGGTGGTTTACCATGAATTCGTGTCTCAGACAAAGAAAGCACAACTCTGCAATATGTCTGCCAGAAACTCAAAGTCCACTCTATTAGTAAATTTGGCTTCAAGTTTTTACGCAGTCCATCCCATCATGACAACAGGGTTAAAGCTAGAGTCATCTAACTCAGTTCTTCTAGCCAATCCTGACCAGTGTTCGGGGTAGACCAGTTCATGTGTGAGGCGGAGGTACCTAAGTGTCAGCAGCTATGAAATCATACTATCATGAACCTCTTCCAAGCCACACTCAAATCTTTCATACTTACACCCAGATACCACTGATCCACCCTCAACACTCAGTGGCTAACATCTATTAAGCTGAAAACTTGACGTTACGAACTGAAGCCATTTACGCGGCTAACATAACTGCCCAGGCAGGTCACGATTTTGTCAACAAAAAGACAGCATATTGTATGTACTGTTCCGTTATGACATTTAAGAGAGCTATAAATGAACCAGCTGCTCTAAAGAGGCTGCTGGATTTGGTGGAGTGAAAACAGACCCTGACCTCTACAGATGGTATGGTACTCAGAGGTATAACTGAACGTTTCTAAGCGACAAGTGAATGTCCCACTGATAAGAACAGATGGTGTGAAGCTGGAACAGGTAAACGACGCACATCTAATGAGTGAACTCAAAGAAGTGCCTGAGGAACTGGTCACTATTGATGCTAGTGAACCAATTCTTTCCAACAACCATGCTTGAGCTCAGTGTCTTAGGTTGCACAGGCGTTACATCCACTCAAGGACAATATTTATGCTAACCAAGGAGGTGTACGCAGAACTAGGATTTAAAGATGGAATATACGTTTTCATGCAGGAAATCCATGGTGTGAGCTTCCCAGAGCGCCCCGTGCAAGTGCCTGAGAAGTCTAAATTCAATGCGCAACCGCTTAAAAGCTGCATATGTTGTTGGAAACCTTAAATCCTTCAATTCATAACTTTCAAAACGTTCGGGCGGAACCCTTAGTTCGTAAGAAACGAAGACGTAATGATGCCAAAAACTGGTCTTCATTACCCATTTGAACTGCCTGATATGTTCACTGGTTGAGACGTCAATCATCACTTAGACTTGTGGACAGAAATCAACGTGAATAGTTTATCTTGCACCTAATTGGGTAGATGTAGCCCTTTGTATCTATAAGATTTTCATCAGCAGAATTCTTTACGCAGAGAAATACCAGGAAAATAATGGTCAGAAATAGGATACGTAATTTTTTCTGGCGTCTACTAGCTTTCGGAAGCTGTATCTACTGCACGTTCCATGTATCTTTTAATTTTGTCCAAACAGTTCCATTTTATTCCATAACTCTGCGAAAACAGAAAATCAAGCATACTTTGGTAGGTGAGAGCAAACAAAACACCTGCCTGGTCGTTTTGAGAAATTCACACAGTACGTTTCCACCATAGTTCTATGGTCATAGAAAAAGGTAAGCGGAGGCACTTACCATGAATGTGAGAAGGGTCGCATCTAAGAGTAAAGCCGTTTCCAGTCGAGCATGCATGGGTGCACTTTCTTTGAAGGTCCGTACACCACAGAATTAATTTTCTAAATAAGAAGTGATGTATGTTTACCTTAAAGTTCTCTACTGCGACAAAGTTCAGCTTTCCAAATAACCCCTTGAGAGCGGGATAACGTGCACTGCAGCTTCACAACACCAATGCAAAATTTCCCTTAAAATAATTGGAAATTAGATAGGCGACCTATTACGTCTTCTAATGATACTCGATGTACTTTGGTGCTTGTTCATCCAGTGTACAACCAAGCGTGGTCAATCAGCATCCGAGGTTCCACTGCCCGGGTCTACACAGTCACATACTCAAAGTCCATAACCTATTAAGTCATTGTTCACGCTCAACCATATGAGTTTCAGAAGAGAGGCTTGCTCCAACGTCACTCGTTTATCTGATCGGACTTCGAACGCCAGTGAAGCCAAGCGTTACAGAATGTAGGCTGATCGTAAATTTCTTGGACGCGGAGGCACGGACACTGCGGCTTCACGAATACGGTGCGCTTTCATAGACGTCGACTGTCACAGAGTCCTATCAACTACTCCCAAGCCCTTATGAGGCCTGATTGGTCGTTGGTGGGATGCGACCAGCAGGAAGCCCTGAACATAAGTTTTGTACCTGTTGGCACTCGTCGGTAAGGTGTATCTGCATCTTCGAGGGGATTCACGTCCTCTCTGAGATTCGAACCTGCATCACCCAGTGTTGCGGCCAGTGACGTCACCGGTGAGCTATTTGGACCTCGTCTCTATCGCTTACCTAAGCAGCTAACGTCAACGGAGTTGAAAAATCGGGCGTAAGAGGGATGCTTGACACAAACAAAGCTTGAGTCAGACGTCTCCTAACCTCCTCGTTCAATCTTCACATTCCAGTGGATATCTTTGTCATAAGGGCGGGAATAACGGACACTGAATGCGGATCGAGCACTGCTATGCGGCTATATTTGAACCATCCTGTCAATCTTAAATCATTTTTTGGCCATCGATACCAATAATCTTCGGGTTTTAAATGAAACTTCCCGCATCACCTGGCCTGAACAACACAGTGTCCAGAAGAACATTTCCGATTTCCTCGTACCCAAATCTGATAACACTGAAACTCAGAAGAATCAACCAGGTGAATAAAAAATGAAAGGGATGAAGACAAAACGCATTGTAGGAACAGAAGAGCAAAAAACGAGTTCTGGTTTAGGGTTAAGTGTACTTTTATTGACAACAAACATGATGTCGGCATGCACATACGTCGACACCTAATTCATTTTACTCATGCAAAATTCGCGAGTGCGAGCAAAGGAGAGAACACCAAACCAACTGTCAAAGGGGGACAATACACTCGTAAGCCACTGCCAATAAACCGAAATTAGTAAGCTGGCTGGCTAATTAGCATCCTTTGTGAGGAACACAGGTAACACGATAAGCTAGACGTCATAAGTGATTTACCCCGAACATTCAGTCCAATAACCACCTTAGAATTATGAAGGGTGGTGCACAGTACTTAATATCACTGCAATGTGGGCTACTAATTCTCAAAATGTATTCACCTCTACCTATTGTTACCACTGGTATTAACCGCGATGCATTTAATCTAAGCGATTTAATCTTGATATTCTGACTATGCAATCCTGACCAAGAAGTTCAGATTATCAACGTCTCAGACAGTCTAGTCACTGCATGGATAAAGCTAAAAGACTCTGTTGATCAATTTTCATACGAAATAACATGTTAACTAACCAAATGAGCCGAATAACTTATCCACGTGTTAAATGATCTGATTTTTAATTCAAGAATTTAGGCTAAGCTTCAACACATCCCGGCCTAATTACTTCGGTGAAATTCATTGATAAGAAAGAAATCTTACTGGGAAAGTGTACGTAGTTTATGTTTCGTCGTCTACCACACAACATGCCTCACTACCATACAATCAAAAGTTCCGCCCTTGCATGCTGCTAAACTAACTGTGCTTAGAAAAACCCCTAAGTGCCTTCATAGGAAATCTATCCACTTAGAAACCTGAACAATAGCAGCTACTTTTGGCGTCAGTATACACTGTCAGACTTTTAACGTGACACCGCGGAACACTCACTTCAAAATACATATCACGGAAAATTCAACTTTACAAATGATACGTGCATGAGGAATCTAATGTAGGTCACTAACCTCAAGATACTGTTGTTAATTTTTCCCCTGAACGCAGTTGTGACTGAGACTGTTTATCTGGACGTGCGGTGCACGCTTTCTAGTCATAGATACTTCTCTTTAGACTAATGCGAAAACTAGTTCGATTTCTAAAGACAGACTATGTTAACAGTCAAACTTATCAGTCTTACCTACGACCTCTGCCGGACTCTATTTTAGCAGCGTTTTCCTTTGAGTGAGCGAGATCAGATTGATATCTAACGAGTGGATACTGCTGTGTTCCGTTTCATCCGCACACTGCGTATTCACAAAACATTTATTCAGTTGCTTATGGCAATGAAATCTAACTACTGTATGACCCATCTTCACCAAGTGAATCTGATTAAATACTTTAAATTAGTCAATAAATAAGTGTTCACCAAAGCGGATTATGAAAGCTTTAGTGTTCAGCGTCATTATGATCTAGGTTTTCAGTTTCCAACAGCTCATACCACCGTTGTATTTAGCGAATACTTTAATTCTCTCGGCTAATGTGAATAGGGCTAAATAAAAACCTACAACTACGCCACCTAAGAAAGGGAGCCTTCTATATGAACCCAGACGAGGTTGAAGATGGTCAAACTAACGGCGAAAAAAGGACAATCTATCTGCAAAAGAACTATTGCATCAGGATGCTATCCTGAGTTACTATGTTTAAATCCCAAACTGTGCTGACTCAGCCACATTTAAGCCATTTAAGATACCTCGGCCAACAAAAGGGTTCTAAAGGCAATATCGATGAAAATACTAGATGTGTGAAAAGATCAAACAAATAGAAAGACTGCACAAAATACTCTATTCTTACACGTGTGTGAAGTAAATCAAATGCCAAATCAATAAGACTATGTTTACCATCACTTTATCTTTTCGACACATTGCATGCTATTCAATAAGGTCATAAGATTAGCATTAATCGTCGTGAAGATCACCCATCCTGGTTCACTCTAGGTAATCGATTCTGTAATACATGTTTCTAACCCACTGCATTAATGCGTAGAACTAAATCTGATGTACTCTAGAATTTCAAAGACTGGTGTTTGTTTCAGTTTACCTAAAATATGATATTTCTGAAAAACTTGTAGAGGCAGTAAAGGACCGGAAGAAAAATAGTGAACGATGCAATTTATGAAACCCTAAATATCTTAAGTATTGAGACACATCTTCAAATTCATTAGGAGTTAGGTAACGAATGGGTACACTCATGAGTTGCATACTGAAAACAGACAACACGGAAGCAGTACTGAAAATACGTCGCACGATAACAGCTTACAAGAAAACAATTAAGATAAGATGGTTCTGATAGCTCCCTATCCTTTCTCATGCCCTGGTCAAAAAGTCTTAAGTTTATCAATGAAGAATGGTGAAATTATATTTTCCTTTACGTAAACAGGTAAATACGAGTGAAAAAGGTTGCCCAATATCGAACTCAGTCAGTGAATGCCCTCTGTCAAGCCTTCGTGTGTTAGTCAACTTATGAGAAGTGACCTGTGTTGAGTGGCCGCATAAGTAACCCGATAAATAAATAAAGTATGAAAAAACGGTAGTTACCAACACCTCATATAATAAGACGAATAAATTATCCAAACAAATCTACTTCGTCTCACTCAGCAGGAATCATTTGAAGGAAAAATAATATAAACAGTGATACATAGGTAGGATGAATCGTGAACTGACTTCACTTGAAGAACCATCAAAAACCTGGGGGCACTGAACAGCTGTCTCATCCCGTTATGAAACTACTGAGTAGCGTACACCCACGACATCCTCAGGGCTCGACCCCAGGACCGTACAGTTTCGCAACGCGCAGATTACCATTCATTCACCGAGTAGACATTCAGTGCCCCACACAGTCTTACTTCTGTCAATTCGCGTTAAGGAGCAACGATCATCCAAGGCCATCGACCAGCATATGTTCCTACATTTGAATTGACTGACCCATAGCCTTCATTAGCTAATTGCTTCAGGATGGGCTTCCCAGGGCCCTAATGAGAAACTGTGACCTGCGGGATGGACCAAGTTGGGTGTGACGAAAAATCCCCGTAGACGGGAATAAATGATTTTCACGCTCTATCGCTAATTGACAGAATTAACAAAATGTGGACCAATGGATTCCGAGTAAGTGGCTCTCAGCCGATATCTGTCACCTTGACATGATAGTCTGACTTCCACATCACAACTATCCGGCTGCCCGCAATGGCCGGAACGCCTGCTCCTTTGAAGCCCTACCGTGCCAGAAAAATCTGTTGAATGGGGGGAAACAAGGAGTGGTTACCGTAGTAGCGCAAATAGCTACACTATGGTGGGGGCCAGAGGACAAGGTCGCATCACCGCCTAGGGGAAGTGTAATAATAGCAACGTTTTCCCCCGGATGAGCAGCAGTGCCACGGTGGTGGGGCCCTCCTTATGCAATGGGCAGATTTCAGAATAGTGTGGACGTCAAAATAGCGGCCTACTCCTGCCCCCGCGATCTTCCAATACCGGTGACATGGGTTTTTTTATCCAGCATAGGAAAAACCAAATCGGAAGCCAAAAACCTGCGAAGGGGTGCATGCGATGGGCTCCAAGCAGACGTTTATGGGTTCCATAGTAAAACAAATCTTTCTATTTTAGGTACTCCAAGGAGAAACGACCTTCCATGGTGTATGCAGCTGGGAAGTGTCAACTGGCTGTACGCTCCCAGTATTACACAAGGTCTGACCACACACAACCTATCATCGTCAAATCCGTCTGCTCGTTTGCCTTCCGTTCCTGGTAGCAGTATTAAGCCTCCTACACCCTGCCCAACTTCTCACGCTGCAACAATCGTCGATGATCAATCCATCGGAACTTCATCCCTAACCCCCTAGGACCCCGTCATCGGTTTCATGTGGGGGCCTCAAACGTCCGAACTCCATTCCAAATCGTACAGAAGGCGTTACTGGCTACACCTCAGGACTTCCTAGCCATGGATTTACTTTACCCCTGAGACACGTGTATAGGGCTGGGTGTTTCAATTTTGTTTCGACAACCACTCGTTTCTGACCAGCACTAGCTTTGGGCATAAAGAGAGACACTGTCTAACTTGACGTCCGCCGACCTCAAATCAACGGTGGACATAGGTAGACTATATCGCTGTGGGCCATCGTTAGAAGATTGTCGCTGTTTTTGGACCACTAATGTAGACCCTGGTCGCACATCAGTACGGACTCGTGTACGCCTATGCCTTACGGGCGGTAGGAAAGAAGCAATGGTAAGGTTAGTCGATCCTCGATTGGAAGATGAGGATGTGAAGTACGTGCTTAGGGAGGAGTTAGCCGATCACTTATCTGAACTTGACGGCAATGTTCATCCTGAGAAAACTCGGGACACTAGGTCTGGCGTAGAAACAGCAGAAAAGACAGTTGATAACCTACACCCGCGGGTTGGCAAACGTCATTAGATTTCCACGACGTCATCCAAACTGACTGGTGCTAGCGGACTGACTCCAGCTGGCTCTGGCCACGACGAAGAGCGAGAGAGACTTAGACCTAAATTGATCAAGTCTTCGCGATGATTGCGAGCAGCGGTGGGTGGCGTAAGCAAGAGCGAGAGCAAGGAGGGGGGTATCAGCGTTGGGTAGTACCCATCAACTACCTAGGCTTGTTAAGTATACTGGTAAGAAGAGGACGATCAACAGTCAACCCACCACCGAAACTATGGGACGTTCATAACGACTCAGAACAGGTAGCTAGAACACCAAGCAGGACACCTTGAAGAGTAGTTCAACTGGCTCCTAGCAACGTTTCAGTTACCCAACATCCAGCCTAAGCCTGGATGCACGCACATGTTCTCCCTCCAACTCTTCTTGACTTTGAGAAGGCTGTATTGCACCCAAAACGGTGCGAAATAGCAGGGCCTGACAATTTGCCACCTGAAATCTTCAAGGATGGAGGTGGTAAATTGCTGCTTAGAGTGGCGAGGGTACCAGGTGGTATCTGGGGTCAGAGGTAGTGCCATCAGACTACTGTACCTCACTGATCATTCCAGTCCACAAAAATGGAGATATATCTTTCTTCAGCGACCACATGGGCACTAGTTTGACTAGTATTGTATCCAAGATCATAGGATCCACTGTTATCTGACACCTACGTGGAGCTCAAGAACAGCAAACCCGAGAAAGTCAGGCGAGTTTAAGCCCTGGTCGAGAGTGTTTCGACCATATTTTCACTCTCCGATAGGTTCTGAAATACGGACATACTTACTAGCCAGTGGCCGAAACTTGTAATGTTCCTTGATCCGAAGACGCATTCAGCTTTATCGACCGAAAGGTATTGTTGCAGCATCTAACTGTGAAAGGAGTGGTGAGTAAGTATATAATGCTTATACGAACTCTGCTCGAACTCACGCAGCCATATTAGAGCTCATGGAGAGTTGTCATGTGAACTGACGTGACGACATCTTGAGATGCTAGCCAATTTCCGCAGTTCCCATTTAAAATCGTTACAGACGTACCAATAGACATAGCCTTGAGTGCATTTGACATCACGGGGATTGACCTGCTCCTCGGAGGTCATCGGGTTGACTTGCAATGTGCAGACAATATTGTTCTGCTAGGTGAAGACTCTGAAAAAATGCAGGGTCTTCTGAACGCTTTGAGCAGAAATCTGAATGTTTGTCACGAGTTTTGCAAACTCATTTCACTAACTTGACTGGTTGCGTACTTCCTGGTTGTAAACGAAATCTCATTCACTCACTGTGTTCTAGAATCCACAACATCTGGTGAGATAAGGCGGTAGATGTTGCAGTTGAAACTCTTAAGACAACACTACTGAATAATGTATGCTCTAGAAGATATATTCGTAGAAGAACCTTATTACAGTTCCAAAAAAAATTTCATTCGTGAATTTGAAATTCAAAGCGGACACCTCAGCTGAAGTGTTGAAGAGCCGTCTGTCGAAGTACATCAGTAGTCTGCTTTATTCAGCTAGACTGACGTTGATACTCTCCAGTCGTTGTCTAAATGGACAATGAGTGAAGGATAGACTACCATATATGTCCACATCTATGCGTATCAACAAATTTACATGCTGCTGTGGAGCTGACTATATTGGGAGTTGAAAGTGGGCCCTCCAAAAATGCGTTGCTGAACATAATCCTCAACTGGTCCCTGAAGATTGAGTCGACAAACTTCATGACCTACAGGTAATATACACCTGAGCTTCGTTCTAATCAATTAAAAATCGTCAACGTATCACAGTATCCAACTCTAACTTAGTTACATAGAGATATATTCACATAAAAAATTGCCTCCCAATATCATATAGGCTTATTCAATGGTAGAGATTATGGATGATGATACTTTGCTACCACAACCGTAATTACGATACACACCTGAGACAACAAGTTGAAGAGAAAATTCACACCAAAGCTTAGTAGAAAGAGATAGAGAGGGAGAGAATAAAGTATGAAACGGTAGGGATTGGTAGTTAAAATCAATACGAAAATATTGTCCCAATAAATTATGCTAATGGTGAATGTCTGTACTACAACTGGGCCCTTTATATTTCTACACTAGTGGGTTTGTTTGTCTATTTGTTAGCAATGCTAATCTCGAATCGCCTACGCACAAAAAAATAGTCTTCTATATACATATAGAACACTGCTCAAAAAATGATATAGATCGTCATTTATCTAGTGAAGAGAAAAAAAATGAATATTTCTTTCATGCCCTTAACAAAAGCATTAATTCATTTTATAATAGAATATCTATTGATTCGAAAAAAAAAACGAAGACAGAAAACAGAATTCACTATAAAGTACTGCATGATAAGGTTTCGTTTTCCCTGATTTAATATTTATAAATAAAATTGAGAATGAGGAAAGTGTTCAGCTCTACAAAAAAGGGGTAACTTTAATCAGAAAAACCGTTCCTTACCCACTAATAGCTGCCAAACCACAGATTTCTCACAAAGTCAAAATGATAATCAGTATGATGCTCCCCCTCTCTAATTCAGTTACATTTCGATTAGGATGAAAAGTCTTGACTGGTGGGCAGCCAGTGTAGTACGATCGACTGATAGTAACGTGTCACAAATTCACATGGTAGTCAGGCAAAACTCTGCCTTGTGATTGAAGTGAAATGAGAATCTGATGAGCAGTCGAACCTCGTAGCTCAGTTGGTAGAGTATCAGGCCGGAAACCCAGTAGCCGCTGGTTCGAATCCTGTCACGGTCCAAAAATTTCATTTCACATTCAATCATCGCCCAGTTTAAATTAAAAAGATAGAAATCAGCATGAATTAAGTATGTACTCAGTCTGTTTACTAGGTGGGTCACATAGTGGAACAGTATTAATTATCTACTGGTTTACGTTTTGGAGACAATTTATTGTCTATAGTCATATCAAGATAACTTCAAAACTTTGAGACATGGTCAAAAGAAGTCTGAATTTGGTGCCGTTTTTGTGATATGGAAAGTAGGATCTTCCACATATCCAGAACAAGATGGCACCTCGCAGAAATAACATAGGATTCTGGATAAGGCTGGGATTGTAGTGGGATATAAACTTACAAAATCACTTAGATATAAGCTTTGTAGGTTAAAAGATCCTATTGATTCAATTAATTTAGTTTATCAAGCCCTTTATAACGACTGTAAGCTCAAATACATATTTAAAAGTAGTCGATCAGAGTCATTTGGGCTATCCGAGTAGAAAAAGATAGTTAAATCACGACTAGTACGATAAAGGAACTAAAAACAAGTCCGGCTATAGCTGCTCTTGCAGTTACACACAGCTATGCAATAGGATGGAACAGAGTGACGATCCTTGAAACTTACATACTGGGTTGGAGGAAATAGATAAACGAATCTTTTTCTATCAAATCAACACCAAATGCATCCAAGAGGAATGACTCAGCAACTGTTAGGGATATGTAGAAAATCCTACTATTCATATCACAAAGAAGGCGAGGAAATTAGGACCATATAGGCCGTCTGAAAGTCGTGGGGTGTAAAGCATTCGAAATCTTACTCATTCACCTTCCAGTTTCGACTTCTAGACTGCCTTACCTCTTCCTTGTCAGTTATCTTTTATTATTAAATGTAAGTACATCCTGTGTACTTGCTGAGTCAACGGCTCACCTTTTTCTCTTCCTCTTTCCCCTTCCAGATTCTTGTGACCACCACTAAATTTACACTGCTCTACGCGCCCCCTGCAACAACGTACCTACTTACCTACGAGCTGGACGAAAGAGTATCAACAGCTGGTTGTTACAGAGTTACCTGATATGAATATGGATGGTAAATTGTGCTCGAAACGTTATCCAATAAATAACACTGTTTCACTTCTTGATAAATCTAAATAAATCAACTAAAATGGAATTACAATCTACCACAACTCTCAAGTTTTACACTTATATTAATCTAAATTAGTGTTTGATGTTGCCATTAAGTTTATTATTATGTTTTCTTTATTAAAGAAAGGTAACCGGTAATGAGCACAGAATGCACACATTGACTGTTGTACATAGGGCGATTTTCAAGGTCACCCTAGCAACTGCTCAGACGACCAATTACATCCCTCGATTCAATAAAAAACTACTCTCCCAGGATGAATATTTAAACCTGATAGGTTATTTCAACAGTTACTTGGGTAGCCTTTAAAGTTACTCTGTACGCAGGTACATTTTCGGTGAACATACGATTTTCAAAAGGGGAGGATTATTGTTCAGAGATTAGGTTTCAAAAGGAATTAATTTAAAATTAACAATACTCACTAGTAGTCTCCTTTGTTTGAAGTCAACCCAAAGCATCTATTGACATTTTGTCCCCTTTTTATCAAGATATATCTTGTTTGAGTTGATTTGAGAACTTCTTAAAATGTCTTCCCTCATATACACTTATCTGTCAGTATTCAACAGCTAGATTAAATTATAAGCTATCCTATGCTGGATCTCAGATACGGAGAGGAAAATTTAGGGCAACTTTAAAGGCTACCCTAACAACTGCCAAAATAACCAATCAGGTTGCGATATTTCAGCTGGGAAGACAGTTTCTCGTAGAATAGAGAAACGTGATTGGCTGTTTCATCAGTTGCTAAGGTAACCTTTAAAGTCATTCAAAGTTTATTGCAAAGGAAAAAGTTAATTACTATCTAAATATCAGTTCACCAAGTGAACAATGTTTAGGTTAAGTGCAGAATTTTACAAAAGTAGCGTAAATCAATTAGTGAATTTATGAACCAACCTATTTGAGAAAAATAACTTCCAAATGATAAAAAGTACATAGGATCAACTCATCAGCTAGTTTCTTGTGAAGTTTGAAACTGGATGGAAAACTGTAGGCTTTATGAATGAATATTACTATTTATTGACATACTTGTTATTCTCCTTTGTTTTGTTGGATCAAACTGTTAGACCTTTATTGGCAACCAAATTGTCGTAATTAACATTCAGGCAATATCGAGGCATCCACACAGGAGCCTATATGCCAATAGAGGTCGAACAATTCGATCCAAAAAAACAACGGAGAATAACAAGTAGGTCAATAAATACTAATAACTACTACCCGTTGTACAAGAAGTGGCTATCGTTACTCCGCGGCATAGTGGATAACGCCTTGGCGTTCGTAGCGATGGGTACGAGGTTCCAGTCTCAGTGGGAACAATATCACTCGCCGGGAAACAGGTACATCCGGCTGACGAGTCCCAAATAGGACGAAACACGCGTCCTGGATTCTTCTCCTAGCCGCAACCAACCAAATTATCACTTATGAATGAAGTCTGCAACATGTAAGATACTGGCAGTGACAGAGATTTCATGCAACAAGACGGTGATTCTCTAAGCTCCAGTATTTAACATTGAGGATACCACTAAGCCTAATAATGAAACGTCCACAAAAATATATCAAACTATCATCAATGTCATCCTGAGCTACAAATCTTTTTTAGTATGTCAAACAATTAAAAAATGATCTTCATAGGGCAGATGTGTTCAATATTTTCGTCTGTAGACAGTAGATAAATAATATCTAATACTTGGCGTAAAACAATATGGTTCTCATGACTTAGTAACTCTGTAGATAACGGTCTACTGTGTGAAGTGATGCTTCTAACCTCAGTAGGAACACTGCCAGTTACTAGGATGTAGGTATATCCAGCTGGCAAAGCGCGCGTCATAGATTCCCCTGTTAGTCACTATAAAACAAATACATAATAAGTACATCATTGCATATTTGTTTTTCCTACTGCTTTATTACAACTATTACTATCACTATAAATTATTCTTCTCTTTCACTTTGCTGTTCTGAATCGTCTCAACTTTCCTTCTACTTTCTAAATTATCCGTCTGATAACTTTTATTTGCAAAACTCAGGTATTGACATAAGGAAAATATAAAACATTTCAGCAACATATAATTGGTGCTAGAATTACTATTATTATTATTATTATTATTGGTTGTGTGAAGTAGCCATGGTTTGACAGACTAGTACTGTTACTAAGAGATGATTGAAGGTTAAACAAAAATCTGGACCACGGCCGGATTCGAACCAGTAACCACTAGGTTTCCGGCCTGATACTCTACCAACTGAGCCACAAGGTTCGACTGCTCATCAGATTCTCATTTCATTTCAATCACAAGGCAGAGTTTTGCCTGACTACCATGTGAATTCGTGACACGTTACTATCGCTGGATTGTACGCACACTGGTAGTTGCTGGTTCGAACCCGGCCGCAGTCTAAATTTCCATTTCACCTTCAATGATCACCCAGTAGTGATACTAGAATCTCGATCCGGGATAATTCCCTTGAACGTGGTGAAACATTTTAGTCATAAGAACATTGAACACACAGTTAATATCATGTTTAGTGATTTTCTAACATAAATCATAATCACCTCAATTTTGAATGTCTAATAGTATGAACAGGTTCAACATCAAATCGCTTTTTGTACTTCATAGTCCCTGAATATTAACTAACCAACATCTACCACTGGACGTCTAGGAACTCGATTTTCAACCAGCAGATTATAGGCTCCAACTCATCCGAAATTACCAATCCTGCCACAATAAATTTGCCTCATTGCCTACTATACAAACGTGTTGATGGTTACTGAGTGATTTTTTTCACCATTAAGAATAACCAGTAATTCTAAGCTGATAGCTGGATATTATGATGATCAGTGGTAGTAATGAACAATCTTATTTAAGCATTTTTAAAAATCGCAAACAACCAACCTATAACTGCATATCTTCAAAGTTTAGGAAGTACTTAGAAAAAGCGACTTTAAAAGCCATCCTAGCAACTGCGGAAATAACCAATCACGTTTCAGTATTCCGTCTAGGAAGGTGGTTATTCATAAAACAAAGAAACCTTATTGGTTATCTCAGCAGTTGCTAGGGTAACCTTTAAAGTTACTCTTTAAAAGTCCACATCCGAAATATTGACTGGTAGTCAAGTTGAGAATCTCATTGAAGAATTCCATTGAAATATTTCTTTTAATTTGGTAATCAACACCATTTCCGCACGTGTTTAATAAATATCTAAATTTGAGTTTGTGTTGAAAAAATATCAGGTAGGTAGTCTACGAAATTTAGTTATCATTTAAAAAGACTAGATAAACATTACCTTCGTACTTAGATACACTTATGTCAATTGGAACATGTGAAGTGTGAAAGTGAAACAACTTGGACACTGATGAAAAGTATAGTCTCAGATTAGTTCATTTATTTGAATTACCCTTGTCAAATTTCAAAATTACTATACTACTAAGGTAGTATTCATCATGGAATGATATCAGTTGGAAAATAGCTGAAAAACTGGGAGCATGGAACAGCTGTTTCGTATTGTTCAGCAGTACGCACCCGCAACCCTACCAGCCATAAATAGAACTCAAGACCTTCGATACGAAAAGATCCCTACGAGAAGCCGTGAAGAGAGAATCTGATTCTCGTACACGCCCACGACTTGGCTAGGCATAGAACTCAGGACCTTCAGGTTTCATGGCGAACGCATTAACCATTCAGCCACTGGTTTGGAGTTCAGTGGTTCACAGTTCCCTACTTCTGTCAACTGACGGTATAGCGTGACTGTCACCTAAGGTCTTCAGTTGGTCTCCGCTTCCCTTCCCATTGGTTGACCGAACGAGTCACCGCTTCTCATTAGAGCTTCAGGACATCCATCTCGAAGTATGTTGATAATGAGCATTATTCAGTAATGTATTTTGAGGTCAGTGGGGATTTCATTTTTAAGGTAGTATTCATCACGGAAGTTGGAAGTGAAGCGGATGTCAACTGAAGGCCCGGGATGATAGCCACGCTGTATCGCGATTGGACTGTGAATGGTTAACGCGTTCACCGTGAAAGCTGAAGGTCCTGAGTTCGACCACCAGTCGGGTTGCGGGCGTATACTGCTGGGGAGTCACACACTAAGACGAAACAGATGACCAGTGCTGTCAGGTTTTCAATGATTCTCCAACTGGTGTCAGTCTGTGATGAATACTACCTTAAAAGTGAAATCCCCATTAAACAAGTTTTTCTTCACTTTTTTGGTGTTTCAGTGCTGGTACACATTGTTCATGCACTCGGTCAGTAGGTGTCTCAACTATTTAGCTTAATATTACTTCTATGCTAGGGATTACATCTGGTTTCATCTCAGCTACTGCTACATTAAAATTTAAATCTTTCTCAAGAACTTTGACTTCATTCAAGTTCATTTCTCTGGTGGAGAGATTGATTACCCAATTCATTCAACTGATGGCTGATGGATCTTCATTTGTAGCTTCGTTTTCTTTTGTAGGATATTTTCCTTTCATTAATTAGTTGAACTTTTTCATTTGAGTCTTTTTGGATTTGCTGAAAGCAGCTACTTTGACTTTATTGGATATTTCAACCAGAAGTTCGTAGTCTCTTTGGTTTACTATCTTCATCAGCATGCAGTTTAGAACTATTGAGGATACTTATCAGTCTCTTGGCAATCTTATCCGGTCGTTCTGTCAGACATAGCTTAGTGCTCTTCTCATCGCTACGTCAAATCCAATATGGAAGAGATTGTGAAAATGCAAGTTAATAATCATGTTCGTTAGACCGAATTGATGAGTCTCTATGACCATCACACAAGGAGTGGTTATTTTGACTCAGTGGCCTAGTAGATAACGATCTAGCGTCCGAAGTGACTGGTACCAGGTCCGAGTCTCAGTGGTGGGCAGAGACATCCGACTGACGAGACCAAAATAGGACGAAATATGCCTTCTGGATTCCACTGCTAGTCATTGTTCATCGTTAATTATTTAGGGTGATAGTGTCTACCTACACCATAAAGCAATGTCATAACCGCGCGAAAAGCAATACGCAGAAAATGAGTTAAAATCTGACAACTTACAGCTAAATGAACTCGAGTTTTCCCACGTTATTTCATGTTCTGTTTCATTATTGGCATTAGATCCTCTTTTAGAATTAGATTGCGTTTTATTTGCCTCTGATTGTCTCATATCCTGGTGTAAGTTGACATAAGATGGGCAAGGTATAGCAGTTTCCTTTAGACGTAATCTTTTGTGACCGACTACCATAAATTCAGAACGAATGTCTCGTTCAAAATCGTCATATTTAAAGTGTTGGGAACAAACACGTGAATGCTGAGATGGAACAAACTCCTTTCGACCACAGGCTTTAATCCAAGATGCTGTCCGAGCAGCATCTCTACGAGGAAATCGGAAAAAGCTGAGACCACGTCCATCGTCAGTACGATTGTGACAACCAGCGAAACAACACTGAGGCATAGTTATAATCCCAAATATAGTGTTCTGGTAGACTAAGACGAGAGATACTGGATATTTCTTTTATCGATAGGTTTGTTTTATACATTAAATATTCGATGATTAAAATTCGGAAATATAATATGTACGTAGTAAGCAAAAGAAAGAAAATAACAATGTAATGAACTCAAATATTTTTTGTTCGGGCCTCTTAATTCACGAGTAATTTAGTGGGATAGACAACCTATCAGTCAGTCAGACAATGATGACGTGGGGAAAATACTGGTCTGATGTCATTTCATCCTATGTGTCCTAAAAATCAGTGGCCCAAATCGATTGGTTATGAAAATGTAGGTCGAACAGTGGGTGGTATACAGACATGAACGAAAATTGTTCGACGGACAGGTATTTTCTATCTTCCTCTCATTGGGCCTCTGTGACCTCATCGAATAATGTTACAGCTCAAAATCAATCCAGTTGTCTTTTTCTACCACCCTACTTTCTATCCCATCTCTCTTCTTCCCTTAAAATCCAACTAGTAAAATGCGCCTATTTGTTTGGGCCCGTAAATAAGGTCAAATATAGACGACCTCTATGCGAATTTCTCAAATAGGCATTATTTGGCATTATCAGCCTATAAATAAGAAACAATGATGAAGTCTGAGGCCAATTCAAGAAATTAGTCAGTGAATTCGGTTCAGTCTGCGGTAATCAATGAGAATCGCTCAGACAGGTTTGACCTTACCTACTACTTAGAACTGTGGTTCTCACATATTGAAGTAATCGGAACAAAAAGTTTTGTGTAATTCTCTAAATGCATAAAAGTCCATCAAAAGAATAAAATTCGAATACACCATGATGTATGAAAGTAACTTGGCAACAAGCAGTCATTCTTTATTCCCTACTCTGTAGATTTTACTCCATCCGGTAAATAAAATAAGTGTATACTTGGGATTCTTAATGTGTAATAGAAGTGTGAACTTTCTGATGAAAACAAGGAATTTCGAGCTAGTATTCGTCATGGATTCACTTCGGTTGGAGGACACATTAGAAACCTGAGAGCACTAGACAGGTGCTTCGTTCTAACATATGACTCCTCAGTACTGCACACCCACGACCCCGCCAGTGATCGAACCCAGGACCACCAGGTTCTACAACCAGCACTTACCATTGAGCCATTGCGATGGAGTCCAGGTGTCCATAGTTTTCAACTTCCGTCAGTTCACAGTGTCAGTCCATGATGACTACCAATTTGAAATCAACAGATCCCTACAAACACAAAATGGAAACAAGGAAGACCAATATAACAAGCAACTTGGTTGAATCATTCGAGTTTCAGTTTTATAGTCCTCCATATCGAGGTGGTTATTTGTCATCTAGCCATTCAGTCAGGAAAATTAACCATTTACTATAATAGTCGTAGTTTGCAGACTCTTGAGAAATTGCTTCACTTTATTATCTAGGAAGTGGTAGGACAGGCTAATAACTTGATACAAGTTGACTGAATTTCAAGGGTTATGTGGCATTTACTCGAACTGCAAACAGAAAATGATGGTTCTTACTAATATATCACTGACAAGGGTATTACAGCTAAGCAAGAGGTTTTCAAGATTGCATTACCTCGACCGCTATCTCATTCAGGCAGTATGTCATGATAAGTACTTACTACAAAATGTGATGGCTATGTGTTCATTGAATTTCACCTGCTTAACTAGTTCACTAGTTACTAGCCGGTCCTAAACCGCAGCAAAGAGGGAAGGTTGGGCATACGGCTAGCAACCATACCCCGTAAAACAAATATAACCGCAAGAGAAACTTCAAAGCACAAAGAAAATATAAAAAATCAAAACAAAATTATTCCTCACTGGAATCAGAAAGACGAAATGACGCCGCTTGCTGAAAGCCTTTGGGAAGTCAGTCAGCCGATTTGTCTTCTCCCTCTCAATGAAAGCGAAAGTAGGATAGGAACATGGAATGTCTGCACCATGTATGAACCTACAAAGGCTACCCATATTGCAAAAGAGATGAGGAGGTGTGGCGTGGAAGTGATAGGCTAGGAATCTGCGAGGAATCTGCAGATGGGATGGAAGTGCACTCTCCAAACTGTCAAATGGACAGTCAACAACCTACTCCGACAGTGTCACCCAGACGACAACCACGAACTCACTGAGTTGTGCAGTGACTATCATGATGTCTCCAAGATCATCGAAGGCTCTCATGCAGTGGGAACCAATCTCCTCCTGCAGCATCAGAATCATGACAGCAAGATTCAAGTCAAAATGAAGGAAAGTCACTATCATTCAATACTACAATACACGCCAACAAATAATGCAAGTGAAGAGAAGAAGTAGGAATTCTACAGACAACTGCAATCAATGCTAGACAAGACTCCACTGCAGTTGATGACATCAAAATTCTAATGTGTGGGGTGACATGAATGGCAAACTGGGAGGTGAGGACAACAGAGCACAGGAAGAGAACTCATCCATCATGGGTCGAGAAGCACTTGGTGAAATGAAAGAGAACGGAAAACTGTTTGCAGATTTCTGCACATCCAACGATTTGGTGATTGGAGGCTAGGCAGTGTGTACAAACACAATGATATTCACAAGACAGAGACATGGATTCGATTTCACCAGACACCGGGACACACTACACTGAAAATCAGATCGACTTTATGTGAATGTGAAGAAAGTGGAGATGTAGCCAGCCTACTGGACACAAGATCAGATGAAGAAGTGGGGGGTGGGGGTGGGGTGGGCAGATGTAGGTTCACACCACTCACTGTCTAGTACAAGGAACCTACCTTCCAAATCAAGTTGAAAGCCTTCAATTCAAAGAAGCTGGTGATAGATCACAGTTGAAGTTGAACACCCAGAACAGAAAGTGAACTGGAGGATGAAACTAGAGAGGACATCTTCACGTTAGCCATCAGAACAAAATGGGAGATGTCGAGAAACATCTCTGAATAAACCTGTGTGGATGAACACTGGAACTCTTTGGAAGCTATGTGGAAAGAAACCTGCATAAGTGTATCAAGAAGGAAGAGGAAACAAGACAAGGAATGGATGTTGATGGACACATGGAAGCTGACAGAAGAGGGAGAGGAGGATGATGAAGCAGAAGATAAACCAGTGCAAAGATGCACAATGAAAAGAAAAACTGAGTACAAAGTACATAACAATGGACAAAGAAGTGAAAAAGAGTGCACGCAAAGAAAAACACACCTGCAGGACACATTGGCAAGTGAAGTAGAACAGGCTGCTGGTAGGAGAGACAGAGAACTGACAACACTACATCAAATAACCAGATTACCATCTGGGAGGGAAGAGATCAATGCAAACGAAACCAATGACAGATAATGAAGGAAACCTAGTTACTGACAAACAGGAGAATCAAACGAAACAATGGACTGACCGCTTCAAAAAACTCTTGAATCGACCACCACCACCAGCACCACCAGCACCATCTGCAACTCGTCCACAAATACCATCAACAATGACAGAACTACCAGTGAACACAGGCCCTTCGACAAAAGCAGAAGTCCTGAATGCCATGAAACTGCTGAAATCCAGAGAAGCAGCAGAAGGACCAGATGGAATTCCACAAGAAGCATTGAAATCAGATGCAGAGACAATACCGGATATGCTCACACCACTAGTGCAGAAGGTTTGCAAGGAGGGAAGGAAGTAAGGAAAGGTACTTGTCTATTGATTAGAAGAAGGAATACCTTGTAAAACTCCCAAACAAGGGAGACATAAGCCTTTGCAAGAACAAGAACTGGTGCGGAATCATACTACTGTTCCTGTCCACCCCAAACAAAATATCAAGTTGCATCATCCTGGAGAGACTAAAGTATGCACTGGATTGAAAATCATGACCGGAACAGGCTGACTGACTGGCTGGCAGGCAGGCAGCAGCTGCTGCTTCAACACTTCGGTTTCCGTGCCACTAGTCTTTGTCAAACTCATTCAACAGCTATGTGAGGATGCCACATGCCAAGTGATCCACAATGCAAAGCTCAGTGACGCCTTCGAAGTGAAGACAGGAGATAGGAGTAAGACAAGGCTGCCACCTACTATCACCGATCATCTTGTTGATTGTGGTCGACGGGATTGGATCATGCAGCACACAACTGTGAGGAGTAGTGAGAAGATGGGCATACGCTGGCTGGACAGATGCGATGAAAAGACAACAGAAGAAGATTTGGACTTTGTCAACAATGATGATTTATGTTTAATGTGTTGTGGCACAAAACCGAAGATCTACAGGCGAACACTTACAAGTTGACAGAAGAGGAGAGGAGAGGTGAGGCTAGGCAGCGAAGGAAGACGGGACCTCAAGTGAATGTAGAGAAGACGGAGGTGATGAAGATACCCAACCAAGAACAACAAGAAGCTCCAATCACCATTAACGGGAGAAATTCGAAGGAAGTAGTCTCCCTCACCTACCTACCCATCTAAACCTACAACTACCTAGGCAAGGCAGCATCGTTTCAACTGCAGGTGGTGGTGGCGTTGGCGGCACAGACGAGGATGTCAAAGCAGTCAGGATCGGGAAGATAGCAAGACAGGTCTTCCCTCATTAGTCTGAAATCAGTGTGGAGATCGACTGCACTGCACTGCACTGTACTGCACTGAGCACAAATCCTGAACATCATCCGGATTTCCAACACTAATATCAATCAAGTCAGTGCTGCTATGTGATGGTTGAGAGAGTTGGCGTGTCACGAGAAGCATTTCCAACAAGCTACAGACATACATCACATCAACAGCTGCCCACGTTGGCTCGATACTGAAGATGGTGATCAGATGGATAGCCAGAAGGAATAAGCAACAATGAACTGTGGTTGGCGAGGAACCAATGAAGAACCTATCACCGAACGTGTATACAGAAGAAGAAATTGGAGATGGGTTGGGCTCACGCTTGGAGGGCCGACTGGGGAGGTCAGGTATCAGGCCAGACCAGGCCAGAGACTCGAGTTGAATGCAAAGGGGAAATGAAGAGTTGGTTGTGTGAGCGTGGGGTGACATGGGTGAGATGATGTGAGTAATAAATGAGAGTTTGTGGGTAGTGGTGGCGCTATTTTGGAAGGACTGTAGAGAAGAGAGTGTAATGGCGACGTGCTACTGAAGCCGTATATTCCACTTGGAACCCAGGGAAAAAAATAATCATAATCTGTGTTTGATATAAAATACTGATGAAGTCTCCTAGAGTAATGATTAAACGTCCAAGAAGAAAAACCTTACTGCTAGGAGAACACCAAACAAGTATCATCTTCATCCTAAAGTACAAATCTTCTCTACTATCTCATGAACATGAGGTTTGCTATAAATTCATTAATTCACACTCATATTCATTCCAGACTGACATCAGTTGTTGAACTATTGAAAGCCTGGGAACAGTGAGAAACTATTTTGTCCTAGTATGAGACACCTCAGCAGTATTCACCCATAATTCCCCCAGGGGTCGAACCAAAGACATTCAGGTTCCGTGATCAGCTGGTTGCTATTGTGGCATTGGGTTGGAATCCAATGGTCCACGTTTCTTCTGGCGGAGTTGAATACTAGAACGAAACGGCTGTCCAGTGCTTTGATGATTCTTCAACTGATGTCAGTCCGTGATGAATATGAATTTGAATTCAAGAAGTGGATATAAGCGATAAACTAACCTTCACGCATCGTTGAATCAAACGACTATTCGAGAATATTAACTTCAGTGTAGCGAAATAAAAGGTACTATTGATACACTTCGACAGACGGTTATTCAATACTTCAGCTGAGGTATCCGCTTTGAATCCGAAATTCATGATTAAAATTTTCTTCGGAAATGTACTAGGGTAAAGGATAATTCATTTTTATCAATGGATCTTGTAAAGTATACATGATTCAATAGTGTTGGTCCAAGAGTTTCAATTGCAACACTTACTGTGTATTCTGAGCAGATATTATCGATTCAGGAAAACATATAGTGAATGAGATTTATCTTATTGTAACTAGGAGGTACCCAACGATTAAAGTTAGTGAACTGTCCAGTCCCAGTGGGTTTGTAATTAACTAACATTTGGATCGAGTCATTGTCTCTTCTCTTCAACAGCACGCCTAGGAAGTGAAATATTGGATTTCATTCTTATTCAACAAAGAATTTTGTCGACAGGTGACAATCGTTTAATCGTCTGAGCAGTTTATCAGCTGAACATGTTTCTTTGCAAATCAGAAAAGTAATGTCTATACACCTTCTACAAAGATAAATTTCTGAGATTGCTTCCTTTAGTGGCCGATTTTCAAGCATCATGGAAAAGCTCAAAGTCGTTGAAAAAGATTTTATTATTGACTGACTATATTAATCAGCATACCACTTCTTAACAAGCACTAGAACGCTTGAATCTGCTACGATATACCTCCATCCGTCCATCCGAAACAACATAAGACCAGGCATTACTGTGTAACGGTCCGAGTTGACACATCTCATATCAGTATATGAAGTAACAAGGCAATAAAACGGAAGATGAAGAGAGTAAAATCCGCCAAAAGAACTAGAAAGTAGTAAATAAGAGGAGGGAGGAATGAGATGATGTAATCAAATATAGCGGTTAAGATGAGGATAATACGTGTATACATCTGCACCACTCACATTGGTTCTGAGCTGACCTAGAGTCCCCAGCCGCTAGTTTCTCTTGTCCCGCGGAGCCTAACCGATTAGTTTACATCACACTACATGGCTCAAACGAACAGTCAGGGACTTCATGCATTAATGCTATGTTTTAGTCTGGCTGCGACAAGCCTGTTTCCAACCTGAACCTACTTCCACCAACATTACTCGACGAGGTAGGCGGTCGTTTAGCATACGTAATACATGTCCCAGCCAACTCAGTCGATGAAGGTTTACAACCGCATCAACTGACTGATCTCTCCCCGCAAAAAGCTACGCCTGACTTCTACGTTACTGACGTGGTGACACCACGAAATACGGTCTATGCTACGAAGACAACGGTAGTCCAACACCTGAAGCCTTCACATGTCCTGGACCTCTAATGCCCACGTTTTACAGTCATTGAGTAGAACAGAGTAGACTGCGGCACAGTAAACTCGACCCTTAAAAGATAGTCGAATATCGCGGCTGTGCCATAGATGGCGTGAGTTGGTAGAAGCCAACCAAACCTTTTATATTCTTGCAGAGATTTCGTCGGCCATTGAGCCACCAGGGCTGATCTAACTTTCAAACATGCATACATGCTCTCTCCTATCGTATTAAAGTCATTTATTCTGGGCAATAGTTTTCTATATATTTCACTGCTTCATATTATTTGGGTTTAAGTATGCAACTAAACTGTCATATCGTATTCAAATAGAGGCTTTATTTAAAGCAACTGATCCCTTTGATAAATTTAAACAGCGTAATGAGAAGACGAAGATTATCTGAAACATGTGTGATCCATGTGTGATCAGATTGTTCGAAGTGTATAGCGCTAATACATCACATGTTTCAGATAATCTTCGTCTTCTCACAGGCTTTATTGATTTCACAGTAACTTTCATCATCAGTGAGAAGTTTTAAAGTAAGACGAAACAATTGTCAATGATTCTCCAACTGATTTAAATTCTCAGTGAAAACTGGCTTGAAATCACACTCGTATACTTCGAAAAGATTTTTATATTACGACAACTACAATTTTCAATCTAAAAATAGACTTTTGATAGAATCCGTTCTATATGAATATAAAGGCAATTATTTTTAACTGACGAAATATACCCATTTATTCATTAACAAAAACAAGACATGTATCAATGAAGAAGAAATATTTCTTTTCAACTACTTCATTATCAATCTGTACAGTTGTATTTATACTCATTAAAGTGACTGATAATTGTACTAAAAAGTTAATCAATCAATATACAAAAAAATATACAGTTGGCGTTGGCGGTGGTATTTGTTCAAGTGGAACATCTAGAAAATGGGTCATTGAAAAAGGAACGAATTGATTGATAACAAGTGGTGAGATAAGAGATATATGTCAAAAAAATTGTAAAACGGTGATAATTTAGCTGGACCATGCAAAATAGGTCAATGAATAAGGAATGAATTGATAGTAAATAGTGAAATATAGGTCAAATGTTATCAATCAAGTGGAAATCGGTGATAAAGATGATGATAATAAAAGAGAAGTATACCAAAGTGAAGTGAAATGAAATTGACAAAATGATCGAAATGAATTGTTAAGGCCATGGTAGAGAAAGTGGTTTCACAAAGCGTTTTTGAATGTAAAGTTTCGGTTTTTATTCATGTATAGCTAATGCTTCAGCTGTGCATAAGTGGTGTGGTTCAACTTAACTTTGTAAATAATTTTAAAGGATGAATCTCAAGGGTGTAGAATGACCTAATTCAACAAGGTATTCACGTATGGATGAAGTCATTTTCCTTTGTTTCTCTTTGGTAAGCCAAACTGGGTAATGCTTAGCAACAGGTGTCCGGAGGGCCCGCTTACAACGTCCAATATAGTCAGCTCCACAGGAGCATGTGAACTTGTAGATACACATAGATGTGGACATAAGTGGAAGCCTATCCTTCACTCATTGACGAATCAGACGGTGGCTAGAGAATATCAGTCTCAGTCTAGCAGTATAGAAGCTACTATTGACACATCTTGACAGACGATTTTTCAGCACTTCGACTGTCATGTCTCCTTTGAATTCTAGATTCATGGTTAAAATTTTCTTAGGGACTGTAATGGGATGGGGGATGGTTCGTTTCTTCAGATTTTTATCAATAAATCTCTTAGGGTATCCGTTATTGTTATTTTGCGGAAAACAACAAAGTATCAATACAGAATATTTACATGAATAAACTGAGAAAACAATGTCCAAATACTTGGAATTTGGCCAGCACTTTCAATGTACTGATCAACATTTTTTTTTCAAAGAGAAAGGAATAATAAGCGTATTGATTATGGCTGGGAGCTCTCCTACTTCTCATTGTTGATTTTTAAGACTGATTGATCCTAAATAAGACGAAACACATATTTCAGATTCTTCTGTTAGGGACTACAAAGAGAACCGAGTGCAGATCTGTAACTGTCTGCATCACAGTAAGTGGAGTTAGATTTTAACCAGTGATTTACTTCTTGAAAGTGGAACACTTATACCGTTGTACAACATCTTCATCATGTATACATACTCATAACTTGGATTCTCTTCTTCATAACTGTCTATGATTACTGAAGTGCTTCCCTTATCTGCTGGAAGTATAACTATGTCTTTCCTATTTTTCAGCCTTTTTAATGTTTTCTGTTCTTGAGTGTTCATTTAAGTGTGATGTTTCATCTGCCTGGTCAATGGTACGATTACTTGTCGTAGTTCTTGTTGAGCGACCTCATTTAATCCTGATGTTTTAAGTGACAACTCCAATGCCACAAAGAATTCTGTTTTCGTGGCATCTCTTGTGTTATAATTCAATCCTTTTTGAAGAAGAAGTCCTTCCATTTTTGTAAGTGGTTTTTTGATAAGTTGGCAACGCAGACTTTTGTTTCATAGGTTGAAGGTACTTCTGAGATTTTGAGCAGCTTTTTCCTGAGGACGTTTCTTCGTTGTTGCTTGTATCGTCTACTTGATCTTTCAATTGCATTTGTCAGCGTTGTCATATGTTGCGTCGTGAGCATGCTTTCTAGTTTTGCCTTTTGATTGTTAATCACTGATTGGTATTTTCGAATCCGATGATGTGTATCTGTGATCATCGATTGTACCATTTGTCTTCCACTTTGTTCTGCTATTTTCCATCCCATTGGACAGTTAATAGGCGGTCTATATCTGACACTCTTCGGCTGAACATGTTGACATAGGAACTCATGGAGAAAGAATATTTGTTATCTTGTGGAAGCTTGCCTTTTGGAGGAGTCCTCCCATCTTCGAACAACGTGAAGCGTGCTACGCTCGTATAATTTTAAAATAATGGAGAATATTTGTAGCTCAGGTGGATGGTCTTGATTGTATTGTGTTCTCTGAGCGGGGTTATTAGTAGTGAAGCTTTCATCATCCTTCTAGACGACGTCATCAGCACTACTAAACAACACAAGCATATATAAACTATTCACTCTGATCTACAGATTTCGCTATGCAATTCACAGTAATCGTAAACTCAAATGTCATTCATTTCATTTACAGTTTAACTTAACAGTAGTCCATCAAGATATATCCAATTCACGGTGGAATTGAACTGTTCACATTAATCGAATGTGACTAGCTAATTTAAATGAAACAGTAAGTCATAAGATGAATGAAATTGTTCACACACACTACAAAGTACACGTTGACATTATTCACAGTATAGTGGGTATTCAAATAACCCATTGTAGTGCCGACAGAATTTCATTTACAGTCCATTCAGATTCCGATCACTGACACAGTATTATGAACTAAAGAGATGCATAGTTAGAAAAACGGAGTAGCTGGAAAGCACTTTTTTTATATACAATAAATTTTCTTCTTTAACTGATTTCCTTACAAATGGCGTTGTATTCTTATAGAAATTGTGGTAATTTAGTGAATTAGTCAGATATAACCGTAAGGAATATACCGTGAATACTGTTAGAAGGATTCATTTACTGTCGTGATTACTTGTGGATACATTTCAAAATATCATTGAGTTATATATGAAGGGACTGTTTCAGTTGATCAGATGTGATACGCATATAGATAGCCAAACAAACAGACAGATAAAATAAATGTATAATCTTGTACACAAAAGTACACCACTTCAATTTATCACACTTCACTGTAGTAGGTTGTAAAGAACAAGTGGATAAAAAAAGACTGATGTCAAAGCATTGATACTGAGTGATAGCTGAAGTTGGGTCTCTTAGCTCAGGTGGTAGAGCACCTGATAGAAAACTCGGTGGTCGCTGGTTCGATTCCCGCCGCGGTCCAAATTTTCATTTTATCTTCAATCATCACCTAGGGTCTATACTAGTCATCCAAACCACGCCTACCTCAGACAATCAGAATGATATCAAAGTAGACGAAGTCATATGAGAGAAGAAGCAATTTGAGGTTAAAGGCTAGTGCAAATATTCAAGCTTTAGACGACGTCAAGGAGAGAATATACCTGCGTCACTGATTTTCAATCATTTCACTAAACCTCTTCAACCATTCATTTTCATGGTCTCGGGAACCATAACCAAGTAGTCTACACTTTCCTTTACTCTTCAGACCACTATACACGTTTACTTTAGAAGTAGTATTCATCACGGACTGACATCAGTTGGGGAACCATTGAAAATCTGGGAGCACTGGATAGATGTTTCCTCTTAGTATGGGACTCCTCAGCAGTACACACCCACCACCCGGCTAGGGATCGAACTTAGGACCTTCAGGTTTCAGGGCTAACCCTGTTAACTACTCAGCCACTGGGGTCGGTTTTCAGTAGTTTACAGTCTCCAACTTCTGTCAATTCATGATATAGTGCGACGAAACAGTTGTCCTGTGCTCCCAGGTTTTCAGTGTCGGTCTGTAATGAATACCATCTTCAAAAGTAATTTAAGTAGTACCAATCATATAATGTATTTTTCAGCTGTATGAGGTGCATTAAATCTTTTTAAACATGTGCCCAATAACTAATTTGAAGGTAGTCTGCATTAAAAAAGTATTTATTAAAGACATATATCATCTGAAGAACCAATGAGAACTAGAAATCACAGTTTTAGTTCTAAACTTGTCAAATCCGCACTCTCTCAACCTTGCCCATTCTTATCATGAATACTGGGGAAATTTACTTCCATCACTACTGACTTTAGGCTATCGACATTACTGAATCTGCTTTACTGACAATACTTTTCTATTACAGTCGATATATAAACCTCAAACTGTTCTCATTCTTTGATTGGCAGCTGATAAATACAGTAACTTTCTAAAGATGTTTGTATATTCATTCACAGCTTGACAACATATGATATTATAATTATATTATTTCAATTCAACGCTCGACGCTTCAGTAACCTCAATTTGTTACTACATGTTCACTTTTTCTCACAACAGCTATGATTATTAAGCGAATCTAGGAGATTTTGATAAAGTGGAAAAAGAGGGAACATTTAAAACAAAGTTAATATTCAGCGAAGAAGGCTTTCTAAGTCGATGGTATCATATTCCAAAGTTGTACAATCTTATTCATGTGTATATCATAAACACATAACAGTCTATTATTAAACAATAGGGTATAATAGTATCACTAAGTGCTAAAAAGCGGAAATCAAGAATGGAAAGTAGTTGCGTAATAATCTTCTAGATAGTGGGAATAAAGAGGAAGGCAAGGGGTTTGATAAGGTGAAAATTGTTGGTAGATAAGGTATGAAAATATTGAGTATCCACTTGATAGATGAATGTAAAGAAGATGAAGTATGAGACAAGAGTCGTAATGAAAGTGATAATAACTAACGAACTAATTATAGTGAAATCGAAGGTAGATTTTGAAAGTATTAAGACCATGGTAAGACAAGAGATTGAATATAATTCTTTTGCATGCAGAGATCAGGTTTGAATTGTTGACTTACTAGTGCTACTGCTGTGAACAACTGTCGAAGGCGTACTCTTTTTCAATTATTTCATTCGATTGTTTAAATGACGCTGAATTATCTTTTCTTTCCCCTATGACTAGAAAGACATGTTCCATCGTCTTAAGTTAATATTTCAAAGTTAAAACATGATAACGTGTTTGTGCTGCGAGATGCTACTGTATACTGTTTTAAAAATTCTGGATCCAGTTACTGACTGATAAATATTATCCCAACAATAGGAAATCTTTCAAAGTAAGCAAATAAAATCGTCAGTTTAGCTGTCTGAGCTATGATTTGATAGACTTGTATTGGTAATGGCTGGTGACTGAAAGTGAAATGAAAATTTGGTCAGGAGTTAGCTCGCATAGATTAGCTGGCAGAGCACTGCGCCTGTAACCCAAAGGCCACTAATTCAAATCCTTCTGCTTTTCAGATTTCCATTTTAACTCCTATCACCTTTCACCACCAAAAAGCCACTATCATTCAAGTATACTATTGAACAACTTGGGTAGTTAGACACCACTCACAATGGTCTGTAAATTTCCCCAACCACATCAGAATGATCTAAGCACCGGATGGTCGTCAGTCGTTCTGAAATAAATACTTGTTGAAGGAGGAAATCATTCATCGTGCTTTACTCCATTTCCTGTATATGTGTATGTGTGAAACCTGCACTATCATACTGACCTTGGTGACTGGCAGAGGGACGCAAGGCGCACGTTTTGTCCTATTTGGGACTCGTCAGCCGCATCCACCTGGACCCCAGTTCAGAGTGATGCTGTTCCCACAGAGGCTGGAACTCATAACCCATCGCTTCAAACTCCAGGTCGTTATCAACTAGGTCACTGGAGCATGATAACCACCTCTTGTACAACAGGTATCAGCTGTTTTCATATTACTTGTAGTTTCCCGTTGCTGCAGAGGGCCGGATTTCTCCACCTACTTTGGCTATCATGCCTAGTGGCCTTATGGATAACGAACTGGCGTTTGAAGCCAAGAATACCGGATTCGAACCTAGCTGGGATGTAGGTAAATGCAGATGACGAATCCCGAATAGGTTGAAACGCTCCTTCCGGATTCCCCTGCTAGTCACCAAGATAAATATAAGTCACATTTTGTCAGAGCTAGAATCTTCATACACTCTTTAATAGTACCTTTTCTTACCAACGAAAACTCTGTTATTAACACAGTTGGGGAGTTGAAAAACCTCACGGCTGGAAGAAATGCCAACAGAAACTAAGAAATTTGTAAATTATTTGCAGATTGATCATCTAAAAACATTTTCTACATTGTGACAAGTTGTTGTATGATTAATAGTTTGAATGATCCTGATTATTAAAGAATGAATGATTATTACTATTTATTGATATACTTATAATTCTCCATTATTATACTGGGTCAAATTGTTCGACGTCTGTTAGGATATGGGCTCCCGTGTGGATGCCTCCATATTGCCTGAATGTTGATGATGATAATTTGGTTGGTTGTGGCTAGCAGAAGAATCTAGGACGCGCGTTTCGTCTTATTTGGGACTCATCAGATGGATGTGCCTGTACCCCAGTGAGTGATGTTGTTCCCACTGGAACTCAAACTAACAAAAACAACGAAGAATAACAAATATATCAATAAATAGCAATAACTAATACCCGTTATACAAAAAGGGGCTATCGTTACACCGTGGCATAGCGGATAACTCCTTGGCATTTGAAGCGGTGGGTATGAGGTTCGAGTCTCAATGGGAACGACACTCACTGGGATGCAGGTACATCCAGTTGACGAGTCCCAAAAAGGATGGAAAGCGCGTCTTGGATTATTCTGCCAGCCACAACCAAGCAAATGATCACAATGAATGATTATGTTAGGTGATCACATTACGTAAAAATAATGAGGAAGTTCAGGGTAATAATAACAGCTTGTGAGAGAAGTGGTCGTTTTCGCTTCAGTAAGCTAAGCGGGTTGCTAAGGCAAAGAAAGACATTGTACCAGTTCCTTTTGAACTCACATACTCAACTTGATGGTTTCAGTTGTATGTTAGCAATGGTTGGTTACAGTATGAGCTAGATTTTAAAGAATTTAAACAATGACATAAAGGATATTAATAATATCAACTCATTGTTCAATATCAACTAGATGACTGGAGGATAGATCTACGTATTGATCTTGTTCATCGTTTGTTCAGAAATTTGACAGTAGACTAACCTTATCATATGTCTAATATAACTGCCTACATAGGACCGATTTAACTGGTGAGTATATATGAGAAAGGTGAAATTAGACTGTCTATTGTCTACCAGTAAAGTCAATATTGGTTGAATGTAAAATACATAGCATAACATTGCTTAAATGAATGATTTCCTTGTAGCATTCTATATTTTCTGTGACAAAATTTGGCTGATAATACCATGCTGAAATCGTAGATTTAGGAATAATGAATTTTGGGAAGTAGTTAGCAGTTCACCTACCTAAGGACTTTACTAGATACCATAACATCTGAATAGATCAGGGAAAATCTCGAGCTTATGATATAAAACAACACAGTGAAATAATAATTTTTGCTAAATTAGAGTTATATTCTAAGGTGACGAAGCTCGGAAAACAAGTATTTCTAGGTGGATGCCAGAGCTTGTGGGTAGTGGTGGCGCTATTTTGGAAGGACGGTAGAGAAGAGAGTGTAATGTCGACGTGCTAATGAAGCCATATGTTCCACTGGGAACCCAAGCTAATATATATATATATATATATATATATATATATATATATCACCTTGGGTTCCCAGTGGAATATACGGCTTCAGTAGCACGTCGCCATTACACTCTCTTCTCTACAGTCCTTCCAAAATAGCGCCACCACTACCTACAAACTCTCATTTATTCCTCACATCATCTCACCCATGTCACCCCACGCTCACACAACCAACTCTTCATTTCCCCTTTGCATTCAACTCGAGTCTCTGGCCTGGTCTGGCCTGATACCTGACCTCCTCAGTCGGCCCTCCAAGCGTGAGCCCAACCCATCTCCAATTTCTTCTTCTGTATACACGATCGGTGATAGGTTCTTCATTGGTTCCTCGCCAACCACAGTTCCTTGTTGCTTATTCCTTCTGGCTATCCATCTGATCACCATCTTCAGTATCGAGCCAACGTGGGCAGCTGTTGATGTGATATATGTCTGTAGTTTGTTGGAAATGCTTTTCGTGACACGCCAACTCTCTCAACCATCACATAGCAGCACTGACTTGATTGATATTAGTGTTGGAAATCCGGATGATTTTCACGCTTTGTGCTCAGTGCAGTGCAGTGCAGTGCAGTCGATCTCCACACTGATTTCAGAATAATGAGGGAAGACCTGTCTTGCTGTCTTTCCCATCCTGACTACTTCGACATCCTCGTCTGTGCCACCACCGCCGCCACCACCACCACCAGCACCAACAACAACAACAACACCGCCACCTGCAGTTGAAACGATGCTGCCTTGCCTAGGCAGGTGTAGGTGGGCACGTGGATAGGTGGGTAGGTGAGGGACAATACTTCCTGAGGATATCCCCCGTTAATGGTGATTGTAGCTTCTTGTTGTTGTTGTTGTTGTTATTCTTGTTCCCCCTCTTGTTGTTGTTGTTCTTGCTGGGTAACTTCATCACCTCCGTCTTCTCTACATTCACTTGAGGTCCCGTCTTCCTTCGCTGCCTCGTCTCGCCCCGACTAGCCTCGCCTCTCCTCTCCTCTTCTGTCAACTTGTAAGTGTTCGCCTGTAGATCTTCGGTTTTGTGCCACTACACATTGAACATAAATCATCATTGTTGACAAAGTCCAAATCTTCTTCTGTTGTCTTTTCATCGCATCTGTCCAGCCAGCGTATGCCCATCTTCTCACTACTCCTCACAGTTGTGTGCTACATGATCCAGTCCCGTCGACCACAATCAACAGGATGATCGGTGATAGTAGGTGGCAGCCTTGTCTTACTCCTATCTCCTGTCTTCACTTCGAAGGCGTCACTGAGCTTTGCATTGTGGATCACTTGGCATGTGGCATCCTCACATAGCTGTTGAATGAGTTTGACAAAGACTAGTGGCACGGAAACCGTAGTGTTGAAGCAGCAGCAGCAGCTGCCTGCCTGCCTGCCTGCCTGCCAGCCAAATTACTTCTCGGTCGATGCTGTCGAAGGCCGGCCTCTTCGAAGTTAATGAAGTTCAGGTGGGAAGCTGACTGCCATTCTATACTCTCTTATATCATGATGCGTAGTGTAGTGTTGCAATTTGATCGGCACGTGATTAGTTACTCCTGAATCCAGCTAGCCAGACAGCCAGTCAGCCTGTTCCGGTCATGATTTTCAATCCAGTGCATGCTTTAGTCTCTCCAGGATGATGCGACTTGATATTTTGTTTGGGGTGGACAGGAACAGTAGTATGATTCCGCACCAGTCCTTATTCTTGCAAAGGCTTATGTCTCCCTTGTTTGCGAGTTTTACAAGGTATTCCTTCTTCTAATCAATAGACACATACCTTTCCTTACTTCCCTCCCTCCTTGCAAACCTTCTGCACTAGTGGTGTGAGCATATCCGGTATTGTCTCTGCATCTGATTTCAATGCTTCTTGTGGAATTCCATCTGGTCCTTCTGCTGCTTCTCTGGATTTCAGCAGTTTCATGGCATTCAGGACTTCTGCTTTTGTCGAAGGGCCTGTGTTCACTGGTAGTTCTGTCATTGTTGATGGTATTTGTGGACGAGTTGCAGATGGTGCTGGTGGTGGTGGTGGTGGTGGTGGTGGTCGATTCAAGAGTTTTTTGAAGTGGTCAGTCCATTGTTTCGTTCGATTCTCCTGTTTGTCAGTAACTAGGTTTCCTTCATTATCTGTCATTGGTTTCGTTTGCATTGATCTCTTCCCTCCCAGATGGTAATCTGGTTATTTGATGTAGTGTTGTCAGTTCTCTGTCTCTCCTACCAGCAGCCTGTTCTACTTCACTTGCCAATGTGTCCTGCAGGTGTGTTCTTCTTTGCGTGCACTCTTTTTCACTTCTTTGTCCATTGTTTTGTACGTTGTACTCAGTTTTTCTTTTCATTATGCATGCTTACACTGGTTGATCCATATATATCTTACACTCATGAGAAATTTTCGCATCATAGACAATCAATTTATTATAAGTATATTGATGATGAATATATTTATGATGAACAACCTGAATATCTATTTATTGAGAGCTTTGCAAGGAACTTTCTGTGCAGCTAATCACTCTCTATAATTTGTTGCATGTCAAAAGAAGGATAAGTTATTTGCTTTCGTCTATTCCATAATCAACAATCAAAGGATCAGGTAATATGAATAAGATAAGTTCATTAGAATAAACTGGAAATGTCTTATTAAAAGTTGCAATTATTAGGAAGATCAAATAAAGTAACACTGGAAACTATTAACCATCAAAATAATAATGATAATGGTGACATAAGAGTGCAGAGATTAACCTGACAAAAAGGCAAGTTAAAAAAACAAAACGGGGATGGAGCATACCAAAACCAAAATAAGTTAAGTCTAAAGTGGAGACAAAGACTCCACATACTTCTTCTGTACATAAAGGTAAGTCTTCAGTTCATATATAGCCAAGACCTCTACTTTTTTAAGAAAGTTAAAGACAGAGGAAATGTGACATGCTTGAGCGAATTCGATAGACAACCTTACAATCATTGTTTGGGTCGGTTGATTGGTTGGAATCGATTCGATGTACAAGGATAGAACAAGCTGTCTTACTGGTTTAAAAATATTTGAAATAAAGTTTAGAAGATATTCAGCTAGGAGATTCTTTCCAACGAATTTATTCCCCCAGCAGCAGATTCCTATGTGTATCTGATATTTGAAAAATTACACCCTATGAGAAAATCTAGACAATGTATAATAAACACAAATCATAATAACCACAATGAAAGCACATATAACAACAATAGTTTAGTGTGAATGATAATTAGGTAAACTTGGTAACAAAAGTAAACTCATAATAAATGATAAGTTCTTCGGTTTTGTTAACATTTTTAGCAAATGGGTGAAATTTCGGCCACAAACATTAATTGTTATGTCAATTCACTCCAAGGCTCTCAAACTGTTCGTAAATAAGATGGTACGTTTTTTACTACTGATAAGTAGTTAAAATTTAATTCACAATTTTCCAAGGTTAAATAGGGGTAAAAATATCGACCTGCCAGTGTGATTACAATAAAAAATTTTGGTGAATAATCCTGCCTTTTTTTGACAGAAAAAGGTAGCAGAAAACAAGAAATTGGTATTTATTTGTCCAAGGCTCGAACAGTTAATTTTCTGTCTATAAAAAATACACTAACTGATTGCAAAATATGATTATTTTCTGCAAAAGCATACAGTTAGAGCGTATTTTAAGAACGCATTGCTATTTCAACAATAGTTATCGGAGAAGTGAAAGAAACTATGAATTTCACTCGGTCATTTGTTCTTCATTCGTTTGAAAACATGTTACTTTATTATATGCACTTTGGTTATTTCACTACCTCAGTTATGTTTCGCAACCTCGTTAGCTAGTTCACTAGTTACTAGCCGGTCCTAAACCACAGCAAAGAGGGAAGGTTGGGCATACGGCTAGCAACCATACCCCGTAAAACAAATATAACCGCAAGAGAAACTTCAAAGCACAAAGAAAATATAAAAAATCAAAACAAAATTATTCCTCACTGGAATCAGAAAGACGAAATGACGCCGCTTGCTGAAAGCCTTTGGGAAGTCAGTCAGCCGATTTGTCTTCTCCCTCTCAATGAAAGCGAAAGTAGGATAGGAACATGGAATGTCTGCACCATGTATGAACCTACAAAGGCTACCCATATTGCATAAGAGATGAGGAGGTGTGGCGTGGAAGTGATAGGCTAGGAATCTGCGAGGAATCTGCAGATGGGATGGAAGTGCACTCTCCAAACTGTCAAATGGACAGTCAACAACCTACTCCGATAGTGTCACCCAGACGACAACCACTAACTCACTGAGTTGTGCAGTGACTATCATGATGTCTCCAAGATCATCGAAGGCTCTCATGCAGTGGGAACCAATCTCCTCCTGCAGCATCAGGTTCACACCACTCACTGTCTAGTGCAAGGAACCTACCTTCCAAATCAAGTTGAAAGCCTTCAATTCAAAGAAGCTGGTGATAGATCACAGTTGAAGTTGAACACCCAGAACAGAAAGTGAACTGGAGGATGAAACTAGAGAGGACATCTTCACGTTAGCCATCAGAACAAAATGGGAGATATCGAGAAACATCTCTGAAGAAACCTGAGTAGATGAACACTCGAATTTTTTGGAAGCTATGTGGAAAGAAACCTGTATAACTGTATCAAGAAGGAAGAGGAAACAAGACAAGGAATGAATGTCGATGGACACATGGAAGCTGACAGAAGAGGGAGAGGAGGATGATGAAGCAAAAGATAAACCAGTAGAAGGATGCACAATGAACAGAAAAACTGAGTACAACGTACATAACAATGGACAAAGTAGTGAAGAAGAGTGCACGCAAAGAAAAACACACCTGCAGGACACATTGGCAAGTGAAGTAGAACAGGCTGCTGGTAGGAGAGACAGAGAACTGACAACACTACATCAAATAACCAGATTACCATCTGTGAGGGAAGAGATTACTGCAAACGAAAGCAATGACAGATAATGAAGGAAACCTAGTTATTGACAAACAGGAGAATCAAACGAAACAATGGACTGACCACTTCAAAAAACTCTTGAATCGACCACCACCACCAGCACCACCAGCACCATCTGCAACTCGTCCACAAATACCACCAACAATGACAGAACTACCAGTGAACACAGGCCCTTCGACAAAAGCAGAAGTCCTGAATGCCATGAAACTGCTGAAATCCAGAGAAGCAGCAGAAGGACCAGATGGAATTCCACAAGAAGCATTGAAATCAGATGCAGAGACAATACCGGATATGCTCACACCACTAGTGCAGAAGGTTTGCAAGGAGGGAGGGAAGTAAGGAAAGGTACTTGTCTGTTGATTAGAAGAAGGAATACCTTGTAAAACTCCCAAACAAGGGAGACATAAGCCTTTGCAAGAACAAGAACTGGTGCGGAATCATACTACTGTTCCTGTCCACCCCAAACAAAATATCAAGTTGCATCATCCTGGAGAGACTAAAGTATGCACTGGATTGAAAATCATGACCGGAACAGGCTGACTGGCTGGCTGGCTAGCTGGGTGGCTAGCTGGATTCAGGAATAACTAATCACGTGCCGATCAAATTGCAACACTACATTACGCATCATGATATAAGAGAGTATAGAATGGCAGTCAGCTTCCCACCTGAACTTCATTAACTTCGAAGAGGCCGGCCTTCGACAGCATCGACCGAGAAGTAATTTGGCTCGCTGGCTGGCTGGCTGGCAGGTAGATAGGCAGGCAGGCGGCTGCTGCTGCTGCTGCTGCTTCAACACTACGGTTTCTGTGCCACTAGTCTTTGTCAAACTCATTCAACAGCTATGTGAGGATGCCACATGCCAAGTGATCCACAATGCAAAGCTCAGTGACGCCTTCGAAGTGAAGACAGGAGATAGGAGTAAGACAAGGCTGCCACCTACTATCACCGATCATCCTGTTGATTGTGGTCGACGGGACTGGATCATGCAGCACACAACTGTGAGGAGTAGTGAGAAGATGGGCATACGCTGGCTGGACAGATGCGATGAAAAGACAACAGAAGAAGATTTGGACTTTGTCAACAATGATGATTTATGTTTAATGTGTTGTGGCACAAAACCGAAGATCTACAGGCGAACACTTACAAGTTGACAGAAGAGGAGAGGAGAGGCGAGGCGAGGCGAGGCGAGGCGAGGCGAGGCGAGGCGAGGCGAGGCGAGGCGAGGCGAGGCGAGGCGAGGCGAGGCGAGGCAGCGAAGGAAGACGGGACCTCAAGTGAATGTAGAGAAGACGGAGGTGATGAAGTTACCCAGCAAGAACAACAACAACAAGAGGGGGAACAAGAATAACTTCAACAACAAGAAGCTACAATCACCATTAACGGGGGATATTCTCAGGAAGTATCGTCCCTCACCTACCCACCTATCCACGTGCCCACCTACACCTGCCTAGGCAAGGCAGCATCGTTTCAACTGCAGGTGGCGTTGTTGTTGTTGTTGTTGTTGTTGTTGTTGTTGTTGTTGTTGGTGGTGGTGGTGGTGGTGGTGGTGGTGGAGGAGGCACAGACGAGGATGTCGAAGCAGTCAGGATGGGAAAGACAGCAAGACAGGTCTTCCCTCATTATTCTGAAATCAGTGTGGAGATCGACTGCACTGCACTGCACTGCACTGCACTGAGCACAAAGTCTGAACATCATCCGGATTTCCAACACTAATATCAATCAAGTCAGTGCTGCTATGTGATGGTTGAGAGAGTTGGCGTGTCACGAAAAGCATTTCCAACAAACTACAGACATATATCACATCAACAGCTGCCCACGTTGGCTCGATACTGAAGATGGTGATCAGATGGATAGCCAGAAGGAATAAGCAACAAGGAACTGTGGTTGGCGAGGAACCAATGAAGAACCTATCACCGATCGTGTATACAGAAGAAGAAATTGGAGATGGGTTGGGCTCACGCTTGGAGGGCCGATTGGGGAGGTCAGGTATCAGGCCAGACCAGGCCAGAGACTCGAGTTGAATGCAAAGGGGAAATGAAGAGTTGGTTGTGTGAGCGTGGGGTGACATGGGTGAGATGATGTGAGTAATAAATGAGAGTTTGTGGGTAGTGGTGGCGCTATTTTGGAAGGACTGTAGAGAAGAGAGTGTAATGGCGACGTGTTACTGAAGCCGTATATTCCACTGGGAACCCAAGCGATATGTAATTATTGTAATATATTTATTTTTCTTGGAGCGAATCCAGCGGTGTTCATCTCTTCCCCTATTTATTGAGGAGTGAACTGAGTGAATCGATCTGTTTTTTTTAATATAATCTGAGATGACGTGTTTATGCGTTTGCATACATATTATTATCATAATCTTTCAATTTACTTTTACACAATTTTCACGGAATAAACTGATTTCTGGAGTGTCTGCTTGAACTTCATTTCATATCAGCAAGTTCAGAGGTTTGTTTGCGCTTCACCAGTATCATGAAACAAAAGGCAAGAAGGCCTTTGTGTTCTCGACTGAAGGATGAGAAAGTCAGTTGTGGGTTGGGAGACAAGTAATCATTCATCTGAACATGGCAGTGATTTTTTTTCTTGATAAGGCCTGAGGTGAAATGTACTCAGCTATTTAAAAAGCAGCGAAAATATTCGGTAGCCTGAATCCGAAAATTAAAGAAAACCGGTGGATTTCTGCAACTTTATCCAAACGGATTAGCTTTTGAAGAATCATATTAGCTGGCTCTGGCCACAAGGAGGAGCGAAAGCAATTTAATCGTAAATTGACTAGGAGTCTTTCTAATGATCGCAAGAAGTGGTTTGTAGCGAAAATGAGTAACACGGAGAAAGCATCAGTATTAGGTGTTATTCTGGCCTCAAACTGGTAAGAAAAAGTTGATGATTAGAGAGATCATCACGAATAAGATGGTACCATGATAACCTAACAGGACAGACAGCTAGAGGGTTGGGTAGATAGCACTGAGGAACAGTCCAACTGATACACAGCAGCGCACCAGTTCCCCAGTATCCAGTCCGAACCTGTGTGAGATACTCTCTTCAAAGTTAACCGGGTTATTTCATACACAAAATGATAAGAAGTAGTGGGACCTGATGGTTTACCACCAGAAGATTTTACAAAAGGAGATAGAAAATTGCTGAGTACAAAAACGGATGTACCACTGAGGTTATGGGAATCAGAAGTAAGTCCATCAATCTGGTCCAGATCGTTTATCATTCTAGCTTATAATAAGGAACAGTTGCTACCTTTTGACAATCGCAATAAAACCATTTCAATCAACGTTTTGTCCAAGATCCTAGAGTGCATGATTATTCGACGCCGAATTGAAGCTCGAGAAGAAAAAACTTGAGAAAACCTGTTCAAGGATTCAACGATTAAATCATCACCCTTTACCAGGCTTGGGGATATGGACGTACTTTCTGACGCCTTTCACCTTATTTTCCAATCTGAAGAAAAAAAACTCGATTTTGTCGACTGAGAGGTGATCTGGCAGTGTCTGACCGTGACAAAAGTACTGGGAAAGTATTTTATGCTGGTATAATTTCCAAACCCTAACTACTCCAGCCTTGTAACGGCTAGTGAAGAGATGTCGTCCGAAGTGATGGAGACCAGTGATGTCCACTTAGGAGTCCCGCTTACATCATTCTCGTTTTACTTTGTTGCACATGTGTTTATAAACATGAATTGGATATCAGAGACTTTACTTACTCTCTGAAGGGGACCTACGGAACTGTGAGTCGTTAGTCTAGGCAGTCAACTTCTTTCTAATCATGGATCATAGGTTTCAACACCACTCCACCCACCGAATTTTCGGCAGCTAGGTAGCATCACTGACCATCACGCAATAGACACGGTCCATCACCTGCCATACGAAAATGCACGCGGTTGTTAAGTACATTTGCTTCTTTTCCTAGAGGGCATCTAGTTGGCCTGGAGTATGCAGATGACAGTGTTTTGTTAAGTGAAGATGCTGAAAAAATGCAGGGGGTTCTCTGAACTCCATGAGCAGAAATTGAAGTATGTTTGACATTCTTTTCGCAACTGTCAAATGCAAGATGGTGCTCCATGAGTGATCTGAAACTACTTTCAGTTTAATGACAGGGAGTGAAATGGTTGAATGCGTTGGAGAATCCACTTACTTGGGAATTGGGTTGGCGGATTAGTTGCCGACGAAATTTCATCTCGGAAACGAACGGTCTATTTGGCGTTTGTTAACCTACGTTATTTCTGCTGCTTGCTGATGAAATATCCAGGTACCTATCAAAGAACTAATATATTATGCAACTGTCCATTCTGCTTTTTATGTGAATGTGAGGTATGATCTTAGAAAGTAGATATTAAGAGATTACGGGTTTTTGATCATAGGTATCATCGTAGGGTTTCTCATTTATGGTGAAAATAATATGTTAACAGTGTCTAGTTTAGGTGGAAGTTTTTATGCCAGGAAGGCACGTTACTCAATGACTTTATGGACCTTCATCGCCTGGGGTCCATTGGTTTCCTAACTACTTCGTGCAGTCCTTGTATTAATGGAGAGTTGGACTGGGCTGAAAGAAGGCTCAGGGTAACTAGACTTAGACCTCGTGCCACTCAGTAAAGTATCTCACTGTTGGTCTGAGCTGTATATGGAGGTGGTTGTGTTTCTTTATAAAACGTTGAAAATAGATCACAATGATGCAGATATATTCACTCTTTGAAATCTTCGAAAGGTCTGATCATTTTCAGTAACTTTGGTCCTCAAATTATCTATTTTTCCAGCCACTTCTGTTCACTTTTATGCCAGTTTTTTTTCTAACCAGTTGTTCTTCTCATTCTGCTGTGAAGTGTGACAACTTGAAGCGATTCACTTGTGCATGAGGTTCTACGTTGATTTTGTCTGTCAGTTGCCGTTACATACTGAACTCATGTGATTATCGTCAGTCATGTCATTGTCTTTGAGAGAGTAATAATTCTCACTTGGTTATTTAAGACAGCGGTAGTTTGGCAGACTAGTATTGATACTGGATGATGATTGAAGGTGAGATGGAAATCTGGACCGTGGCCGGATTGGAACCAGAGACCACCAGGTTGCCGCCCGGTGCTCTACCAACTGAGCTACGAGGTCAAACTGCTGACCAGATTTTTATTTCACTTCAGTCACCAAGCGTCTACCCCCACTACAGTGTGAAAGCAGCAGAATCAGATGGAATTCCTCCAGAAGCACTGAAAAAAGACTCAGAGTCAACAGCGGACATGCTCACACCACTATTGCAGAAGGTTTGCAAGGAAGGAAGGAAGGAAAAGAAGGTACCGGACGATTGGAAGAAGGACTACCTTGTAGAACTCCCAAAGAATGGAAACCTAAGTCTTTTCAAGAACAAAAACTGGCGCAGAATTATGCTGCTGTCCCTGTCCACCCCAAGTAAAATAACAAGTCGCATCATCCTGGAGAGTCTAAAAGATGCGTTGGATTCAAAATCATGACCGGAACAGTCTGGCTGGCTTCAAGAAGAACAAATCATCTGCAGATCAAATTGCAACGCTATGCTACATATAATCATAGAATGGCATGCAACTCTCTACCTCAACTTTATCGACTTTGAAAAAGCCTTAGATCGAGGCGTTGGCCGAGAAGTAATTTGGTAGCTGCTTCAACAATATAACTTTAGTGCCACAAACCTTTATCAACCTCACTCAACAGCTATATGCTATATGAGGATGCTACATACCAAGTGATTCACAATGGAGGGCTCAGTGATGCCTATGAAGTTAAGACACAAAGAAGTACAGCAAGGTTGCCTACTATCATCACCCATCATCTTCCTGATTGTAGTCAGCTGGACTGGACTGGGTCATGCAACAGACAACTGTGAGGAACGAGAAGAAGGGTGTACGCTAGACCGGTGAAAAGACCACAGAAGAAGATTTGGACATCGCCGATGATGATTTATGTCCAATGTCGCACAAGCTCGAAGATCCACAGGCGATAACCAATAAGTTGGCAGAAGAGGCGAGGCTAGGCGAGGCAGCGAAGGAAGACGGGACTTCCTGCAGGTGAACGTAGAGAAGATAGAAGTGATGAAGATACCCAATCAACATCAGCAACAGCAACAGCAAACACTAATCACCATCAACATAGGAAATCGAAAGGTAGTTGACTCTTTCCTCTCGGACAGTTTTTTTTCTAAATGTCTAAATGAGAATTTTCAATGCACTCAAACCTTTATGTTGATTATGTGCATCGTGATATGGTGCTTGACTTACACCTATTAAGTTGGTATATTTTCCCATTTTTGATGTCACAGCTTGTAAATCTCCTTCGTTGACTGGACTGAATTGATTGGTTACTGTTGGCATATTAGCATAGGACCCATCTGCCAACAGTAGAGGTCGAGCAATTCAACTGTGTATAGCGACGGGAAATTACAAGTATCATAACAACTTGGTGAGAAGTTATCGAAAAGAATATTCTTCTTTCAGATTGTCGCTTCTACTTAAATCAACCAACAAAACAAATCCATCGAAGAAAAGAGGGAACTTATTTATGGTAGATTAAATAGTTGTGTAATCTTTGGAAGGGGTTCTTACATCAAACAGTCGTTCGCTAATTTTGACAATCATCGCTGTACGTAAGCACAGAAAAGCTTAGAGATAACGACAAATGAGCAAACCAGTAAGAAAGTTATACAATATCCAACAGAAGTACATCAAATTTACTGACATTTTCACTGGTCTTGTTTAAACAAGAAAAACTTTGAAGGGGGTATGGTACTATTCCGTAACGTTTGACCAACCCTACTCAACTTGTGCTCTAGCACCTACTTAACCAGTGCCTTACCTAACGTGTAAGTACTGATAACGAAACACAAATCAAAAGAATTGGTTTCAAGAATATATTCGAAGAAGTAATAAATTTATTTAGAATAAATGTAATAGTAATGAATGGGGGAAAATTTTATTCATCTTATCTGGCTAATATGGCTGAACTAGGGAATCCGAGTACGTACGTGCTAACCAGCACGAAGGGAGCGCAAAATGGTGCCGAAGCCTGCTTTGATGCATGCTCGTTAAAACAAAACTTAAAACACCTTAAGCATTCAGAGGCGAGCTAGAGGTTTATTTAGTTAATTTAATTTAATCTTTTATTTCAGCCCTAGTTGTATTTTGTTGCCAGGATGGTGCACTACAACCTAATCAATTTAACTTGTTCAAAGTTGATTTTTTATTCTAATCATCTTGGTGACTTTCAGTGGAATCCAGGATGCATGTCCCGTCCTATTCGAGATTCAGCAATTGGATATACCTGTATCCCAGTGGGTGATGCTATTCTCACTGAAACTCTAACCCAGCTGCTTCAAACACCACAGCATTATCCACTGAACCACAGAGTGACAGCCGTCACTCCCTGTGAGATGTGTACATTATAGTTTTGATGCTAGTGCTTGTATATCTCCATCCATCATTTATTTAAATTGAAAATACCAGGAATGTTGACATATCCTCAGAGGAGCTAATATGCCAACAGTAACCAATCAATTCAGTCCAGTCAACGAAGGAGATTTACAAGCTGTGACATCAAAAATGGGAAAATATACCAACTTAATAGGTGTAAGTCAAGCACCATATCACGATACACATAATCAACATAAAGGTTTGAGTGCATTGAAAATTCTCATTTAGACATTTAGAAAAAAGACTGTCCGAGAGGAAATCATATTTCTTTTGAATTACATAGTCGTCTTTGGCTCTATATTGATATATACGTTTATAATCAAATGAAAGCACAAACAGGGACAGAATAGAACGACAAATATCTCAATACTTATACACTTGATTGATACCGGATATCAAGTGGATAGTAGAAAATTATTAAAAATTACTACTTTTGACTATGTGAGATAGCCGTATTCTGCAGAGTAGTTTTTATACTGGGTGATGATTGAAGGTGAAATGAAAATTTATATTGCGGCAGAATTCCAACTAGCGACAACTGGGTTTCTGACTCGATGCTCTACCAACTCAGTTACGAATTCCGATTGCTCACCAGATTTCTATTTCATTACAATCACCATAGGTTTTGCCCTACTATCATCTGAATTCGCAATGAGTTACTATCGCTTGACCATATACAAAATGCCTGCTCACCAGTCAGGACTTCTCATACCAGATCCCGCAGCGGACCAAATTTTCATTTCACATTCAGTCACCACTATGGCTATCTCACACAGTCAAAATGATGATCACTATGATGCTTCCCTTCTCCTATTCACTCACATTTCCATTGGGATGAGAAGTCCTAACTGATGGGCGGCCAGTGTAAATATGATCAAGTGATGGGAACGTGTCATGAATTCCCATATTAGTCGGGTCAAATACCTGATGATTGAAGTGAGATGAGAATATGATGAGCAGTCGGACCTCGCAGCTCAGTTCGTACAGAATCAGTCTGAGAACCTGATGCCGGTTGGTTGGAATCCTGTCATGGTCACAAAATTTTATTCCAACTTCAATCATCATCCAACATTAAAATTATTCGTCATACACCACGTTAGTTATTTCGCATTCACCTCATTTCACATAACACAGGCAATTGTAATCCAGCTTTACAAACCTTAACTTGACATTCAAACAAATTTGTTCAATCACTTTCATCACCCTGGCCATCAACATAATATAACTTGAAGTATTAATATGCAATCTTATCCTCCACTTGTCCCATCAAGCTTTATTCACTTTCTTATTCCAAGTCACTTTACCACTTACCATGCTGTTTACCTAACAAAACAACCTGCTTCACATTATTATATTTACCATCTACAACCACATAGAATTACTCTCTTGATTATTTGCATCTTGATTTCTCACACTCATCTTATCATCTTCATGACTTAATTAAAATCTGTAATCATTGTTTATCAACAACAACAACAACAACAACAACAACAACAACAACAACAACAACCACTACCATCACTTGATCCACGTTTTGACGGAATTGTAAACATACACATCATTGTTGAGATAAAGAGAAAGACCAAATTGAAAGAGAATACATGACACCAGCGATGGGTTATTAACAACATTGGACACAACAAAACAAGTATTCTTCGACATAAAAACAAAAATACTCTGTCATATCCAGATTACAATGAAGTCTGATCAACCAACAAACACAACTTGGACAAATTCGTAATCACTCTGATAGGTGTGAATCAATTCATATCTGGTCAGTCAGTCCGTGTGATGACTCACCTGGTATAGTTATTTATTGAATGAGAAGAAGCCGAATGGTGGGTGCATCAACTCACAACCGCATCATATTAACAGACCAAGATAGAATGTGATACTGCGTTTCCAACTATACATTGCATATTTGACAACTCTACAATGTCAACTTCTCGACATCACGTTTATATATGCCAGATGAAATGAAGAAGACGAAATCCAACACACTGGTAGTGGTAATCACAACGCGAACCAAGAAGATGTGGAAAGACTTGAGAGGCATTTCACTTATCTCACCACTGTCTGATTGGTGTCATCATAGAAGAGGAAGAGAAGTTGAATGCATGAGGTGGGATAGGAATAGGAGATGTAAAGGTCGTGGTTTCGAGAGGGATGTGAGAATTTTCTCGTTGGTTAGGTCACCTCCAGCTTACTAGAAACCATCATTGGAGGGTTGGTACGGAATTAGAGGTAAGCTCAGGCCAACAATCTCTCATGTTGTGGAAGAATGTTATCACTTGACTCAACGATTTTCCACATTCTATTCAAGATTTGGGAGGCATGTGAGAGACCTCAATGAAGTATTTCCCACTGGTGAGAATCTAAGCTGTGATTGTATTAGTCATCTAACAGAATCTTCGAATTGATTTCTGATATATATTGGGTTTTGCTTGTTTATGTGAGGCAGCCTTTTGTTTGTACTTTGTGATTGTTCGCACTGACCAACAAGGCATATCAGCAACAGTGTAGAAAATGTTGCCGATTCGTTGATTGGAATCTGCAGTAGGCTTTGACATCCATGAGGTTTTTAGGACTGAATTATTTGGGAAAGTCGGTCACTAGTGGAGGGCAGCTGTATTACTTAGCCACTGTCGGAAAATTCGCGTCATGTTCGAGATTTTGCAGGAGAATGGTGAAGTTTCGCTGTCCATGGGTGGGTAGGCGTATGTCCGCATCTGTACTGGTAAGCTTTAGAAATATCACGTGAATGAAGAGAATGATCATTTACGTTTTGTGGTAAACTGCAAGCTGAAATGCAGTCGAAGCAGTTTCGCTGTACAGTTACAACACACAATACTATCAGTTTTTGGCATTGAGCTTGCGAAGAAGGAGAGAGTTGTTAGCTTATGGATAACAATCTTATTCTGTCACATGCTGCAACGCTAAAACGTTATGATATGAATGAGTGAAAGATGTATGTGTATGACAAAAAATGGACCATGTTGACTGAACACAGGGTATAATGAGAATAATTTCCAAGTCACAATCCCTTCAGTTTACTCACTGAATGTATAACAGAACAAATATCATATTCAGCGTTGCACCTAATTCGTGTCTAAAAATTCGAAAACATTACACTATCCAACAGATCTCTGATTTGTTTTTGTACAACTTCAAACAAGATTGGAGACGAAATACTTTTGAGTTAGTTGTCAGTATTGTCCACTCTATCACCCACCAGTCATCAAAATACATTTTCACTCTTAATTCTTCTTTATAACACTAGGTTACTTCGATTTGCCACTGATCTTCCAATGGCATGGACTGTCAGAAACAATGAATTTCCTGGATTTAGTGGTCTGAAGACAACTCGGATCGTAATGGGTTTCCACACAGAGAAGTTTGTTGTTGAAGAACTCGGCGATTTGTATTCTGAATGAAGTAAGGCTTCACAATATGTGATATGTAAAATGAGAAGAATAATTTGGGTGAATATCAGTGTACAGTGAGTGGAGAAATTCGCGTGACTGTTTGATTCATATAGTGGGGGTTGTGAGGTAAATTTTACAGTCGATTTCTTTCATTGAATCGATGATGCGTTTCCATCCACTTGAGTTGGTGGTAGTAGTTATCGATTTCCAAGTCTATTTTGTTATGTAACATGTAATGAATGTGATGAATCAATGAATGGGTGGTAATGATGAGGAGTAAATAGCTGGAAGTATTTATGCTAAGAGTAGGCCAGTGTTAGAGACTTACTGTTTAATTGAGTGATTGATAGTGAAAGCGTATTATTGTTACAGTTCTCTGTAAAGGAGGGCATAACGGTGACGACTCAGATGTTTTGCATCAGCTGGAAGGAGATATAGAAGTTTAGGAAGGAAATTGTGGGTAGGTGGTGTTTGTGAATGACCACCCCACCACCATCACAGGTAGGAGATTGCTGTATTATCTTATGTTTGGTGAGTGGTAGTGATATGTGATAGTCGATGACAGATGTAGTAAAACTCTATTAACCTAAATAATTCATTAGGAGAGGCATTTGTGTATGAGGTGAAGCAAGCATACAGATTAGTGAAATCAACAATCGAACGCCCACGCTAATATAATTTTTATTCATGTTCAGGTATATGTATACATTGTAACGCCCACTCAGTCAACTTCCTCTTTTGTTCAGTCTGAACGAGTATCAATCAGAATTAGTCAGCATTGGAAGCTATGTCAACTGAGAAAGGATGGTTGCTTGATGAGATTATTGTTTTTCAATGAATTGCAGTTGTCAGTGGTACACGAATCTGAAAAAATTCCGATATACATCATTCATAAATTTGTTTTGACAATCGACGCATTTTTTCCATTTCATAAGCACAACATGTTGAACGATAGATAATGGTGAATTCAATTGGGCACCGCCTTTCCTTGACCTTGATTAAGTTCGTTTTTCTGTTTTACTAAATAAGCTTTTTCATTTTGGCTATCTGATATAACCGTGCGTGGTTTGGCAGACTAGTATTTATGTATGGTAGTCGGTCAAAACCCGTGATGATTGAAGTGGGGTAAAAATCTGGTCAGTAGTCGTACCTTGTAGCTCATTTGATAGAACATCGGGTCAGAAACCCAGTGGCCGCTGGTTCGAATCCGGTCGCGGACCGAATTTTCATTTCTCTTTCAATCATCACCCAGTTTAAATGAACACTGATAAAGTGATCTTGTTAGTTATGTGACTTATAGTGTGTTGGTGTATTCGACGAAATCAGTATTTCATTCTTTTTACTATTTATGCTTTTGTAAGATGATATAATGTTTTAAACTGGTAAATGTATCATTCTTCCGTTCATTCTGTTTGCATCTATATTATACCTCAAATAAAATGTATTGTAATAACCATTTTATGAAATCAAAGCTTGAAAAGATAACCAAATATTGAAGTTTTTGCTCGGTAGTCAGAACTTTTATATTTTGTTTACTGAGATTGTAGGCAATCAGATTTCCTAAAAGGGCCTAGTAGTATCATTCAGTACCTTTTTGTTCTACAATGTAACTTTATATCTCAAGTTGTTATTCATCGTAGACTGACATCAGTTGGAGGAACAAAGGAAACCTGGGAGCACTGGACAGCTGTATAGTCCTAGTGTGGGACTCCTCACCAGTGCACACCCACTACCCCGCCCTCCAGAGATCGAACCCACGACCTTCAGGTTCCGTGGCCAGCATGTTACCATTGAGCCACTGGGTCAGAATCCAATGGTCTATATTTTCAACTTCTGTTAGCTCACGAATCCAAATCCCCACAACTCCCTCAAAATTCAATTGAACTGGTGCTTATTGGTGACTTGCTTCGAGAGGTATTGCGGAGTTCCAATGAGAAGTCGTGACCGGTGGGGGCAAAGCCTGATGGACTTGAGGACACTTACTCAACGATGATATTGGGTGGCGGTTGCGCTATATCGTGAGCTGACAGAAGTTGAAAATATGGACCATTGGATTCTGACCCAGTGGCTCAATAGTAACATGCTGGCCACGGAACCTGAAGGTCGTGGGTGTGCACTGGTGAGGAGTCCCACACTAGGACTATACAGCTGTCCAGTGCTCCCAGGTTTCCTTTGTTCCTCCAACTGATGTCAGTCTACGATGAATAACAACTTGAAATATTTCCAAATCCCCACAACTCCCTCAAAATTCAATTTAACTTTATATCTCTAAACTAAAACGTGTAAAATGTTACTTTCTTTAGGACATTTCAAAAATGATCAGTGCATGAGTATATACATGTTTCAATGACCTTATAAGGTGATTCAAACCATTTTAATAACTAAGACCGTAGATTACAAATAAGTGATATTTAAGGAATAACTGTATGCTGTAGGTGTTAATTTATGAAACATAACTACCTCAGTTATCATTATAGATAATAATGAAATGACGCTGAAATGCAGTGTAACTTAGCAATCACACTCACTTTTGTGTAACATTTGTTGGGAAGATTAATAATATAGCATGGTTGGGTGGATCGCTGTTCAATCGTTTGGCGCCCTGGTTACAAGTCGATTATATAGATAACTGTACTACTGTTCCACATCGACTCAGTAATAAGGATAGTAGGCCGGCTGGCCAATGTTAATCCTTGCAGTAAGTTTCTCTTGAAGAATTTGAGAGTAGGTGCAAAAGGTTAGATTCATGTAATGATAAGATATTTACGCTGGGAAATTTGGACAGACATATTCAATAACTTTTTGAAGTATAGAGTTTTAAGACAGAAAAAACTGAAGTGTTAGACATCGCATTGTTATTGAAGCGTGTTATTTATCACTATAATCTTACTGGAATGAAAAGAGTGATAAATTTGTGTCTACTAAGGTGTGTATCATCATTTGGTAGTCAAATAGGTGACAGAGAATGATCCGTTTTGCATACCTTATACTGACATTCCTCACAGCTGAGCAGTTTTATACTTCCCAACTGTGGTGCCAACAAATAGAGTTTCTATTGGAAACCATCTAGCCAAGATCGTGAATGTGATCTCTGATACGAACTAGTCAGTAATTAAACAAATATACTATTAAAGAACAATTTGGTTGTTTGAGCTGAATCTGTCCCTGTGTACTACCGATGAGTTCAACACCAAAACAAGAGGAAAGGGCATTTGGTTTTTAGATCACTCTGATACGACAAGTGAAACCTGCAGATAAACATAAGTAGCTTCTAACTACACGTTTCGTTTGGTAAGGTATTTAACGGGTGACCTTTCGGCATTTAATAAAACGAACGTTACAGAAATGCACGAGTATCGAAAAAATAAAGTTGAAGAAACCAGAGTTAAAAAGAATTGTCATACTGTATTCTATTTTTTAGCAATCAGCAGAAAAACCATAAGGAGAACTACTACAAATGATAAACACTGAAACCGAATACTGAAAAAAAGAGGAAAACAATCGTAAATAGATTTATTGATACTTGTAACTCCCCAATGTTTTGCTGGATCAAGTTGACTGAATTCTGTTAGGATATAGGGGTTTGTGTGGATGCCTCGATAAAGCCTGAAGGTTTATGTTAAACTTTACAGCGCAGTAATGAAACATTACAGGTATAAATAAATAATAACATATCTCCTCTCTCACAAGAAGTGTCTCTCATGCCATACTGACCTATTGGATAACGTTGTGGAATTTGAAGCAAGGAGTAGGGGTTACGAATCTCATTAGCAACACCATTACTCATGGGAGTGTAGGTATATCCCACCGACGAGTCGTAAACAAAGTGGGATAGGTGTCCTGGATTCCATTCCAGGTTATCACCAAGTATATTATAAATTATAGACAGAATTGAAAGTAGATGAATCGTGAACAGAATGAGGAAAATCGTTGAGTCAAGTGATAACATTCTTCCACAACATGAGAGATTGTTGGCCTGAGCTTACCTCTAATTCCGTACCAACCCTCCAATGATGGTTTCTAGTAAGCTGGAGGTGACCTAACCAACGAGAAAATTCTCACATCCCTCTCGAAACCACGACCTTTACATCTCCTATTCCTATCCCACCTCATGCATTCAACTTCTCTTCCTCTTCTATGATGACACCAATCAGACAGTGGTGAGATAAGTGAAATGCCTCTCAAGTCTTTCCACATCTTCTTGGTTCGCGTTGTGATTACCACTACCAGTGTGTTGGATTTCGTCTTCTTCATTTCATCTGGCATATATAAACGTGATGTCGAGAAGTTGACATTGTAGAGTTGTCAAATATGCAATGTATAGTTGGAAACGCAGTATCACATTCTATCTTGGTCTGTTAATATGATGCGGTTGTGAGTTGATGCACCCACCATTCGGCTTCTTCTCATTCAATAAATAACTATACCAGGTGAGTCATCACACGGACTGACTGACCAGATATGAATTGATTCACACCTATCAGAGTGATTACGAATTTGTCCAAGTTGTGTTTGTTGGTTGATCAGACTTCATTGTAATCTGGATATGACAGAGTATTTTTGTTTTTATGTCGAAGAATACTTGTTTTGTTGTGTCCGGTGTTGTTAATAACCCATCGCTTGTGTCATGTATTCTCTTTCAATTTGGTCTTTCTCTTTATCTCAACAATGATGTGTATGTTTACAATTCCGTCAAAACGTGGATCAAGTGGTGGTAGTGGTGGTGGTTGTTGTTGTTGTTGTTGTTGATAAACAATGATTACAGATTTTAATTAAGTCATGAAGATGATGAGTGTGAGAAATCAAGATGCAAATAATCAAGAGAGTAATTCTATGTGGTTGTAGATGGTAAATATAATAATGTGAAGCAGGTTGTTTTGTTAGGTGAACAGCATAGTAAGTGGTAAAGTGACTCGGAATAAGAAAGTGAATAAAGCTTGATGGGACAAGTGGAGGATAAGATTGCATATCAATACTTCAAGTTATATTATGTTGATGGCCAGGGTGATGAAAGTGATTGAACAAATTTGTTTGAATGTGAAGTTAAGGTTTGTAAAGCTGGATTACAATTGCCTGTGTTATGTGAAATGAGGTGAATGCGAAATAACTAACGTGGTGTATGACGAATAATTTTAATGTTGGATGATGATTGAAGTTGGAATGAAAATATAGCCTGAAGCCTTCTGTAGTGTGGTAAGTCAGAATAAGAATGTAGATGGAGCTTGATGGGACAAACGGAGAATAAGAATTCATGTTAATACCAAAAGTTTTATCATATCGATGGCCACGGTAATGAAAGTAATTGAACAGTTTTCTTGAATACAAAGATAACATAGGAATTTAGTTAAATGTCGATTGATAGACCCGATTAAGACCAATAATCTAGAAAAACAGTCGGCTATTGCAATACTTGCATTAACATACAAACATACAATGGGATGGTTGGCATAAAGCCACTGTACTCAAGCTCAATATGATTACTGAATCTTTGTTCATCGAACCAACTAACACTCAAATGACGCCACATCTATACCAGAGATGTGGGAAACTTTACTTACCACCAATAAAAACAAAGAATATCAGCTGACAGGATTATAAAAATCAGATATCGAAAGTAGTGCGATTACTTGGTTTGATATGATTATGAGCAATAATAATTTATTCTCAAAATGTCATAAAGTAAATAATACTGAATCACTGTGGGTATATATCAAATAAACAAATCTAATGTGGAGGTACATTCTACCATAGTGCCTAAGTTTTACACTCACATACAAGTTATTCTTGTTCTGAATAATCTGTGTGGATCTTCTAAATATACTAAGCATAACAGAATATTGGACGGCTTATTATGTTTTTCTTTCATCCCTGTGTAAGACAAATCATATTAGGTACCATGCCAGACTAAATATTTATATGCAAGAAATCTTTTTTACAAGACAACTGTGTGGTAGGTCTAACTGTCTCGATCAACTGCTATAGCTCTGGTTGCTGCATCTGTAGCTCTACTTATCTCACTAGATCATACATACTGGACTTATGGGAAGCTTTTGGTATCCTTCTGTGTCGCACAGGTGGGCAATCCTAGGTGAGGTTGACAACTTACTTTAGCTATCATTGCTTTTCTACGTTTTACTTGATCCAACCAACTGTATCTCATTCATTTATATTTCCTCGCTAATCACCTGTGGAAAAGAGCAACAACAGCGTTCTAGCCAAATCTGGTCTCAGTAAAGCCTCACCTCAGCTATTAACCTCCCCATCCTTGGTAGTAACACTGGCCCGAGGCAAGAGTCCTAAAGCGCTTCAAAAGATCATGGGTCGACCTCAGAAGAACAGTCGAAACTACCAGTTTCCGGAAAAGGTCCAATTCCTGTCCCTCTGAACCCCTGTGCCTTAGTTTATCGAAGAGCATGTCTTTCTATTACACCCATCCCAAGCCCTTGCCTGCGTGTGAAGGAAGGAAAGAACGTTTTTGACTAAACCTTCTGGTCAGACTGACGATTGTCACATGTGTGGTCGCACCGTAGCCAAAAGGGCCACTGCCTTTGAGCGTAAAATCTGCAACAAGTCGGTAAAGAGTCAGTGTGATAAGAACATACCGGATCAGTATTACGCCTTCATGGCTAGCTACCCATGCACGGGTTCTGTTATATCTATCCACAGTGCAGTGCAACCCCACTCTTTTCTACAGGCTCGTTTAAGGAGGTCGTAAAAGATACCGCAATGGCTACTGTGATTCCGGCACCCGCACAGGCCACTACCGTAATTCCAAACAACAGGACTGTCAGCACCGTTTCTCTGACAGTCGTACCAGTAAATAGTCCAAAAGGGGCCAAAAAACAACCATGCATGCGACCAACGACATTAGTTCCGAACCCTGAAGTTACTTTAACGGGTACCCCTGATGTACATCGGGGAAAATGGGTACATTGGAAAGAAGGTGCACCTTTCCCATAAAAGCCCACCCACAGTACACGACAACAGATCGAATTCCATCATCTTATTTAACACCCATGCGTCCCATGACAGTCTTCTTGAGAAAAGAGTCTTTCGACAAGCAGCAATGGCAAACGATATGCGCCATACTAGGACTGGGTAGCTTAGAAGTAAAGCTGTTCCGGCTCTACAAAGGCAACCACTCACCTCAAGGGAAGCCCCCGTCGAAGAGAGTGATCCTGAGACTTTAATGTTCCAGCTCTCAATCTTGGGACGGACAGGGGAACTTCAAGCCGGGGGTTCAACCGAAACCCTTATCAACACTATCAAAAAGGCTGGACTACATGAAAATATTGTGGATGACACTTGCCGGGGGTCAAGCGGAAAACCGTCCAAACTGGACTACCTTTCTACAGCGATCATCTGTCTGCTGACTGGAAACCTTTAGGTTCAAATACCCTTTGGCAGAAGCAATCACGGTGTGCTAGTGTTTAATCTGGTATTCAATGAACAACTGTCATGGGAGGGATCTTGGCCTTTGTTTTGCTACAGTAAGGTAAGCTACGTGGCGATGAACCAATAAATGTCAACACCACCACGGTTTCAGGAGTGCAGTAATCTTTCGATTGATCAACACTGGGAACTAATTAGAGATGCAATCAAGAGGGCTATCTCTGAAAACGTCCCAGTAATCACAACAATACCAAGGAAACAAACCTCATGGCTGAAACGCGACACTGAGTACCTCTTGAAAGCCAAGGGGAAAGCATAGCATAAGTGGAGGATCTCCAGAAATGAGTCCGACCATACCGACTGTATGGCTCTAAGAAACCGATGGGACATCAAAGTGAGGGGGGATAGAAGGTCGTTACAGAAGCTCGAGGCGAACCCCAAAAATCTACATCGATTCACGGCAGGCAGAAAATTTACCAGCCAGGATGCTTGTGTCCTGAAAGACCGGAATGGAGTGAACCTCTCTGAACTAGAGGTCGTCGAAACCTTTAGCGCTGTCTTCGACACAATTGGACATGTCTCCATCCAGCTGAAATCGCCAACTACCCGACCAGCATTCAGCATTACTAAATGCAGTAGGGTTGCCTGGAATAAAGGTAACTCCTACTATGGTCCTCGAAAAGCTATCAATGCTCAGCGTAGGGAAATTACCAGGATGCGATGACATCCGGCCGGCTACGTTGAAACAGTGCGCAGGTACCTTATGCGGTCCGCTCCGTAATCTGTTTCAACACTCCTCAGGCGATCGCATGCTTCCGCGAGAGTGGAAACGTGCTATTCTGTCTCCCATCTTCAAAGGAGAAGACAAGCAGAACCCAGAATGCTTTCGACCCATAGCACTGTTACCAGTGTTGTCAGAAGTAATGGAGTATTTAGAAAAGAGGCAGGCACTAAGTGATGCTCAACACGGTTTCAGAAAGGTTAGGTCCTGCGCCTCAAACATTCCGGCAACCGGTGATAGGCGGATGGCATGTAAGGACCTCCAAATTCCTGTTCATGTCATTTCCCTGGATTTCGCTATGGCCTATGACACAGTCTTGCACACCATTCTCATTCGCGAAATATAAAGGTTGGGCACCAAGGGTCAAGTGCTCTCCTGGCTACAGGACTGTTTAGACGGCAGAGAATTCTGCACAAAAGCCAACAGGGTTTGCCCGACTTGGAGGACATCATCATCTGGTGTATCACAAGGACCGATTCTGGGTCCGCCGATATTCCTTCTTTTTATGGATGACCTTCCATCAAATCTCAGCACCCCAATTCTACTTTAAGCTGACAGTGTTGGGTTATGGAGAGCCGTGACATCCGAAGCAGATTCAGGGGCACTACAAAGTGATCTCAGATTGCTTGCAGAGTGGGCGGATAACAACAGACTAGCATTTAGTCTGGATAAGTGCCGAGACATGTTTCTCCACATCCCCGACTCTCAGGAGGAACCCTAATTTCTCTGTGGAACACAACTTTCCTACACCACCACGGAGAAAGACCTAGGACTAATACTCACCGACAAGTTAGACACTAGCTCCAATTATCCAGGAGATGCTTCAAGAGTCTACGCAGTACTACACTTCACGCGCAGACACCTAGGTGCTCTAACTCCGGAACTTTTCCTGAAGCCGTACAAGACCTATATATGGCCTCACTTAGAGGTCCACAACGTCACTGTACCGCCATACCTGAAAAGAGATGTGAACCTCCTGGAGAAAGTCTAAGGGTGAGCAAAAGAGGGTGTCTTGGGAATGAGGTAAAAACCCTATGAGGACAGGCTGAAAGACCTAGGACTAGCTACCGTAGATTACGTAGTCACTTGGTAACGGCTTATAAAATACTAAATAGTTCAATTCATCCGAACAGTAAAAATCCTACTGAACGGCCACTGTGATGATCCCCTTGGTAACCCAGGAGATTCGCCCACCAAGGGTCGAAAACCCGTATGCTTTCACACTTCTTATCCCTGCGAGTTTGCGGCCACTGGAAAGCATTATCTGCTGAGATTGCTAATGCTCCGTCTGTTGACAGCTTCAAGCAGAAGTTGGACAATGACGCAGAAACGCACGGCTTGCGCTTATCCGGCTGCAATGTGGACTAGGTTGATGCAACCGATTAACTTCACACAACTCAGCACGGCCAACCCGTTACCGAATTTTTTGTACTGCAGCTGTCATCGCGAATCTGGCTCAGCCTTATACTTCCCTGTAGACATCTCCAGTTATTATTTCCTACTAGCAGTATTACTATCTCTGTTCCCATAAACCGTCCTATAATTTTATTTGCTTCTTCTCTTCCTACTGACTTTATATTCTCACACTATTTAATAACAGCTCTCTCTATCACTCCTTTCTCATGCACCCACCGAAGTTTCTTCTTCCGTTCCATTTCCCTTCACCTCATCATTTTTTTCTTTTTCTTCTCACTTCCTCTCCCTTGATTTATCTGGAAATATTGTCTGTTTTTTCTAGAACCAGTCTGACCAACTGTCTGGCAGCACGAAACACACACTCCCTACGTATTTAACCATGACCCAACCACCCGTCAGGTTAAACAGAACTGCAGTAGACGAGTGGGTAGACCTAGTGCATCGGAACCCACCAAAGACCTAGGACCGTTCTTCAAGATCTAGAAGCGAGCGAGAGAAACCAATTGGTTTACACTAGCTCGTAAGAAGAAACTGGACATCTTGCATAAGACCTTTCATGAGTTTTGTGATTGAAATATTTCATACAGTCATCATTTCTAGTAAACTAGATAGGTGACCTTGGCCTAAACTAATTTTCATATGAAGAATAGAAGTGTGAGTAATCGGCTTGACACTGAAGATTTATTTGGTCAGATAACAATGACTAGTCATCCAGTCAGCTATCCAGCTAGCCAGCCAGCCATCTAGCCTACTTGCTTGTATGCTTAAAATACAAACAGACGCACACCTGTCTGATTTCCACTATGTCTACTAGTGCTTGGTCATGTGACCTTTCATTTAGACTTGACCTTATGACAAAGTTCCAACTTTAGATAAATACAAACAAAGGTTGTCAGTCAACGATTTGACCTTTTGTATAACACAAACTTTAGGATTAAGCTTGTGAAAACTGGAAGTGGGGGAAGTTTGTTTGATGAGGACTATGAAAACTAGTATAGTCTAAATTAAAAACTGAATATTGTTAAAGTAATGACTCTGTCTCCTTCCGATCTATCCCATTGATAAGCTGATTATGATATATTGTATACTAGATTATAGGAGGACTGTATACTTTTCTAAAATGAAGAGGTTTATTATGCATAATTAGAGGAATGGGAAATCATATTTATCAGTAAACAACAACTGATACTTGTCGTAGAAGAAGTGACTCTTCTCGCTCGTTGCCCTGGTGAATAACGCTTTGTAATTTGAAGCGATGGGTACTGGTTTTGAGTCTCAGTAGAAGCAACATCACTCACTTAGGTGTAGGTACTTCCAGCTGACAGATTCTAAATAGGACGAAGTACACGTCCTGGATTTCACTTCTAGACATCAAGCAACCTACAACACAAAGGGACTTCGTTTCCTTTTTCGGTTGGTTTTCACCATCGTATTTTCTTTATTTTCTCTTCTTGGATACAGTACATTATTCTACTGAAACTATCCATACCCATGGGTTTCCTCAGATTCTGCTTAAATGATTGATTTTTAAACTAATATTGATCAATATTACTTCTCAAACGATTGTAAATTTGTCCATACTCTCTTCATCTAAACATGAAAGTAAGTAATGTTGTTGCTTGTATTATCCCATCGTGGACTAGACCGAATTGAGCGGTCTCTATTGGCGAATAGAATCCTGTGAGGATGCTTCAATATTGCCTGTGTTTGAGTTATGTATTATTGATGGATAAGGGCTAACAGTGGAATCCAGGATGTGCATTTCGTCCTATTTGGGATACATCATATGGGTGTACCTGCCTCCTAGTGAGTAGTTTTTTTCCCACTGCGACTGGAATTTTGGACCTATGGCTTCAAATGCCAGAGTGTTATCCACTAGGCCACCGAGCCACGATATCCACTTCTTGTGCTACGGGTATAGTTTTAATATTGTTGTTTGTATTATCCCCTCGTTGACTGGACCAAATTGATCGGTTTCTTTTAGCATTATGCAACATTCAAAATAGACCCATTGCACAAGAACTGACTCGGTGGTATTGTGGATAAACATATGGAGTTCGAAGCGACCGAACCCGAGTTCCAGTCCCGGAGGGAACAACATTCACTAGAAGGTAGGTATGTGTAGCTGACGAGTTCCGAGTGGGACGAAACGTGTGCCCTGGATTCCAGTGCTGGCCACTATTCATCATTAATATAAAAGTGAGTGTTATGGAATTGGGTTGGTTTAATCCTTCAAGAAGATGAAAATAGTCGAAATACTTAGAATTAATCAAATTTACTAGAACGTTTCCAGTCAATCACGTAATTATACGTGTTCATTTTAGATTCATTGGCTTGACAAGAGCTTTTCTTTCCAAAATTTTCACTTACATCACTCTCTTAATATTGATGATTTTGTTGTGGAAAACTCACCAAATGTTACGCATCTTCTTTTGAGTACGATAATCAGTTTCGAAATGATTTCCAATTCACGTGGATATTCCTGACAGCTGAATAGTTTTTGAACTGCTCATCTATTGTGTCAACAGCGTTTCCAATGGAAACCACCCATACAAGACCACAAAGGCTGATCCTTGACTCACAAGTGTTTTGACCTAACGACATATACTAGTGAATAGCAATGTGGACCATGGAATTTGTAAATCATCTGCCAATTGATCATCCTACTTTAGGTCCACACAAGTCGGAGAACCAGATTCGGCTGTATGAGCTAAATTTTTTCGGGCATACCGATGATGAGCTTTGGTTCGAATGGAGCGAAACAGTCGTCCAGTGTTTACATCACTTTGATATGGTTGGCGAAATCTGCAAATTACCGTCAGTGGTTTCTAACTAATAAAGTAGTAAGCTGCTTTTTAATCCGTAGACAATAAATTGTATACAGTGTCAAGCAATTAAGTGGTCACATCACCTTTAGCTTCACATGGCTGATAGTATTCTTTTACCAGTGGGTAAGAAACTGACTGATATTTTTACAACCTAATGTACTAGGATAAAGTACTTGGAAGATAACGTCATTTTAACTATTTGAATTCAAGTATAGAATGAATCAGGATGCCTTGTGTATTGCTTAATGTAAAACACTAACGATGACCCTCAGAGTAATCTCTGCGAGTGATTTGCAGGTGGATTTTAAGTGTGGACATTAAAGATATCTCTCACTGGGAAGCAGATACATCCAGTGCTTGAGTCATAAACAGGAAGGAAGATAACTCATGAGAAAATTAGCTGCATTCCATGATGTATGCACGGAATGGATCAGGGCTTTGGAATGACTGAATAAGGACATAACATTAATCTGTCAAAAATTTTTTACTGATTTATGTCTTTTAACGATTTTTTGTTAAGTCCTAGACAGTCACCAGGACGCCTTTCTTGACCTACGTTTCGTACTTACTAGCATTCTTCAGTAAGGTGTACCAGCAACTTCCAGAGGACAGCAGTTTCTGCACAGTAGATTTCCTCCAACTAACTAAGATAACCAAAGTTCATTGTGATGGCGAATTTCCCAGCTTGTTAGTCACATTACAAAATAATCGATCAAATTCGTACAGTGCTCAAAAATGGACAACACAAAATTTGTTACTCTCTGGTAACTAATCAATACCATAACCATATTTACTGCAATAAGTGGAAAATAAGTAGAAATATGGAGGTGACAAGTCTTCAACGATACGTTTTGAAATAAATCCTGACTACAGGTAGACTTCTGTTGTTTTTTTTTCACTGAGAAGTAAGGGACATCATAAATTGCCCTTAGTGCACAGTAACCGCCTCCTATATTTTACTTACACTTCACTAGTTTTGCTTTTTTTAGATACATATTTCAGTCCAAGAATTATTACAGAAATTCGTTAGTAGTTTATTAGAATCAAACTATTAGAAAGCAGTTAATTCACGCATACGAATCAGTTAGAGAAATACTGAAATCCTGGGGCCACTGGACAACTGTTTATCATAGTTCGAGGCTGTTCATTAGTGCATACACATAACCTCACAAGGGTTCAAGCCCAGGACGATATGATCTAATGAAAACTGGGCTACCATTCAACTGAGGAGCTGGAATTTTATGATCCATTTCTCTAATAGGTCTCCAACTGGTTTCAACCAAAAAATATACGCTGAATAAGAAGTGGCTATCGTGACTCAGTGGCTTAGTGGCATTTGATGCGATCGGTCCTAAGTTCCAATCCTGGTGGGAACAGCAGGCAGGAGGTACTACTGGGAGGCATGTACATCCACCTGACGAGTTCTAAGTAGGACGAAACCTGCATACCAGATTCCACTACTAGTCCCAATCCATTATGAATATCAAATGATCAAATCACTTTGAAATTAGCATTGTATTTAAAAGTTGGAAGTGATGTGCAATGAGACAAAATGTTCATGTCAAGATAGTACTAGACAGGTGTTTCGTCCTAGTATGGGACTCCTCAGCAGTACACACCCATGACCCCACAAGCTACGGGTAGAACTCAAGACCTTTGGGTTTCATGGTGAATGCAGTAACCGTTCAGCTATTGGTTGGAGTTTATTAGTTCACGGATCCCTACTTCTGCCATTTGGCGGTATAGCACGACTATCACCGAATATCTTCGGTTAGCATCCGCTTCCTTCCGACTGGGTGACCTCACATGTCAGTTCGTCATGAATACTGCCTCTAAATTAAAATCCCCATTTACCTCGAAAACAAATAAATTGTTTATCTAACGGCTAACTAATTTGTTAATTATATCGGAGAAAAGCCCTTCAATAGCCATAATAACCATTCAGTGTCTCATTAATTTTTACTACTAAATTCTCGGTCTGATGAAATTTCAATCAAGTATAATTACAAGCTAGTATAAATAACTTTGTAGTTCACTTCAGAAATGTTTCTCTTGGCTTTTTTCCCATTATGATTCATCAACTTTTGAGCTATCGTTTTCATTAAATTTGAAATATGATGAACTCGTGCGATGAACAGATGGATGAATGTCATCACCAGGTCACTGAGCCATATGTCTTCGAATTAAGAATTATACATGGTTCAACAGTTTAACAGTTAGAAATAAACATAAATTACTGCTTTGAAATGCATGGATAAAGGAGAGTAAGAAGACATTTCTCAAACGATTCCTTAATATTCTTACATAAAAAGGTTACTAGAAGATAACTGATGTACGTACGAAGTTCTAGACGTTTAAGACTATTTGAAGTTGTATTTAATAGGAAAGTTTGTTTGGCAGGTAATTTACTTCAAAGTTAGTTGGATAGAGGCAATCAGCGGGAAGCCCTGAATCTAAATTTCAGGCTTTTTGGTACTCGTCAGTAAGGCATATCTACAACTGCGACGAAACTTATGTTCCCCCCCCCCCTGAGACCTGAACCCGCATCACCCAGTGTTGTAGTCAGCGACCTTACCACTGAGCTGTTGGGGCCGGGACTGACCTCCTATATGACTGGTCACTGGACAGTAACTAACTTCATTATTGATAGAATTCAGTCAGCATACAGCACTAGAAAACATGAAGTTGGTTACTGTCCAGTGACCAGTCATATAGGAGGTCAGTCCCGGCCCCAACAGCTCAGTGGTAAGGTCGCTGACTACAACACTGGGTGATGCGGGTTCAGGTCTCAGGGGGGGGGCATCAGTTTCGTCGGGGCTACATTTACACCTTACTGACGAGTGCCAACAAGTACGAAACCTAGGTCTAGGGCTTCTTGCTGACTGCCTCCATCCAACTAACGTCAATCAGAGTGCATCACGATGCTGAACTGCCTGGTTTGGTGGTCACATTGGAAAGTGATTGACAGAACTTGGTCAATGCACAGGACTGGACAACCTGAAGTTGGTTATCCTCCAGTGACCAACGAATGTATCATTTCGAAGTATTCTTGATGAATTGACATCGGCTAGAGAGAATTGCCGTGAGGGAGCTCAGACCAGATAACTGTTGCTAAACACTGAAATATTTAAAGACAACAAAGGGATTTTCAGTATTCACGAAGCAGTGATATCAACTAGAGAACCATGAGGATTGGATTTGGACTTACCATGAGACTGGAAAGTACTGAGTTCGATCCCCACGGTTCTCTAGCTGATCTCAATACTTCATAAATATTTAAAGTTACTCTAATGTCTTCGAATATTCTCCTGATGATTTTTCTATCAGTCTGTTTTCTCTAATGACATGAATTCATGAGATTTGTGTAGTGTAATCTGAAGTAATTACCAAAAGTGAACAAATATTGTATCCTTTCTTCATAGTATTAGTTATTCGTTGCACTGTTAAGTATTTCTTTTCTTTGAGTTGAGGTGAAATAAAATTCTCTTAAGCAGTCAGGCCTCGTAGCACGGTTGGTGGAGCATCGGGTCAGTAACTCGGTGGTAGCTGGTTCGAATCCAGCCGTAGTACGAATTTTCATCTCATCACCTAATAACAATACAAGTCTGCCAAACCATAGTCAAAATAATAATCAATAAACCTGAATATCTGTAGGCTTGTTAAATTGAATACATGCCTAAATCGATTGTTCAGGTGAAATATTTTCAGAAAGTGACTAAAATTTTTACCTGAAACTTTCTGTTGGTAACACTGAATGTTTGGCATCAACTGGCATAAAGCTTAGAAATTAGATTCGACTTGAACTGATACACTAAAATGAATTGTTTGTAATGTAGTAAGCATTCATATTCAATAGAAAGACGTTAGACCAGTGTAATCCAACTTCGAATCTGAAGATTATGCTGTCCAGCTATATTAAGTTAACGTAGATCTCATTTTCAACTTTTCAAACTGAATTCTAGTGTAGAGTTCATCCGATTTGATTTTCTGATTACTCTAGAGGGAAACACTCAGTATGAATCGAGATCAACTGGAAAAATGATTAAAACCAGAGTATTTTGGTATTAGTTGCTGGAATTTAACTGAAAGATATCCTTTGACCTAGGTCTTATGCTTTTTGGAACTCGTTAACAAGGTGTATATGCAATCGTGTGAAAACCTATGTTCTTTCAGTGATTTTAACCTGTATCAATCAGTACTAAAGTCAGAGACATATTAACGTATAAAATGTTATTTTTCGGAGTATAGCAGTCATTCAAAAATATGCATAGGAACTCTTAATATTCAAGGATACATGCGTCTTCACTAATTTACAGTAAGTTCTAAAAGAACTGAGAAACAAAAAACATACCGATTAGAATATTAAATGGTCGCTATTGTAGTTTAGGTACTTGTTGTCACTCATAAAGAAAATGTATTTGTAACCTTTCAGCAGAAAATCATGTTCCTACAGAGACTTACAATAGTATCTCCTTCAGTTCCAAAGTCAAGGAACTTACCACTAGGCTTTTCAGTTGTAGAATGAATTCCTTTAAAAATGAACTGTGTACATAAATCGGTTGTCAGATAGCAGTCGGCTCAGTTATCAAGTTGTAATTGTTCAGGACCGACCGAATTCTGTCGACTGAGTTAAAAATGCGTTCAATGCAACACTTCAATTAACTGTATTGTTAGGCTAGACGTTAGATATTGGTCATCAAGGCACCATGCTCTTAAGTCCAGGTTCATGGTCCTAAACAGCTTAGTTGGAAAGTCTGTGAATTCAACATCGACTGACAGTACTTAGAGTTACTCAGAGAACATGTGCTTTCTTATTGATAAATGACCACTATAAAAAAACGTAGAATAAGCAAAGCTTTCTGCAGATCGAAAAGTAATATTTAACAGAGAAATGTAGCGTAATTCTATGGTTTCTAAAAGCTTATTCCTTTCAATAAAACAAAATGAGAATATGCATGTAAAAAATGATAAATTTGTAGGGTTACTTCCAAAGTAGTGAGAAATTAGGTGTTTCCCTTAGCATTTAGCACATAATCTACAGAAATTTTCCGGAGGATTTTTATAATATTCAATAGAAATTTATAGTATATATATCCTTTAACAGCATTATGAAATCATTCTAAATTTGGTACAAGATGTTTCATCCAGTGAGTATTAATTTCTATTTTTAAGTAAAATAAAGTTATTATCTTCAATTAACGAAAGAAATATACGAATGGACAAAGTGATGTCAGAAATCCCACAAGTTCATCTGTAAATCTCATCATCCAGATCAAAGTGATCTAAACACCGGATAGGTATTTCGTTCGTTGTGGATCGAGCTCCTCAAAACTATAGCCGGAAAAATTCAGTTCACACAGCAAAATTGTTCAGACCAACTGAATCTTGCTAGCTGACTTACATGCAGCGCAGTAGTAGTCCTAGTTGTATTGAGCAATGAGAAAAGTCAACTTGAACCTTTCAATTTGTCCAATATTTAATGTAATTAGAAGATGACGTTTATCTGAACAATGTGGTGTATTTGTCCAATACATTGCGAACAGTCTGATCACACATTTACTTTTCAAGTCAGTATATATTAAACTGATGAGCGGGAAGATAAATACAACAATTAACGCAATTTATGATTATTTGTCCCTTGCGTTCCTAGAGGAACATAGGACTTCAGTAGAGTAGCACGTTGCCAGTTCACTCTCTTCTCTGCACTCTCTTCAACCTGGCTCCATCACTAACCATAACTTTTCATTTCTCCCTCACAACATCTCCTCCATGTCACCCTCAGCACTGATGCCCAACTCGTCGTTCCCCATACGCATTCCACTCGACTGCCTGGTCTGGTGCGTGATGCCTCCAAACCGTTTTCTTTCTCAGTGTATATCCAATCCAATCCAATCCAATCCATCTCCACTTTCTTCTGCATATTCGTTGGGTGATAGGTTGTTGTTGGTTGGTTCTTCGCCAGCCAGCCAGCCAGCCAGCCAGCCAGCCAGCCAGCCAGCCAGCCAGCCAGCCAGCCAGCCAGCCAGCCAGCCAGCCAGCCAGCCAGCCAGCCAGCCAGCCAGCCAGCCAGCCAGCCAGCCAGCCAGCCAGCCAGCCAGCCAGCCAGCCAGCCAGCCAGCCAGCCAGCCAGCCAGCCAGCCAGCCAGCCAGCCAGCCAGCCAGCCAGCCAGCCAGCCAGCCAGCCAGCCAGCCAGCCAGCCAGCCAGCCAGCCAGCCAGCCAGCCAGCCAGCCAGCCAGCCAGCCACAGTGAGTTCCTTGTTGTTTATTCTTATTATTCTGGCCATCTGATCTGATCTGATCTGATCTGATCTGATCTGATCTGATCTGATCTGATCTGATCTGATCTGATCTGATCTGATCTGATCTGATCTGATCTTCAGTGCCAGTATCGAGTGAGTGTAGGTGGCGGCAGCTGTTGATATGATGTGTGTGTGTAGTTTGTTGAAAATGCTTTTCATAACACGCCGTCACGTCTCTCAACCATCATACAGAAGCACTGACTGACTGACTGACATAACTGATATTAGTGTTGAAACTCCGAATGTTGTTCACGCTTTATGCTGAATGCAGTGCAGTGCAGTGCAGTGCAGTGCAGTGGAGTAGATCTCTTTTATTGATTTCAGCTTGATGAAGGAAGGCCTGTTTTTCTGTCTTTTCGATCCTGGCTTTGACGTCCTCATCTGTGCCGCCAGTAGTAGGAACAAACTGACACAATAGGGGATTAAAATTAAGCAAGATGAGAACAAACAGGAAGAGTGACATAGTTTATGCTAATTTTGGTAAGAAAACAAAGTTTACCAATATAGTGTAGTGTAAGAATGAATACTTCGACAAACCCTAGCGGAAAACAGAGAACGCTTTAGGCATCTGTATTTCACATCGATTGTTTAAGTGAGTGAGTGAATGAACTAATTAAGCTAAGGAAGTAAGCCCTGTTCAAGTCACTTAGTCTGTTGATGAAACATGGACTGACAAACATCAAAGATCGTAGAATATTTAAACACTTATCATGATCATCCTAAAGTATCAATCTTTTCCATTCTAACAAAACTGAATGTTCATGAAAAGAATAATATTAAAGTTAATCTCTAATGTATAATCATGATAATTAAAAGGAATCAAAACATGACCATGTTTATGAACGTTGTTTTCAAAAGTGATACGGTAGCAGAGATTCTGAAGAATAAGCTGTCCAGATCGCTGAGGAAGACATTCTTCCCAGCGAAGCTAAAGATCAGCTTCTCTAGTAAGCAAGAGGTTCCGGAGTGCGTTAGGGACAAGTTGTCACTTTGGCGTGCCTTAATGTGTGTCTATAAATATACTTGTTCCTATGAAGCTAGTTATATAAGCCGTACAAAGCTCATACTCTACAAACGTATCTTTGAGCACTATCCTGCATGGTTGTCAAGGGGAGAACGTAAATCAATTAACACTTCAATTCTTGAACATTTGGTCAACTCTGGATATACAGCTCGATCAGAGACCTCTTTCAATGTCATCTGTATAGTCAAAGCGAATAGTTCAAAAGCGGTACACATTCAACAGTTGGACACACAAGAACCACTGGTATTTCATCAATTCAAACCTGATCGCTGTGTACAGAAGAAGTATATCCAGTCTCTTATCTTACATTATCATGGTCTTAACACTCACAGTATTTAGAGCTCAGTATAATTAATTCGTTTACTATTATCCGCTTCATTATCACCCTCGTTTCTTTATTTATCTTCTTTACATCTCTTTTGACTCTGAGATAGGAGTGGTTTATTAGACTTGTATTGATACTGGGTGATGACTGAGGGTGAAATGAAAATTTAGACTGCGGCAGGATTCTAACCAAAGACCACCGAGTTTCCCACCCGATTTCCTACTAACTGAACTACGAGGTTCGACCGCTCATCAAATTCTCGTCTCACTGCAATCATGAAGGATTTCGCCCGACTACTATGGGAATTCATGACGCGTTACCATCACTTGATCATATTTACACTGGCTGCCCACCAGTTAGGACTTCTCATACCAATGGGAACGTGAGTGAATTAGAAGGGGGGGGGGAGCATCATACTGATCATCATTTTGACTATATGAGGCAGCCGTGCGTGATTTATCAGCGTAGTATTGATAGTGGGTGATGATCGGAGGGGAAATGAAGATTAGTAGTGCGTAGGGCCGGTAAGTTGGTGGTTGCTGTTTGGATTCCGGCAGCGGTCCAAATCTTCATTTCACTTTCAACCATCACCTAGTATCACTGCTTTAAGTCTGAACATTCACTCTTCGCATTTCACATTTACCAACAATTTTCACCTCATCAAACTCCTAACCTTCCTCTTTATTTCCATTAACTGAGACACTATGGCACAACTACTTTCCATTCTGGATTTCAGTTTCTAGCGCCAATTTAATCATACAATTAAAACCTATTCTTTAGTAGAATATCGCCATACGTTGTGATATATATAAATACGATTGTACAGCTTTAGAAAATGATATCATCAAAAGAGAAAATTCCCTTCTCTGGATTATCTCCTCTTTCCTGCATGACTCGATGGACGCATTTCGTCGTCTAAATCTCATTCCATTTTGAAAATATAGTTATCCCTTACTTGGCCTGAGTTTACGCTGTATAAATGCATTTTATGATCGTAAAAGTTGATGAGAACTTATCGAAAAGAATATCGTCTACTCAGATTCGTTTTAATAATGTCATGGGAATCTTTCAACCATTGAAAATTGAATATTCTTCTCGATAACTTCTTCTTCAGGTCCTTCAGTTACATGTAAACGTTGAGGAATTATACTTCAACAATATTCATATATCGATTATCAGTTTGTTAGTGATATTATGTATGCAGTTGAGGAAGTCAATTCAGAAAAGTTGTGTCAGAATGTTTATGATGGGATCAATTGTTACTGGGATTCAGTGCAAAATAACTGATTATCTAAACGATCACATGACGTGGGCAATACTATAAGGTGATAGTAGAAGAACAGAAATGTGTTTATGGGAGGTGTATGAAAAAGGCTGAGAAAGATAATTTGAGGGATGATGGAATGTTTGTTATATTGGTGGAGTGATGGGATAAGTACAGTAGGGAAATAGAAAATTTGATTACGTGTGTTAGGTTGATTACTGGTTCGTGAGTTACAACATGCTTTCAGATGGATATCATGAAGTTCTAATTAGAAGCTGTGACATGTGGGGTCAGCCAACATGAAGCGGAGCGGGTGTCAACTGAAGACCTTGGGTGGTAGTCTCGCTGTACCGCCAGTTGACAGAAGTAGGGAATTGTTAACACGTTCATCGTGATACCTGAAGGTCCGGAATTCCATTGCTAGCCAGGTCATAGGTGTGTACTGTCAAGGAGTCCCAAACCAGTACGAAGCAGCTATCCATTGCTCCCAGATTTTCAATAGTTCCCCAATTGATGTCAGTCCATGATGAATACTGTCTCTACATTAAAATCCCCATTTATCTAAAAAATATATAAATATTATTTTAAAGTTTTGGATAATGATGTCGTCACAAAAGAATTTTTTCTCTAGATTGTCTCTTTCCTACAGAACCATATGTTTGTGCTTTCACTTCCTTTTATCTAGCTTTAACTTTGAATATAGAATTATAAAAGCAAGTAAGTCACTATGATACCACTGATATTTACAAGAATTATCAACAAATAAATCAGTTTCTTTAGCACGGTGAACACATTCCTTTCTTTCCTTCTACCCTGTTTTTATTGATACTACTCTGTTTTATAAATATTTTGAACAATCACATGGTAACTATGTTTAATAATGATGGGCATGGTAACTGGTTGCTGAACATTGAACAATGAAAAATACTTCTGTTTTCAGCTAAATCCCATTAGTTGTTTTGTTTTGTGTTGCTGATGTTGTTGTTGTTGTGTACTTTTCTGCGATGTACATGCAAACATACAAGTTCATCTCTTTGTTATCATCATAGCTTAAAATACTTTTTGATAAGATCTCATTGTTTTTAAACACATGAGATATACCTTGTCTAGTATTGCACTGTCACTTAAAATGATGGCCTTTTGATTTTATAAGGAACATAAATCGACGCTGGAAAATCTCACTAATATAAACGTGTCATATGTTGGCAGTCAGTCGGTAATGCTGAACACTAAGAAGTAAACAGGTACATCGACTACTTGTTGTAGACTAGTTCGTGTATAGACTTCAGTCCTATAGCAGGTCAATCACAGTATTGTTAGGTTTAACATAATACATAAAGAAGCTGAAACTATCTGGTATAACTGATATTTTACAAATTACTAGTCCCTGTATTCCATTCATTCTTTCTTATTGTCCCTCCTTAATGTTTCCTGGTCTACTTTGAAAGCCGTCAGTAGTATAAGTGCTGTGCCTCTAACCCAAATGAATAACACTGTAGTCAATAAAAATTTAAATCCAAGCAGGCAACCAGCTACAGTCATTTTTTTCGAGTACTGAGTATCCTCTTTGTCCACTTCTCTCTCCTTGTATTTCCTCAGGGAGGATAAGAAGAAATTACATAAGACTGTAGACTCGTACCACTGTCCATTACCTAGCACTGATCTTATGGGAGGAAAAGAGTGTTGGGATAGAACTCACTTATCAACTCTGCAGAAATAAATAATCAATCTTTCCAATATTTTAACCATCAATGTATAATTTTTCTCATTACTAATATTACTCATATAATTCAAATTACTATGATTAACATTATTCAAAACTTTGAAGAGGAGTATATATACTTACACTGACTGATGATTGAGGGTAAGATGAAAATCTGGACCGCGGCCGGCCAAATTACGGCTATCTTAGACAGTCAAATCATAAAAAATATATATTTATTGCAATATTACGTGCTGAGAATTCCGATTCAAAACAAAAATTATTTGGAATGAAGCGATTATTATTATTGTTATTACCATAACTTGTTTGGTAGCGGTTAGTAGAGAAATCCAGGATACGCGTTTCGTCCCATCTTTGGACTCGCCAGCTGTATGTCCCTGCACCCTAGTGAGTGGTGTTGTTCCTCCTGAGACTAGAACCTTTTACCGACCGCTTCAAACACTAAGACGTTATCCTCTAGGACACAGAGGCACGATAGCCACCACTTGTACAACGGGTATTAGTCATTACTATTTGCTGATATGCTTGTAATTCTCCGTTGTTATAGTGGATTGAATTGTTTGATCTCTGTTGGCATATAGACACCTATGCGGATGCCTCGTTATTACTTTTAATTGTAAAGTTTTTGATTCGGGGACTGAGTGACTTAGATTCGAATCACCAAGTGGACACCAGTTTCATGTTGAGTGACTCCCTGAAGGTTACACTGAAATATACTGTACCGTAGTGTCACATCACCTTTCTTAATGAGGCATATTACGAAACTTAGCTTTGATCAGTGCTAAGCGCTAGGGATTAGACAGTAAAACTGCTTATTCACTAGTGAAGAATTTGTGGTTCACATGAATGAAGTAAGATGTTTCCCGTTGGATATTCTAGTAAAAGTGAGTTCTGAATGCTTCTTTGAAGTTAAACAGATGAATAAACTCAGTCACATAGCAACTGAAACAGATAACACCTGTGACTTCCGTCTTCAGCATCATTAAACAGATGGTTTTTTGATGACTATTACAATTTCCTCAAATACAAGATATTCTATCATTAAATCCTGTTCGACTAGTTGAACCCAGACAACATTTCAGGGGAATTTTGTTTTGCTTGCTTCACCACTCACAATAATAGATACGTTTGTTGTCAATCATATTAGGAATTTTTAATTATTTAGTCGAAGCTAGGTCTACTGATTATTGTCATAATGTTGTTTAGGACTTATAGCGTCCAAATGTTTATTCCAGTCAGAATGAAAACAGTTTCCTAAGTGGTTAGGAAAAATCGAAGGGAGGCCCTGACCGTCCACAAGGAATATCTGCAACTTCGAGAGAACTGATATCCACTGTGAGATAGAGAAGTGTATCATACGGTGCTTCAGTCAAGGACATTATCACTGAGATATTTGGATAACGACTGACCCTAATAAACTGATCGGTCACTGACAAGTGACCAATTCCATGTTGTCCAGTGCTGACCGAATTCTTTCCACTATTCTGCAGTGTGGTTACCAGTCTATGAGTTTCAATATAACGATATGCTTTGATTGAAGTTAGTCGGTTGGACTGATGTGATTCGACTGATATCTAGAACTGGATAACACGAAACTGATCACTCTTCAGTGTAAGAAAATCGGCTTATAACAACACAGATTGAATCAAAGTTGAATGGTAAGAATTCACTTTTAAATGACTTGAAGTGAATTCACAATTTCTGAAGATTTCTATCTACTACAAAACATCCTAGCATAAATTTCAGCTGAAACTCAAATCTGGATAAATTAATTAGAAGACGTAGACTATCTGAAAAATGTGATATATTTCCGTTATAGATTTCGAACAATCTGATCACACATTTACTTGTCACAAGGTAATTATATATGAAAACTGAAAGCGAGGGAAGGATAAATATGACATAAAGGAATTCACTAATAAGAAAGATAATGAAGGGAAAAAAGATAAGATATGAAGACGGCCTTGGTAATATGATAAAATAAGCATTACTAGGGTAGGCTTAGAGTAAGGACAAACTGATTTTGCACACACAATTGGGGTTGAATTGGTCCATGGCTAGCGCTTCAACAAATCTAAGTTTTGCCCCTGACAATTTCTGTACAAAATTGTAAAGGCTGTTTCAATATCAATCCTGTAACCTTTATCAATGATATATTTTTCAATGGATGTGGATGATGACTGTCTGTCACTTTCACTCATCGATGTTTGTGAAACCAGCTGCTTTTTGTAGCCATTTTGGTACATGTTCCCCTACCCTCAATTACATATCATGATTAGTCCTCCCTATGTATGTTTGTCCATACATACATGTAAATTTATAAACGCAGGAGGATGTGATGCAATCGTTTATACAGCGTTGAGGTTTATATTGCAGCGGGTATTAGGTGTTTTCAACTATGATAAGCTTAGCTGCATAGTAGGTTTTGCTAACTGTAGACATTAACTTTCGTTCGAATATTATACCATTAGATTCTCCTCTGTATGGTAACGGGGTGTAAACGTGTTTCTTCGACACAGAGTACAGACTGAGTTTCAACCTTGGCTGGGTTTTGCAGTGGTTTATGAACTTCAATGGATATCCATTTTCCTATAATGTTTCGGTGAGTATTTTGATGTCATCATTCACTGAGTCTTCTGTACAAATATGCTGGATCATTTTAAATAGGCAGGTTACTAAACCTGGCTTGTATTGGGTTGGACAAAAGCTATGGAAACTTAAGTACTGAAATGTCCAATTGTTTTCCTGTAAACCGACCTTTTTATTAAACCATCGGTCCCACGACTTAGAAGTATATCTAAGAAGGGCAGACAGTTTTCTTTCTCTTCTTCACATGTTAAACTTATGTCGTTTTGCACAATGTTAAGTCTTTCCAACAAGCATGTCGCATCTTCATGCTTGCCACATATCACAATTATATCATCAACATATTTTTTTATAGAGCGTAACTTTACTGATGAGATCACCAATCAGCCCTTCAATGTGTGAAATATCAGCTAGCAGTAGTCCTGAAGGGACTTACCATGGCCACACCATCAATTTGTCGAAAATGTTCACCATCAAATGTGAACTATGTCAGTAAACAATAATAGCATCTCTTTCAAACAAGTTGAAGGGATAGAGAAAGAAAGATTACTGGAAGATATGTGGTCACAAAGAATGTCAATGGTTTTAATAAGGGGGTACGTTAGTAAATAACGGATTGACACCAAAGGAATACAACCTCTTAACTTTGATTTTAATATCACTGAGATAATTAACAAGTTCAGAAGTATCTTTTAAAGAAAACTTACATAATTCATTTCGAATAGGAATTAAAGTTTTTGCTAACCATTTCGCCAATTTATGTGTAGGTGAACGGAGCATACAGAGTATGGGATGTAAAGGAATGTCAGTTTTATGAATTTTAGGAAATCCATACAAATTAGGTAGCTCAGATCCTATTGGTTTGAAAGAGGTAAATTCTTCCTTGTTGATAACATTGATACTCAAGAATTTTACTAGACTAGCACAAATATATCATATTTTTAAGGTAATCTACTTTTTCTAATTACTTTATCCAAATTCATAAAAGGGAATAATTGCTAGAAACTCAAATTGTTATCAGTGATCTGTTTAACAAGCAATATTTGATTATAAGGTTGAAGTCTAAATAAATTTACCTAGTCACACTTCCGAAGAAGGGAGACCTAAGTCTTTTCAAGAACAAAATCTGGCGCGGAATCATGCTCCACTCCTGTCCACCCCAAGCAACATACTACGTCGCATCATCCTGGAGTGATTAAAAATGCTCTTGATTCAAAATTACAACCCGAACAGGCTGGCTGGCTGGCTGACTTCGGGAAGAACAAATCATGTCCGCATCAAATTGCAACGCTGCGCTACGCAGCACCATAGAACAGAGGATAGAATGACAGTCAACTCTCCACCTCTCCACCACCGGAAAAGGCCTTCCACAGCGTCGACCGAGAAGCAAATTGGCAGGGAACTGCTTCAACACTACGGTTTTAGTACCATAAACCCTTATCAACCTCATTCAACAGCTATATGCAATGCTATGTGTTGGTAAATGCCAAGTGATTGACAATGCAAAGCTCAGTGATGACTTTGAAGTGAAAACAGGGAACAGGAGTTGGACAAGGTTGCCTACTATCGCCGATGATCTTCCTAACTTTGGTCGACTCGACAACTATGAGGAGCTGCGAGAAGATGGACATACGTTGGCTGGACCGCTGCTATGAAAAGACCACAGAAGAAGATTTAGATTTCGCCGATGATGATTTATGTCTGATGTCTTGTGGCACAAACCCGAAGATCTGCAAGCGAAAACCAACAAGCTGGCAGAAAAGATAGTGAAGACTAAACTTCAAGTGAATGTAGATAAGGCAGAGGTGATGGAGATACCCAACCAACAACAACAACGACAAGCCTCGATCACCATAAACGGGAGAAACCTAAAGGAAGTAGTCTCTTTCACCTACCTAGGCAGCATCATTTCAACTATAGATGGCACAGATGAGGACGTCAAAACCAGAATGGGAATGACAGCAGGACAGGCTTTCATTAACCCGAAATCAGTATGGAGATCTACTCCACTGCACTGCACTGCACTGCACTGCATTCAGCATAAAGCGTGAACAACATCCGGAGTTTCAACACTAATATCAGTCAGTCAGTCAGTCAGTCAGTCAGTCAGTCAGTCAGTCAGTCAGTCAGTCAGTCAGTCAGTCAGTCAGTTAGTCAGTCAGTCAGTCAGTCAGTCAGTCAGTCAGTCAGTCAGTCAGTCAGTCAGTCAGTCAGTCAGTCAGTGCTTCTGTATGATGGTTGAGAGACGTGACGGCGTGTTACGAAAAGCATTTCCAATAAACTACACACACACACACACATCATATCAACAGCTGCCGCCACCTACACTCACTCGATACTGACACTGAAGATCAGATCAGATGGCCAGAATAATAAGAATAAACAACAAGGAACTCACTGTGGCTGGCTGGCTGGCGAAGAACCAACCAACAACAACCTATCACCCAACGAATATGCAGAAGAAAGTGGAGATGGATTGGATTGGATTGGATTGGATATACACTGAGAAAGAAAACGGTTTGGAGGCATCACGCACCAGACCAGGCAGTCGAGTGGAATGCGTATGGGGAACGACGAGTTGGGCATCAGTGCTGAGGGTGACATGGAGGAGATGTTGTGAGGGAGAAATGAAAGGTTATGGTTAGTGATGGAGCCAGGTTGAAAAGAGTGCAGAGAAGAGAGTGAACTGGCAACGTGCTACTGTACTGAAGTCCTATGTTCCACTCGGAACGCAAGGGACAAATAATAATAATAATAATAATAATAATAATAGTAATAGACTACGCATATAACTTCTCTTAGTGAGACGGATCATTTCACATCTTCATTCAAATCTTATAACACACAGGATGATGTTATCAAGAAGGATTTTCAGAAACTTCTGATCCAATCAATAACTTTGTAGATCAGTGTCTTTTGAATAATAAAAGTGCTGGAAGCATATCTTTTACATTGTTCCTCAACACGATAGTCAGTAGATTTTCAAACATTCCATGTTGACTATTCTTTAAAAAACTCATCTCGTTAAGATAGAAAAAAATTGGTACAGAATTCAAAATGATAAAATAATAAAGTTGTATATTAAAATGGATTGGTTGAGAATGTAATTTTTCTAGATGTTTTTTGAAGACATTTATACTTTCTCCACTGACCGAATGTTGATGACTTGAAAGTAATGCATGAATTGCAAGCTAAATGAGTTGAACCAGGTATATAAGCCGTTGATAATTGATTGTATGCTCTTTCGTATAAGATTAACACTTATCTAGGTCTATAAATCATTAACTTGAACCCATATTTCAGACAATTTTTCTCTCTAGTTCAATATACTACTGAATTATGTTATTGGTTGAGAAAATAATTTTAATTTGCAGAGAAGGTATATCACATACATTCATGCAGTACTTGCGCCAACAGTTATTCTGATAAATCAGTGTTAAAGCTTGTGGAGAACTAAATGGGTTCAAATAGGTTTTCATCAAGGATAGATATCAGTCAGAGTGCTGTTGAAAACTTGAAGACAGTGGACACCTGTCTCATTTTCTTTTGGAACTCTTCAAACTGACTGACTGACAAAATCAACGTAAAACCTCACACTTAGGTACATCGGTTCAAGATGAATCACTTTACAGTAGCATACAAAGAACAGGTGGATAGGAAAAGAGTCACATAAAAGAAGATGACGAAGTGTGAGACAATAAACAACCTGAAGATAGAGGTTAGTGCGAATATTCAGATCTTAGAAGACGTCGAAGAGTGAATACATTTGCGCCATTGTAACCAATTTACAGCTATCACCAAGAGTTCTAAACCACTGATTCATTTCTTCTTGGGGATCCCAAAAAGGCATTCTGCATCTCCTCACACGACTCATACAAGTGCCATATCTGGCCATCCTGAACAGTCTTATAACCTAATTCAGCTGCCCCCACCATCATGGCCCGTTGAGGTAGGCGGTGGCTCAGCATGCACGGTACATGTCCCAGCCATCTTAGTCGACTAAGTTTCACAACCTTATCAGTGGACTTCCCCGTCTTGTATAGTACCCTTCACCTAACCTAAACACTGCTCAAGCTGCAATTCCCCAAAGTGTGCACCACTCCATGAAGGATCTACCCTTCATTAATGAGTTTCTTTGAGAAGAAATTCCCCGTTCTAGCAGGAAACCAAATTCTGTGAAGTTAATCAAGTCAGGTGCAAGAAAAAATACTCACCAGTAACACAACGACATTCTCGCTATGTCATAAATCAACAGAAGTGGAAAAATGTTGGCCACTGGATTTTAACCCACTGGGTGAATGATAATATGCTAACTGTGTGACCTGGAAATGTTGAGTTCAGTCTCTTCTATGTTTTGTGTGCTGTGAATCTGAAAATCAGGCCGAAAACAACTGTCCAGTGCTCTGGTAATATTAGAAGAGAACACACCACATTAGTAAAGTCTTAGAATTGTTCATATGAAGGATGACAATGCGACTGAATAAGCCACAGATATTGTATAAAGAGTGCTCAAACCAAGTTAGGTGGAGAGGGTTTCAAGCTTATATCCTACTGACTTACAGCTGCCAACCTAGGCCAATTAGTCGCAACTCCAAAAACGCAGAGTATTAGAGTTAAGCTATTTAAATATTACTGTAGAGTGGGAAATAGCATACTTAATTATACTACTATGTTATTTTTGGTTGGAATTCATCACGGACTGACATGAGTTCGAGGAAATTTGGAAACACCATCGGCTTTATGTGAAAAATCCAATATTTAGTCTCAGTTTGTTTGAATTAGCCATTGACTAGCTAATTCCTGAAACAGGTAATCACTTCCATGAGTTCTTTACAGTCTAATCTAGTTTGTCCCAACTGCTAACAACTATTCATATCCCTTAGTATTATATTTTCGGCCGGCTTTTACAATTAGATGAGAAAGACATGACTTACCCTAATTTTCTCTGATCACAATAGTATTAAAGCTATATATCTAGGATTTTCTTTAAGTATTTACGGATAATCTGATATCTACTTGGTTATTAATGCCATTCGAAATCGTCTGCCACTGGTTTCATTCATATTAAGTTCAATATAGGCTTGTAGGTAATACTCTACTGCATGAACTTCAAATACTACTCAAAAAGTAGTATTTCATACTGGAGTTTTAGCAATATTTTAAAGTTTTATGTCTTGTAATATACTGTTAAGCGTCTAACCACTCCTGCCTTAATCATTCACCTTAATTATTTCCATAAACTGGTATGACTCAGAGCTAAATCGTTATCCTATTTTGCGTAGTACTGACCTTGCAGATTACTATTCTAATAATCTGCTGGATATTCAGTATCGTCATGAGTTTATGGTACAGTAAAAACGTTCATGAGGTGATAGAGTGTTTTTTTTCTTCGCACAGTTGTATAATTATTACTAGATACCATAAGTGGTAGAATTAAAATTAACCTCATATTATTGTAATATAGACTGACCCAAACATCATGCATTCCTTTAAAAAATGATTACTGCTTTGTGCCAGAAGATGTTACAATTATTTTTTAATTGGTAACCATCATTTTGACTATCTGAGATAGACTTGGTTTAGCAGACCAGTATTGTTACTGGGTTATGACTGAAGGTGAAATGAAAATATGGACCGTGAACGGATTCGAATCACTGACCTTCGGTTTTCCAACCTGATGCTCCACAAAGTGACCTACGACATCTGACTGCTGACCAGATTTTTATTTCACTTCAATCACCAAGAGTTTTGCCGGACCACCATGTGAATTTGAGACGCGTTACTACCGCTTGATCGTATTTACACCGGCTGTCTGGTCAGGGAACCCGGTAATCGCGGGTTGGAATCCAGTGGCGGTCAAAATTTTCATCTCACCTTCAGTCAGCACCCAGCATCACACTAGTCTGCCAAACAGTGTACGGCTATCTCGGATGGTCAAAATCATAATCAATATGATGCTCCCCCTCCCTAATTCATTTACAGTTCGACTGGGATGGGAAGTCCTGACTAGTGGACAACCACTGTGAATACAATCAGGTGATAGTAACGCATCACAAATTCATATGGTAGTCTGGCAAAACCCTGCCTTGTGATTGAAGTGAGATGAGAATCTGGTGAGCAGTCGGACCTCGTAGCTGATTTGGTAGAGCATCGAGTCAGAAACCGGTGGTCGCTGGTTGGAATCCGCCTGCAGTCCAAATTTTCATTTCACCTTCAATCAACATTGAGTATCAACTGGTAACCAGTTGATTGGCTACCTAACAAGCGTGGGTCAATCAAATTATTATCGTATGGGACGTTTTTCTTTTCATAAATAAATAAATAAATTCAAATAATGTATTCTATTGGTAAATCGACAGTCTTATGCCCTATATCGTACCAAATTTGCGTTCTCTTACTCAGGTCTATCAGTGGGGCTTGATAACTATATCAATGTGTAATTCCTGTTTGAAGATGAGATCACGGTGGTTTGGAGAATTCGACTCTGTGAGCTGAATCAGTTCAGGTAAATCAATGATAAAGTCGACCCCAAAACTAGTGAAACGGCTCTCCGACTGCCAGTATCTTTCACCTCGTTCGTTTTCTCATAACAGCTGGTATTACTTTTGTTGTTCTAAGAAATAGACATGTATCAATGAAGAAGTAATATTTCTTTTCAACTACTTCATTATCAAGCTGTACAGTTGTATTTATACTCATTAAAGTGACTGATAATTGTACTAAAAGTTACTCAATCAATATACAAAAAAATATACAGTTGGCTTTGGCGGTGGTATTTGTTCAAGTGGAACATCTAGAAAATGGGTCATTGAAAAAGGAACGAATTGATTGATAACAAGTGGTGAGATAAGAGATACATGTCAAAAAAACTGTAAAACGGTGATAATTTAGCTGGACCATGCAAAATGGGTCAATGAATAAGGAATGAATTGATAGTAAATAGTGAAATATAGGTCAAATGTTATCAATCAAGTGGAAATCGGTGATAAAGATGATGATAATAAAAGAGAAGTATGCCAAAGTGAAGTGAAATGAAATTGACAAAATGAGCAAAATGAATTGTTAAGGCCATGGTAGAGAAAGTGGTTTCACAAAGCGTTTTTAAATGCAAAGTTTCAGTTTTTATTCATGTATAGCTAATGCTTCAGCTGTGCATAAGTGGTCGAAACGCAAACTTTTTGGAGTAGTTCAATTTAACTTTGTAAATTATTTTAAAGGATGAATCTTAAGGGTGCAGAATGACCTAATTCAACAAGGTATTCCTCTGCTTCTCTTTGGTAAGCCAAACTGGGTAATGCTTAGCAACAGGTGTCCGGAGGGCCCGCTTACAACTTTTTAGTGAAATTATCAGTCACTTTAATGAGTATAAATACTACTGTACAGCTTGATAATGAAGTCATTAAAAAAAATATTTCTTCTTCACTGATACATGTCTTGTTCTTATTCATGAATGAATGTTTATATTTCATCAGTTCTAAGAACTCTCATTTTAGTTTTTTCTAACTTTACTAATATGAAATATGACAGCTGAAACCGATCTGCATTGTTTCATTCATATAATATTTTTACGCATCTCTCTGTTTACTGTAGGATTAACCAACGGTCAATTCATGAGGTCCTACCAGATATTTAGTGCATTCAGTGACGTTTCATATCATACTGAAGTCTCATTTCGTAAGTCTAGTGAAATAAAGTTTCAGAAAGTCTATGATCTTCAAATAAAGTGTAAGCTTTAGCTTAATGCCTTGAAATAAAGTGATATTGTTGAAAAAAAATGTTCACATCTATGGCTGTTCATCATTTTTCCCCATGTATCTGACAAAAACAGAGAAATTGAAAAAACAACCTACCCAGATTTTGCATGAAAAGAAGAATGAATTGGTCATCAACACTAAATTATTTGGGTAACTAAGGTACATTTAGTCATGTATTAACTCGCATTTATGACTTTCCGAAAATATACAAAGAGAATATTTTATTACGTTCAATTTCTAGTGTCATCTAATCACCATACCATGCGTTAACTAAGTGGCTGTTCGATACCTTTAACCAACCCCGAAATAGCCATATACTAATATTGTCCTGGTTTTCTTCGAATTTTTTTTGACTCAATAATTAGTGTCGGTGTGTCCAATAAGTGAACGGCTTCTCTGGATGTAACTTCTTATTTTTTTATTGTTTCATTTATGGAAGCAATCTGCCTTCCCCATGTCTCCCCTTAGAATAATAATTTCAACATCGGTATACCAAAAGATTATTCAAAAGAACTGCTTCTGAGATGTATTTATAACGTTCAGTTTAAACCTAATGATGGAATGTACAAAACAAGGACGACATGGCAATGAAGTCAATACTTGGACTTCGACAGGCTGATTACTTCGTGGTAAATTTGAGAGGATTGTTTCGAACTTAGAACTGACCCTTTTGACTTGAATAAGAGAGATATGGAAGATAATATACTATGCTGCTATACTGTAGTATACTACTATAGTATGCTATTTGACGAAAATGCGGATATTCGGGCTACAGTTCTGAAATTGACAAACTACCCCTTGTTGTCCAACTTCAAGTCAGAATTCTGTAACAACCTGAAGTTTCGTTTCCTGGATATTCTGTCAAAAAGAAGGCCAGGCTATTTGGTTCAAAGACCAGTCTACAGAAGGACGACATAAACAGAGAAATGCATAAATTTTCTTAACTAGACTTTGTTGAGCATAAGAATTTAAATAGATGGCAATGGATGATGAAATGAATAGGCTTCGACAGATCATCATCATCAATATCAAAATACAGCCAGGCACTACTGCTTAACAGTCCGAGTTGCCACACCTCATATCAGTACACCAAGTAAAAAGGTAGTAAGGTGCAAGGTGAAGAAAAGGAAATTTAGTCGAAAGAAATATAAAGTACGAGAAGAAAGGAAGGAAGAATGACAAAATGGTGAGATTCGGTATAGTGTTAAGATGAGGATAATATGTGTATATATCTGCGCCACTCACATCGGTTCTGGGTCATATCCCCTAGAGTCTCCAGCCACTGGTTCCTCTTGTCCCTCGGACCACTTCGACAGGTGCTTATGCAGAACGGATAGTTACCCAGGTTCATTGATAAATAAAGGAAGTCAGATATCATACCGAGTAGATTCATCTAATTCACAAGAAAACCTTATTTATGAATGTTGAAATGCTGAAAATTTGGCTATTTATATATCTGGGAAGAAAACTAGTCGTTTTGAAGTATGCTTAGAATAGTTTTTCTTACAAGCTTGTGATGCATCAAAGTGAAGAAAGCTTAGACACTAAAAAAGACCACTTCTTCGCCTTTACATATTTCTATATCTTTGGTTTGTGGATTGAGTTAGTGTATTTGTTGATTTATTGATAAGGTAGGTACATTTTTCTGCTAAGTTCTCTGATTAGTTGCACCTGTTTGACCAGTTGTTTCACTTATGTGAATTCCAACTCTTCATGATTCCGTAGAATTGTGAAAGTTTCTGTTCATTTGATTTCGTTCTTTACTTATCCGTCTTGTTTATTTATGCTTTTTGGGAAACTTGGTCTAAAATTTTTCCAGTTTTATGGTCTAGATTTTTTAGTTGCGTTGGATTTCAGTTTTCCATATGTTACTAATTCTTCAAGTAGTTCTGTTGCCTTTTTGATATACACTGTTCCGCTTAGTACAACAGTTGTCCGTCTTGTGCAAGCAATAAGACCCAATCAACAGAAAAGAAGTGACAAAGGTATTCTACCAGTCACTTGCCATAGGTTTGGGTATTGCTGCGTTTGAACAGTCCAGTAGACCAATCCTACGATGCCTGCGCAAGCACAAGCTACATGTTAAACGTTATGATATAAAGTTTCTCATCTGGATTTACCGTGACAACAGTACTACGCGCTCTCCTGGAACAACTCTGAAATACTTGAACTTACAAACTCGAGAGCAACCTAAGAAATTTTGGAGGCCTGGCACCCAATTAGATTACCGATAAATCCCCTTGCATACGGAGACACAATATACAAGCCTATTCATAAGAAATCAGTGATAGGGATCAACCAGTATGCATGCAAGGAATCCTTCAACACAGCTGAAAGGATCGCCAATCACTTTGATCAAGACTAGTCACATATACTTAAACAAAGTCCTGCGCTTGACCAGTCTTTGAAAAAGGAAGTCATTCTCTATCGAAACCTAACCAATCAGGAATTCTATAGAAAGTCCCCATCAACCAGCCAATATAAAGCATCTCTACTCCAATGCAGAAGAATCATCCTATCACCTGAAAATTCCCCCCATCGCCTCAAGCAAACAAAAAGGTTCAGGCAGTTATCATGAAGAACTGCAAGCGAACGAGAGAAGTCAACCACTCAAATATTTGCGCACCTCTCTGAGAAAACTATAGGCCAGAATTCAGTCAATCAAATTCAGTATGCGTCCACATACTCATCAAGTGACCAATCAGCTTAGATTCAAGCAAAGTAGCACATTATAAATATCCATACAAAACCAAATACTTCACTTTCTTGTGAGTTTGATGCACCGATGATAGTAATATAATTTAACTGAAGGAGTAATTCTAAAGGTGTAGTTGTAACTGTCTTGTACAACTTCATAATAGGGGTAGGACTTCTGATAGCCCAGATCACAACAGACATATTTGTGGAAAGTAGGGGAACGCATCGGTTTAGCAATATTTCAACTCTGCAAAATGTTTAATGAAAAGGTATGTGAATGACCGGTTCACTAATTATAGAGAGTCACACATACTACCCTGGTGTGATTGTCTGAAATATCGCTAGCTGGTAGACTGACCTACTTATTTGGGGATGAAGATCATTGTTTACCTGATACTTCGGTCACAATAGGAATTAAACTAGTAGACTGTGGATCACTGGTATGATATTACCTCAACTGCTAATCTGGGTTTAATTTTGCCTTACTGACTGACCGTTTCACTCAGCTGTCTAATGTAGATCGATTTAAGTGGGAACAAGATGATATCACTCGGAAGTTAATGAAATGAACGGCGAACGGTTAAATTTATTTTATTCATCTCATAGGTTAGACAAACATGTGTGATTACTATAACATTGAGATATATTCAGTCTGATACCTGATTTGGCAGAGTATCAAGACAGGAATTCAAAGTGATTTATTCGTTTCCTGTTGTTACTCCCGTTTCCAGTGAAAACATAAAAATCGCCCTTGTATAGACAACTCTCTAGTAAGACTAGGCAATAACTTATGAATGCTAAAAATTCCCGCAGCCTAGATCAAAAGATGGCATATAAGCGACCAGAACTGTCTTTATTTAGCTTTAACCATGCTCTGATATATATATATATATATATATATATATATATATATATATATATATATATATATATATTAAGCAACAAGGAGCTCTGGGAACGAACCAACCAACAGCCTATCACGCAACAAATATGCAGGAGGAAATGGAGATGGATTGGGCATGCACTGAGAAGGCCGACTGAGGACATCATGCGTCAGGCCAGTTGCTCGAGTGGAATCCCCATGGGAAGCGACGAGTTGGACGTCCGAGGGTGATATGGAGGAGGTTGTGCGAGGAAGAAATGAGAGGTTGTGGGCTGTCGTGGAACCAGGTTCAAAAGATCTCAGAGAACAGAGGTCACTGGAGACGTGCTACTGAAGCCCTATGTTCCACTAGGAACCCAAGGGACTAATAATAATAATAATAATTATATATATATATATATATATATATATATATATATATATATATATATATATATATATATGGTTTTTCTTTTGAACTGTGGTAACACGGTAATGAAGTATGTGAATACTAAGTAACCAGAAAGTAATAATATTTATCCTGGTGATGATAAAAATAATGAGAACAGCATGGTATCGCAGACATTTAAAAATCATTGTAGGTCAAAACTTAGAAAAAGAAAAATTGTAGAATGCCAAAAAATGAAGTATGCAGATATTCAAACTATAAGCAAATGAGACGTGTATATGGAAGAGGTGAAAAAAGAAAAGAGGTTGAGGTCAACCAGGGTCGATTTGAATAACAGACCACAAAAGCTTAACTAAATCAAGATTAGTAGATTCTAATAAGATAAGAAATTTTATAGAACATCTTGGTCATAGCTATGAATGCAACTTCACACGATCACATAATCGAGTGAGATCCAGTAATCATATTCAAAACTCATTTAGTTGGGTGGAGGGAGAGAGAGAATGATAACAGTAATCTCCGTCTATCGAATCAACACCAAATACACGGAATAGAAATGATTGTGCATCTGTTCTAGAAATCCGGTAAATTCTACTACCCTTGTCATCACAAAGGAGGAGAGAAGATTAGAAGTATATAAAGCATGTTTCAGAGTTGTGGAGTTAGTTATCTGATATGAGTCTGGACAATAAATTGTGTTGGGAAACGTTATTTAGTAAATGATACTGTTTCACTTTAGTAGATTTCTAATAAACAAACTAAAATGGAATTATAATCTATCAGCGTCCAAGCTTTACTGCTTTTTTAAAGAGTCGTACAAACGTTTCCTATGCACAAAGACTAAGGTTGCTTCCCCTAATTCCTATAATCTTAGCTGTATGAAATATGCAAATAAGAATTATATTCGAAAGTTTTTTTAGAATGTGACAAATGATTTTGTACGCTTTGGTCTTATCTATTTCATGACCACTATCAACTAAATGAGAGAGAAATGAACTTCATGTTAACTTGACTTTCCAATTCCTAACCACGAGGGAAAAGACTAAGTTACATGTTTGTTTTACCGTTTCTATGTTTGGAGAAAGCTATATCGTGTGTATCTGAAGATATGCTATAATTTAATAGCATTTATTTTTACCTACTAAAGTTTACGGGATCATACTTCTCTTTCTTAATGCTGGGTGATGATGAATGAGGGTGAATTGGAAGTTTGGATTGCAGCAGCATTCGAACCAACAGTTCCCAGTCTACCCGGTTGGTGACCAACCCACTGAACAATAAGGCTCACTTTAAACCCAATTGGTTTCACCCAACTGGAAAACCTTCATCACACAGTATGAACAATACAAGTTCGTCTGTTCCAGAAAGTCAAACTGAACATCGGTTAGGGTTAGGAACAAAACTGTTATACATCATGAAGACTGAATACAACTGACCTAAAGATTAACTGAAAAGAAGGGGATTACTTTCATATTATTCCACCTGAATACTTCTTTTGTCTGTTCAATGTTCTAGTTCTTAAGAAATAATAAAGGTTGAAGGTGAATGTAACTTTTAAAACTAGTATACTGAATATTAAAAATACACAAATGAAATATTTCTTTGTTCTTTTGATAGTCATACCGCATTTATTTTATGAGTATATATACATACAACACATCACTATGGGGTACCTTTTCAAGTGTCTACAATAAAATAGACAAATATTATTGCATACCTCTAAATGGTGTAATCACTAACTTTATTTCTACTTAAAATTAAGTAAAATAGAGGAACATATATCCGACATACCATACATACTATACAGATTTACTGAGATAAGGTCAATGTGAATTCCCTATTCACTTACCTCTCTTAATCAAAGAATATGTTTTTAAGATTCTACTCCTGACAAGATTATTGTTTTTGATGGAAATAATAATTTAAATAAAGTTTTATAAGTGAATAGTATACCTATCCATTTACAGATAATACACATTTGAAGATAAAGCTAAGAATGTTTACTGCATGACTGAAACAGCATGCGAAGCAACGATATGTGATTAATACACTGAGGTATTTCATCAGCTTCTCAACCAAACCATTAGTAATATAGTGAACCAAGCACTGGTTACCAATAATGGTCCTTTCAATGTGCATTCATGAGTTTAACTGCTCCTATGCATGTAGGAACTCTGGAAACGAACCAACCAAGAACCAATTACCCAACAAATATGCAGAAGAAAGTGGAGATAGATTGGGCGTACACTGAGAAGGCCGACTGGGGGACATTATGCGTCAGGCCATCGAGTGGAACCCAGGCGGGAAACGATGAGTTGAGCGTCTGAGCAAGAGTGATATAGAGGAGATCATGTAAGGGAGAAGCGAAAGCTTGCGGGCAGTCGTGGTGCCAGGTTGAAAAGACTGCAGAGAAGAGAGTGAAATGGAGGCACGCTACTGAAGCGGTATGTTCCACTAGAAACCCAAGGGAAAAAAAATAATAATAAGTCCAAGTAGTTACATAGGCATTAATCAAAGGGCTCTATCAATGAGCACTCATGAACATATACCAGGTTGGTTAGGGAGACGAGTGACCAAGTGCTTTAACAGTGCAGTTCTTTCTCATTTAGTGGATAGTAAACATCGAGCCGAGTTAGAACACGCCTTCTCTGTGATGTATCGAGCCTTTGCAATCTCCCCAAAGAGAGGCGAAGCCATAGAAATCAACACAGGAAAGTCTGATCTATGTGTTGAAAAGAAATATGTGCATCCAGTTAGTTCACCTTGGCCAATACGTTTTTTATGAAGTTTTCCAGTTTTTTGAAAAGTAATAATCTATGCAGAATTATTTTATCTACAGAGATATTTAAAGTAGAAATATTCCATCGATTCCATGAAAGTCAACAAAAAATGAATTCATACAACAATAAACTGGATCACGTTGATCGTTACAATTAAGTTGCTTGTTATGATACAGTCTTATAAAAACTTGCTGAAAAAAATGCATGTGTCAAGTGTTGGGAAATCCTGAAATAGGACGATAGAACTTTTCAGTCCTCCATAGTTTTTAGTAGTTCTCTGGTTAATTTTGATGTATCATACATAAGTTGAAATAGATTGATTCCACACAAACTTCATGAATGAGTAACTACACAATTTCTATTGATGGCTTGTATCATAACGGATTCCTAGGAGTTTTAATGGTGATATATATATATATATATATATATATATATATATATATATATATATATATATATATATATATATATATATATAGTTCCTTGTTGCTTATTCTTATTATTCTGGCCATCTGATCTGATCTTCGGTGTCAGTGTCGGGTGAGCGTAGGTGTTAGAAGCTGCTCATCATGTATGTGTGCAGTTTGTTGGAAATGCTTTTCGTAGAGCGCCAAGTCTCTCAACCATCACATAGAAGCACTGAATGACTCACTTGACTGACATAAGTGTTGAAACCCCGGATGTTGTTCACGCTTTATACTGAATGCAGTGCAGTGTAGTGCAGTGAAGTAGAGTGCAGTGCGATGGAGTAGATCTCTTCACTGATTTCAGATCAATGAAGGAAGACCAACCAGTCTTGCTGTTTTTCCGATCCTGCCTAGTTTCACATCCCCATCTGTGCAGCCACCACCGCATGTGGTTCAAAAAAACTGCCCAGGTAGAGAGGTAGGTTAAAGAGACAACTTCCTTTATGTTTCCCACGTTGATGGTGACTAGTGTTTGTTGTTGTTGATGGTGGTTGTGGTGGTGGTTGGGTATCTTCATCACCCCTGTCTTCTCTACGTTCATCTGAAGGAAGTCCCGTCTTCCATCGCTGCCTCGCCTCCCCTCGCCTCGCCTCGCCTCACCTCCTCTTCTCTGCCAACTTGCCAATTTTCACCTGTACATCTTCGAGTTTGTGCCACAAGACATAAGACACGAATCACCATCATTGAAATCCAAATCTTCTTCTGGCATATAGCTGCTTTTGAATGGGATTGATAAAGGTTTGTAGCATTGAAAATGTAGCGTTGAAGCAGTTGCCTGCCAAATTACTTCTCGGTCGACGCTGTCGAAAGTCTTTTCAAAGTCGATGCAGTTGAGGTGAAGAGTTGACCGCCATTCTATGCTCTGTTCTATGATGATGCCTAGCGTAGCGTTGCAGTTTGATCCCCACATGACTTGTTCTCCCCGAAGTCAGCCAGCCAGCCAGCCTGTTCCGGTCGTAATTTTGAAACCAGCGCATCTTTCAGTCCGTCCAAGATGATGCGGCTTAATACTTTGTTTGCTTGAAGTGCACAGGTTTTCCCAACTATCCATTTATTACATGTACAACGATTCACGATATTGGCAATCCCATTGCTACTTCTCTCCTGTCTATGTATTTTGTGGTGAAATTTGAAGACTGTGGAGGTCAGGCACAACTCTATGCCTAATATAATCTCATCAACCGATATCTTACTTCTGTGACTAGGTTATGAGTCAATATTTAACTTAGTCGATTTCTAACCGCTTCCAATCTCGTATTGATTAGTATTTTAGTATAAAAACTTGTTACATCGAAACTAACCATGTTTTCATCCTCTTCGATATATAGGTCATCAAGCATTAGTCTTAACTGGTAAGAACCTACTAGGCTAGAATTTGAACGGTTCCTAATAGGACATAATATTGATGCTAACTACTTTACTAGTTCATATGTTTGGTTGGGTATTTGTAAAGTCAGGCATGGATGTAATGGGATCACTTGATTTATGAATCCTTGACAGTGCCATGAATTCTGTTATGATTATTAGTTTCAGGCATTAAATTAAACCATTTAGACTCATGTGAGATGGTTTTAGATGGTGTATCAAATCTGCTGTATACTTCTTAATTCTATTCATGACATTCATTGACTGAAGGCTTCTTGATCTCTTCACATGGTCCTGTTTGAATATATTCGTCAACTTTATTGAAATGATATAATTCACTTTGTGTGTGACTACTGTTGAATTAGTTTAATTTTATTTAGTAATTACTATGTTATTGTCATTTAGTAGATTATTCAGAGCTGAATTTTCAAACATCGTGGCCTTCTCTTCTGTTTATTCAATGCTAATTTACTAGGCTCTAATCTTTTCAGCGTTTGCCCCATCCATTGAGCTTAATGCCACTTCTATGCTAGATAAGACATCTTCGGTTTTTTGATGAACTATTCTCGCTTTGAAGTTTAATTCTCTTCGTATACTTTCATTTCAGCTGAGATAGTCTGGTGGTAGTGGAAAAAAGCGGTAAAGTCTGAAATGTTCTCGAGAAAAGTGTTTTCAATGGAGTCATTGAATACATTGAATATCTGGACTGAAAGTAAGCTGCGAACAGCGTATGGTTTAAATGTTTTTATTTGGTACTTTCACGCTACCATTCTACCAAATGTTGTTGATCAAATGAGTAATTGATATCCTTATCCACTTTGAATTTCATGATGCTCTTTTTTTTAAACTGAGATTTCTTGCGGATTACGAATTCATATTTCATAGACAATTTTATCATTGGATAACTGAAGTTTCGTTTTTGACACCTATTTCGCCGAAATATCTCGAAACTTCAATGGTTTCCATTGCTATTTTTCATAGATTTTTAGGCAATAATTACTGGACAAACTATCAACTTTGTAATCATCACGAAGATCAAAATAAGACCAGGTATAATTGTGTAACGGTCCAAGTCGCCGCATCTCATATCAGCAATAAAATAGAAGATGAAGAAGTAAAGAAAAATCAGTTAAAGGAAGTGGAAGTAGAAAGAAATAAAAGACAGAGAGAGAGAGAAAGAATGAGATGATGAGAATAAGCAAAGCGGTTAAGATGAGGATAATGCGTGTGTGCATCTGCCTCACTGACATCGGTTCTGAGCAATGTGATCACCTAGAGTCACACGAACCCTAACCTGCTAGCCTGCATTACCCACATGGCTCAAAACCAACAGTCAAGGACCTCACAGTTTATCCCATGTCTTAGTCTGGCCTCTCTGAGCCTTTTTCCAATCTTAACCCACTTTGGTCAACATTGTGCGACGAGGCACACGGTGGCCTGGCACACTTAACACATGTCCGAGCCATTTTAGTTGGTGAAAGTTCACAACTGCATCAACTGACTTACAACTTCTGCCTAAAACTCTACGTCTGACTTCTACGTTACTCATGTGGTGATACTGTGAAACACTGGCTACACTATATAGACAACAGTGGTCAAACACTTGAAGCCTTCTCATATCTTCTATTTTGAATAACCATATTTCACGGCCACAGAGTAGAAGAGAACGGACTGCAGCACATTATGCACCACCCTTAATGGAGAATCGTCCGGCGTAAGTTGGGAAAAGCAAACCCAGCCGTTCGTATCCGTGCACAGATTTTGTCGGCCACTGACCCACCAAAAATACTTTATATGTCGTCACAATTCATCCAATAAAGTTGATATTTAGTTAATTACCTCCATCAAATATAAATTTTCTTAATTTCAGTAAACACTGGATTTTAGAAGACGGCCGATATATATATATATATATATATATATATATATATATATATATATATATATATATTGTGATGGTGATGGTAAAGTAGAAGATGAACCAGTGCAGTGCAGTGCGAAGATGAACAACGAAAAGAGGAACTGAACACAACCTGTAAAACGCTACACTGGACAAAGAAGTGAAGAAGAGTATACGGAAAGAGAAAATACAGTTCTGCGACACATTGACAAGTGAAGCAGAACAGGCTGTAGACTGCAGGTAGGAGAGACAGAGAGAGACCTGACAAGATTGTATGGAATAACCAGGTTACTATGTGAGAGAGAAGAGATGAACGCAGATGATACCAGTGAAAGATAGTGAAGGAAACTTAGTTAGCAGAGAGGAGAAACAAGGGAAACGATGGGTTGACCACTTCAAAAAGCTCTTGAATAGACCACCACTACCACCTCCGCCACCTGCAACTCGTCCAGAAATACCACCAGCAGCTCAGCAACGGGACTATCAGTGAACATAGGCCCTCCGAAAAGAGTCGAAGTCGTGAATGCCATGCAGTAGCTGAAATGTGGGAGAACAGCAGGACCAGATGGAATTCCTCCAGAAACACTGAAAACAGACGCAGACATATCAGTGGACATGCCCTTACCACTATTGTAGAAGGAAGAAAGGAAGGAAAGATACCTGCTGGTGGATTGGAAGAAGGCTAACTTGTCAAACTCCCAAGGAAGGGGAACCTAAGTCTTTGGAAGAACAAGATCCGGTGCGGAATCATGCCTCTGTGCACTTCAAGCAAACAAAGTATTAAGCCGCATCATCTTGGACGGACTGAAAGATGCGCTGGTTTCAAAATTACGACCGGAACAGGCTGGCTGGCTGGCTGACTTCGGGGAGAACAAGTCATGTGGGGATCAAACTGCAACGCTACGCTAGGCATCATCATAGAACAGAGCATAGAATGGCGGTCAACTCTTCACCTCAACTGCATCGACTTTGAAAAGACTTTCGACAGCGTCGACCGAGAAGTAATTTGGCAGGCAACTGCTTCAACGCTACATTTTCAATGCTACAAACCTTTATCAATCCCATTCAAAAGCAGCTATATGCCAGAAGAAGATTTGGATTTCAATGATGGTGATTCGTGTCTTATGTCTTGTGGCACAAACTCGAAGATGTACAGGTGAAAATTGGCAAGTTGGCAGAGAAGAGGAGGTGAGGCGAGGCGAGGCGAGGGGAGGCGAGGCAGCGATGGAAGACGGGACTTCCTTCAGATGAACGTAGAGAAGACAGGGGTGATGAAGATACCCAACCACCACCACAACCACCATCAACAACAACAAACACTAGTCACCATCAACGTGGGAAACATAAAGGAAGTTGTCTCTTTAACCTACCTCTCTACCTGGGCAGTTTTTTTGAACCACATGCGGTGGTGGCTGCACAGATGGGGATGTGAAACTAGGCAGGATCGGAAAAACAGCAAGACTGGTTGGTCTTCCTTCATTGATCTGAAATCAGTGAAGAGATCTACTCCATCGCACTGCACTCTACTTCACTGCACTACACTGCACTGCATTCAGTATAAAGCGTGAACAACATCCGGGGTTTCAACACTTATGTCAGTCAAGTGAGTCATTCAGTGCTTCTATGTGATGGTTGAGAGACTTGGCGCTCTACGAAAAGCATTTCCAACAAACTGCACACATACATGATGAGCAGCTTCTAACACCTACGCTCACCCGACACTGACACCGAAGATCAGATCAGATGGCCAGAATAATAAGAATAAGCAACAAGGAACTCACTATAGCTGGCTGGCTGGCTGGCTGGCTGGCTGGCTGGCTGGCTGGCTGGCTGGCTGGCTGGCTGGCTGGCTGGCTGGCTGGCTGGCTGGCTGGCTGGCTGGCTGGCTGGCTGGCTGGCTGGCTGGCTGGCTGGCTGGCTGGCCTGGTAATGAACCAACCAGCAACTTGTTGCCCAACAAGTATGCAGTAGGAAGTGGAGATGGATTGGATTGGACAGACACTGAGGAATGAGACGGTTTTGGGACATCATATGTCAGGCCAGGTCAGGCCCTCGACTGGATCCCAGATGGGAAACGGCGAGTTGGATGCGTAAGCCTAGGGTGACATGGAGGAGATGGTGTGAGGAAGGAATGAAAGGTTATGGGTAGTGATGGAGCCAGGTTGAAAAGACTGAAGAGAGGAGAGTGAAATGGCGACGTGCTACTGAAGCCTAATGTTGCACTAGGAACGCAAGAGACAAATAATAATGATAGTAATAGTAATTATAATAATAATTATCAATTTAGGTAGTATTTATCATGAACTTTTATATAACCTGTAAGTACTGGAAAATTATTTTCGTTTAATACCGGGCTCCTCCGCAGTACGCGCACACGATACCTGTGGGGACCGGAGTCGGGACTTTCAGCCACTTAGTCGAGGTTCAGTGGTCGACATTTTCCTACCGCTGTGAATTGGTGATGAATCGTGACTGTCTGCTGAGGCATTCAGTTGTCTCTGCTCCATATCCTACTGGTTATTTCATAGAAAGCTTTTGAGAAATCCATAGGAGAATTAATATATTCTTTTACTTACAAAAAAATAATTTCGGGAAATACTGGTAGAAATTATTCCCATGAAAATAGTGTCTAGTTTGTGCACAATGGTCATAACGTCAATACCTTTGAAATGAATTGAATTTTTCGTCTGACAGTTGGCTAATCAAACTACTAGAAATTAGACAACAGCATTGTATTCATTAGTTGTAAGATTATCAATGAACTAAGCGCACGTTTTTGTCAAGTGAAGTGATTTCCGCTTGAGTATAAATGTCACAAATTAAGGTATATTAATTGTTAAGTCAAATATTATTACGTTTGCATAACAAATGACTAATCTGTTGTCAAATTGCTCCCATCTTTTCTTCACAGAAGCATACGCCAAAGTTCATCCAAACTGCATAAGAATATAAAAATACAAACAATATGAACTCAGTCTTTGAAGTTATAGCCTATGAATCTCTGTCGTTGATTGGACCGACTTGATCGGTTATAACATCAAAGATTATACTATACCCGTCATATAAACAATAGCTGTCATGACTCAGTGGTAAAAATGGAAAAGACTCTGGCATTTGAAGCGATTAATCCCGGGTTCGTTCCATAGAAGGAGCAACATTACCCACTAGGAGATAAATACATTCAGTTGGTGAGCCCCAGATAGGATAAAACACAAGTTCTAGATTCTACTGCTATCCGTTATAGACATCTGCTCAAGTTGATTCGTTATCTAGCTGGCCTGTACATTTTCAAACAAAGTATTAGTTAGCTGAACACGGTATAGCCGGTTTCAAAATAACATCTTAATAGTGCACGTAAGGTAGACTAGTTTACCAATTTTACAATCCAGAAAATCATACATTATCATTCTGACTGTCTGAGATAGCCGTAGTTTGGCAGGCTAGTATTTATACTGGGTGATGATTGAAGGTGAGATGAAAGTTTTGGACCGCAGCCGGATTCGAACCAGAGACCACTGGGTTTCCGGCCCAATGCTCTACCAACTGACCTACAAGGTCTAATCAGCATTCTGACCTCGTAGCTCAGTTGGTAGAACATTGGGCCGGAAACCCAGGGGTCTCTGGTTCGAATCCGGCTGCGGTCCAAAACTTTCATCTCACCTTCAATCATCACCCAGTATAAAATTATACATACAGAGGATGCATGGATAGGTCATTACCCGAACTATAATAGTTTTTATCTTTTCAATTATAAACGAGATTTAATTGGGACATTCTTCAACAGTGTCAGAAAATTATGCTCTATCGATAAACTGGAGAGGGTAATACCTACTACAGAAAAGATTTTTCGTGAGAATATATGCCCTAAGAATTTTTCTTGAAGTATGGAAGGGAATACAACAGAAAAATGTAAACATCCAACTATTGGAAAGAAATCAGATTTTATTCCTATGGTATTTAAGGGATTGAAAAGTGCGCTAAGAAGAAGCTCCCATTCTGCTAGGCTGATATCAGCTTACAACACCAGATGTTCATTTAGTAAATCTGAAGAAGGTGAGTACTCTTAATGTAAGTACATATTTGGATACTCTAGTAGAATATAATTCCATATTGGATTAGTGCATTTCATATATCACACAATGATACAGTATTATTCACCAGACGATGTTTCACTTAGTATTTATTTCTCATAATTATATCAAGGAAGTTACACAACATTCGAGTTTTCTATAGTTCGACTGTTTTCCATCCTTAATTTAATTGATAGTCAAAATGTTTTTCACACATCTAGAACAAAGATTCAGTGATCACCATCTCTCTCCACTCAACCACATTAGTCTTCAGGACTGTAACTCTGTCAGACCCTATTGTGTGGTTATGTTTAACTATATGCATAGCTATGGTTGAATTCTTCTCCGAATCACTTATCTTAGTAGGACCAGTCATTCTCGAATTAGTTGTGTTCCTGTGTTCTGGTAACTTAACTGACCCCGTCCAGCTAGGTCGAGCTGTGCACTTGACCTCATATTCATAAATACCCTTTTCACTTCACCTCGAATTATATTTGTCAATTCACTCATACTTGTCGAAGCAAATACATAGGAAGGGTTGAAAGAAAGGCATCTACTCGGTTTTATATGAGTAAGTTACAAGAAATTGACGTTTGAAAGGTGGTAAGGTTTTCCAAGTGCGATAGCCAAACTTCTCATAGAAACTGGACAGTGGATAGGTATCGATGAGGTCTTCAGGATAATGAACTAATAAAAGCTGTCAATTTTCCTATGGCTTTTGTTGAAACCCTTCCAATCAAACATTTCAAACCTGACCTCCACATGCAGTCTTTCTGCACCATGATAATTCGTTGTTATCTTGATTTATCTAATTTCTTCCTTTCTGCCGAATAAGTTTGAATCCGATTTACTTATTTCGCTGTTTTCTCATTCTTTGTAGGCTTAAAATTTTTCCTCAATCATCTAGGAACTAGTTACTTCTCAGTCGTTTTCCCTTAAGCAACACGTTTACAGATTTGAAGTTGGTATTCATCACAACTGATATCGGTTGGGAAAACACCGAAAAGCTGGGAGCAGTGAACGGCTGTTTCGTCATAGTCTAGGACTCTTCAGCAGTGCGCATCCAAGACTGTGATAGGTATCAAATCCAAAACCTTTAGGTCTCGAAGGGGACACGTTACCATTGAACTACTGTGTTGGAATCCAATGCTCCACATTTTTCTACTTCTCGCAGTTTACGACGTAGCGTAACTTCCATTCAACGCTGCACTTGCATAACTATCCTCCGATCTGACCCGGTTCACCCCACCTGTCGCGAATTTTCACTAAAACTTCAGGAATGTCAGCTTGAATTAAGACATTGATGAGCACTGGGATATAATTCAGTTTGGAGGTTTGTGTAAATTTATTGACTGAATTCAAGTTGGTGTGGACCATAGGTTGACACCACTTGGAGCCCCAGTGGATCAGTGGTAGCGTGCTAACCACAGAACCTGGAGATCGCGGGTTCGATCCCTAACAAGGTCAATTCCTCTGCATTGTATACTAATTTGTTGTGTCAAGTTGGATAGTTACTCAGTATTTCGTGGGCTCATGTTGGCACTGACTGATTATCGGTAAAAACTTTCCATGAATAACAACATTCCATATCATTAAATTGGCACTTATTCTGAAATACATCTTAACCTTGTGTTAATAGTATTACTGCTTGTATTATATCATCGTTAATTGGACCGAATTGATAGGTCTCTACTGGCATATGGGCTCCTGTGTGGATACCTAGATATAACCTGTGTTTTAATTATAGTAATGATAGATAGTGGCTAGCAGTGGAATCCATGATGCATATTTCATCTTATTTAGGATGCGTCAGCCGTATGTACCTGCCTTCCAGAGAGTAATGGTGTTCCCAGCGGGATTCTAAGCTATATCCGTTGCACAAGAAGTGGCTATCGTGGCTCGCTGGTTTAGTGGATGAGTCTCTGGCGTTTGAAGGGATCGCTTCTGAGCTCGAATCCCGGTGGGAACAACTTCACTCACCGGGAGGCAGGTACATCTAGATGACGAGCCCCAAATAGGACGAAATGCGCATCCAGGATTCCTCTGCTAGCCACTATCTATCGTTATTAATTGTTGATAATTAAGAAAAAGCATAACTTATCAGTGGAACGATACCTATAAGGCTAACTAACCTTTTCAATACTTCTCATTTCGTTAAAGAAAAGACAACAAAAGATGTTTAATATTGATTTAAATTTAGTTGAAAACTTGGGCACGCCAATAACTTTTCTTTACAAGTAGTCTCTCTTGACAATTGAATATTTCAAAATAAATAAAGCAGAACTGAACAGAACAGAAAACTTAAGATAAAGCGTGGGTGTCATATAGCCAAGTAGAAAGAATTATATATATATATATATATATATATATATATATATATATATATATATATATATATATATATATATATATATATATATATATATATATATATATATATAGGGAGTAGTATTCATCATGTGTGACCGCCACATGGTTTTGTGGGCGATTCAGAAATAGAAGTGAGTGACTTACAGAATGCATGAGGCATAAATCAACTCTGAAAATGATTTGAGATAGAAACAAGTTCAACAATTTGCTTTAATAAAAAAACAGTTGATCGATAAAAGGGAAAAACACACGGATTCTTTTTCTTCATCAACTATCTGTCAAGGAAGTTATTGTAGGAAACTATTTTTTTCAACATATTATACTGCAATTATGGTAATTTAAGGAGGATATAGAATGTTGTCAAGATAATTTATGTGAATGTACTTCACCTATTATCTTAACCGTTCTGAAGGATAAAAACTACTGTGGATTCTGTGTAGTACTTGTTTGAATTAAATTTTCGAAACAATTAGATAACTGGCAATATTCATACCTGTAGATATACTTGTAATTCTCTGTTGTTATACTGGATCTTATTGGTCGACCTCTGCTGGCATATGGACTACTGTACAGATCCCAACAGACGTTGATCAGTTCAACCCAGTACAACAACGCAGAATTACAAGCATATCAACAAATAGAAATAAATAGTACCCTTTGTACAACTGGTGGGTATTATACTTCAGTGGTCGAGTGGATAATACCTCGGCTTTTTTAGATGATGGGTACGAGGTTCGAGTCCCAGTGGGGTGGAGTTACTTTCAGCTGACGAGTCCTGGATAGGACGAATTCCATGTCCTGTTTTTTCCGCCATTTGATTGATGCAGTTCCATTCCGGCACTAAAGTTTTCCAGGTATTTGGAAAAAGTGTTAATTTGTATTCATTATATGTTTTCAGTCTTGATTCAGTAAAAGGTGATTTGATAGGATGATCAATTTGCAAATGACTTACAAATTGCACGGTTCATGTTGAGATTTGTCACAACTGAGTAGTTTTTCAGCTGCTGGAAGTGTTTTGTCAGCAGCTCAGTCAGCAGTTCATGAATCATTAGCAAATTGATCATGCTGTTTAATGTATTCTGGTCATCCAAGCCAGACCCCCGTGATCAGAACAATTTGGCTCCAGGCATATTGCTGATGAAGTCGGCTCCAAACGACCTAGGCAGCTCTCTAGTGTTTACATCGTATTGATATAAAGGAAGAAAACTTGGACACTGTGGTAGAGTATACTTCCATATTACATTATTCAAGCAGAATTCTTAACAATGCAGGGATTAGGATAGCATTTTAACCCACGAAATCGTTCAGAGACAAACTTTATAGGCTAAGAGATGCAATGGAGCTGATTTGGAAACATAGTTTAATCTATAAAATGACATGTAATGATTGTGAGGTCAAGTATCTGGGTCAAATCGGCCGATCTGGGTCAGTCAGAATAGTAGAACACAAAAATTTAGCGAGGTATACAATGGTAGGCCCTACTAAGATAAGTATTTTGAAACATATAGTAAAACAAACAATGTGAGCGAAGAAATATTTATTTTCAATTAATTCCTTATCAGTGGCTCTACACTAATATAGCATTTTCAAACGTAAAATTACATACCAATCTAGTGGTGAGAGTTTTTCAATGAAAGGTTATCAATCTCAAAGCATCAAGAAGGTGATAATTGATCAGGTAATTAAGACAGTTAACTAAAGCAAAGATTAATTATCGTAGAAAGATTTTGTGAACAGGTTCTTACATAATTGATATTTTATATAATGATAACTAAAGAGCAAAAATGAACTGTTACGTAAAATGGTAAATTGTTGACGGTAATTAGAGACAGTAGGGGAGAGAAAGATGGTTAAGTCTGTAATAATAATAATAATAATAATAATAATAATAATAATAATAATAATAATAATAATAATAATAATAATGGAGCTATTAAAATATTAGTTATAGTGAATTGTGTGGTGGATGAAATGAAGAGTCTTGTTGCAATAAATGAGCTATACAGATGACCAAGGCAAAGAAAGAGGCTGTACGAATCTCTTCTGAACACACAGACTTGGCTTGTGTAGGTGGATTCCTATGGCTTCTGCTGTATGTAAAAGACGAACTCGTAGAGGATGGGTGAGGTGAGAAGGAATGTGATAAATAACTTTAAAGGCATTATGAATGTTAACTCGGTGGCCGGTGTCAATCAGATGAGAGAGTATTGAGCTTCGTGTCAATCTGGTTTCCCCCTTACTTAGCCATGAAGGATGATGCTCGGCGACTCAACGACGGACTTGCCTAACTGTACGTCCAATGTAACTAGCTCCACAGGAGTAGTTGAACTGGTAAATGCACATAGAAGAGGAGAAGTCAGGTAGTCTGTTGTTAGTTCATGTGGCCATCATCGGCCGGCTGTAGAAAACACAACATAACTTGGCGGCATTAAATGATCTTCTTATGGCATTTCTTAAGCGTTGTATCACAATTTCGCTGATGATGTCACCTCGAAATTGTAGTCTTAGAAACAATGGTTTCTTGGAGACTGTAGGTATTCTGGCTTTCATATTGGATGTGTTCATATTTTTAGCCATGAACGTTTCTGGATATCCATTACTACTGAGTAGATCGTGGATAATTTGAAGCTCTTCGTCAAAAGTATCATCTGAACAGATGAAATAGTTAGTCCTTTTTATGAATTTCGATAGCGTCATTAGAAGACAAAGTTTATCTGAACAATGTGATGTATTTGCGTAATACATTTCGAACAATCTGATCATGCATTTACTTGTCAAGTCAATATATATAAAACCAAGGACCGGAGTGACAAATACAACAATTAACACAATAGGGGATTAAAATTAAGAAAGATGAGAACAAACAGGAAGTGACATAGTTGATCCTAATCTTGGTAAGGAAACAAAGTTTTCCAAGGTAGGTGTAGTGTAAGAACAAACTGTTTTTCTACACATAAAGGTGGTTTCAATTTGTGTATGGCTTCCACAAATGTCAGAATACGTCCCTGGTTGGCTGTTTCTATATAAAACCTTGAAAGCTGTTTGAACATTAATTTTGTGACCTGTTTCTATGATATGCTTAGCTAAAGATGGAGAGGATGGTTGAAGAGGTCAAAGAACTTATGAAAAATGGATATCCGATGAAGTTTATAAACCGTTGTAGAGGTCAAGTAGCACCAAAGCCAACATGGTTCTGGAGAAAAGTGTCCATATCACTCTACCATACACAGGGGAGTTGAATAGTATCATTTTGAGACGTAGGCTGACATCATCCATTAAGAAAACATGTTACGCAGCAAATCTTATCATTGTGGAGAAAACAAAAACATGCTTCACCAAAAACCTAAACACTGCATCAGTGATTACGTCACATCCCATTGCGTTTACCAATTTATATGTGTATGCGGTCACACATACACAGTGAGGAGTAATCGAGTCATGCAGTTGAGGGTGGGAGAACATGTACCTAAATGGCTTCAAAAACAAATGGAGTGTGAAACAGGGATAAACGCTGATGGGAGACGAACCTCTCCATCTATAGCTAAGCATATCATAGAAACGGGTCACAAAATTAATGTTCAAACAGCTTTCAAGGTTTTATATAGAAACAGCCAACCAGGGACGTATTCTGACATTTGTGGAAGCCATACACAAATTGAAACCACCTTTATGTGTAGAAAAACAGTTTGTTCTTACACTACACCTACCTTGGAAAACTTTGTTTCCTTACCAAGATTAGGATCAACTATGTCACTTCCTGTTTGTTCTCATCTTTCTTAATTTTAATCCCCTATTGTGTTAATTGTTGTATTTGTCACTCCGGTCCTTGGTTTTATATATATTGACTTGACAAGTAAATGCATGATCAGATTGTTCGAAATGTATTACGCAAATACATCACATTGTTCAGATAAGTATTTTGGAAAGGAACTTAGCTATCGCTCTGTTTGCACTGACCCATAATCATACTCTAGGGTGGGATAGGGTGAAAATTCTAAAATCCAATGTGGTTTGGTGGAGGATGAGATCAATCACAAAATCTTGGTTCATTGAATCCACACCTAACACATGTAATAGGAATAACTCATCGCCACATATCGCAAATATATGGGAAATCTTACTACCATTAATATACACTAGTAAATGAACTGTTGGAGTATATAAAGGAAATGTAAAAGTCGAAACATCCAGTAAATTATACCGTCATTGTGTGCAATATCAAACAATCTAATATGGTGCTTACATCACTGTGGTATTGCTGGCTGGGGATATCTATAGACTAAGGTGAGTACTTTCTAACTGTTCAAGTTATTCAGTAGTATGTTTTGTTAAAAAGGGATTTGGTTGTCAATCATTTGTAATACTTGCCTTCATTCTATGGTGAAGTTGTCTGTGATTCTGTTGTGTGGCTATACGACTGCATACCAGTTTTTATGATTCAGCTCTACTCTAAACTGTTTATTACATTACTACGGTTTGTCATCGTTAACTTTTCCTTACTATTATGCTTGAAATACCTAATTGATTAAAGTTCACTACTTTTTTTGAAACGTTAGCCAGTACAGTAACACCATTCTATTACATGAATATATGAATGATACGTTTAACGTTACCAGTTGACAATTCACTAACTTACACTGCAAGTGGTACTGAATATGTCGCATTTCATTGTAAACTAAGCATTTAACAGTAATGTATTTTCCTTTTGCAAAAATGCTCGTTTATGGCGGTGAAACACAAGGCGCGTGGCTGAGATGTGTTTTATTGTATATCCAGTAATCATCTATATCGTCGTCGAATGTTAACCGAAGTTGGCTTAGGTAGGAAGAGAGTAAAAATTGGCTATCAGTTAACGTAGTCCACCTGAGAGGCGATATCAGTGGTAAAAGACAATAGGCGATAAGGCTGATAATCAATCTCAATGACGTAGGTGCATTCAGACATTTCCTTCATCTTGATTATCAGATACAATTTCACAGTCACTTTAAACCTTACTGTCCTGTTCTAATAACTTTATTCTACTTGTGATTGTTTAGTTCCCCATCTTTACATTTTTCATCTTGGCGTCTTCCACCTTGATGTAGTAATATGAGATAGTGTAACTTGGACCGTTATGCATTAATGCCACGTCGCATTCTGATGCTGATTAATGCAGTGACTGACTAAACGAGATAAGAAAATTCAGCCCTGAATAATCTACTAAATGACAATAACATAGTAATTACTAAATAAAATTAAACTAATTCAACAGTAGTCACACACAAAGTGAATTATATCATTTCAATAAAGTTGACGAACATATCCAAACAGGACCATGTGAAGAGATCAAGAAGCCTTCAGTCAATGAATGTTATGAATAGAATTAAGAAGTATACAGCAGATCTGATACACCATCTAAAACCATCTCACATGAGTCTAAATGGTTTAATTTAATGCCTGAAACTAATAATCATAACAGAATTCATGGCACTGTCAAGGATTCATAAATCAGGTGATCCCATTAAATCCATGCTTGACTTTACATATGAACTAGCAAAGTAGTTAGCATCAATATTATGTCCTATTAGGAACCGTTCAAATTCTAGCCTAGTAGGTTCTTACCAGTTAAGACTAATGCTTGATGACCTATATATTGAAGAGGATGAAAACATGGTTAGTTTCGATGTAACAAGTTTTTATACTAAAATACTAATCAATATGAGGTTGGAAGCGGTTAGAAATCGACTAAGTTAAATATTGACTCATAACCTAGTCACAGAAGTAAGATATCGGTTGATGAGATTATATTAGGCATAGAGTTGTGCCTGACCTCCACAGTCTTCAAGTTTCACCACAAAATACATAGACAGGAGAGAAGAAGAAGCAATGGGATTGCCAATATCGTGAATCGTTGTACATGTAATAAATGGATAGTCGGGAAAACCTGGCTTTACGAATGTTTAATTGTGTACCTGGGGTATGGTCCCGATTAGTTGGTGACAGATTTATTGTGTTGAAGTTGGAACATATCGACAATTTCCTCAAACATATAAACTCAGTGGTAGACGCAGTCCAGTCCGCTTACGAGGTAGAAAATGAACAAGGAGAATGACTGACTGACATATGTTAACTATCCTCAACTTCCAGTGTTTGAATCATGAGTTTTATTGGAGCACAGTACCCCTCACTTAGAATAGTATCCTGTAACTCCGGAACTTTTGAGTTATGATATTTATTAATTATGTGAAAGATATATTTTGATAATGCACGTTGTTATGCTCCGTAGTTTTTCATTTTAAAACTGAAGAAAGCTCTTATGTTAAAAATGAGTGGTGCAGCTCACCTAAACATATTCAGCATCGGATATAACTAACCATAATATCGTGATGTTGACATATAGTTAGGAATTGTAATGCTAGTTGGATGATGCAAATTTCTATCTCATACTCGACATTCATTCCCTAGAGGTTACAAACACATATTGCTGATGAGTGCCAACAAACGCGAAACCTAGATCCTGTCAACTGCCTTCAACCAAATAATATCCATCAAAGTGCACCGCGACGATAAGCCTATTAGCTCGGTGGTTATATCGTCAAGTGATAAACAGAATTCGGTCAGAACTCTTTCTAGTGATCAATCAATATAGGATTTGTAATATTTTTCATGATGGATCAGTGAAATACGATCCATAGACAACGGAAGTAAACTGATAATCAAGCAATCGGCATTCTAATCGCCTGAAAGCATGTTTACTAAGGTTTCAGTAATAATTTAGTTTTTTGCACATAATTTGAATAAATAATCAATAAATAAATATTTTATTTCAAAGCAGTATTCATCATGGACTGATATTAGTTGGGGAACCATTGAAAAGCTGGGAGCACTGGATGGCTGTTTCGTCTTAGTATGGGGCTCCTCAGCAGTACGCACCCACCACCCGACTAGGGATCAAACTCAGGACCTTCAGGTTTCACGGCGAACGCGTTAACCATTCCACCACTGGGTCGATTCCTAGTGGTTCAAGATTTCCAACTTCTATCGACTCACGATATAGCGCGACTATCACCCAAGGTCTTCAGTTAGCATCGGTTCACTTACGACTGGTTGACATCCATCTGGAAGCAAGTCACCAATGAGCACTATACAGTAATACATTTTTGAGATGAATGAGAATTTTTAATTTAGAGGTGGCTGAACGGTTAATGCTTTCGCCGTGAATCCTGGAGGTCCTGAGTTCGATCCCTACCCAGGTCGTGGGTGCGTACTGCTGAGGAGTCCCTTACTAGGACGAAACAACTGTCCAGTGCTCCCAGATTTTCAATGGTTCCCCAATTGATATCAGTCCATGATGAATACTGCTTCGAAATTAAAAACCCCCATTTATCTCAAAAATATTTTATTCTCATATTAATAATTTAACATGAGAGAAGCCAGTTTACAGGCATCATCACATTGATATATGTTGGAAAATGTACAAGATTTTAACGGACCTGAATGGTACGGAAGGGAGGTCATTAAATTCGATTAAAAACAACAAAAGGTTACATAAGTTATGAAATGAACAAGAAAATACCACTTTTCAGCATATACAGAGTGTTAAAGTTTAGGTCGTTTTCAGTCATACTTTCTTTTTTCACCATTTGTGGGACCAAGGTCGCTCAAAATTCCAAATTTTCGTTACAAGCAATCAACATGTTTGATTCGTCTTTGCAATGCCCCATTACGCTAGATAAACGTCTATTTTACCATAAATTCTTATGCTTATAGCTTCAGAGACCAAAAGAACCCACACTGACGATTTCAAGAATCCGTAAGTTTCCACATAATCATGTAATGTAAGTGAATATCTATTCAAGTGTTATCATTCATAGCAATATAGATTTACGCTATCAGAATTAGATATTGTGGTGCAAAGGAATCAACATTTGAAAAAACTGTGGACCAATGGCAATGCGTTTTTCATACCGTTCCCGTTATGGTATGCAGCATTCACTGTTAGATGAAGTACTAGAGAGGTCTGTTGCATAGCATTATTTTAAATATGTTCACTTTAAAGTTAATAGGTGAGTTGATCTCCTGGGTTTTACTGTCTGTCCAGATTTTCGATGCCATTATAACCGTCCAGAAATTTGAGTAATTTGAGGATTGATAAATGTTCATACGGTGAGAGGGTCAAATGAGTGAATGGAATTGATAATTCTTACTTATTGGACAGTAATTTTCATGGGAGCATAGTTTCATTGCTTTGAAAAAAAATGGAATATTGAAAATTAGTAACGTATATCCCTCATTTGTATCCTGTTGTCATCATTGTGAAGGTTATCTTGATGATGTAGGTCTTCGAGGTTTCGAGTTAAATCTTTTGTTCGTTTAGCGTTCAGATTCCCAGATGATTTGGTAAGTTTTCATCATAGTCCAGCTTTTTCATAGTCTAGTGATATCTCCACGTTGCAACCATCTGAAATTTCGGTAGAAAAAACAACAACAACAGAAAGAAAAAAAGAAAAAACCAGGTGTAGTCTCTGCACCTTTGAGGTTGTATTAGTGGTACTTTTTAAAGTAGTGTAGAGTTGAGCAGTCACAGTGTTTGATTCTCCTGCTTCCCTAGGTAAACTGTTCCATATCTGAGCATATATACATTACTGTTCTAAAATAAAATAAAACGTCAACAATCATATGCTCATTTGTACAGTTGGCAATAGTCCATACCTATCATGTTAGGGTTAATGATACCACTTGGTTATCTAGACATTGGTGGATGAAATCAGGTTTCGAAGATACAACCCACTTATTGAAAATCGACTACTTAAACCATTGAGTTATACAGCTTCGTACACTATAGTTCTAGACAATGCTTAAGTCGATCATTCTACCCGTTTATAAATGGAAGAAAGGTAAACAGGTATGTATTTATTATAAAATTATTCCATTGTATATTTAATCAGTTATTTATTTATCATACATATAGAAATGTAAAAAATATTTCTTGTATTTTTCAAATGATTAACTGAATAAATTATACACACATAGAGAAATATTCAATTAGCTGCTCTTGAGATTGCTCATTTAATGCTGCATTGGTATGAAATGAAACCATAGAGTTTCAATTGTGATAACAGTATTCAATTGAAGCAGTGAATATTAGAGTCAGTGGTTTGTTAATACCTTCCTAATAGAAATTATTCAAAAACATGTAGTGTAATCTGTAGACTGTGAAATTCTTGAAGCTCATTTTATGATTTCACAAAGAAATTTGTTACATTGAATGCCTAATGTTAGGAGATTGTGATTAGTCGATAGTTTTGTGGTCTTCAGTGACTAAGTTAGATGTAGCGTATGGTGGAAGTATGACACTTTGATCATCATTAACAACATAAACATCCACAACGATTGGACTCCGTCGACATGCAGAAGAGCATACATTACTTCCTGACAGACCAGTTCCACCAACAGTATATCCCATACTTGTGCCACTACTACACATCGGATCGTTAATAGCCATTGCTCCAATTCCTGCACGCATATCTGGATCATAAATAAATCCAAAATCGGCACTGGTATGAGCAACAGCAGCCTTTGAACTCTGTGTTGGTGAAACCACAACAGATGAACTAGATGCTTGTGTTCGACGAAAAAAAGAGCAACCAATAGAACTTTGATTACTTGAAAATAAACGTGACAAGTGTTTAGGTAATCCACGTTGCCATCTTGGTGGTCGAGGTCGACCATTTGGTTTGGCTATGTACATTGGAGGTTCTTGGAAATCTCCGAATGAGTTGGGGTATTCACTGAATACAACGGAATTATCTGAACTATGTTTAGCTAAGTTGTAGTCTGATTGGTGGCTAGTAGTATGTTTGGCTAATTTTCTGGAATGATGTCGTGGTAAGCCAGTGGCTGGAAATGTTGAAGTCAACTGCAAAGCTGCATTACAGAAGAGTGTTCCTTTTTTCCACATGACTCCATAGCCAGCGAAATCATGACCACACAGATGTAAAACTGGTCTGAAAGAAAAAATAGTAATAGTTAATGCGTTATTTAGCACAGTTACACAAAAAATGATTCAATCTACAATAATCACTTATAGAAAAGAAAACAGTATACACACATAGTTCATTAGAACACAAATCCTATGAAGATAGTTGGTTAATACAGATCTCTGTGAATATTTACTAACTGAGCGGCCAATGAGTAGGGTAAGCTTACAACCAAACAAATTAGATCTCAATAGCAATCTCCTCGAAAATCACTCACTCAATATTTTGGCTCTCTCAAATTAATCCTTTTATGTGCACAGATAGTGAGTAGAATTTCAAAAGAGGTAATTGGATGTCTCTCGATGTGGAAAAATCAACGGGACCGGATGATCTGCTCAGAGAGCTTGAACTCTATGTACCCTGCCCATTGGCTACTATATTTAGACTACCTCTCAGTCAACGCCCACTAACCTATGGCTGGAAGGATGCCATAGTCACACCTATCTCCGGGGCAGGTTCTAGGCAGCACCCATCAAATTACAGACCGATAAGTTTGACTGGAACTGTAATAAGAATCCTAGAAAGAGTAATCAGGAAAGCCATCACAGTTCACTTAGAGAGCAACACTACTGTCTCATTCACAGCATAGCTTTCGCAGAAATTTCTCTTCCTAGACGAACCTCCTTACAGTCAGAGAAAGTTAGGTTAGGTCCAAAGATAATAGGATACCTATAGATACCGTTCTCATAGACTTTAGAAAAGCGTTCGACAAGGTACCTCACCCCAGGTTGCTTGGGAAACTGGAAAGTTTTGGAATCACTGGGAATCTACTTGCGTGGATAACAGAGTTCCTTGTTGGTAGGAGAAAAAGAGTAGGGATCAATTCTCAACTCTCCTCTTGGAAGTCGGTCGAGAGTGGAGTGCTGCAAGGTAAATCCCTAGGTCCCTTGCTATTTCTCCTATACGCAAATGACCTGCTAAATATCACGAAATCCCCTATGGTTCTCCACCCTGATGATGTAGAAAATCTGGCAGGAAATTAGGAACGACGAGGATATACGTGCACTTCAGTTAGAAGTAAACAGCTTGTTAATCTGGTCAGAGAGGTGGCTGATGCCTATCAACGCACGTAAACGTGTAAGCATACACATGGGACACACGGATGGCAACATTTGAGATATTGGTTGGACTCCTCTATCATCAGCACTGTCCCACAATGACCTAGGAGTCACAATGAGTTATGATCTGAAAGCCACAACACACTGTCGATTGATAACATCTCGGAGTCTTAGAATACTTTAGGCATTACGCGGAACGTCTAAAAAAAATAAGTGGTTATATGTTCACCATCTTATACACACCCCTAGTTAGGTGCAAACTGGAAAAACGTACACAGGTGGACCTTCTGGAAAGAGTTCAGGGGGCAGCTACTCGTATGATTCCTGCTATGGCTGGCCTCACCTATGAAGATCGACTTGAGGGGCTGAACCTCTTCACTTTATCCTATCTCAGATAGAGGGGAGATCTAACCATGCTATACAGGCTCCTAAGAAATGACTTTAGACCTTCCTTTTCCTTCTCACTAGATCGGGACACCTCAGAGGACACAATAGGAAGATACACAAACAAAGAACGAACATAGTCTCTGCAGAGTACTGGTCCTCGCATCGAGTTGTCAACTCCTGGAACCGACTCCCAGATGAAGTGGTGTCCGTATCATCGATTGACTCGTTCAAAAGGGGATTGGAAACGCCCAGAAACCTACTGGGAAAGAATTAATATAGACTCACAGTCTTCAATCTTCAAACAACAAGTGTGAGTCTGAATCTGAAAATACTGTGACACAGCCTACACTAATAAACTGGTGCCGAACAACTTATGTCCTTCAGTAATACATTTCGAAAGAAGCCATATTTAAACCTATCATGGCTTAATTAAAAGCCTTCCTTTTGCTAGTGACAGATGAATAAACTATACGAATGCAGACTACACTTTAGTTACGGTTATTATTCAGTATCACTCTGAATTAGGAAATAACTTCGGATAATAATCAGTTTTTTGAAAATACGAATATTTTCTCTTGTCGTTTTGTTAATCTGAATAAAAAAAGAAGAAATTCCAATCTACCTGGTTGTGATTAGCAGGGGATCCATGGTAAGTGTTTCGTTCCATCCGAGACTCGTCAACGGCTTATGCCTCCACACCAATGAGTGATGCTGTTCCCACTGAGACTCAAACCTCGTACCCACCATTCCAGATGCTTAGGCGTTATCCACTAGACCACTGAGGCATAAACGAAGCCCGTTGTACAACGGGTATTATTTACTATTATTTATTGATATACTTGTAATTCTCCGTTGTTATACTGGGTCAAATTGATCGGCGTCTGTTGAGATCTGCATAAGAGTCTATACGCTTGCAGAAGTCGACCAATAAGATCCAATATAACAACGCGGGAATTACAACTGTATCCACAGATAAGAATAAATTTTGTTGATTCATATAGGTTTGAAACTATTTCTCCTTTAAATATTGAAAATGAGGTTTTAAGTTAGTAAGGAATCTTACAAAAATTTCCAAACAATTAAATGTATTCAGTTACACTCTAATAGCCTTAGATAATGATGAAATTTAAGCTCATTGAATCATAAATGAAAACGTCACAGTTTTGTTTCATTTATCAAAATATAATTAAATAGCTCAGTTATAAGTTGAGACGACGAAAATTCAATTATCAATAGTTAGTCCATAGTACAGTTATGCTTTAATGGCTTAATTTCTAGTATAAACTAATTTTATTGAACGGAAAAAATGTTATCCTTCCTCGTAATCTGTTTATAAAAATTTTTCAAGCAAAGACAAAAGCTTTAAAGTTCAACGCTAAAGAACTTTATGAAAGAATACAGATGAAGAATTCTGGAATAGGTGGTAACTAGTAATCATCACATTCTGATTTCAAATAGTTGCCTTGCTGACATGGTCCAGTGATATTCAGTACCAAGGAATGAATTATTCGATAACCAGAGACAGACAGACAAAATCTAAGTAGAACCTCGAACACAAGTGCATCAACTCAAGTGGTCATAATTCTCAGTAGTACACAAAGAACAAGTGGATGGAAAAAGAGTGATCTCAAGTAGGCAAAGATATATGCAAGGAAGACTTTCAAAAATGAAGAAGACATCACAGAGTGAATACATTTGCGCCATTGTGACCAATTTACAACTATGTCACCAAGAGTTCTCAATCGCTAATTCATTTTGTCTCTTGTCGCAACCCGGCAGTCTACAGCTCCCCACACTACTCAGACTAACAGTCAGGGACTTCATCCGCTACTACTATGTCTTGGTCTGGCTACTCTGAACCCTTTTCCAACCTAATCCAACTTCCCCCACCAGTATGGCACATCGGAGTAGGCAGTGGATCGGCAGGTACAACATATGTCCAAGCCATCTCACTCAATGAAGATTCACAACCTTATCAATCGACTTGCTTCCCTTACCTAGTACCCTTCGCCTGATTTCAACATTGCTCACATGGTGATTTCACCAAACGCCAGCAATGTAATGAAGACCCTTGTTATCAAAATCCAATGATCACTTCATATCTTTTACCTTCAGCGGCCATATCTCACAGTCAAATAACAGGACAGAACGGATTGCAGAGCAGTATACTCATCCTTTATTATTAGCTAGTTTGATATCGCGCTGACGCTACAGATGATGCAAATTGACAAATGCTATACATGCCTTCTGTATTCGAGCTGGGATTTCATCAGTAACCGGACAGTTCGATCTGATGTAAATCCCCAAGAAGGTAATGGGATCGATAAATTCCACCACATCATTCACTATCATTAAACTGGAAGTAGTTGCAGACCAATCCTGGAGCATCATCTTGCATTTGACAGGTGCCAGAGAAACGCATGCCAAACATGCTCAAACTCCTGCTCAGTGTGGTGAAATATCACGACAACCAACACCTAGATTACCTACATTTTTCATTTTAATTATTTTGCTTATGACAAGCTGGCTTTATCTGTGTCGGTCACTTCACCTGCTCTCGTAAAACACAACAGTATATAAACGAACTGGACACCACCAACGGGAAACCTTGGTACTTGTCTAGTACTTAGTGCTCAACCTTAGTCAAAGTCTGTCGATCAAGTTTTTCAAAATGCTCGCTAAGCCAGAGGACGTGACACTGCGGCACAGTATATTTCGATGATAAGTGTTGAGAGCCGATCAGCAGGCAATAAGAGTAAGCCCATAATTAGCTGAAATTGATATGCATGTAAAAAAAAACACTTCTGTGTTTCTGTATCTTCAAGTAACAAATGGTTTTCTCCAGATTTTTAGATGGTATTCCAACAATAATTTCAAGAAGTTATCCAGCAGTATTAGTACACAACAAACTAACAAATATTTTTTCGAAACTTCAAGGGAAGGTGATTGGCTGTAAGTGTTTCCAGTTTCCTTAAAGATCAAAAAAGTTCATTTTACCCATCTTTTCAGAGACTATCTTGTTTTATCATTCAAGAGCACCTTTCAGGAGGTATAATAGAAGAGAAGTACGCATTTCAATACTTCTTTCAAATTGTAAGAAACTAGCATGTTACACCAGAAAAATGTCTGATCAAAGTAATACCATTCATTTACGAATCAACTGACATTTCCAACATGAAACAACTACAGTTTGATCAGCAAAGTTTTCAATGACATCGAATTCCCAATGGAGAAGGAGTCAAACAACCAACTACCATTCCTGAATGTTTCAGTCAGTGGAACAAATGTCGGAAAACTAAAAAGCTAAGTATAAAGAAACCCAAAGCACACTGACCAAATCCTCAACTACAATAGCAACAACCCAACAACACTCAAAATCAATTGCGTGCAGACTCTATTCAGAAGAGCGAGAACACACTGCAGTACAACAACTTCACAGAGAAACGAAGAAAACTACTTGATGTCCACCCTAAAGAACAACGGCTACCCATGAAACTTTATCAGAAGATGCCTATCCCGCACACCATCAACTATAAAGTCATCGACAGAAATCAATGAACGCATCATCCTGCCACACATAAAGAATATATCAGAAATCATGACAAGATTACTTACACCACTTGGTGAAATTGGTGTGACTCATTAAACAACAAATTCCCTCCAAACCCTACCCTATTATGCAGACCAAAAGATGCAACCGTTAAAGAAGACAAACCAAATTTCATTTACAAAATCAACGGAGATAATTGTGATCAACACTACATTGGACAAAGTGGTCGCCCTCTTCACCTTCGCCTACATCAACACCAATGGGCTACTAAACATCACAGATGACATTTCATCACTCATTTCAATGCAGGTGGATAACAGCTATGAACATGAATCGAATTTCGACAATGTAGAAATTTTGGATGGAGAGAGGAAACACAAGGAATATCAGAGAATTTCTAGAAGCTTGGCATTCAGGTCAGTCAGTCAATCAGTCAGCAATCAATAGATGTGTAGACATGGAGCCAATGTATCAACCAATAAGAAGGATGATGAGTGGCTGGGAGATCAAAGGTGAAGGAGAGGAATAGTTAACAAGAAAATCTGTACAGTCAATGATACAACAATCGAAGGGAACAACGAATCATAGACCACATTGTCAGAGCAAGCTACTGAATCACTCGCGGAGAGATATTGACAGCTCACTTCATATTGAAGTTAGTGCTGATGATGTTGGCAAGATAGAAAGCTTCACGACTAAACAACCCAACTCACAGAACATATTATAACCAAGGTCATCCACCTGAGCTAAAAATGTTCTCCACCGTTCTTATATGGAATCCATAGGTATATCGTCCAAAATCTTGTCTTTGTACAAAATTAAAATGAATCATTGAGTGTGACTGTTACTCAGGTCATTTGTATTGTCTATATTCTATGAATCGTCTCATCAATGTTACTTCATTTAGCCTTCCATATTCTATGTATTCTACTACTTCAGTCAACTTCAAGTCATAGTTTTACCTGCTCCAACTAAATGGAAACCAATACTTTAAACAGTTAATGTATTCTATGCTTTAAAAAGAAGTTTTTATCGTCTAAACGGAAGAAAACATGTTGCCAAATCTACTGTTAGCCTAGTCTACACGCTCATTAACTATTCAGTTTAGTTAGTTGTGTCATTGGAGTCAAAGTAGTTTGAAAAAAGGAGGAGATTTCATTATTCTCATATATAAGAAGAGCCACTATCGAAAGGAACTCACACAAGTAAGAGCAGACAGATAAAAACAAGTTGTCCAACATTAGGTATATAAGGAGAGAACAGTTTTGAATCATGTACTTAGGTAATAAATATACAATCAAATCACTGCTGAAGCGCTCCCTGATAAGACGAAACAGCTGTCCAATGGTTGCAGGTTTACAATGCCTCTCCGATTGATCTCACTTCATGATGAATACAACCGTGAAATTAATCAACTCCTAGAAACCTCCGAATTTGTGGGGCACCGTGCTGGTAATCCAGAGGTAGCTGGTTTGAATCCTCCCAACACCCATTTCGTCATCAGTCACCACGCATTATTAATAATACAAGTCTGGTAAAACATAGCTGGCCTCAGATGGTCAGACTGATAATGCAATAAAATCGTCAAAACACACTGACTAGATAAATAGTAATTCTGAAGAAACTATAGAGGATGGACCATTGAAAAGTGTATCAAAGTTATAGAAGTCTTATTCCATTTGTCTCTCTCACGCCACTTACAAATGATGAAATCGCCAATCCAACTACTACCGAAGACCGATGTATAGTATTATTCTAATTAGGCAAGTTATTTAGCGAAAGTATGAACTTTTAAGGAATAAGGTGACTGAAATTATAACCCATTTTATTCTAGTACTCAGTATTAGCTAGAACAAGATTAGGTAACAGAACAGCTAACATTAGTTAAATCGACAGTTGACATCAACCTAGAAACCATTTGATTGTTGGTTTGAAGTAATGTAGGGAAGAGTAGATGTCCTGGTCTGGAACAGATCATTGAAATCGATAGTTGAAAACTTTAGCTGATATATAAAACGGGATCGATTGTAGTGACACAGATACATGTATACCCTTTCATCATCAAAAATTTATAAACATACATCTTTATATCTTTGATCTCAGCTCAAAGACTTTTGATATGATTATTTTCATCTATTTATATGTGACTTCATCATGATGTGATGAAGTCTGACAACTTCGACAAATTTCTATGGCATTACATGAAGAAAGAGAACTTTCATCCAGGATATCAATTAGTAAGAGTAGTATTCTGATGAGGTATAATTTCAGATTGGAGTAGTTTATTTGACAAAGCATAAAATGATGCAGTACTATAAACTGGATGATGTTACCAGTACATTCCACTAATCATATGTAATACCATTGGTATAAACTAATCTCATATGAAATTGAACATTAATCAGATAAGGCAATAACAAAGATGAGGATATTTTAGAAGCGAGTTTACACTGTTTTTATGAAGATACCAAATAATATGAACAATGTTATTACTTCAGTATCATTAGTTGACAAACCTGAAGGAAACTATTACAACCTTCCATGATTCATTTACTCATAACTGTCTTTCTTTACTTTTCATATCTGCTGTTTAGTAATCCCTCAAAATTTCGAATTTCGCTAAAATATGATCAGCTTCAATTCAAATAAGCTGGATTATACATCAGTATATAGAATGAAAGGGTTGCCATTTTGATTGATATGCATATATCAGTTTAACTGTTCCTGTGGAACTAGTTACATAGGGCGTACGACTAGGCAGGTGCGTCTCCGGATACGACAGTATTTATCACCCTGGTTTGGAAAGAGTCAAGTGAAACTGGTGAAAAGTTTGGTTCTAGAGCATCTAGTCGACACAAGGCATCACATAGATGCTAGTAAAGCTTTAAATGTCATTCATCGTATTCCAAAAAGGATTCCACATGTAGCCTGCCAACGCCTGCTCAACATAGCGGAGGCTATCGCAATAAGATTGATCAAGCTTGAACTCTGTATTCAGAAAGGATGTGTTCAAGCGTTACTCCTCCCTTGGCCTTCGGCTAAGTAAAGGCCACTCCTGCCATCTTATTCCTAATCATTCTGTTCACCAACGTATCATTCTTCTGTATATCAATCATCCCAATATTGACTAATTTAAGAAAGATAAATCGATCTCCTTACAATCCCTAGATCTCACTCCATCTTGAAAATGTACCTGCCCCTAACATGACTTGTTTTTACGCTGTACAAATACATCTTATGGTCGAAGAAGGAAGACAGTTTATTGAAAAGAATATTCTTCGTTCAGATTGTTACTTTTTATATAAAAATTACTGAGAATTTTCTTCAGTATATTTTACAAATCATCGTAAGGTAGAAAGCATTAGTAGAAATTGTTTATTCTAGCGCTTCTTCAATAATTGTGCTACTGTGAAACTCTTAGGATTACATCATTCACTGGGAGACAGGTAAATCCAAGCGGCGAGTCCCTATTAGGACGAAACTCCAGTCCTGGACTCGACTGCTAGCTATCAACCATCATTAATTTCTAAGTCGTAAATACCAAAAGTATCGAGGCATCCGTACAGGGTCTTATATGCTGACAGTGGTCAGTCTATTCGACCCAATCACCGACGGAAAAACGCAAGCTATAACATCGAAATAATGTCTGTTAATGGTACGGATTTCTCAGTGTATATCCTCATGCACTGAACTTTGACTACCAATTTGAGAAGCATTTTCTCATTATCATAGTGTCAAGCAAATAAGCAGCAAACTGACGAACAAAAGAAAATGCATGCAGCGAAACTAATAACAAATAAACCATTTTAGTTTTTACCTTCTCTTATCACTGAACTTCTGAACATGAGATGGACACAGATTGAACCAAGACTGGTTAGTTACATATCTTCCAAGAGGAAAATGAAACAATGTCATTTTGAAAAAGTCTTGAAAAGTTTTTCCACATATAAACTGATATAAATCCTAACGTGAATTCAGTGATCCCGTAGTGTTAAAATGCATTACATTAATTAGTGTCCCAGTGGGAACAACATCACTCACTGGGAGGCAGGTACATTCAGCTGACGAGTCCCAAATAGGAGGAAGTGCACATCTTGGATTCCACTGCTAGTCACTGCCCATCGCTACATTACATTAGTTATTTAAATAATTAACCCTTTTATACAGAAGCGAAAGTTATTCCAAAATACAAGTAAACAGTTTAGTGAAAAACAGAAGTATGGCGTTAAAGTTTGTAAAGCATTTTCATCAAAGCAAAATGAATCGAGTAAACTGCATAAAAGAAATCCCTTTGATATCATCCCACGTCCAGTTACCAAAAACTGAACTGAATGACGTTGGAAAAATCACTTTGTACATTATACTGACTTAAGTTGGTCAATATTAGTTATTGAACTCAAGGATCATAGATGAGACGGAATCTATTCCGGTGAGTAATTATATATTAGGCGAAAACAGAGAGGTTCAAAAATGTAGGGGAGTATGCCAAATTCATGCATTAAACTGTTTGAGTTTTGGACAACCAATCGTGTGAAAGGTTAACTAAATAAAATTACATCAAGTCATGTTGTTGCACTTCTTTCTCAACAATACACAAAAAGAAATGTACTTAAATAAAAGGATTATTTAGAACTAAACGAAAATCAAGACATGACATACCAGAATATTCCATATTTAGAATGGAATAAAGGAATATTGGATCTGTGTCACTGCAATCAACAATGGAATGTGTTACACAAGGCCCTCCAAATCCTTGCTTGGTTAGAGCTATGGCTCCACCTGCCGAGGTTTGGGGAGGTAGGTCGCATCTCTAGCCCTCACACCAAATATGGCTCATTGCTTATTGCACGGATGTGCAAAAATCGGATGAGTGCTTTGCTTTCTTTTTCGCAGCTCGTAGCCTCATTCACATTCTAGCTAAAAATACTAAATTGCTTTACTTGGTTCAAATTTAAATAAATTACATACAGTATTACTATATAAGTGTACTTTGAGTATAGCCTTGTTAGAAATCCATCATGTATCAATCAAATTTCCAATAATGTATAAGATTCTATGTTGACCTTAGAAAATAAACAATTACATTGAAATTTGAGCTGCTTTTTGAAAATAATTTGTCTCAGAAATTAAAGTGAAATAACTTAACAAAAATACACTTTAAGATTGTTACTTGCAGTATCCCATCGTTGATTAGACCGAATTTGATCGGACTCATTGCACAAGATGTGACTATCCTAACTTGGTGGTCCAGTGGATAACGTTCTGGCATTTGAAGCAATCGATCTCGAGTTCAAGTCTTAGTGAGAACAGTATCGCTTGCTGGGAGGAAGGTACATCTAGCTGATGAGTCCTAAATAGGACGAAAAGCACGTCCTGGATTCCACTACTAGCTGCTATTCATTATTAATATAAAAATACACTTTTGTGTTTATCTGTGTCATCCTCTTTGACATTCAGTGTATTAGAAATTATTCCCTAAAGACTAATCCTGTTATAGGGTGATTTTTTGAAAGATACAGCTGTAACTGCTGGAAACTGAATTACTAGGGAACTAGAAGAATTTCTCAAGAAAAAACTGACTGATAATCGGAATTTAAGTATACTGTGGTGGGAAGGATGCCACCTATCCTTCACTCTAATATTCAAAAGATTAGCATGACATTATGGTCGACCACCTTCCCGCTTTTCATTCCAGTCATATAAAGTGTGAGAAAAACTATAAATACACTCTACAATGGATAAATTTTAACTGGTCAGAAGAATGATGAGTTCGAATGTATCAAAGAAGTTCATTATTAGCCAACACACCCACGATATTCAACTAAATTTAGGTGCCTTCTAACCACAAAAGACGGCTTTCTATTTAAACATTTCGGTGCATTAGTGACAGGGAATCGCCTGCGACTTCTACTAGCTGAAATATTCACAAAATATCTGGGAAGATCCCCATAGGATCCTAAAGTTAATGAGGATGCTTTTTGTTTGTACTACATCAATGATACCTTTGTCAGATTAACAAAAGACATTTCAGCCAAGAAAATTTTCTTTCTGACGGATCACCTTGAAAAACCGTACAATAACAATTAGTCACAACTAAATTGTGTACATCAATAGCTAATGGGTCGATACAAGGTCAGCAAAAACTGTGTATTGCGTTAAAATAAATAAATAAATACATAGATTATCTCGGGGAGATTATAACCAACGTAAAATTAGAGATTGAACGTATCACTTTTGAACGCAGAGATCAGGCTTGAGCCGATGAATTGTCAAGTCTTCTGTTGCTTTTAGATGGCGAATCTGCACTCCCTTCGAAATGAGCAGATTATGTAGACCACATAAAGCGTATTCTATCGAAACGCATCTCCGAACACTATCCCGAATGATTGTCTAAAGAAAAGTGCAGTGATCAACAGCTCTATTCTTGTGCATCTGGCTAACTCAGCCACGATCAGAATCTTTCTTATTTATGAAGTTAAATCAAACATTTCGAAAGGAGTGCACCTTCGTCATCTAAACACACTAGAAGACTTGACAATTCATCGGCTGAAGCTTGATTCCTGCTTTCAAAAGAGGTACGTCCAGTCGATAGTTTTACCTTGTTTATTATCTCTATAACTGTTAATTTGTTATAATTCCATAAACGGTTTTTGGTGACCTTGTGTTGACCTTCCAACCATAATTCATCTTGTGACCTTACCGACGATTTTTGATGATATCGCATTGACCCATTAGCTACTGATTGACATATGTTTTGTTTTAACTATAATTACGATTATATGGCTCTTGACAATGACACGTTGAGAAAAAAATTTTCTTCACTGAAATATCTTTTGTTGATTTCTCATGATCTGATGAAACTGTTTCGACGGTTGTTACCTTCATCACTTATAACAGACTTCATCAAGCATAAAAAAATCCTCCAGATTCTTAATAACGCCTATTGAACGACTTTGAAACACTTAGAAGGAAACAAACTGAGCAGTCTTGAAATACACACAATGGGAAAATGGGATAAAATATGACCAACAGAGGTAATGGTTATGAAATTGCTTAGAGTGACCAGTATCTAAATTTTATCAGTTAATGTTTAATCAACTTTAAGCGAGATTTAATGAGAACACTGTAATAACAAATAGAAAAGATGTGCTGTGAAGAGAAATATCAAGTGGAATTGAAGCCGATCGAGCATTGTCTAGTGGACAATGGGTACCAGCTTAAATTCGTGAATACCCGAAGTAGACACTGATAACGCAGGAAAGAAATATTTTTTCATAAAACTGTGTTCTAAAGGTCATCACCTTTAGAAGAAGATAAACATACATCTTAGAAGTGGCATGCAAACGACCTACCCAGCCATAAAGTCATTCAGTTAGAAGTGGGCAAGATATTTACTTCCTATATCACCGATTTTATCTACTAATTTATGTGTACATGTAAACTTTTGTCAAAAGAACAGAGAAATGATAATCTATGCGAATTCTTGAGCATGTACTTAGGACTCTGAACCTAAACGTTCACATCTCTGTTACCAGTCAAATGATAGACACATGATATACAATTTACATGACGAAAATCATCACAATGTTTGACAGGAAGAAAACTTCATGTACATTATTATTTGAACAATAGAAGAACAAAGACATATGCGAAATATAAACTTAGCTCATTTTATTTCACGGCCTTTCATCAGCTGCAAACAGCCTACAATCGAGATGACATATTGATAGTAATAATGGCAACTCTGAGTCAAAACCAATGGGAATTATATATGATGAGATTGAAAATTCTGCAGTTGTGCAAAGAACGGACTGACAGCTTCAGAATTTTTGATCTCATCAGATATAAATACCCATGAATTTTGACTAAGATTTGTGATTATTAATTTTGTGTTTCCTTGACTCACCACCTCATTGAGTTAATCCTGGACAGTCCGCAGCTGATGAGAGGTCGTGAAATAAAATGTACTTATTTCATTCTGCAAATGTCTTTATTCTTGCTTTGTTCAAATTTGTCAAGGGAACTAAACATATGATACTGCTATTTGTTAAAGTTATAGCCACTAAGTGAATGAAGTCTGACTTCTGTGTTCAAAAGGAGACGGTAGTCAGTCTTTCACTATTTTGATAATGAATGACTTTGTTTCCTCAAGAAACCCATTATCTCTTTCAAATCTCATGTTTTGCTACTTTCTTAATCCTCTTCAAATTCACTTTAGCATTTTTCACTATTTAACTAAACTTTCCCTATATCTGTCATTGTTATTTATATTTAGTTATTTTATTCCCCAGTCAGATTTATTATGTTCCCTTTAGACATTTTAGAACATTCAAATCCAATTATAGTTTGACTGGATTTGTGCATATAAAACCTTAGCTATGTTATGTATTCTGCCTTCCAAACGTTCGAACTAATAATACAAAAACTTACATATATGCTAATAATTGTGGAAGTCTATTGTTCATCTATGTAGGTTGTATGCCAATTGATGAGGACCCTGCGAAATCAAAATATGTCATCTTATTCTGAAAATACTGTGTCTTTATAGCGTCATTCCAGTGATGAAGGTCAATGACTAGATTGTAGCCTTAACATGGGTTAGATGACACCTTAAACATCGAGTATATCTACTATCAGAAGTAACTGTGACCAAGGTAGAAAATAACAATTATTTTCAGTCATAGAAGACTCAAAGTGATCAACATAAGGCTTAAATTCAACAAGGGGAATCAACAAAGAAATTGACTATCACCAAAATACTTTAGGCTGGTCTAACTTCATTATAGTGTGGAACCCATGTACAGAGGTCCATGAGCTTGAGTTACTACACTTCACAGTAGCATATAAAGAAGAAGTACTGAACAGAATAATAATAAGAATATATTTGATTTATTCTGCATCATAATTATGTTTATAGTACAGAATTTTCAGTGTGTGTTATTACATCAGTTTACCCATTGTACAACATTTTGAAAACACTAACAATCATTCTGTTTGACAATATATAATAACGAATAAAAGGATTATTGAAATGTTTAATTACTTCAGGGACATGATAACTATTCGCTCTTACAAAGTTGATTGATATGTCTAACAAGATTTTCTTCAGACAGTGCAAAAGCTAAATAAGGTGGTATGGTTGAATTTCGTACGTGGTTGTGCAGGCATTGAGTTTGATGCATCTGCTTCTTGCCTTTCCAGACGACAGATATTGAGAGAAGTGAGGATACAGAGGATACTTGTCAGAAGATAAAATATTTTTAGTCAGTAGTCTACAAGAATTCAAATGCCTATCCACGACTGAATTTATCAGCTCGGTTAGGTGCTGTGCCACTTACTCTACTAACAGCCTTCGAAATCCTACGCTTCATCATCAATATCAACATAGGACCAGGCATTACTGCTAAACGGTTCGAGTTGCCACACCTCATATCACCACATCAAGTAGAAAGGTAGTGACGATAAGTGAAGATGAGAAAATTCAGTCGAAAGAAATATAAAGTACGAGAAGAAAGAAAGGAATAATGACAAAATGGTGAGAATCGGTATAGTGTTAAAATGAGAATAATGTGTGTATACATCTGTGCCACTGACATCGGTTCTGAGCCATATCTCCTAGAGTCTCCAGCCACTGGTTCCTCTTGTCCCGTGGACCCCAACCACGCAAAACAACGTAGTCTTTTTTCGGAGTCCAGGGAAGAATAAGGGGGAGCAATAAGTAAGAATAGGTAGAAAAAGTGTGTCATGAAAGTTGGCAAAAGCTCATGACAGAAGAGAGAAGAAATTAAGGAAGGTCAGTGGAAATATTCAAAACTACTAAAGATGACAAACAGTATACAAATCTGTATCATTATGACCGATTTCAAGCCGCATCACTATGAATCTTCAACCGTTGATTTATAACATCCATCACCTTCATGTTTAGCCCAGAATGGATTGTTTTAACATCTTGATCATGGTCCTAGTTTGCACGACATTGCAGATCAAAGTAGGTGATTATTAGGCATGGTAGGTTCTACTACACATAAGGAATGCCTAAAAGACACCAAAGCTTGAAAGCATGTAGCCTTCGTGTCTTTAGCTTCCGACGACTATATCCCAGTCACAAGGCAGTACAGAGGAGACTACTGTGCAGTATACGCAGTTTTCTATGTGTAACTAGATATCTCACCATCTGGGTAGTATTAAACTTCCACTGTGGTTCACACCTTCAACTTGTATTTCTATTAATCACTTGGGAGTCAGTCCTCCTTTAACCACTCAAAGATACAATCAGTAGGTAGAGGAATGAAAATCTCATCAGCAAAACCTTGATTACGAAACATGCCCATTGAGTCATAGAGAAGAGATAATTCAGCGAAGAAAATTTTCTTTTTCGACGATATCATTTTCTAAAGTTGTACAATCGTATTTATATATATCATAAACATATAACAGTCTACTATAAAACAAAAGGGTATAATTACATCATTCACCTAGTGCTAAAAAACCGGAATCAAGAATGCAAAGTAGTTGCGTAATAATCTAAGACAGTAGAAATATCGAGGAAGGCAAGGCGTTTGACAAGGTAAAAATTATTGGTAGGTTAGAAACGCAAATATTGAGTGTCCACTTGATAGATAGATGTAAAGAAGGTGAAGAATGAGACAAGGGTCATAATGAAGGTGATAATAATAAACTAATTAATTATAGTGAAATCGAAAAAAATGAAAGTGTTAAGACCATGGTAAGATGAGAGATTGAACATACTTCTTTTGCACGCAGAGATCAGGCTTGAATTAATGAATTCCCAGTACTTCTGCTGTGAACAACTGTCAAAGGCGTACTCCTTTTGAACTATTCCATCTGACACAACAAATGACATTGAAGGAGGATTCTGGTGTAGCTTTATGTCCAGAGTTGACCAAATGTTCAAGAATTGAACTGTTAATTGATTTACATTCTCCCCTCGACAACCATGCAGGATAGTGCTCCGAGATACGTTTGGAAAGCGTGCGCTTTATGCGGCCTATATAACTAGCTCCACAGCAGCAAGTAAATTTGTAGACACACATAGAGGTGGCCCAAAGTGGCAACTTGTTTTTAACCCACTCGGGAATGAGTTGCTGATTGGAGCTGATCTCCAGCCTTGCAGAGAAGAATGTCTTCTTCAGTGATCTGGACAGCCGATTCTTAAGGATCTCTGCTGCCATATCGCCTTTGGAAACAACGTTCGTAAACAAGGTCTCCTTAGGAACTGTGAGTACTCGCTCCGTACTCTGATTTACTTTCAAGTTCTTATCGAGAAATCTGGATGGATATCCATTTTGCATGAGGATCTTCCGTAGCTTATCTAATTCTTCGTCAATAGTATCACTCGTGCAGATTCTTTTGATTCTTGAAGATAAAGAACAGATTAGATTCCTCTTTCTGCTGAGAGGCATCCAGCTATGTAAATTCAAATATTGTCCGTTCCAAGTAGACTTCCTATAAACTGATTGCTGAAGAGAACCATCTGATCTCCGTTTCAATAAAACATCGAGAAAATGGAATTCCGAGTTCTCTTAAAATTCTGATGTGAAGTTGATCGATGGGTGACAAAGATTGAACTTTTTAACTACAGTCTTAATATTTGTATTTTGATCAATTATGATGAATATGTCATCCATATATCTTTTATATAGGTAGAAACTATCAATTGTTGAATGCAGCACACTATTCTCTAGCCTCGCCATAAAGCAACCAGCTAGCAACGGTCCAACTGGCGACCCCATAGAAACCTCATGCTTTTGTCTATATAGATCATTATTGAATTTGAACTGCACATTGAAAGTACAACTTAGAAGCAATTCCTTTAAATAGTGCTTTGGGATACTCACTTGAAAACTATTATCTTCAATGAACTCACATAGAAAACAGATGGTTTCCGTGAGTGGGACATTGGTGAAGAGCGAGACCGCGTCCAGAGAAATCATTCGCTTACCAGATGTATTGACATTACTAAATGAGTTGAAAAATTCGAAGGAATCCAATAAGCTATGCGTGCTTAGCTGTTTTCTGACTGGCTGGAGGATGTCAGACAACCACTTGGTGATAGAATGATATGGTGAGTTGTTCATGTCCAAAATTGGAAGAAGAGAAAGATTTTCTTTGTGGACTTTCGGGAGACCATATAAGTGAGGAGTAACAGAACCGGAAAGTTGTAACTGTTCAAATAGTTTGGGGCTGATGATAGACTCATTCTTCATTTTCTTTAGAATTTGGGTGAGCTTACGTTCAATTTGTTCAGTGGCATCATCTTGAGCAGACTCTTTGGAAAATTTACTCAAATCTGATAATATAGAGACCATTTTTGCGTTGTATTCCAAACGATCCATGAGGACAATACCAGCACCTTTATCTGGACGAACTAGTAGCTAATCTTTACTTTTTAAGATTTCACGCAGTTAGTTTCTATGCTCATTTGTCAACAGTCGTTTGCATTGTGTTTTCGTATTAAGGTATTGATGACAGCAATTAAAGACAGTAGATTTGAACTGTTCAAGTCTCTTGTTTGAAACCGGTAGGTGATCGTTTTTTTCGTTGATCACATTTTTAAACTGGACTTTTATGTCTAAATCATTGGCAGTTACTGAGGTATCGCAAACTTTTGGACCGAGAGATAATACCTGCATTTGAATGGGAGTCAAATCTACCTTGAAGTAACTGAATACATATTTTTCTGGTGCTTCTGGAATACGAGAATGCATTTCTGACTGTTAAAGACATCTCATCAACTTCAGTTTAGCGTCTTCTGATCGAAATTTTGACACCGTCTCAACATAGTCTGTGAATTCAACGCGCTCATCTTCGGATAGATAGAACAATGCATGAGATCTTAATAAGAGATTACGCTCCAATTCAGGTAATCTCTATTTCATTTCATCAGTGATATTTAAAGTGTGACGTTTTAGAGAACGATGATTTGAACGAATGTGATTTCAACGTAAACTTTTTTAATACAGAGATGGATATTGGAGTTCATCTATGCAGCTTTTGAGAAAACTAATTCGTGTATTCGCTACGGCAAGCTTGATAGAATACTTCAGAAATTCATCGAGTTCCTTCACTGTCACTGAGTCTTTGCTCAACTTTAGACTACGAAACATGCCCATTGAGTCATAAAGAAGAGATAATTTAGCGAAGAAAATTTTCTTTTTCGACGATATCATTTTCTAAAGTTGTACAATCGTATTTATATATATCATAAACATATAACAGTCTATTATAAAACAATAGGGTATAATTACATCATTCACCTAGTGTTAAAAAAACCCTAGCTCAACAAATATCCAGAAGGAAGTGGAGATGGATTGGGCATACACTGAGAAGGCCGACTGGGGACATCACGCGTCAGGCCAGGTCGTCGAGTGGAACCCAGATGGGAAGCGACGAGTTGGGCGTCTGAGGTGAGGGAGAGCTTCTGAGCTGTCGTGGAGCAAAGTTCAAAAGATTTCAGAGAACAGAGCGCATTGAAGGTGTGCTAGTGAAGCCCTATGCTCCATTAGGAACCCAAGGGACAAATAATATAATAATAATAAATGAAAAGTGTATCTAATATTTGTTTCCCTTTAAATTCCAGGAAACATTTCATAGTTTCCTGTTTAGTTCACTTTACAGTGTATTTTCTAATTTAAAACAACCTCGCTTGGTCAACTAGTTCACTAGTTACTAGCCGGTCCTGAACCCGGATAAAGAGGAAGAGTTAGGCATACGGCTACCAACACTACTCAGGAAAATCAATCCAATCGCTACAGATACTTCAAAGTAAAAAGAAAATACAAAACATTAAACCTATTCCTCGCTAGAATCGGGCGGACGAAATGACACCAGTTGGTGAAAACCTTTGGGAAGCCAGATGGCTAATTTGTCTTCTCTGTCTCGATGAAACCAAAAGTAAGAATAAGAACATGGAATGTCCGTACAATGTTTGAAGCTGTCTGACAAGGCTGTCCAGATTGTAAAAGAGATGAAAAGATATAGCATAGAAGTGATAGGAATCTGCGAGGAATCAGCAGATGTGATGGAAGTGCACTCTCCAAACTGTCAAATGGACAGTCAAGAACCTACTCCGACAGTGTCACCCAGACGACAACCACGAACTCACTGAGTTGGGCAGTGACTATCATGATGTCTCCAAGATCATCGAAGGCTCTCATGCAGTGGGAACCAATCTCCTCCTGCAGCATCAGAATCATGACAGCAAGATTCAAGTCAAAATGAAGGAAAGTCACTATCATTCAATGCTACAATACGCGCCAACAAATAATGCAAGTGAAGAGAAGAAGGAGGAATTCTACAGACAACTGCAATCAATGCTAGACAAGACTCCACTGCAGTTGATGACATCAAAATTCTAATGTGTGGGGTGACATGAATGGCAAACTGGGAGGTGCGGACAACAGAGCACAGGAAGAGAACTCATCCATCATGGGTCGAGAAGCACTTGGTGAAATGAAAGAGAACGGAAAACTGTTTGCAGATTTCTGCGCATCCAACGATTTGGTGATTGGAGGCTAGGCAGTATGTACAAACACAAGGATATTCACAAGACAGAGACATGGATTTGATTTCACCAGACATCGGGACACACTACACTGAAAATCAGATCGACTTCATGTGAATGTGAAGAAAGTGGAGATGTAGCCAGCCTACTGGACACAAGATCAGATGAAGAAGTGGGGGGTGGGGGTGGGGTGGGCAGATGTAGGTTCACACCACTCACTGTCTAGTACAAGGAACCTACCTTCCAAATCAAGTTGAAAGCCTTCAATTCAAAGAAGCTGGTGATAGATCACAGTTGAAGTTGAACACCCGGAACAGAAAGTGAACTGAAGGACGAAACTACAAGGGATATCTTCATGTCAGCGATCAGAACAAAATGGGAGATATCGAGAAACATCCTGAAGAAACCTGTGTGGATGAACACTGGAATTGTTTGGAAGCTATGTGGAAAGAAACCTGTATAACTGTATCAAGAAGGAAGAGGAAACAAGACAAGGAATGAATGTTGATGGACACATGGAAGCTGACAGAGGAGGGAGAGGAGGATGATGAAGCAGAAGATAAACCAGTGCAAAGATGCACAATGAAAAGAAAAACTGAGTACAAAGTACAAAACAATGGACAAAGAAGTGAAAAAGAGTGCACGCAAAGAAAAACACACTTGCAGGACACAGTGGCAAGTGAATCAGAACAGGCTGCTGGCAGGAGAGACAGAGAACTGACAACACTACATCAAATAACCAGATTACCATCTGTGAGGGAAGAGATTACTGCAAACGAAAGCAATGACAGATAATGAAGGAAACCTAGTTACCGACAAACAGGAGAATCGAACGAAACAATGGACTGACCACTTCAAAAAACTCTTGAATCGACCACCAGCACCGCCATCACCACCAACACCATCTGCAACTCGTCCACAAATACCACCAACAATGACAGAACTACCAGTGAACACAGGCCCTTCGACAAAAGCAGAAGTCCTGAATGCCATGAAACTGCTGAAATCCAGAGAAGCAACAGAAGGACCAGATGGAATTCCACAAGAAGCATTGAAATCAGATGCAGAGACAATACCGGATATGCTCACACCACTAGTGCAGAAGGTTTGCAAGGAAGGGAAGATAGCTTCCGACTGATTGGAAGAATGGCTGCCTTGTTAAACTTCTAAAGAAGGGAGACCTAGATCTCTGCAAGAACTGCCGACGAATCATGCTCCAGTCCTGTGCACCCCAAACCAGGAAAATATTAAGCTGCATCATTCTGGAGAGACTAAAGATGGTCTTGATTGAAAATTAAGACCTGAACAGTCTGGCTGGCTGGATTCAGGAAGAACAAATCATGTGCGGATTAAATTGCAACGCTACACTACACATCATCACTGAACAGAGTATAGAATGGCAGTCAGCTTCCTACCCCAACTTCATCGATTTTGAAAAGGCCGGCCTTTGACAGCATCGACCGAGAAGTAATTTGACAGGCTGGCAGCTGCTGCTTCAACACTACGGAGTGTCACAAATCGTTATGAACCTCGTTCAACAAACAGCCATATGAAAACGTCACATGCCAAGTGAAAGCTCAGTGATGCCTTTGAAGTCAAGACAGGAAGGAGTAAGACAAGGGTGCTTATTATCACCCATAATCTTCCTGATTGTGGTGGACTGGATCATGCAACAAACTGTGAGGCGTATGAAGACGGGCATACGCTGTGTTGACCGATGAAAAGAGCCTAGAAGATTTGGATTTCGTAGATGATGATTTATGTCTGATGTCTTGCCGCACAAACTCGAAGATCTATAGTCAAAAACTAACAAGTTGACAGAAGAGGTAGCGAAAACAGGGCTACAAGTGAATGTAGAGAACACAGAGGTGATGAAGATAGCCAACAAGCAACAGCATCAACAACAAGCGCCAATCACCATTAACGGGAGAAACCTAAAGGAAGTAGTCTCTTTCACCTACCTAGGTAGCGTCGTTTCAACTATAGGCGGCGGTGGCGGCACACACGAGGATGTCAAAGCAGCCAGGATCAGAAAAGCAGCAAGATGGGCTTTCATTAATCTGAAATCAGTGTGGAGATCTGCACTGCATTCAGCATAAAGTGTGAACAAGATCCGGATTTTCAACACCAACGTCAAGTCAGTGCTTCTGTATGGTTCAGTAACTTAGCGTGTCACGAAAAGCACTTCCAACAAACTAAAGACATTCATCAGCAGCTGCCACCTATGCTCGTTACTGAAGATCAGATGGCCAGAAAGAATAAGCAACAAGGAACTCTGGCTGGCTGTTAACGAACCAGCCAAGAACCTATCATTCAACAAATATGCACTGGAAGGAAGTTGAAATGGATTGGGTATACACTGAGAAGGCCGAGTGGGGATATCACGCACCAGGCCAGGCTGTCGAGTGGAATCCAAAGGGGAAACAACGAGTTGGATGTCCGAGGCGAGGGAGATATGGAGAAGATTATGTAAGGAAGAAATGAAAGCTCGTGGGCAGTCATGGCTCCAGGTTCAATAGTCGGCAGAGAAAAGAGTGGAATGGAGGTGTGCTACTGAATCCCTATGTTCCATTAGGAACCCGAGGGACAAATAATAATAATAAATTCAACGAAATGCTCACCATTCATTCTTTTCAATCGCTAGTGAAGTCTTGGTTAATCAAATTCACACATGATAACAATCTGCTGAAATCTGTTATCAGTTTAGCCTTTGATGAAGAGATCACGAAGATGTGTTTCCACCTTGCTTACAGAGTAGCCGAGAGACAGTCAAACGCATTGTTGAAAACGTTTTACCGAAATCTTCTTAAGACTAGTTCCTCATACACTATATACCTTAATGTATGAATAACCTCTAAACGTTTGGTATTACACTTTACAAATACTACTTTTTTTCGGTAAGTAATACGAAATTCACCTTCCTGTGTAGTGTAGAAGGTGAATGTTCTGCACTTCCTGTATAATTTGTTCTCTGGAAATTTCTCACAGTAAAAAAAGAGACCAATGAAAGTACTCACTCTATTTTTGTTCAGTTGTATATTCCACTTACTGTGTATTGAAACTAAAATATGTCACAGAGCTAATGACACTTAGTGACTGCTCAAACCTCGGTAGGTGGAACGGTGTTCGAACTCGCGTCCCACTGGTTGAAAGTCAACTCTGTAAACCAATGAATGACAAGTGAATAAATTAGTTGATTGATAAAGACTTTAGCTTCCCTTCTGAGTTCTACAGACTGGAGTCTGCAATAGGACCTGAGTTATCATGAGGCTATATATGCATATTACTGAAGACGCGCATCCATGACAAGCAGGCTTATCTATATATACACGGGTGATTTAATAACTATTTATGCATAGATGTTATCATCAGAATGTGTAAAAATTAACAAGCTTTAACGTGTATTTATGAATTACCGGATTATTATTATTATTATTATTAACAAAATCACATGATATGACCGTGATTAGTCTAATATGGCTATATGAGTTACATGTGATAGAAAGTGTACATTTTCAAATATGACTAGGTATTACAGTTGAAAAGTTCATCTTTAATGGATAACAGGACTATTTGTTAGTTCGTTTGTTTACATTAATGATGGAGAGTGGTTAGCAATGGAATTCATGATGCCTGTTTCGTCCTGTTTGGGAGTCATCAGCTGGATTTACCTACCTCCCAGTGAGCGATGTTGTTCACATCGGGACTCGAACTCGGGACTATCCATCATTAATATACATTTGAAACATGAGCAATATCAAGGCATGAGCGCAGTAGCCCATATACCAATGGAGACCGATCTTCCGAATGAACTACAAAAAGCTTAACTGTGAACTAAGTCTCTAGATATCACTTCAGCGTTTTGCTTATCTCGAAACCTGATTTGATGAGGAATGACCGATTACATATATCTTAGGCTTCTTCTCAGTTTCACTCATGATTCCTGAATATGAAGATCATTTTGACGACCATAAGTCTAAATTAATCAGGAATGCAAAACAGTTTATATCACGAATTGACATTAGCCAAACAACCATCGCAAACTGTAAAGCACTGAAAAGCTGTCTTCTCCTTGTTTTCTTAGCATTGTTCATCTGGTATCCTGGGAGGGATGACACGGAAGGCTCTTGGATCGCACTGCCAGCAGGTTACCGTTCAGCTACCGGTGCGCTGTTTCCGACGTGGAGCAACGTTTATTTAATATGTCGTCAGTTGGTAAGAGTCTTCACTCCGCACTCCTACAAGTGGTCATTGCTTCTCATTAAGAATCCCTTCACAAGGAATACCACTGGTCCTCTTCTTTGTTTCGTAGTCTCTTAGAACTTAACTAGCATGCATAACCTTGCAGTGAAATAATATACTGATCTGTTTAGACTATAAGACACTCAGAAGTTGTATTGAAAGAAGGCGTAAATTTACAAACAACTTCACGCAAATCTTCAAAGCTTAAATAAGCGCAACAGAAGTAAACTGTAAACTGCATGTGATCCATACGCGGTAATGGTATCTAACTAAATTCATTCAGAAAAACTTTTTATTGATAAGCTGGTCAGCTGATGCAAAATAGAACAAAACTAAATCGTAACCATTGAATATCATCTGATAAACATTAGTTTTCTTAAATTGTGCAGTAAGTCAAGCTAAAAACTTCTTGTTACCGTAAGGCAGCATCATTTGTAAGCTTTAGTAGATTAATATGATTGATACAGGGTATTGTGTTGTTGCTATAAAACTAAAACTACGGGTAATATAAGGTATCCACGCTGGAGCTAATAGGCCAACCGAGACCGATCAGTTCGATCCAATCAACGACGAGATAATACGAGTAACGGCATAGAAACTATACCCATCATTACTGGGTGGCTTAGTGGATAACTCTCTTGCGCTTGAAGCGATTGGTCTCGGGTTCGAGTCCCAATGGGGACAACTTCACTCCCTTGAAGGCAGGTGCATCCAGCTGACGGTTCTCAATTAGGATGAAACGCACGCCTTAGATTCCACCATTAGGGATTACCCGTTTGAACCAGAGGGTCTTTAGTTCATATCCTATCGTGAGTCAGGTTTTCATCTCATTTTCAATCATCACCATGGATAAACAATTATACAATTCAGTAACCATATATTGATTGACTAAATAAACTACAGATCACAATAATTTTTATTTTGAAGTCAGGTGTTCCTAGTTGCTTCCTAAGGTTTCGGTAACCAGAGGTGAGATTCCTAAAGGGACCTCATTGCTTGAAAGTTACACACCGAAACCAATAAACCAAACTCTCATTTACTTTTACAAAAAACAATTTTAAGGTTTCAGAAAATCTGGACACAAGAAAATTACGCTACAGACGATAGGCATGTTTAATTTTTCGACCGGTTAATGTAACGCATTCGAAAGCCTACTGCTCATTCACCATCCAGTTTCGATTTCTAGGCTGTCTCATCCCTTCGTTGTCAAGCTCTACCGTTTATCAGTTATTCTTTATTATTAAATGTAAGTACGTCCTGTGTACTTGGTGAGTTGCCAGTTCACCTTTTTTCTTCCTCTTTTCCCTTCCAGATTCTCGTGGTCACCACCAAACTCACACTGTTCTACAAGCCTCCTGCAACAACGTAATTATCTGCAGGCTAGACGAAAACCTATTAACATTTAGTCCTTATAGTTACAGAGCTTTTACACAATCAGAAATATTCAATAATCGTTGTGTAGAAGTAGTAGTGGAATAATATTCCAGGTGGCTGCTATCTCTCAAAAGCATAAAATTTATGCATTCAGTTAGTAAGTTCACATACAAGCAGTAGGCAGTGAGACATATGTGTTTTATATTACATGTAATCTGACTGTCTAGGCCTCGATAAGAGGAGCCGGATTCGAACTCATCGCTCACAGATCCAATTGGAGCAGTTATCATGTCAAACCAGTTGTGTGATTTTAATTGACACTCCTCATGTGTTATGACAAGTGAACAATCCCTTTTTAATGACAAAGGAATTACCTTTTGGACAGGTAGCACTTCCTGTCAGTCTTCGATAAAGGAATGACAATTATTCATAATTTATAGAAAGTAATCTAATTTATGTTTATCAGTCTGGAAAACCTACACAACACACTGGAAGTGGTTTACACAGAATTTCATAAATTCACTGTTAATACCCCCTAATAAGGCAGAACGACGGATCAGCATCACAAAATTTGACCATTAAATGTTCAATGAAATCAATTCCCTAGAATGAACTGATTAGTGAAAAAGGTGATTATGGTAGAGTAGAAAAATCAAAATTAAACTAGTTGCAATCGGTGGGGATCAAGACAACCGTTACTACTAATAGTAGTATAATGACTTAGATGACAGAAACAAGTAGTATAAACCGGTGAGTATATATAAATATCTTTATATCCTTTCTTATTGAAAAATCTTAGTAATCGGTGACCAATTCTATTGTACCCATGAATTTAACAAAATATCTCTTCACTTTGGTAGTTTTCTGTGCCATGTAACTCAACTTACAAGCTATACATATTGTATGAGGGCTTGCGACACCGCCCGGTTGCCCAACCTGAATCAGGTGAAGTGAAACTTGAAGCTGAGATTCTTCGTTTAATAGTGGGGTTAACTGATTTTAAGATGGTTTTGATAAAAGATTTACATCATCTGACAGAAGTAAGAAAATATGGACCGGTGGATTCTGACTCAGTGGTAACATGCTCGCCACGGGACCCAAGTTGGTAGGCGAGCGCTACTGAGGAGTCTCATACCAGGACGAAACAGCTGTTCAGTGCTATCACGTATTCAGTGGTTCTCCAGGTGATGTCAGTTTGTGATGAACAAAATGATATCGGTTGTAGCTTGTGACCTAGTCTTTGAATGGTGACGTGATCACCGTGGTAGATAAGCTCAACGCTGTTCGTGGTTATAAGTACGTAAAGCCAACCAGTCTGGGAATCGAACAACAGTTGGTGAGGGAAAATGCATTTAAATTCTACTTGTTATAGGCACGTCCCATGGTTAAAATATTTTTTAACGTCTGTTTTATTACGGCATTTCTTTACTCCATGGTGTCATTAGATTTATTTCAATCTGATAAAAAGATACATCTCTAACTTGAAATCAAATATCCCTGAGGTAAATACTTCAGGGGGTAAAGCTTTTTCGTTTTTAGAATCTCCAGATGGGTATACCAACAAGAAAGTGTAGCCTCTGGATACTCTAACCCACCACCTCTAACTTGAAATGCAAAAGTACTGAGTACTAGAACACAACATCACGATAGGAAACTGGCATCTAAATGAAAGAAGTTCTAGCTTCAAGCTATGATACGAATGAAATAGTAACAACGAAATACATCTTACTATATGTACATATTGGTTTCAGCTAACAAACACCGCCATATTCAGTGTTACCTTAGTTACCATAAACGAAAGTCAAAATAATTTAAATAAAGAAACCTGTACTTTTTCAATAATCGAGTTAGTGAGTCCATATGAAAATGGACAATGGCATCTATATGTTTGTACCAAAAATTCTATTTGCCCAAACAGACAAAAATAAAATATGAACAGAAGTGACCTTGAGTGATATTGATTTTTTTACGTAAAAAAACAAAAGATGAAAGACTATCTGAATCATGTGATGGAGAAAATCGTTTTGATGACATACATATGTACATGAAAACATATGGATATATTAAGGAAGAAAAACAAAAATTCAACAACAAATAAAAACAAATTATGCGCTACAATTATTTTCCATATCAAAAAAATATCTACTTGCCTTTATTTAATTTTGAATATACTTTTAATCTATCTAGCAGAATAAAACGTTCTCGTGATCAAGACTACCGATCAAAATTTGTGTGAACCAACTTGTAAGATACAAAATAGTCAAATAATGATAATGATATACAATTTCCAATATTATCCGTGTGAAATAGACTATGACGCCGCGTTATTTTTCAAAATAAATCATGTATCCGATAGTTTAAACAACTTATATTCATTAATTAAGACATTATAGCTTGTAGTTTCTCGTCGTTGATTGAATGGAATTGACTGATTGTTATTAGCATTTGGGCTTCTCTGTACGGATACCTCGATATTATCGATATTTTTTGTTTTGATATTAATGATGGGAATTAGCTAGCAGTGGAGTCCATGACAGGCGATTCGTCGTAGTAGGTACTCATCAGGTTGGACACGTACTGCGCATGCCGACTCACCACCTACCTCAATGTGCCATGCTACGAGAATTCGGACTAACTAGAAAGGGAGTATAGGGCGGCCAGACCAATACATGGCACTAGTCGATGAATTCACTGACTGTTAGTCTGAGTTATGTGGGCATATGCGGACTACCTGACTGGGGTAACTGAGATGATAGGAGTCAGTGGTTGAGAACTCTCGGTGACAAAGCACAAGAAGCGGTTGAATTGACTTAGTGACTTAGTGGATAATGTAATCGGCCCTGAGTTCTAATCTTAGTGTCAGCAGCACCACTTACTAGGAGGCAGGTGTAACTGACGAGTCCCAAATAGTACGATTCCACTGTCATCACCACCCATCATTCATAGCGAAAATGAAACGGCAGCCAATATAAAGGCACCCGCACAAGAACCTATATGTCAATAAAGACTGATCGCACTTTTGGAATCCTGACTGGACGAACAGACAACGGTGATCGTTTACTACAACTGGGCTCAATCACCTATTTCTAGGCAGGACAAATTTTAGACATAAAGAAAGGCATTGTCTGATGTGGTGTCCACCAAGCTCAACATAGTGACGGACACAGATAGACCACATTGCTATCAGTCATCGCTGGAGAGGACCGGTGGAAGAATGACGCTACTTCTGGAGTACGTGTTTGGATAGCGATCACGCGTTGATCCCAGTATGCATATACCTGCATCTCAATGGACGTAGGAAAAATTTGGCAACAAAATCATTACGAGTGCAGCTCGATAACGAAAACACCAAAGCCGCTTTCAGTGAGAAATTGGCTAGGCAGCTATCGGAACAGAAGACTATCACTCATCCACAAGACGCTTGGTGCCATCTCCAGTCTGCTGTAAAAGTAGAGCTAAGGACCGTAGCCGACTCTGAAATAATAGCTAAAAAGAGGCAATTGATATCAGCAGCTTCTTCCGAACTAATGGATGCACGTGAACGCATCCCTGCAGGCCCCGAGTACAATGAAAAGCAAGTACAACTTAAAAGTAGATTGAGAAAAAGTCTACGCAACGACCGCAAACAGTGGTGGACAGCAAAGGTGGAAAAAGCAGGGGCCATTGGTAGCAGTACATATTTATTTAGACTTATCAAGGAAACTGGATGGAAAAGGTCAACTGCGGTTAGTGAGGCTATAGCAGAAAAGGACGGATCTGCGATTCACTCGCAGAGGAGACGACTGGAACGATGGACAGAACACTTCGGATCCTGAATGGAACATTGAGGTAGGCTTCCCAACACTTGCAGAAGTCGAGAAAGCAGTAGGTAACTTGAAACGAGGAAGGGTGACAGGACAAGTCGGACTAACTCTTGAGGTATAAAATGATGGTGGTAAGGTGCTCTTAGTCAGGTTAACAGAAGTGTTAACCAGTATATGGGAATCAAATACGATCCCATCTGGCTAGTCTAAATCACTGATTATTCCAGTCCTCAAGCAAGGCGAGAAGTTCTCTCGTGATAACCACAGAGGAGTCAGCCTGACGAACATAGTGTCTAAGATTCTAAGTTCTATAATTCGTCGATGCCTGAGTGGAGCTCGGGAACAGCAAGCCCGAGAAAGCCAAGCAGGCTATAGACCCAGCCGCGGATGTATAGACCAAGTATTCGCACTGCGCCAGGTTTTAGAAAACAGACAAGCTTACTGGCTCCCGACACTGGCTATATTTCTCGACCTGAAGGTGGAGGTATTCGAATCGGTTGATGGGGAAGTCTTATGGCAATGTCTCTCACTGAAAGGCGTGCAGAGTAAGTACATCACCTCATTGAAGGCCCTCTACTCGAACACTTTTGGGCGTGTTAGAGTCTATGGTGAGATGTCAGGTGAGCTGTATTCACCTAGTGGTGTCCGTCAAGGGTGTCCACTCTCTCCAATCTTATTCAGTTTTATCATAGATATTCTTATGGAGGTCTCGCTCTCGCGTCACCTGATTACACAGACGTTGACCTAATCACAGAATTTTCGTTAGACCTAGAATATGAAGATGACATGACATAGTCCTGTTAGATGAAGACGCTGACAACATGCAGAGTCTTCTGAACACTTTGAGTGGCAATTTGAGAGTGTTTAGGAGGCGATTCTCAGCACCCAAACGCAAATTGTTGCTTCAGGATTGGTCTTCAACGGCACATCACCGCGGCTAACAACAGAGAGTGTAGTGATTGAGTGTGTCGACCACTTCACTTACCTAGGAAGTAGGATCAGCTCTATCCTGGTGGTTCAGTGGCTGATGAAATCTCTGCACGGATACAAAATGCCCGCCTGGCGTTTGCCAATTTACGCCACCTGTGGCGCCACCGTTAAATCCGTTTGTCTGTTAAGGGTGGCGTGTACAGCACAGCAGTCCAGTCTGTCCTACTCTCTGGCTGTGAAATATGGCCATTCACGGTGAAAGACATGAGAAGGCTTCAAGTGTTTGACCACTGTTGCTTTCGTAGTACAGGCCGTATTCCGTGGCATCAATGTATGAAGTCTTTGACTGTAGGTTTGAGCCATGTGGGCCAATGCAGACTAGGTGGTTGTGGCCGGTGGGATAAGAGGAAGTAATGGTTGGAGACTCTAGGTGGTTCGGAACCGCTGTCAGATGTATACACACATTATCCTCATCTTAACCACTATACTTAATCTCATCATCTCATTCTTGATTCTTCTCTTTTACTACTTTCTACTTCTACTTCCACTGACCGATTTTTCTTTCCTTCTTCATCTTCCATTATATAACCTTGTTACTTTGTGTGTTAATATGAGATGTGGCAACTTGGACCGTTATGCAGTGATGCCTGGTGTTGTGTTGACCTTCATGATGAATAAAGACCGATCAATTCAGTCCAGTCAACGACGGAATAATACAAGGAATATCATATGATTTCAGCTTGTCTATAACAAAAGAATTTACCTTCGAGTTAATCAGTCACCTACACCAATGTAGATCAGGTTGCTAACGTAGAGAGAACTTTAAAACATTGAAGACTAATCCTCTACAAAGAAGAACACCTCAAAACATCTTTGCTCAACATTGTCTGTATAAACACTGTATATGTAAAACGATTGAATGGGTTGATACAATTAATCTCTCACACATAAACATTCTGCTTTAGTAAAACAAAATAAATATGTCAAATTTGTTTTGTTTTTCATGAAATATTTAATGTAAGAAAAGAACATAACTTATTTAATATAAAAATAATTGAAACATGTCACTTTTTTGACATGTTAGTAAACTAGATAATAGAAGAAGAATGAAAACCGGAAGAGGAGACAAGGAAATTATAGTTAGTTGATAGATAAGTGAATAAACAGATATACGATAAACAGAAGCACAGTAATTCCTGTTTGCTTATATTTTTAGTTGTTCTTAGTTAATACTCAGCATGTTTATCTTTTCTGAGGGTTGACTGTAGGATAAGGAGACGATTTTTAGAGAAGTACCTGATATTTCGTATTGAATAAACACATCTATTTGACAGTATAAACAAGATCATCTACTTTCAGAGTAAAAAAAAAACATTTGAACAGTATGAAACTTACTAGTTTGTAATCTACTTGGTAGGTAGCAATTGAATTGACAAGAGAAAACTCAATAAACCGATTATTTTGTCAAGAGCAAAATATCAGTAAGTTAGAATTCATTCAAGAGGAGTAAAAGAGTGAGAAAGAAAGAAGAAAAAACTGATTTACGGTGATTTAAAACATTTCACAGAGCACAGATTTCTGCAAATGAAAGCGATAAACAGGCTAGTATACAGAGAGGGAGAGAGAGAGAGAGAGAGCTGATATCACCCCACTGCTCTTCCTGTTTCCACTTTCTCTTTGTTAAGTTGCTATCAGTAAAGACAATTATTTATTCAAGCCATCAGTATGAAATCAATATGGAATAACTAATGGTCATTGTAAATATTGCTTTTAATGTCTGTTTTTCTATGGTGCTCAGCTGCAACTATTCACATCCTTATTCACTTACGTAACAGTATTCATGCGTATATATATATAAACACAGATTCGAAAAACTCTGGCAGAATAATTACATAAAAGGTTTAACCGAGATTTTATTGAAAATTTTTGTCTATCACTGTGTCTATATCGCCTACATAAAGTTTCCCAGATTTCTATGATACTGCGTCGCTAATACAAAAAAACACAACGACATTCACATGTGATCTGAGGGTGTTTTGCTGTTGTGAATACTATAGCTACTATTATTATTATTATTATCACTACTACTTACTACTATTATTATTATATAACACTAGTAATTGTAATCGTGAGGAAGACGATACCAACAAAAGAGAGAAAAATAATACAGGATTAGCGTGACTAGCACATGATTTTAGAGCATATATATAATTTTTTTCAAACTGTGATTAAACCTAAAAATCTATGAAAAAACCAAACTTGCAACACAGATATACATGAATACTGGATATATAGACATACTGAAGAACTTAAATGATATAGTTACAGTAATAATAATAATAATAATAACAGTAATAATAATAGTAATGATAATAATAGTAAGTAATTTATTTTGTGGGTAGATTAAACAAACAAAAGGCTCCGAGAATTAGTTTGGTTGACACAATGATCGTTTTTACACACACACACACACACACACAAACACACGTGATACAATAATAGAGAGAAAAAACTCATGATATTACTGAATTTAGAAAGTGTTAATACATGAAATAAAAGAATAATTTATGTATACAATAGTAATTAATGAAAATAACTTTTCTAATCGATCAGAATGTAGGACATTTTCAAAGGGATGGGGAAGTGGGGGGGAAAAAATTGGTAGGCCATATATATTGGTTACTGTTTTGATAATTTAAAATGACTTAGTTACTTGCACAAAAACAATTAACAAAAGAGCAGATTTGTAGAATTTATTTGATGTTTTTATCAGAGATCAGTTTAGATCGTCATCATCTGAAACGATACTAATCTGGTTTTATAACTTGAACAAAATAACGTGTATTACTAGTAAGGTTAGATTCATACAGTTGTACTGGATTACTCATTATTTTGTTGAAGATATATAGAAGTCACTAGTATTTTCAAAGATTTTCCTGAGTCTATGCTACCAGTAACTAATGCAGTCAGTCAGTCAGTCAGTCAGTCAGTCAGTCAGTCAGTCAGTCAGTCAGTCAGTCAGTCAGTCAGTCAGTCAGTCAGTCAGTCAGTCAGTCAGTCAGTCAGTCAGTCAGTCAGTCAGTCAGTCAGTCAGTCAGTCAGTCAGTCAGTCAGTTAGTCAGTCAGTCAGTCAGTCAGTCAGTATCAATATAGGACCAGACATTAATGCGTAACGGTTCAAGTTACAGCATACTTCACATCAGTACATCAAGCAACAAGATGAAGAATCAACTATCTGGGTTGATGAAGATTCACGGCCCCATCAATTGACTTATCTCTCTGCCTTTAAATTATACACCTGACTTCTACATTACTGACGCAGTGAGACCACGACACACGGCCTATGCTATGAAAGCAATAGTGATCGAACACCTTAAGCCTTTTCATGTCCTCCACCTTTAGCCTTTTGTATCCGTACACAGATTTTATTGGCTACTAGTCTGACTTTCCAAGTAAGTTAAATCTTCATCACACTCAACCACTTTACTCTCTATTGTTAGCTACGACACCGCTGAAGATCAGCCCAAGGGTAACAATTTGGATGGCGAGAAATGGGTTCCAAGTATTCTCAAATTGCCCCCCCCCCAAGGTGCCCAGAAGACCCTGCATCTTGTCGACGTCTTCACCTAACTGAAATGTCATCTGCATACTTTAGATTTATTAAGGAGTCTCCTGGTGTCGGATAACGAGAGGGAGACCTCCATGAAAACATCTATAACAAAACTGAGTAGGAATGGAGAGAGTGGGCAACCTTGACGGACACTACTCGATGTGTACACCTCATCTGACAACTGACCATAGACTCTAATATATCCATGGGTGTTTGAGTGAAGAGGCATTAACAGAGTGATGTACCCCCTTTCGATGAGAAACACTAGCATAAGACCTCTCTCATCAATACACCCATGACCAGGTCTGAAGCCTGGTTGATTTTCTCACGGTTGCTGCTCTCGAGCTCCATTCAGATGCCCAATGATTATAGGACCTAGAATCTCAGACACTATGTACGTCAGGCTGATACCTCTCTAGTTATCATAGGAGGATTTCTCACCTTCCTTGAAGACTGGGGCAGTCAGTGTTTGAGACCAGTCTTAGGGAATCATATCTGACTTCCACACACTGGTTAACACTTTAGTTAACTTGACTAAAAATCCTCTACTGCCGTCCTTAAATACCTCTGGAACTAGTCTGTATGGCCCTAATTCTTTTGCTCATTTCAGGCTACCTACATCTTTCTTGACTTGTACCAGTGTGGTAAGGCCTACCTCGATGTTCCATTCAGGCTTCGACAGGATAGTAGACAATGGGATGGTAGCTGGAGGCCAGTTGAACTGTTCCTCAAAGTGCTCCCTGCATCATTCCAGCTATCTGTCCAGTGAGTGAATCACAGACTCATCCTTCTCTTTAATCCCCCAACTAACCCTTGACCTTTTCGCGCTGGTTTCCTGAACAGGTCTAAATAACTGTCTACTGTTACTCATTGTTGCTGTCTTTCCCATCTGTTTAACCTTCGCTTTCCAAAACTGTTTTTGGTAATTGCGCAGACGTCTACGTTTGAGTTACATTCACTCCTCACTGTACTTTGAGCCTGTAGGGATGCGTTCACGTGTATGCATTAATTCGGAAGAAGCTGCTTATATCTACTAGCTCTTTTTAACCCCCGTTTGAGAGTCGACTATTTTCTTCAAAACTGTTTTCAAAGCAAACTGGAGATGGCATACGTGATATTACTTTGTCCCGATAACCGTCAAGTCAGCTTCTCACTGAAAGCAGCCTTAGTGCTTTCGTTGTCGATCTGCACCCTCAATGATCTTGTTGCTTAAGTTTTCCTACATCCATTAAGACGCAGGCGTACATGCTCTGAAACCAACTCGTGGTCGCTATCCAAGCATGTGCTCCAGAAAGGGTGAGAGTCTTTCACTGACCCTCTACAGCAATACGGTCTGAGCACTTTGCTTTCAGTAGAAGGCTAGACAGTTATGACAGAACTCATCTTTCACTTCATTCAAACTGCAGTCAGTGGGTGAAGTCATTAGCTGTCATGTATGACCGTATCCCGTGTTTTTCAAACTAATTTATAATACTTTCAGTGTTGTTTTCAATCGTATCTCTTTCTACCAACCGGGTCACATTTCATTTGACCAGCTACTGTTTCAAATAACTAAGTGTCCCTTGTCTTTCAAAGCCGTTAGAATTCTTTATATAGTATTCTTTTTAACAGTATACCCCTTTAGTTCGAGGTACTATAAATCCAATTGAATATCGGTCTTCTGGTTTTATTTTGCGGATCACTGGGATTGAATCTTATATTTCAGTCGTTAATTAATCTCGTCTGTTCTCCCAACTCTATATCATAGCAGCTTTTTGTTAACCATTAGTGTTATAAAATACTTAATGTTGATTACTACACTTACAGATTATCAAGAAGTTTCGAGAAACTTCAAAAGAATAGTCATTGCATTAGTTAATGTATCAATTTATCCCTTTCTATCCGATTCACAGATTTCGTTAATGTGTACTATAAGACAAATGAAATATGTGAACACAAGCTAAACAGGATTCCGTACTGTACTTGAAGATAAAAATTCACTAGTTTCATGAAAGATTGCACACAACCTTTTAGGAAAACACACATACTGCACATTCATAGGGTCAGAAAATGTAAAACAGAAAAAATTCCAAAAAAAACCAATAGATAGCAAATTTAGTGAGTATAAAATATCTTTTTCTTCCAGATCTCAATTATATCTTCACTAAGTAGAACTTCATGAAATACCTCGAAAGAATTGTTCGCATGGAATATGACAGCATGAATGAATGTAACTCAATAAGCATGTGCAGATTTGTACACGATGGAATGAATGACACCCATTGTATGAGGGTTGGTGATATTACCTGGCTACTCAAAGCTAAGTCCAACGTCAGCTGCCAAAGACAATGAGCGCCATAGCTCCACGCACAACAGTACAATACGCTGGGATGACTAAAGTACAAATCTGAAGTTACGAGTATGATTTACTAATCGAAAAATTCTTTATAAATTAAAAAAAATCTTTAAGATGTATTCATCCTATTGGTTATCATCTATCTGAGATAGCCGTAGTTTGGCAGACTAGTATTTAGACTGCGTGGTAATTGAAGGTGAAATGAAAATTTGGACCCCAGCCGGATTTGAACAAGCGACCACCTAGTTTCCGGCTTCATGCTCTACCAACCAAGCTACGAGGTTCGACTGCTGATCAAATTCTCATTTCACTTCAATCATAAGGCAGGGTTTCGCCCGACTACCCTGTGGATTGGTGACGCGTTACTACCACTTGATCGTATTCACACTAATTCAGTCAGATTTGGATTTGGATGAGAAGTCCTGATTGGTGGGTAGCCATTGTGGATAAGATCAAGCGGTAGTAACGCATCACGAATCTGCATAGTAGTCGGGAGAAACCCTTGATGACTGAAGTGAAATGAGAATCTGATCAGCAGTCGAATCTCGTAGCTGAGTTGGTAGAGCATCGGGCCGGAAACCTGATGGTCGCACATCGTTAGTTGAGATTCGGCCGGGGTCCACATTTTCATTTCATCTCCAATCATCACTCAGTATGTATACATCTGTCAGAAGAGGTATTATTGTTGTATACGACCTTCAAGGTAAGTCAGCTTGTAAGAAAATTATCTTCAATCAATTTGACGTCTTATTTATTTCGATTAAAAGTTAATCTGAATACATTTCTTACTTGTTAACGTAAAACTTTCATATTTTGTTTCAATCAACAGAGTAATATGGTAAATCATTTGCATAAAAAGTATTAAAGCTGTAAGAAGTTATCATTCACATGGTTGATTCTTAACTATCAGTAAGTCACGAGGTTGAAATCTACTCTACTTTTCTACGTCTAGACAGTCAGGTGATATCATCAGCTGTCATAATCAGTGTGACTCATTATCTCGTGTATAAAAATGAATACGATTTTTGTAGCATGCATTTAAAGACCACCCTGATAACTAATGAAATAGCCAATAAGGTTTTTGTATTTGATGTAGAAAAAAAAAATCAACTTTTCAGACTAAATAAAAAAGACTAAAACGTTATTTAAGTTGTTGTCAAGGTAGTCTCTAAAGTCAATCTTGGAGCATGACTTTTTAAAGGCCATCCTGGCAAATGTTCTAATAACCAATTAAGTTTCAGTATTCTGGTTTAGAAAGGTAGTTTTTCATAAAATTTAGATGCCTAATAGTGACATCATCATTTGTTATGGTGGCCTATAAAAAGTAACTCCACTCCCATTGTATAACAGGTTTTGTTCAAATTATACTCCATACAAGAAAGATTAGGTGAGCTGTGGTTTAAGATTTCTTGTTAATTATTCATATGTATAGGAAAATAGCTAATCATATAGTACTTTTAAATAATCAGTAGCATATGGATTGCATAGTGAAAAGTAACCAATTTCATGTACTGATTGAATCCCATAGATCAGTTTTCAATGTGGTCACTATACTAGGTGATTCAGGATCACACCACACTTTTGACTTTGATTTTAGATAGGTGAAAGTAATCGGTAACAAGCCCTGCTCGATGTATACTAAGTATTGGATAATATCGTATCTTGGCTAAACCTTTAGGGTTTAAAATAAAGCACACAGATTATCTGCAGTACTTTACACGCCGGATTAACTCATACTCATTTCTTGTGGTTATGTTTCTAGGATGAATACTTAGGCCAGCAACCCTACCTGATTGTTGGAAGAGAATTATTCTAATCGGGTTGCAATGACAAGCATCGTTCGTTAACATTTATCTGCATAAGACAATGCATGCTATCATATTGGTTCTTTTTCAACTACGTAATAGTCTTCTTGCACTGGTTAGATGAAGGTGGTCAACAAGAAGCACTGGTAGACCTAGGTCTCATGGTTGTAAGCAGTCGTCAGCAAGGTATATTTATCTGAAACCTTGGTACACTTTCAGTCAATGCTATGAGTTTCATAGATTTCTAGTTATTGGATGACAGACATTTTAGACTCTGAATAACATTAGTTATCGAAGACACTGGTAGAGAAAGTTTCTTTCTTTTTCATAGATGCTAATGTATAGGTGTATTCAAAGGAGTTTTAAATATCTACAAGATGTCATTAACTACTGTTTAGGAAGTAATTGATAAGTAACAATCTGAATAATTCTCACTTGCGCTCCCATGATGATAAAAACGTCGAACAGCAGTAAGACTAAAACTATACCCATCGCACAAGAAGTGGCTCGGTGGTGTAGTGGATAACGCCCACACGTTTGAAGCGATCGCTCCCGAGTCTGGATCCCGGTGAGAACACCACTCACTGGGAGGCAGGTACATCCAGCTGATGAGCCCCAAATTGGCAGAAATGCGCATCCTGGACTACACTGCTAGCCACTGCCCATCACCTTGCTGATGAGTGCTGATAAGCATGAAACTCAGGTCGAATAGTCCTTCTTGTCAATTGCCTCCAACCAACCCAGTTAGACTAGTGTGTAGTCAATTCTTGCGCCTTAGCAAATACTGTAAAGTTTGATGATATTGTGTTCTCTGAGCTGGATGGTTGAATCGTGAAGTTTTCATTCTCATTCTAGAACATCATCAGTATAAGCTTCAGAAAGAAGTAACCTTCTTTGAGAAAAAAAAGAGGAAGAAATATGAAAACAAAAAATCGTCTTATACAGATAGATGTTAACGATCGTGAATTTGTATAATGCTGAAGTCAAGACGGTTGGCATTCCAGCCCTATTAAAATAATTCTCTTCAAACAGTCAGGTAGGGCTGATCACCTAAGTATTCATCCTGGAAACATAACCACGAGAAACGAATATGAGTATGAGTTAATCCAGAATGTAAAGTATTGTAGCTTGAATATGACGAACTAAACCTGATACATGTAGTAGTAATGATTTAATCCAACACTAAGCATTGATGTAACTTTGCTATAGTTGCAAGTGTACCATTAACTTGAGCCTTCTATGATATACTATGCAGTATAACTAACCTATGAGGATTAAGATGACGTTTTGGTCTTTCGAACAAAGGTGAGTGAAATAAGTTTGAGTTGCTTATTCAAGGGTCGAAAGACTAATGGTGAAAATCATTGAAACTATTTAAACAGACAGACCAAAACAAGATCTAGCGCAAAGGTATATCCATTTTGGTTTACGCAAATCACAACAGCAGGCAAACAAGAAGTGGTTAGGCAAAAATCTATGAGGAAATGGAATAAAAAGGATGGTAACTGACAAAATTCAACATGTTGAAGATGACAAACTGTATACACCTGCACCATTTTACAGCCATTTCAAGCCAGATCACCAATAGTCGCCAATAATTTACCCTGTCAACCTGACAACTTCCTACATAGAGTTTGAACTTGTATACACAAATCAAACAACAGTCATAAATTCAAGTCATATGTTAATCTGACAGCACTCAGCATCCCCGCGATCCAATCCTACTCCCTCCAACATCACATATACAGAGATAGGTACTGAATTGGAGCACACAGTCCAACATATCTCAATGATGTCTCAGTTAGTCAAGGCTCACTGTCTCATCCACAAGCACACCTTTCCCACCTAGGACTCTACCCTTAAACTCAACATGGCTCATATGGTGATTCCATCTCAGATGAGAAATGCTACGAGTCCACCTATCATCGAAAAACTGTTATTGCTCCATTTCTTCTAATTCCAACGGTCAAATCTCACACCCATATAACAGGACAGAGAGACCTACTGCAAAATCCACTCGTCCTTCAATAGGTAGTCAAATACTTCACCAGCATCTGAAGATCGTGTCAGTTGGTAGATGCAAGATGGGCTTTGTGAATCTCAGATGAGATTTTATCAACAACTAACCAATTGTGCCTGACTCAACTCACCAGGTGAGCAAATTGGTCAGTGCATTCAATCACTTTACTTTCTGTCCTCAAATTAGTTGACGTGGACTAGTCATGAATCATCATCTTACATCTAGCAGGTGCAAAATTGCTGCATTCAGAAGACTCCACATTTTGTAAGCCTCTTCTGTTAACCAGAACTATTACGTGTACATATGACTTCTATGCTTCTTGTACTGTTATTTATTCGACTACAAGTGATTATTCAGATAAGTCCCAAATGGGACGAAACGCGCCTCCTGGATTCTTCCACTAGCCACTACTAAGTAAATTAACATGATTAATATTCAGGCGATGTCGAGGCATCCACACAGGAACCCATATGCCAATAGAGGTCGAACAATCCGACCCAGTAAAACAACGGAGAATTATCAGCATATCAATAAATAGTAATAACTGATACAAGAGGTGGCTATCGTGCCTCTGTGGCCTAGTGGATAACGCCTAGGCGTTTGAAACGATGGGTATAAGGTTCAAGTCTCAGTGGGAACAACATCACTCACTAGGGTGCAGGCATATGCAGCTGACGAGTCCCAAATAGGACGAAGCGCCAGTCCTGGGTTCCTCTGCTAGCCATTATCAAGTAAAATACATACAAATTCAGATGATTATGAATATGATTTCCAATTAATCATTAGGTTGGAATTTTTTCTTGTCAGTACAACAGAATAGACAGGAAACACACATCAGGCACAAGGAATAGAATAACTTCTAAATTTGGTAATTAAGGATGCAATGTCAATGAATATCTCTAAATCTCTTTCATTTCCTTCTTTTAAAACAAACAATGTACTTCCTAAACCCATCAAAATGTCATCACTAGGATAATAATAATAATAATAATAATAATAATAATAATAATAATAATAATAATAACAATAATAGTTCTGGGGCTTTTATATTCAACACAGTAAGAAAAAAGATTGTTAAAGATGTAGGGATGAATAAGATAAATAAACAACGGTTGTATGAGACACAATGAAAATCCAATTGAAGATTGAGCAGCCGCATAAGTGACATGAAAAGCTGTGTATTGACTTAATAGATAAGATAAGAAAAGTGATAAACGGAACGCTTACACTGAAGTTTAGATTTGAGTCCCCTCGTTTTCAACGCTAAAAGGCATGTAGACATTAACAACATGAGTGTTGATACTAGTTACTATACTTCACAGCGTAAAATGTATAATAAGTCAAAAGTAATAAGAGAGAATACAACAAAATAAAAATATCATTAGACGTAAAATGACATAATACAAAGAGAGAATAAGTATATTTGACATTGCATCTACGCTAATGTTATCGTTTCTGCATTATGTGTCTTATAGACTCTGACTAGTGATTTCAACTCTTTCACAAACCTTTACCAAGAAGTCAACATTTCAACACATCATCTAGAATAGCAATTGAAGATTTCGTCGATTAGTGACACATCCAGTTCTAGTCACATTCATATCATTTCTAGTAATCTCCCATTGTAATAGCCGTCACACAAACAGTGGCTACAGTGACTCAGTGGCATAGTGGGCAATATTCTGGAGTCTTGTTGGGAGTAATATCAGTAGCTGGGAGGCCAGCAAATCCAGCTGAAAAGTCCCCAAAAGAAAGAAACGCGCATGCTCGATTCCACTGCTAGTCACTATCCATTATAATATTATAAAATATTTCCGTCCATAAACAGCAATGAGCAAGGCGCATAAACGATGTCAGAGATATCTTGGTCAATAAAGGTTAATAATCTTATTCACTGACTTCTCTCCTACTTCATTTAAACGGGTCAAAAACAACCTAAAGGAATCTTTTACGTATCATCGAGCATAACATGTATTGTACCACTTTCTAATTTACCATCGTGACTAATTTTTATGATTATTATTTGTCCCTTCCGTTCCTGGAGGAGCATAGGCATTCAGTAGCACGTTGCCATTTCACTCTCTTCTCTACACTTCTTTCAACCTGGCTCCACGACTGCCCAAAAACTTTTGTTTCCTCCCCACACCGTCTTCTCCATGTCACCCTTGACTCAGACGCTCAACTACTTGTTTCCCAAGCGGGTTCCATTCGAGGGCCTGAAGCGTGATGTCCCAGAATGGTCTCCTCAGTATATGACCAATCCAATTCATCTCCACTTTCTTCTGCATGTTTGATGGACAACAGCTTCGTGGTTGGTTCGTAGCCAGCCACAGTGAGTTCCTTGTTGCTTATTCCTATTATTCTGGTCAACTGATCTTCACTGTCAGTACTGAGCGAGTGTGGGTGGCAAATGTTCATCATGTATGTATGCAGTTTGTTGGAAATGCTTATCGGGACGCGCCGTCAACACTCTCAACCATCACATAGAACCACTGACTGACTGACCTAACTTACATTAGTCTTGAAACTTCGGATATTGTTTACGCTTTATGCTGAGTGCAGTGCAGTGCAGTGCAGTGCAGTACAGCACAGCACAGTGGATCTTCACACTGATTCCAGGTTAATAAAGGAAGGCCTGTCTTGCTGCTTTTCCGATCCTGGCTGCTTTCACATCCTCATCTGTGCCGTCGCCACCGCCTGTAGTTGAGAGGAGGATGCCTCACAGCTCCTCACAGTTTTCTGTTGCATGATCCAGTCGAATACAATCAGGAGTATCATTAGTGATGATAGTAAGCAACCTTGTCTTACTCCTATCTCCTGCCTTCACTTCACTTCAAAGGCATCACTGAGCTTTCCATTGTGGATCACTTAGCATGCAGCATCGTCAAATAGCTGTTGAGTGAGGTTGATAAAGGGTTGTGGCACTTAAACCGTAGTGTTGAAGCACTTGCCTGCCAAATTACTTCTTCGTCCACACCTCGACCGAAGGCCTTTTCAAAGTCGATGAAGTTGAGCTGTCGAGTCGATTGCCATTCTATGCTCTGTACTATGATGATGCGTAGCGTAGCGCTGCAATTTCATTCACACATGATTTATCCCCTGAAGGCAGCCAGCCAGTCTGCTCCGCTTGTAACTTCGAATCTTCAGTCTCTCCAGGATGACGCGGCCTAATACTTTGCTTGGAGTGGACAGCAGCATGATTCCCCGCCACTTCTTGTTCTTGCAAAGACTTAGTTCACCCTTCATTGTCAGTTTGACAAGGCAATTCTTCCTTGTCCAATCAATGGGCAGGTACTTTCCTTTCCTACCTTCTGCAATAGTGGTGCCAGTATGTCCGCTGTTGTCTCTGTCTCTTCTCAGTGTTTCTGGAAGAATTCCATCTGGTCGTGCTGCTCTCCCACATTTCAGCTACTGCATGGTGTTCACGACTTCAATTCTGCGCCTGTCGAAAGGCTTGGTTGGGTTCACTGATAGTTCTATGACTGCGTTGCTGGTGGTATTTCTGGACGAGTTGCATATCATGGTGGTGGTGGTGGTCGGTTCAAGAGTTTTTCGAAGTGGTCAACCCATCGTTTCCCTTGTTTCTCCTCCTCCCTAACTATGTTTCCTTCACTATCTTTCACTGGTATCATCTGCATGCATCTCTTCCCTCCCACATAGTAACCTGGTTATTCCATACAATCTTGTCAGGTCTCTCTCTCTCTCTCTCTCTCTCTCTCTCTCTCTCTGTCTCCCTTACCTGCAGTCTGCAGCCTGTTCTGCCTCACTTGCCAGTGTGTGTCATCAAAGTGTGTTTTGTGTTTCAGCGCATTCTTCTTCACTTCTTTGTTCAGTGTAATGTTTTACAAGTTGTGCTCAGTTCCCATTTTCGTTGTTCATCCCCTTACTGCACTGCACTGCACTGCACTGCACTACATTGCACTACACTGGTTCATCCTCTGCTTCACCATCACCATCACCATCATCATCACCATCACAATCTTCCTCTCCCTACTCGATCACCTTCCATGTCCACATCCATCGAGATACATTCCTTGTCTTGTCTTGTCTTGCCTTGTCAAGTATTCTTCCTTCTCCCTTACTAACACGGTTATTCAGGCCCACTTCCACATCTCTTTCAAACAGTTCCAGTGTTCATCCACACAGCTTTCCTGAGGGATGCAGCTTAAGTCTCTCATTTTTTCCTCATGACTGACTGACTGAATGAATGATGTGAAGATGTCCATTGTAGTTTCATGCTTCAGTTCAGTTCACTTTCTGATCTGGATGCCCAACTTCAACTGTGGTCTATCACCAGCTTCTTTGAACTGAAGGCTTTCAACTTCATTTTGAATGTAGGTTCCTTGCACTAGATAATGAGTGTTGTGAACCTACAACTGCTCCCCCTCTTTATCTGATCTTGTATCCACTAAGTTGTATCTCCACTTTCTTCACATTGAGATGTGTTTGTTCACATTCTAACTCTAATCCCCAAATCATTGGAGGTGCAGAAATCTGCAAACAATTCTCCATTCTCATTCATCATTTCACCGAGTACCTCTCAACACATGATCAGTTCTCTTCCTGTGTTGTGTTGTCCGCACCTCCCAGTTTGCCATTCATGTCACACCACCCATCAGAATTTCGATGTCACCAACGCCAACTGGGGTCTGGTCCACTACTAATTGTAGTTATCTGTGGAATTCCTCCTTCTTCTCTTCATCTGCATTATTTGTAGGTGTGTAGTGTAGCATTGTATGATTAGGACTTTCCCTCCTTTCGATTTCAATCCATCTGGCTGCCATGATCCTGATCCAGCAGGAGGAGATTGGCTTCCACTGCATGAGAGAGAGTCTCCGACGCTGTTGGAGATATCACGATAGCCACTCGAAAACTCAATGTGCTCGTGGTTGTCATCTGGTTGTCAGTATCGGAGCAGATTCTTGACTCTTCAGTTGACAGTTTGGAGAGTCCACTTCCATCCCATCTACTGATTCCTAGCAGATTCCTATCACTTCTATGTCATATCTTCTCATCTCCCGCACAATCTGGGCAGTCTTGCCACTCAGCCAGCCAGCCAGCCAGCTTCAAGCACTGTGCGTACGTTCCACGTTTCCATGCTTACTTTAGCTTTCTTCGAGGGAAGGACGACACGCCGGCCAATTGGCTTTCCACAGGCTTTCACCAACTGGAATCATTTCGTCTCCCCGATTCCAGTGAGGAATAAGTTTAGTTTTATATTTTCTCTGTGCTTTGAAGTTTCTGTAGTAATTGGATTGGTTTTCCGGTGTAGGGTTGGTAGCCGTATGCTCAACCTTCCCTCTTTATCCGGGGTCGGGACCAGCTAGTAACTAGTGAACTAGTAAACTAGGTGTGACTGAAGTACTACCTTATTAAGATTTGAGATCAAAGCAGGGGAAGTCAGGTTCGATAAATAAATAAAGCAAGTGGCAAAGCATTGCTTTGTAAAGAAAACCAACGGCAAATTCGTTCAAAAAGTTATCCGTCGTAAAGAAAAAACAATTCGATGTTATGAAATAAACAATGGGTAAATCTGCCTTTAGTGGCAGTGATCTATGTTCAGGTTTTTTGAATAAATCCATAAAACCACCGGCTTCCTCCACTGTACAAACTTTAACCTTAGCGATATATTATATCCTATTCTTCTTTCTACCAGCATTTCAGTTCAGAAGCAAATCTATGAGAGCTGAGAATTCAGTGTATCTGATTCCTTTCATGAGATGAATACCTTTTAGATTGCTGGTGAAATAATTTATTCCCTTAGTGATATACACGGATAATACCTTGCTTCTATATAATAAGCCATGAGGTCAATCGCGGCGCTAACAGCTCAGTGGTAAAGTCGTTGACTACAACCCTGGGTAAAGGGGTTCGAATCTCAGGCAGGATGTCAGTCCCGTCGAGGTTGCAAATATGCCTTGCTGACGAGTCCCAACGAGCCCAAAACTTAGATCCAAGGCTTCCTACCGATTGTCTCCAACCAACTAACATCCAATAAGCAAGTTCTCTTGTCTAGCGTAACTTCTCAATTGGAGATATGTTCAGTGAACATACATAATTGTAAAGAAATTAACAAGACTCATGTGATTGACAAATAGATAGCCTCTGTGTTAAGCAGTTAATATTTATCATTTTTGCACAAAATTAATTATTTCATAAATCATTTTATGAATGCAAGAATTCTTCATCTTGAAGGTATACAGATGGTAATACCCAGTATACGTTCATGCTATTGGATAGTGAACAGTAAAATTCGTAGAAATTTGTTGAATCCCAGTTCACCAATACAAAAGTCAGAGAAACATAATAAAATCTTCCAAATATCTAATGATCGAAAAATAATCAAAACACTGACAACTAACCAATCAGAGAAGCCATAAGTGGTAAATACGCCAAAAAAAAACCTTACTTCAAGGTTGGTTGGTTTGTATACATAACCCAGGTTACTTTCATTAGTTTATGAATGACATTCTAACGTCATAATGCTCTAAAAATATTTCTACAATCAGCGGTAGATAGAAATAACGTAGATGCATGCAACATTGAGAAAACTTTTTCAATCCTTCAAATACATCAGAGGCATTATCAACCTTTTAAAAAATTTGAAATATAAGTGTTATGATGCAGAGTTGGGAGGATGAACGACTGAGAGCCAAGGGTTGAGACGATTGGACCCGAGTGATTCACAGAAGGAAATCAGATAACTGGTAGTCAAATCCACCTAATAATGCCACGAACTGAAAACGTTTATTAGTAATAATGGACCCTATTTATAGAGTTTACAAAAACTTTGAAATACAAGGAATAATTAGTACAAGAAACAACAGCCAACCAGAACACCAGCAGATTATATGAAACGTGTCCCACGTATGGGAAAAAGAGAGTGAATAAAAGCACTTCAAATTTACAAGTGGTAGGTATGGAATATGAGGGATATAGGAAGTCCTATTAATAAGGTCTGCACATTTTCCTTAGTATCTTAATAAATACTTCGTGTAAAATTGAAAATTGAATATACAAAGCATGCATTACTAAAAGTTAGTCAATATACTGCTGCATTACATAACACTAGCAGAAAATGAAGTAAAAACTAACTGTCGTACATATATCATTGATTAAATGTAAACATGATCAAAAGATAAACACACCAAGTCTGGTCAGCAGTCGAACCTCGTAACTCGGTTGGTAGAGCGTCGGGTCGAAAACCCCGTGGTCGCTGACTTAGATCCGGCTGCGGTCCAGACTTTCACCTCACGTTCAGTCATCACTCAGTATAAATACTAGTTTGCCGAACTACGGCTATCTCAGATTCAGATAGCTAAAATGGTAATCAACATGATGCTTCGACTCTTTAATTCAGTTACATTTCGATTGCGATGAGAAGTCCTGACTGGTTGGCAGCCAGTGTGCATACGATGAAGCGGTAGTAACGCGTCAACCTGTTAACTAAGATCACAAAGTATGATCTCTGACACAAAAGCGTTGTGAACTAGCCAAAAAAATACTACTACTAAACAAATTGAGTAGATTTTGACAGCCAGCCAGATCACAGTGATCTAAATACCCGAATCCAATTTCATTCGTTTGGAGCTAAACGAATCAGCAGTTTACCCAGACAAATTCACGTCATAGAGCCGAACTACTCAAATCACCAACGGAAACCCTGTTGACGGTACGATTCGGGCAGTTGGAAGACTATCTAGATAGGAGAAATATCACCATGAACCATGAAATGTGTAAATCATTTGCAAATTAATCATTCTATTTTGAGTATACTGGTCCACGTAAGTCAGCCAGATCCAGGTGATGTGAAAAACTAGACTCTATAAGCTGAATTTGTTCAGGTACACTGCTGATGAGCTCAGCTCCAAACGACTAAAATGGCTATCCAGCGTTCAGATCACAGATAAATCATTGTAAAGCTTGACAACTGAAAATAAGCTGCATACCGAGACAACGTTTTATTTTGACTTTTCAGTCAAATTTCGGTTGACACCTCTCAAAAATAATACTTATAAACTCAGTTGAAGTTGTAAACTTTGACATATACAAAACTTGGGAGCATTGGGTAGTTGTTTCGTCCTAGTATGAAACTCCTCAACGGATGCACTCATCGCCCCGCCAGAGCTCGAACCCAGAACCCTCAGGTTCCGCAGTCAACAAATTACCATTGAATTAGAATCCAATGGTTGACATTTTCCCGCTTCTGTCAATTCATGATATAGCTCGACCTTTATTCAACGCTTTCACTAAGTAGCTGTTCTCACATCCAACTTTGTTTACTTCACCGGTCACGACTTTTCAAAGGAACTTCGGGAAGTCTCATCTCGAAGCAAATTATTAATAGGCACTGGAAAATAACTAAATTTGAAGGTTTGTGGGGATTTATTTTTTGGTTTCAAGTTAACATAAAGCTGACATCAAGCAGATGACAATAAGTTCACTTTACCAGTAACAGAGTAGGATTGTACAAAATCTTTGGTATGGTTTATTTTCTGACTGTACAATAGTTGTAAAATAAACGTGAATAATATAGAAATGAAGAAATCCTGTTACCTGAACACATTTCCATATTTAAGTAGTCTGTTAGACAGAATAATTTATGATAATCAAGTCAGGTTGAAAAAAAAACATTTAGGTGAGGTGATTGTTACTATGTATACAAATGTTTGCAATGAATGACCGATTTATTAGTTTGACATTTTTTTGTTATTTTGACATGAATTATGTTTGCTTTTGTAATCAAACAAAGTACTAGTTTTAACAAAAAACTCAGTTTATCAATTTTCATTTTCATCAACCAGAAAAAATAGGATGATTGGAAAACGATGTGTTAGCCAGTTCCTAAGAGCTGTAAATTAAGAAAACTGATACCACCATAGTATTAAACTGAATTTCTCTTAATTATTATAGTGGTATACCATAGGGCCCATAGTAGACTTAGAGTATGTAGATGACACGGTTTAACCAATTTAACCATGTCTAAGATGCCTTTCTCACCATCTAGATGTAAATCGTTGCTCAAAAAATGATATGCTTTACTGTCAAGTCTGATAATTAGAAATGAAGTGGTTGAGCGTGTCGACCCTTCCTGCACCCAGGAAGCCAGATCAGTCCTTATGTTTCAGTGACCGACGAAATCTCCACACGGAAATAAAAAGCCTGGCTTCGTTTGTCAAGTTACGCCAGCTACGGCAACGGTACGATATATGATTCTTTAGCGGTATTACGTAATTATATTTGATATCGTAATCCCTCCTTTATTTTCCTATTGTAAACCCTCATTTGTATTCATTATCATCATCAAGATTATCATAGAACCAGGCATTTATGTGTAACGGTTCAAGTTGACTAACCTCATTTCACCACATCAAGTAAAAAGGCAATGAAATGCAACATGAAGGCAAAAAAAGTCGGTCGAAGAAAGTAGAAGTAGAAAGTAGTAAAAGAGAAGAAGGAAGAATGAGAAGATAATGAGATTAAGTATAGTGGTTAAGATGAGGATAATATGTGTATACATCTGACATTAGTTCCGAACCATATCACCTAGAGTTTCTAACTACTGGTTTCTCTTGCCCGGTGGACCCCAACCGGCAAGTCTGCATCGTACTATATTGTTCACACGAACAGTCAATGACTTCATGTATTGATGCCATGTTTTAGTCTGGCGGCTGCGAGTCTTCTTGCAGGCTGAACCTACTTTGGCCAACATTGTGCTACGAGGCATACCGTGGCTAGGCACTTGTATTACATAACTTCTTTTCGTTATTCAGTAGATTTCGATTCCTGGCTGGAAATAAACCTGGAATGTTCCACCCTTTGTAATATATGTTCACTAATGCACAGTTTAGTAAGTGACTTCAGCGAAAAAAACATTCTTTCCTTAGCTACAACTATCATTTTTGTTTTTTCCCATGACATAATTTCCTTATACAGGTTGACTGCGCTGCACTGCAGTTCACTTCCTCCTACCATATGCTTGCGGCATATAACCATTGAAAAGTGCAAGACGTCAGAATGCTTCAAGGGTTTGCCCACCGTTGCCTTTGCAGAATAGACTATGTTAAGAAACCATTATGTCAGTAATACAGAAGTCAGGTATAGAGTTTGAAACAAAAGAAGTAAGTTTTTAGCGAGGTCGTTAACATTCATCGACTCATATATGGTTGGGAGATGTGTTGATTATATCTGTTTAACATCTATCCAGTGACAATACAGGAAATATAGGATTCCTATTTGGGTTATGTTGCTCAAAATAGATCAGTGGTGCAGATGCACTCACAAATTATCTGTGTCCCAATCGTCATGTCACGTTTCATTATTGGAACAAATCGTTCTACCTATCGTCGCATGACTTTCTATCGCTTTTGTGTACTTTCTAGTCCATGTCTTCATCTTTCGTTTTGACAACTTGTACCGTAGTATACAGACATGAGAAGTGACAACCTGAACCTTTGTACAGTATTGCTACATATCATGCTGATGCTAAATGGTCACAGGGGATCAAGTTTTACTGATACTGAAATAAGACAGAGTTTACTGTAGTTTTCAATGAAATTTACAAGCAAGTTATTGGTACTGAGTGATGACTGAAGGTGGAATGAACACCTTAGTTGCAGCACCATTCAACTCAGGTTTTTGTCTCACCTCCTATTATCATCCAATAAGAAACACACTCAGTAGCCTTGTGGAAATTTGTGCAGTGGGCAGTGAACCCCACATCTAATGTGTGAGCACTAAAGACATTACTACCTTGTTGCCCGAACCTCAATAGATGATGAGGGGTTCGAACCTGCGACTCAATGGTTTAAAGTCTACTCCCCACACCAGTAAGTTGCACCTCCGTCAGTATCAATAACACCAGTCTACTAAACCATAGCTATCTCAGATAGTTTCATCGATAAACTGAAGGTGTCAAAATTTCTTAAATTCATAAGATTTATTCTGACAGTCAAAGCACAAATAGAAAAGAAACGATGTGGAAATTTCAAACAGAAATTACAATTAGATTTGGTCTGGGGATAGTCCAAGTATATGTGAAGTGATTGCAGATAATTCCTTTAAAAAACTACACCAACTTTTTGTTTGGATAAACAGCACCATTGGTTAATTTAATCAACCTGATTGTATAAAACATGATCTTAGAGAGTATAACTTTATGCACAGGAGAAAGGTTCAGAGGTTGTAACTAGTGAAGCCAGTTTGGTGAATTCACTTCATAAACTTTAATGGGCAGAAGTATGCTTGAATTTCACTACTAATATGCATTTAAATACTATAAATTGTAAGCAGCTGATGAGAACATTTAAAATCAAAATGAATGCATTATTCATTGATACTGTTGACTCCCAGTTGATATTATGGATCGAATTGACCTACCTCTGTTGACAAATGGGATCCTATGCAGATGCCACGATATTGCCTGAAGATTTATTAGGTTGTGATTTGTTGATGTTAGTTAGCGGCGAAATTTAGGACACAACGGGTGTATAACGCTAGGTCGTTTAAAGTGGTCGGTTTAAGGTTCGAGTCTCAGTGGGAACAGCATCACTTACTGGGGTACAGGTACATCCAGCTGACGAGTCTTAAATGGGAGGAAACCCTCCTCCCTGATCTCAATGCTAACCACTATCAAGGAAACTACGACAAAATAAGTTCATATTACTATGTTCAATTTATTGCTCCCTCACTCGATCGCTCTCTAGGTATATTCATGACACATAAATATTTTCATCTTTCCTTAAAGGTTTGTGAAAAAACCAGTGAAAGCAAAGACTGATATGAGCTGCGGAACCACTAAAAAACCGAGGGGTATAGAACAGTTGCTTTGTTTTATTCCAGAACTCGTCAGTGATATATCCCTTCGACTTCTTATTTGCTTTTATAATTACGTTTAATCAATCATGAGAACAGTATTATTGCTTTTATTATACCGTCGTTGATTGAACCGAACTGATCGGTCTCTATTGGCATACAGGCTCCTGAGCGGATGCCTCGATATTGCATGTTTTTAATTATATATAGTAATGATGGATAGTGGCTAGCAGTAAAATCCGGGATGCGCACTTCGTCCGATTTAGGACTCGTCAGCAATAATGCTAAAACTATACCCGTCACACAATAAGTGGCTATCTTGGCTCAGTGGTCTAGTCGATAACGCCCGGTCTCGAGCTCAAGTCCCAGTGGGAACAACATCACTCACTGAGAGGCAGACACATTCAGCTGACGAGTCCCAAATAGGACGAAGTGCGCATTCTGGATTCTACTGCTGCTCGCTATCCATCATTACTACGTAAAGACATGAGAACAGTAACTAAACTATTAGGGAACATCTTGCAAATCATAACAAGTCTACGCCGTCCGATTTTTCTGAAGCATAAGTTCACCGTACACTTATTGAATGTCACGACACCAAACAGTAGGGGATTTCATAAATGAAGGATAAAAACCCATCCAAAGAAGTTACTGTGTGAGAACTTATAGGAAAATATATTATGATTGTTATTCTACTTAAATGGGTTATCCCGTAATAAGAATAATGTAATCATAAAACTTCATAAACGTGGTGTCGATTCAGACTAAAGCAGATACACCGTTGAACTTTATCGTTGCACTATCATTTCTATTAAACTGTTTCGGCTGGTTTAGTTTCTTTTTCTATATTATACTACATGTGGATTATTTCAGACCGATGCCTATAACTCAGTTATTTGGTCATCAATCAAGATGAAGAATGAGTCAAAGACTGATACTGTAGATACCCCTGAATGAACTTGAGTAGGATACACTACTGTGATCCATTTTGATGATATGAAACTGGACAGAACATATATTTGTGCAGTTGGGTTAGTCAGATAGATAACAGTTAGTTCCTATCAGACGTAGAATAAATTCACAAGGAAAGTTGACAGCAACTATATGACTCTAAACAAAGTGAAATACGGTATAACACTCCCTGAACAAAAGGTCTCTATAGGGACTACAGATAGAAAAATTGGGTCAGTTACTTCTCAATGGCTGATTCGTATAGTGTATGCATATGTGTCGTGAAAAATATGCATCATCAGCCATACTGATATCAGTCTACCGATATGATAAGTCAATAAAGACTAATGTATCTATTCATGGATAGAAATTGGAGCATCTTTTGGTGTTGACAGAATTAATGTAATGCATAAGGTTACATCAACTATACACGTCTCCGAAAATCCAGTTTAAGGGGAAAGCATGACTACTAATCTAGTCTCTTACAACATCATATTATCAAACCCAGCATACACAGACACTGTCGATGAAAATCTAAGTTTATTTTTACAAAGAAGAAGTAATCAAATGTTATCTCTATGCAACGAAAACCTCATTCTGAAGTATATGACTATGTCACAATTTCACCCAAACTATGGTATGAAAAAAACACAGAAAAAGAGATTTCAAATGCTCTACTGAAGAGTTCATACTGTGGCTTAAACGGACAAAACAGTTGTATTCATAGACTATTGCATTTTAGATGGTCTGTAGGATTTTCTTCGCTTATATTTAGTTCTCATCAACACAACACATCAAGGTGTTCAGTTATTCATCAAAATCAGCATTCGGGTCAACTACATCAACCAATGTAAATTCAGAGCATATAGTGGATGTTGAAAGTGGATCAAAGTTACTACTGCCTATGGATACTGTTACTAATAAAACATCTGTGATCGATGAATCAAGAACCATTTAAAATTTGGGAGCACCGGACAGCCGTTTCATCCCACTAGTATGGGGCTCCTCAGCAGTGCGCACCCATAATCTCACTAGGAACCGATTCCGGGAGATTCAGGTTCCGCGGCCAACACGCTGCCATTGAGCCACTGGGTCCACAATATGGTGAAGTGGCCGCCAATGAACTTGAACCCCCCGGGTTCGACTCCTGGTGAGGTTATGGGTGCGCGCTGCTGAGGAGTCTCACATTAAGACGAAACAGCTGCCAGTGCTCCCAGGTTTCCAATAGTTCCCCAATTGATATCAGCCCACGATGAATATCAACCTAAATTATTACAATAATAATTTTGCTTGGTTGCGACTAGCAGAAGAATCTAGGACACGCGCTTCGTCCTACTTGGGACTCGTCAGCTAGATTTGCCTGCACTCCAGTGAGTGATGCTGTTCCCACTGGGACTCGAACCCCGTACCCACGGCTTCAAACACTGAGGCGTTATTCACCACGCCACAGAGGCACAAGTAGGACGAAACGCGAGGCCTGGATTTTTCTGCTAGCAACAACCCAGCAAAAATATCAGGACTAACATTCAGGCAATATCGAGGCATCGACACAGGAGCCCATGTGCCAAAAGAGGTCAAACAACTCTATCCAACAAAACAACGAAGAATTACAAGTACATCAATACGTAGTAATCACTAAATTATTACTGTTAAAGTTAAATGGGTTATTGTACCCGTCTGAATAACTAACTAAGCAAGTCGATAAACACAACCACTTCAACGATTCCAACAGAAAACAATCTTGAAACATAATTTAAACTAAGGTAAAGAACGGTTACTGTTTGTATTTAATTTTGATGCAAGAAACTTGAGAAGATTTACACTTCAATAGGATCCCAACACGGTTCATACAGCTTGAACATTTGCAAACAGTTGATGCATCGAACTAAAGATATGCTGATACATACTATTTTCCCGGTTCATGGAAAAATTGTTTATACTGGACAATGATTGAAGATGAAATGAGAATCTAGCTTGCGATGGGATTCGAACTAGGAGCCTCCATGTTACTGACCCATTGCTTTACCAAGTGAGGTGCACCAATTAATCCGGAGGTCACTTGTTCGAATCCTGAAGCGATCCAGATTTCCATTTTACTTTCAATCATCACCCATTATCAATAAAGACCTGTCAAACCACCATGATCAAAATCATGAAAAAAGTTACCCTATAGAATCCGATTATGACCAATATTTTAAAACTCAACTTTTAATTACAATGTCATGAGTTCGAAACCCACTTCATCTGGGGTTCATTGACTAGTGAATAATTTTCCCTTCTAAACTTTATTTGTGGCCCAAATGGAAGAAAACTAACGGGTATCTAGCTACTTGGCAAAAACTATGTATTTAAGTCAGAGACAACGAAAGTTCACGACAAACTAACGGTATCCGTACCAAGTCAGAAGGTACAAACTGCAACGAACACAAGAAATGTTATTCATTTTATTTACCTGACATTTTCTTTCTGTTCCATGCAATAAGAACGTCTAATATCGTATAGATAATGCAACTCAACACCTACTTAAGAGTTGATGTCCTAGACCAAAAGCCACATCTATTGTACTAAGATTATAATGTTATCTCTAACTCTTCGAACCTTGGTAGGTGGAGTCAAGTTGAAGTTCATAAGTTATCGGTTAGAAGTAGAGTGACCAAGTGAATGATCTTTGAAGGCAAACTGGCTTTGAAATATGAACATATTGTTTTAACCTTTAAAGATATTCCCAAAAAGAAAGAGTTTGAAGCCATTTTTTCAAAAAAGATGCAAAGATATTTGACAAATACATTTTCCTGGTATGTTTGAACCCCCAATGTATACGAACTAATAAAATCCCCCGCCAATAATTCATCGCTTGGTGTATTATTATATAAAAAATGGAAGTCATATCTGACCTGAGACTAGAAAGAATATTACAACGACACTTAAAGAAGTTTACATGCATCTTCAATACTCACATGATAATCGAATGCGAACTTACTTTACACGGTCAGCAATGTGAGGATACAGTTCTGGACGCCAAGCAGGCATGTGAGTTACAACTATATCTGTATTATTTGGAATATGAAGCCACCGTTTAGAGACATCTTCAATGCTGGGCAAAACAAAGCCCTTAGATCGACATGAGGTAAGAATATTAGCTGCATGTTTTGATGACGGCTGATCATTATTGGATTCAGATATTCTCTGATGACTAGCTGAAGAGTTTAGTTTCAATTTTCGATGACTAAAGTGTTTTTGTACAAATGCTCCATCTTCCGGTCTTAAATCATCAGCTGCAGTCCAAGGGACTCCATAAATTGTTAATCCAAATACTTGACACCATGAATCTTCAAGATAAATGGCTGACGTAAGGTGAGACTGAATTTTCTCAGGAGTGGGATAATCACTAGATGAATCTGAATACCATGTTTCCCAACAGCCAGGGACAAATATTTTAAAATCATGAGGTTGTTGGGCAAAAAAATTGTCAATTTCTTTGATTTTCTGTTGCCAGTTGTTAGGTGGTAATGAATGACGCTTCTTGAATCGAGGAATTCTACCAGTAATGCTGCTACACCATGTTGCAAGACGGAGACTGAGCGAAGGTGGATGTGATGTAAAATCTCCAGAATGTATTAGGATATGACCTCGAGGAATATTTTCAGTAAAGGCATCATGTGCTCCTCTTGTATCTGAGATATGTACAATACGAACAACCTTCGCCTTAGGATGTCCAACGTCTCCAACTACATATACATTCAAATTCCTAAAATTGAGTACAGCTGAAGTTTGAAGGGAACTGGCACAATAGGACGGCTCGATTTTGGATGCTGAAAATATGATTGAGGATTAAACTAATATAAATTCCAACAGGTTTATAAGTTTTCCAGAAAACACAACCGTCTTCTAAATGATCATCAGGCTATGATTATACATAAAATAAAGTCTGTAGAAAATGATTCTTTATGGACATTTAGCTTATATCACGTGGGTTTTTACTTAAACGTGATTGGATAAAAGAATATCGATAAGCCAACCAGCATGAAGTGTTGACATCCAATGCCTGGTTAGCTAAGATAATAATGGTCACAAAACTTTTACACCAATCAAATTTTAGATTTCAGTGGCAGACCATGTATGCTCTGTTTTGCTTCGTCCGAGGCGAAAGGATGGTTAGGTTGCCATAATTTCAAGAAATAAAACATTGAAAAAGCAAACTTATTGTGATTTTGTTGTCTGTAATAGTGTTGTAGTATTTTCCACCAATGATATATTATAAACAAAAAATGATATAAAACTGTAAATGTATCATTCAATATCATTTTCATGATATTTTATGATAGATACGCTTAAAAAACATGGAATTGATGGTATTTTCTACAGGGAAATCCTTATTGACTATGATGTACTATCCCTAATGATTAATCTGCCTATTTTGCGCATCAGTTCACCATTGTTTTCTAACTTCTAGTTAGGTGTATACGACTGGAAGACTATGTGACTTCTTTATTGACATGATGTCTAATTAAAATCGGATATAGAATTTAGCGTCAAGGAGGTTACGACAGTTGGTGCAACCAAGTTATAAAGACACTAAATTCAAGCATATTATCGTATATTCAAGAGAAATATAGTGGGAGGAAGACAAAAAGAAGTTCCTTTGTGGATGCTAAAGAATAAGAGTAGTTTTACAAGTTAATATATTTCAGTCATTTCTGTATCACTAAAGCATATGCATAAAGGGGTGATAATTCCTGATTGTGGTGGACTGGATCATGCAACAAGTCGTGAGAAGCCAGAAGAGGGGGATACGCTGGACAGGAGAAAAGGAAGATTCGGATTTTGCCGATGACTTGTGTCTAATGTCTTGCGGCACGAACTTGAAAATGTACAGGCGAAAACTAACAACTCGACAGAGGAGGCAGGGCAGCAAAAACGGGACTTTCTTCCGGTGAATGTAGAGAAGACAGGGGTCATGAACATACCCAAACAACAACAACAAGCTCCAATCACTATCAACAGGAGAAACCTAAAGCAAGTAGTCTATTTCTCCTATCTAGACAGCACTGTCTCAACTACAGGTGGTGGCACAGACGAGGATGTCAAAGCCAACCAGGATCGAGAAAGCAAGACAGGCGTCGACTAACTTGAAATCAGTGTGGAGATCTACTGCACTCAGCACAACGCGTGAACAGGATCCAGATTTTCAACACTAATTCAGTCAATTCAGTGCTGATATATGGTTTGGAGACTTGGCGCGTTAGGAAAAGCATTTCCAACAAACTACAGATATTCATCAACAACTGCCTACTCTGGCTCGTCACTGAAGCTCAGATGTCCAGAATATTAAGAATAAGCAAGAAGGAACTCTGGCTGGTTGTTAAGGAACCAATCAAGAACCTATCACTCAACAAATATGCAGTGGAAGGAGGTTGAGATGGATTGGGTATACACTGAGAAGGCCGAGTGGGGACATCACGCACCAGGCCAGTTGATCGAGTGGAACCCAGATGGGTGAGGTGAGGGTGACATGGAGGAGATGATGTGAGGAAGAAATGAGATGTTGTGGGCTGTCGTGGAGCCAGGTTGAAATGATTTCAGAGAAGAGAGTGGAATGGAGGCGTGCTACTGAAGCCCCATGTTCCATTAGGAACCCAGTGGATAAGTAATAATAAAAGGGGTGATAAAGGATTATGCGTCTCACTACGTTAGGAATTCTCACTATCCACGCTCGATCAATTCTTATTGGCAGGTGACCAAGAAATATTTTATATTGGGAATAAACGTTTGATTATTTACGTCTGGTGATGGGATTGATTCGTCAAAGAAGAATTATTTATTTGTTAGTTAGTTAACTTGATACACATAACCAGACTGTATGTGACTTTTCTCCGAAAAGCCAATTTATGATTACAGTGAATAATCTTCGGTGCTGATGGAATGTTATCAACTGCTCGGCAATATTTTCACCTTACTCGGTTCAATACAGTTTGTTAGTTGGCTGAATAGGAAACTCTGCTTAGCCTAGGTTTCGTACTTTTTGGCACTCGTCAGCGAGGTATATCTGCAACCTCGAGGGGATTGATGTCCCTCTCTTATTTGAATCCGCATCACACAGTGCTGCAGTCAGCGACGTTACCGATGAGCTACTCAGTCGCGACTAACTTTCTGTAGGACTGGATCAGATACATTGACTGATCACTAGAGAACAGCCAACTTCATGTTGCTTAGTTCATAGTGTTAACGGAATTCTGTCAGTCATTTCGCAATGTGGCTACAAACCTAGGAGATTCACTGTCACAGTTCACTTTGATGAACTTTAATATTTAACTGTTCAGTCAATAGCTAATAAATATTTTCATACTTAATTGCTTATTCCCGACCACGGCGGCCAGAATAAATCATGTTAATAATACATGAAGTCATTGATTGCTGATTTGAACCATGTAGGGAGATGCAGACTAACCGGTTGGGGTCCGCAGGACAAGAGAAACCAGTGGTTAGAGACTCTAGGTGATATGGTTCAGAACCAATATCAGTGGTTAAGACATATACACACCACATCTTTCCATTAATCGCTGTATTGGATCTCATCATTTTCTCGTTTCCCTTTCCTCTCTTTTACTGCTTCTACTTCCTTTGACCGATTTTTCTTTCCTTCTTTATCTTCCATTTTATTGCCTTTTTTACTTTTATATGGTGGAATGAGGTGTGGCAACTTGAACCGTTAGGTATAAATACCTGGTTCTATGTTAATCTTGATGATGATGACTAACTGCTTATTGAAAAATATAAAATTTCCTGCTAAAATCGGCTAAGTTGTCACTGATACTTCTTTCTGACCATGAATTCAGCAGTCTTTCATATGTGACTAGTATTTTCCCCTAAAGTTGGCATTTACTTCTGCCATTGTCGCCTGTTCTGCTGACTTCAACTATTAAATTGTATTTTCATCACAAATCTTACCTCTGTATGCCCAACCGCTTAGACAGTCTACTTTGTACCGATGGATCCTGGGTTCGAATCTGACTTCAAGTACCAATGTCCAGAAGATCTGGTGGTGCTATTTTCTTGCATATAAAAGGTGTGGTTCATAGTTGACTACATAAAAAAGAATGCGGTTATTCGAGTTCAGTATTACCACGTTTTATTATAACCTGTGAACTCTTTCGTATAAAAGGGATTATAGATGGTATTGTAGTTGATTAAATATATTTGTTTAATACAACAAGTAGGTACTTTCTACAACTAGAATTATAACAGTGTTTGAAGAAGATTGGAACAGTTGTACTAAATGAAACTGAATCCACTTGGCAGGAAATTTCTAGCTAGTTAACCATTCTACAGTCAAGGTTTATATTTCCCTATAACTGGCCACTACACTATAACCAGTGGGACATTTTCTAGTCTTGAATGCTGACTTCTTTTATTATTATTACGTAGTTATTTATCCTTTTGGTTTCTAGTGGAACATACGGATTTAGTAGCCCGTCGCCGTTACACTCTCTACTTTTCAGTGTCAGTATCGAGTGAGCGTAGGTGGCAGCTGCATGTATGCAGTTTGTTGGAAATACTTATCGGGACGCGCCGTCAACACTCAACCATCACATTGAAACACTGACTGACTGACCTAACTGTCTGTTCTACATATCTGGAAAATTCTACTACCCTTGTCATCACAAAGGAGGAGATAGGATTAGAAGTAGATCAAGTATGTTTCAGAGTTGTGGAGTTAGTTGTCTGATATGAATATGGAGAATGAATTGTGTCGGAAACGTTATTTGGTATATGATACTGTTTCACTATGTGACATATCTAATAAACAAACCAAAATGGAATTACTATCTATCACAGTGCTCAAGTTTTAATCCTATAGTATGATATATAGACTAACAAAGAAGATCAGCCAAAGTCATTTACGTTATCTGGGTGAATGCAGTTAACTATGAACATTAAAGAAAATGTGTATACCGAACAAACCAGAAAAATAAGGGGATTTGACTAGATTCTGCTTACTGCTTATGATTGTGAATTTTGTCATATGAATGTATACGCTCAAACATGAAATTCACTGGATATCGATTTATATGGAGTAGGCTACGGATAATTTTGTACTGTTTGAGTTGTGTACTTTGAAATGGAGTCTGTGAAGATAATTTATGTACATACACTTATGCCCCAATAAAGAATTTTTTATACAGCTGGATGATGTTGCCAAGAAACCACCACTGGGTTCACTCCTAAAGGAGTTTTCCTTAATAATGAAGGTGGAGGATGGTCTTATGAAAGGTGTAATAAAGGAGTTAGAATTTTATTATCTTTAGGTGGGCAATTTATTATTACTTCTGAAGAATGAGAATAGTATAAGAAGTATACTGGACCACTGGAGACTGACCAATTTCATGTTTTCCATTCCTGGGTGCTAATTGAACTCTGTCAGTGATTTGTAATACGGTCAACAAAGTGTCGGACTACAGTAATGTGTAACCAGGTTTTCGAATCTCTGGTGTGATATCATTTCACTTAAGGTTATACTTATGCCTTGATGATGAGTGCCAATATATATGAAAGCTGAATCGAGTAGGACTTGCTGTCAGTAGCATTCGAACATCCAAGAAGACCAAATCTGGCAGCCAGTGTGATTACGCTAGCCCGATGCTGTCATATCAGTGGATGATACGACAATCGGGCAAAATATTCTATGATTAAAGTAAAGTTAAAACCTGGTCATTAGCTGAGACTGGCAACTCCGTTGATATTGGAGCCTCACCAGCTCAAAAATCTGGGGCTACACAACTTTTCTTATCATATACAGTCAACACCCAGCATCAAATAACGAGAATTCTATCGAATATGAATGTACAACATAATGATCAATATCGTATGAGTACTTTTGTGAACGTTATAAAGAAAACTAATCAGAAAGAAGTCTTGTAGTCGAAAGTTAAACGGATCATATATAGACATAGACTGCATTAATAAAGCAATTAAATATGAAAAGTTATCATTAGACCATCCACTTTTACTCAATCCAGTAGAATTCCATGAAGAGCTTATTATGAACTTCTTTTTCATCTACTTTCTCACGATCACCATACAGTTAGGTCACAGTGTACTGTGACTGATGAATTTTTGACCCTTTTGAAATGGATCTGTCTTTATTCTTTGCACCCGATATCCTTGATAAACATTTAAAATTTCTATAAAGGAAATTTCTATCTTCTTGAGAACTGAAGAAGCATTAACTCTTCGTTCCGAGATAACAAGAATAAACAAAACGATTTAATTGGGTAGTATTTGTTGTCTATTTTATTATGATCGTTGAATTATCAAATAAATGAGGAATAAGTTATTCAAGGTGTGAGTGAAACAGCTTCACTTAATGTTTTGATCGTGAGTTGGAACTCGTCCCAACCTTTCATCTAACGAGAGAATGGATAAATGAAAAAAATTCACTCGTAGACATATGATAAATAGTACTGGTAATAATGGCTAGTGGTTAGTAATGGAATCCACTAAGATGCACGTTTCGTCCCACTTAGCACTCGTTAGCTGAATGGATCTACCTGACAGCGAGTGATTCTGTTCCTACTAGGGCTTGAAAGCAGAACATTAGCTTATGAGGTGAAGTAAACAAAGGACTAGAGATATCACAGCCAACGTACAGTAGACATGACATGATTTTAATGTATCGATCAGTACACTTGACTGGTTAACAGTGGCTCTAAAAGCCACTAAAAGATTATTAATTAGTTTTTTTTATTCTGTGAGAAAAACACCCTTGCAGACGAAATAGTCACACCTGATTGGCTATTTCAGCTACTACTAGGGTAACCTAGTAACCTAGTTAATTTACCAGTTATTTGAACAGTATAACTTGAATATTGTTTGACATCAAAGAAATTATTTTGCAGGGATAGTGTTGAGGCTTGTATTATTCGATAAATACTGGAAATGTGAAGCTTTGTATTTCAGTCCAATGATACCGTAATGGTCACAGGATCTGACTAACTTGAAATTGATTCTGTACAAGTTTGTTGGTGTAGTCTGGTCATCGATTTCAAGTCTCTGTAAGCTTGAATTCAATATTTCTCAATATGATACCAATTTGTAATCAGAACTCCAGCAGAATGGTAACTGATATCGAATGAATATTTTCTGTACAAGGAAACTCCGACCAACTATCTTTGGCTTGCTAATTCTGAATTGTACCAATTAGTCTTCAAGACATTACTGATAAACATGTTTCCAGTTACACTTCATACAATGAATACCGTTTCTTAAGTCAGTGTCATTTATTCAGTGTATTTTAACTTTTTCAGCGGATGTACAATGGATGTCCAACATGGGTATAAAAGATTTGTTAAACAACAGAGAGTATTTGTAGTTCAAGAAGATTATATGAGTAGTGCTGTGTTCTCCGAGTTGAATAACTTAATCGTGAATTTTTCATTGTCATTCTTGATGACGTCGTCAACAGAAACTTCACACAAAAATAAGCTATGAGAATTAGTAGCTTATCCTGTTGATCTTGACTGAGACTGGTTATTTCTTCTATCATCTTACCATTGTTTGCAATGACCAACACATCCTAATTACTATCTAAGTAAATTTTAATGCCTAATACCAGATTTTTCTGGGCGTTTTGACGTGTTACAACTTCTTCAGTAGAATACACCCTAAGTTAACAGTTTTGTCAGATTTAATCAGCTCATAGATATTAATTTATAGTAGCGCAGGTGAAGTACAACATTTAAACGAAAATTGTGATCATATTAGTTAACATAAATAGCACACATTATACACTTTTAAGGGTGAAAACTTCCTGGAATCTTTCAATTGCCTTCACCACACCATGAATGTATTAGTGTAAGAAGTATTTAACCTAACTGAAATAATTTTAATCACAAAGTTATATCAGTGGGAGAACCATCGAAAGCCTAGGCACATTTGACAGCTGTTTCGACTTGATGTGGGATTCCTCAGTTGTGCATACTGACAGCCTCACACAGGATTGAGTTCAAGACCTTGGGGCTTCGTAGTGAGCACGTCACCATTCAACCACTATACTAGAATACAGCTGTCCACATTTTCTCACTTCTGCCGTTCTATGATGCACAGCAACTATCCTTTGATGGTATCAGTAGGTATTTGTCCTCGCAACCAACTTGGTCGAAGCGAAAGATCATAGCTTCTCTCTAGGCCTTCGGATATTCTATTTCGAAGTCATTAGCTGTAAGACCTTAAACCTCAAGCTTGGTTTACCATGATGTGGTGAGTGCGCGCCGTTGAAGAGTCTCTCTCTGGAAGAAAACGGTGATCTACTGTTCCCGGGTTTTCGACGGCTGCCCCGTTTACTCCAGTCCGTGATGAAAACTATCTTGAAATCTACGTATCGCCTAAATCACCAACTGACTTACAGAGGTGATATAGTATATGGATTCATTTTATAAAAAATTAAAGTAAAACCTAGTAACAAAGACAACTTCCTTATCGTCTTAATAAGAACAAGTACAAATGATGACGAACTGCAAACTTGCTGGATAAAAATTTTTAGTTCCAATATCACTTCAAAAAAGACGGTTATTTTTAAGGTTACTTGTTAGTCAATGAGGTTGGAAGTATTCAGTGACTGAGGTCGTCGGGTCCTAGGAAATTTATGCCTATTTACTATCATCATCAGCAGGAAATGCTAGCTGGGTTAGAAGTATGGTGAGCGAAAGCTTAGTGTGATTGGATGAAGAAATTACATCAGTCCGTCCCTTCTTTGTCTGTTGACCTCACCTGTTCAGTAAAGTGTCAGTTTTCTAGTTAGGATTTGAGAAACAACTAAACTGCATCTTTACTGAATCTATGTGATGTGGTTAAAATAGACTACAATAGCTTGGATGCATCTACAGCCTATCTTCATCTCTATCTCTATTACCTGTTCACTGAGTAGTCACTGAAGAGCAACCACTATCATGTTGTTTAGTCATGAGTGCTGACCCAATTCTATCAGTCATTTCGCAATATGGCCATTAGGCCAACAGGCTCACTCAAGACTATACGATATGGAGTTAGTTGTTCTCTAGTAATCAATCGGTGTGTGCAGTTCAGTCCTACAGTAAGTCAATCACGGCCTGAATAGTTCAGTGTTAACGTGTCTGACCGCAACACTCTGTGATGCAAGTTCGAACCTCGGACAGGATATCAGTTCCTTCGAGGCTGCAGACACGGCTTGCTGACGAGTAGTAAGGAGTACGAAACCTAGACTAAGGAGATCTTCTTGTCGACTCAATGCATTCAACTACAATTATATGCATTTACTGTTCTTATTTCTTTTTCCCTTTGGATCATGAGGTATATACAACTAATGGTATTACTTACTCGTATTAGTTTATTGTTGTTTTGAGGTGCAGCAACCTATACTAAAAGATAATAATGCCTTATTTAATTTTGTTAATGTTTGTCTGCTTTCTCAGATAGTCGAGACTTCGCGTTTCTAACACAACACAAATACCTGAGAATGCTACCAGCTACTTGTTCAGAAAATTCAAAATGCTAGTCGTTAACCCCTAAAATGTTTACCAGTTGGCAATCTACTGAATTTTTTTCATGTTTTGCAAGCTACACTAAAAGCAGTCCTTTTGAGAACGACTTATGCAGCCTTATCAGACAGATTCTCTCCGAATCGTTTCTAGAAACTCCTTTTGTCATATCAATTCACATTTGAAAATACAATTTCTGCTACTGAAGATATTTGAAGAAGAAAGAAAATATGCCTAAATGTCTATCTATTATACTGTGGGGATTTCAAATAACCTCTGAATTTGTGTTTAAATTAACTAATTTACCGTGTCACCTGGTGATGACAGTTTATCGCACAATTTAAAATCTTATTACTTTGCATAGTCTGAGTAGGTAGAAAGAAATGAAATGACTCATACAGTATCATGGGAAGAATGTAGACGTGGGCTGGTGAATTAGTCTGACTGGGAAATTAGATTAAATGTTGGTTATTTATGGAAAATTTAAACACAGTTCATGCAAATAGCCTCTGTATTTTACATTCCAGACGTGATGCTCAACATTATATGTTGCTGCTTCGTTTGTTTTGTCCACTTACCCTCTATGTTTCTCATTTCTTTCACACACTACCGATTGCATGAAAACTCTACTTTCTTTCCCTAGGGAAATAATCATATTTACTACTTACATATGCTCATATAAGTAGCTTGATAACATACTCACTGCTAATCCAATGACGAAGAGATGAGCTGATGACGTTACCAAATCTGGTATTGAAAATGAAAGCTTAGAAAGCACTAAATAATTATCGTTCGCCTACAGCTTACCTACCTATGCTTTCGCTGGATTATTGATTTCCAGTCGGTCACACTTTATAGCCTGAATATGATTTTGACTTCCAAATGAGAGTAGAGTGAGATTTTGCAGATAGAACTTGACCAGCCCTTAAAACTAGACAACATAAAATTGGCAACCCTTCGGTGACCAGTCAATGTATCTAATCCAGTCCTACAGGAGATCATTCGCGGCGCGCATAGTCCAGTGGTAATACCGCTAACCACAACACTGGGTGACTCGGGTTCGAACCTCAGGAGGGACATCCGTCCTGTCGATGATGATGAGTGCCAACAAGCACGAGACATAGGTCCAGGGTTTCCCCTCCCCCGATTGCCTCCATGCAGCTAACATCTGGCAGATATATCAGTTGCTTTAATGATAGTCATGTGATTTCCATGTCACAATGTGAATCTTGCAAACAGTTGCTTGCATTTATAGTATTCGTTCTCTTAATACTGCCTTTTCTTTAGTTTGATAATATTACCTAATAGAATGATAAATTCTCAAAACAATTCATTTTCGAAAAATATGTAATTCATGATCTTTCTCTACTTTACTCCTATCTTGCACGATTTTAATTTGCAGCATACGAACAGTTGGCACCATATAAATATAATTATTTATTTCCTGTCACGTTATTAATACTTTTTAGGCATAGATCATGTGATAGCATTCGTTTAATTTTACATTTACTAGTATGAAACAAAAATAAATTTGATTGGTTGTTTGTATTCATTGATTTTTTTTTCTGATTCGTCACTCAATCTTAGTTTTATGCAGGTCAGATTGATCATGTGCTTTGGCTTAAATACTCCTTAGTTTAAACTGTATAACAGATTTTATTGAATGACCCTAAAGGTCATCTCTGCGGCCATTGAAATAACCATTTTAGGCATAATCATTCCAACACGAAAGGTAATTTTTCTTAGGTCATTCATATTACTTCATATTAGATTTGTCAATTTGATTTATAACACACAATCATATAGTATGATTACCTGGATGACAACGTTACAAGCATAAATTATTATCCCTCATAATCATATCAATCATGTCATACAGAACTTTCCATATTCGATTTTTATATTTCTACGACTTCTTATTCATTGTTTTGATTGGTAGTAAAGCTTCCCATATCTCTGGTATAGGTGTTGCGTCATTGTTCCTATTACAAGTTTTCGTGTTGATTCGATTAATAAAGATCCAATAAATTTTGAGGGGGTTGTGGAGATTTGGAAATATTTCAAGTTGTTATTCATTGAAGACTGACATCAGTTGGAGGAACAAAGGAAACCTGGGAGCACTGGACAGCTGTTTCGTCCTAGTATGGGACTCCTCAGCAGTGCGCACCCACGACCCCACCAGCAGGGATCGAACCCGCGACCTTCAGGTTCCGCGACCAGCGCGTTACCATTGAGCCACTGGGTCAGAATCCAATGCTCCATATTTCCAACTTCTGTTAGCTCACGATATAGCGCAAACCGCCACCCAATGTCATCGTTGAGTATTTGTCCTCACGGCCATCAGGCTTTGACTCCACCGGTCACGACTGATGTCAGTCTTCGATGAATAACAACTTGAAAGATCCAATAATCAATCTCTCTCTCTCTCTCTCTGTCTCCACCTAATTATATTGAATTGAAGTGCAGTGGCTTTATCCCACACAATCCTCCTACTGTGTGGTTGTGTGTTAATCCAAGTATTGCGATAGCTGAGTGTTTTTCTAGATTATTGTTCTTATTCAGGTTTGTCATTGTATATTTAGGTAAATTCCTACATTCCGCTATTCTAACTAACCCCGATCGCCTAGTTTCACCTACATACTTGACCTCATAGTGATTACATGAAATTCGATGGATTAGATTATTCTGCCTAATTGGTTCTATCGGATCCTCAAGCCAGCCGACAAAGCTTATCTCTAAGTGAGTTTGTAGATTTAAATGTCACCCTAATTCCAGCTTTGTTGACGATCCTACGTAAAGTTTATGATGTTACTTCCTCATAAGGTAATGGAGGCTGTAAACTCCTTTCTACTTGTGTTATCGTTATTATTAGTACTCGTTTTACTGTTACCTGTTATTTTCTTATGTGTTCGTGCGAATTTCTTAGTAAACGGTAGAGGATAATTATTAACTAGCAGCGCTTCTTTTACGTGTTTCAGTTCCTTGTTTAGGTCCTTGCAATGATCAGTCAGTTTTCTAGCTCTATCATTTAAACATTTGACTAAACCTGCCTTAACTGACATTGGATAGGATGACTTGAAGTCTAGATACCTGTTAGAATGTGTCGGTTTTCTGTAGAGGGTAGTATCCAAACCACTGCCTGTCCTTTGTTTTATCCTGCAAACCAACACAGATAATTCTACTTGTTCATTTTCTACGTCGTGATTGAACTGGATCGTGCTTACTACTGAGTTTATATGTGTGAGGAAATTGTCGATATGTTCCGACTTCAACATAGTAAGCGCGTCATCAACAGGTCGGGACCATATCTTAGGTGCAGGATTAAGCCTTTATAAAACCATGTTCTCCCAACTAAACATAAATATATCTACTACGATTAGGGATATTGGTGATCTCATTGCTACTCCTTCTGTTTGTTTGTATATTTTGTCCTGAAACTTGAAGACTGTGGAGGTCAGGCACAACTTGTACGCCTAATATGCATTAACACACAACCACACAGTAGGAGGATCGTGTGGGATAAAGCCACTGCACTTCAATTCAATATAATTAGGTGGAGAGAGGGAAAGAGAGATTGATTACTGAATTTTTGTTCATCGAATCAACACGAAAACATGTAATAGGAACAATGACGCAACACCTATACCAGAGTTATAGGAAGCTTTATTATGATTATTATTTTTTTCCCTTGGGTTCCAAGTAGAAGGAACATAGGGCTTCAGTAGCACGCCTCCATTCCACTCTCTTCTCTGAAATCATTTCAACCTGGCTCCACGACAGCCCACAACATCTCATTTCTTCCTCACATCATCTCCTCCATGTCACCCTCACCTCACCCATCTGGGTTCCACTCGATCAACTGGCCTGGTGCGTGATGTCCCCACTCGGCCTTCTCAGTGTATACCCAATCCTTTCAACCTCCTTCCAGTGCATATTTGTTGAGTGATAGGTTCTTGATTGATTCTGTAACAACCAGTCAGAGTTCCTTCTTGCTTATTCTTTCTAGCCATCTGATCTTCAGTTGTTGATGAATGTCTGTAGTTTGTTGATGGGAAGCTTTACTATCAATCAAAACAATGAATAAGAAGTCGTAGAAATATAAAAATCGAATATGGAAAGTCCTGTATGACATGATTGGTATGATTATGAGGGATAATAATTTATGCTTATAACGTTGTCATCCAGGTAATCATACTATATGATTGTGTGTTATAAATCAGATTGACAAATCTAACATGGAACTAAATTCTACCACAGTGCCCAAGTTTTACACTTGTGTTAATCATTCATCTAACTTTGGAAATTGAATACTACTTACCATGAATCAGTAGTAATTTCTTATTTTAAGATCCCACAGACGTAGATTGATATCATATATTGAAACTGAAGAAATTCGAAAATGCAATAAATTTAGCCTCTTCGTGACCTTCTTACCTTCTTGGTCGCTTTCACGATTATATTTTTTAATAGGATTCTATGTGTCAATCAATGTCTAATGTCACACAAACTTGAAGATGTACAGGCGAAAACTAACAACTCGACAGAGGAGGCAGGGCAGCAAAAACGGGACTTTCTTCCGGTGAATGTAGAGAACACAGAGGTCATGAACATACCCAAACAACAACAACAAGCTCCAATCACTATCAACAGGAGAAACCTAAAGCAAGTAGTCTATTTCTCCTATCTAGACAGCACTGTCTCAACTACAGGTGGTGGCACAGACGAGGATGTCAAAGCCAACCAGGATCGAGAAAGCAAGACAGGCGTCGACTAACTTGAAATCAGTGTGGAGATCTACTGCACTCAGCACAACGCGTGAACAGGATCCAGATTTTCAACACTAATTCAGTCAATTCAGTGCTGATATATGGTTTGGAGACTTGGCGCGTTAGGAAAAGCATTTCCAACAAACTACAGATATTCATCAACAACTGCCTACTCTGGCTCGTCACTGAAGCTCAGATGTCCAGAATATTAAGAATAAGCAAGAAGGAACTCTGGCTGGTTGTTAAGGAACCAATCAAGAACCTATCACTCAACAAATATGCAGTGGAAGGAGGTTGAGATGGATTGGGTATACACTGAGAAGGCCGAGTGGGGACATCACGCACCAGGCCAGTTGATCGAGTGGAACCCAGATGGGTGAGGTGAGGGTGACATGGAGGAGATGATGTGAGGAAGAAATGAGATGTTGTGGGCTGTCGTGGAGCCAGGTTGAAATGATTTCAGAGAAGAGAGTGGAATGGAGGCGTGCTACTGAAGCCCTATGTTCCTTCTACTTGGAACCCAAGGGACAAATAATGATAATGTGTCCATCAAGTAGAAATTCTGTAGTTTATGCGTTTTTTTCTCTCAACTGAAAGAATCTACTTTGGAAATTCAGGATTTTGTTGAACAGGATCATGTCATCAGTATTACAGACTGACAATTTTCATGTAATATTGGGTAGCTGATAAGATCGCAGTTTTAAATGTGTTTTATCAGCCTAAAAGGAATCATCAAAAGTGTCAAGGTATATTCTTGTCTTGAATTGAAAATTAAGTGATACTGGGTTCGAACCCATGACGCATCAATTGAAGACCAAATACCTGAGCCAATTAGATACAGCTTCACAGAGGTTAACAATAGTCAGAATTAAAAGTTTCGCTAATTTTTTACCATGACACAGCTTGAAAACTGAAGTAGCCTACAGTTTAAGCCATCACATCATGAAAATGAATGACGATTATGATGATGACGACGGAAAGTTAAAAAATACCTGCAGTAGGCTATCAAGTTTCGTTGACTGACGGTATAATCGATTGGTGCTGTTCTTGACAAATGCCGAAAAAGGTCACCATAATTTAGTTTTGATTTTAGGTTAGACTTTTACATGGACTCACATCAGTTTGAGGAATACTGGAAATATGGGAGAAGTGGATAAGTGTTTCGTCCCACTAGCGTGGGACTCCTCACTCCACCGTACGTAAAGAATGTATCAGAAATCATGGCAAGATTACTTACACCACCTTGTGAAATTGGTATGACTCATTAAACAACAAATTCCCTCCAAACCCTACCCTATTATGCAGACCAAAAGATGCACTAGCCAAAGAAGACAAACCAAATTTCATTTACAAAATCAACTGCAATAACTGTAGTCAACACTACATTGGACAAAGTGGTTGCCCTCTTCACCTTCGTCTACATCAACACCAATGAGCTATTAAACGTCACAGATGACATTTCATCACTCATTTCAATGCAGGTGGATAACAGCTATGAACATGAATCGAATTTCGACAATGTAGAAATTTTGGATGGAGAGAGGAAACACAAGGAATATCAGAGAATTTGTAGAAGCTTGGCATTCAGGTCAGTCAGTCAGTCAGTCAGTCAGTCAGTCAGTCAGTCAGCAATCAATAGATGTGTAGACATGGAGCCAATGTATCAACCAATAAGAAGGATGATGAGTGGCTGGGAGATCAAAGGTGAAGGAGAGGAATAGTTGACAAGAAAATCTGTACAGTCAATGATACAACAATCGAAGGGAACAACGAATCACAGACCATATAGTCAGAGTAAGCTACTAAATCACTGACTGAGAGATGTTGATAGCTCACTTCATACTGAAGTTGGTGCTGATGGTGTCGTCTAGCAAGACTATGAAAGTTTCACGACTAAAAAACCCAGCTGATGATGTTGGCAAGACAGACGATGAAAGCTCAGAGAACACAATACAACGAACAGCTTGAAGCCTTTCTCAATTAATCATTTTGATTTGAAGTTTTGAGAAAAGGGGCTTGAAGATATGTGTAAATATCAAGTTGGTTGAAGAGGCAGAGTCAGTAGGGGATGTCTTTCTAGAAATTTGTAGAGATAGCTAGAGTCATTGTAAATAATGAAAAATCAGGCGATATAGAGGCATTCGGACAAGAGTTCGTATACCAACAGAGGTCAATCGATTCGACTAAGAATAATAGCGGATAATTACAAGTATCACCAGGTAAGATTAATCGATATCAGTTACACAAGAAGTGGCCATCTTGTATCAGTGGCCTAGGAGGTAACGCTTTGGCGTTTGAAGCGATGGGTGTTGGGATCATGTCTCAGTAGGAGCAACATCACCCAGTGACGTGCAGTTGCATCCAACTGAAGAGTCCCAAATAAGACACAACCTGCGTCCTGGATTCCTCTGCTAGCCATCACCAAGCAAATTACAACATAAAAAATAATCAGACAATATTGAAGCATCTATATAGCATCCTATATGTCAGCAGAGGCCCATCAGTTTGATCAGGAATAAAAATGGGGAATAACAAGTATCAATAAACTATATATAAAAAAATATATGTTTGATAATTCTAAATAATTGCTGAGTATTACCTTTTACTGGTCCTTCCCTTGTCTCTCACGCTTCCGCTACCCACCACTGCTTCCGGTTGTTATGAAAGCTTCTTAGTCAATCTACGTTTGAGCTCACAGTCAGCTAGAATAAATCTTTCTGTATCAGTCAGCTTGAATAAGGTACGGGAAATCCCTTGGCTATTGTTAGCCTTTAGACGTAGGTTACCATCTGCCTTTACTGGTGTTTTCACAGCAGACTGAATATTACTTCATGCAAAAGAAAACTGTTGCGATGTTCAGATAAAAGCCTATCAGTCTTTCTAAAGAACATACTTGACTTTCTCATCCACCAGTCAACCACAGAGGCTTCATTGTTGTCTGTTATCTGCAACCATTACAGTACAAACAAACAAGTACCCATACTGATGCGTGATCAGATTTCTGATAAGTACTTCAGGAAGACCAACAATACTTCACCAATGGCTTATAGTAAAATGACCTATCTGTGTCCACCGTTTATCTGATGTCGGTTGACACCAAGTAGAAGAGTACCTGTTTTTATCCTTGATTTTCTTGCTGAGCAGAAACAAGTGAGTATGAGAATACATTTGTAAGAGATGATCACCGTTGCTAGTTTGTTGACTTCCAGGTGTAAGGACAACTTCATGATGTCTTTCTGACTGGCTAAGATGGACTAACTATCAATGATTGGAGAGTGGGGAATTGAGGAAACTGTAAGTCCACTAATGCCGGTACCAGGAAATGATGATAACGAGGGAGACAAAGTAAAGGTAGATAGGTTATGGCTATTCGGGTTTCGTATGCTTCCTAAAGTGTGGGGGGTTGTGAGTATTTTACGACTTCCCATACCTTGGAAGTTTTTTCTCTAAGGTACCTGAAGGAGAAAACGGATTGAATCTACGTGAACACACAGCTCATGGGACATCTCCTTAAGATCAGAAATATGTCAAGGTTTTTTTTAAATTTAGAATTTTGAGATTCAGCGCCTAAAACTTAATAGAAATGATGTGACACTTCCAATCAAACTTAAGAGTGAAAAACAATAGAACTACTAATAAACCAGACTACAAGTCTGTTTGACTACCTTGATGTGATTACGAGCAATAAATTCCACTCAAAATCTCATTTAGTAAAAGGGACTATGTCATTATGTGCTATATAAAATAGGCTAATCTAATGTGGAATCACATTCTACCACAGTGTCCAGGTTCTACACTTTCGGTAATCTGAGGATTAGTTTCAATCGCACCCCATCCTGACCATAAAAATGTGTGGCACCCTAACCTGTGGAGAATTATAGGGCTGAGAGGGATGTGCAACGTGTAGAGCTCATCTGTTCAAACTAATTCTTGAGATTTGTTTAACAGCATCCACCTGGAAAGCCTTAATGCCGTCACACTCTATGCAACCGATTATATTGCTTCGAACTGGGATACTAATAATAACGCAAGCTGTTTTCACAATGACTGCTGATGCTTTCAGACACAATACCATACAAAAGACATTTCTGGTGTATTAGTACTTTGAAGAATCATCATTTTGCCAAGCTACTTAGCTTTTGACAAAGTAGTTTTATATGTTCAGGAAAACTGTATATAAATGATGCATTTTTGTCGAGTAAAGTGCCTCCATTCCAATCAAAAGCCAGTATGGTTTTTGCGACTCAGTGAAGTATACAGTCCTAGGAAAGAAAAGTCCCTATTCACATACAGTCGAAATATCCCATCGCGTTCAATATCATCCGCCTATTCATTATTATTCCCTCGGTCACATCACATTCAGTCAGCAGAAGTTATGAAGGAGTAAATGAAAGGTATATGTTTGCAGATAAAGAAGACAAAGTCGGCAAGAACAGAAACGGAGGAACATTTCATCTGTAATGTAGAGTGCTGATACTGTCTGTGTATAGGAATTAAAGCGAATGTACAGTTTTTAATATGCCGTTAGTGATCAGTGTAATTATCTAGTAATCATTTCCATTGACTTTCATCAGTCCTATGGTTTAAATCCACTCGATACCTTGAACTCAACTCATGTTACATAACAAAAGCCAAAGTTAGATCATACCAATAAGTAAGGAACATGTGTGTATATTTGTTTAAGCTTGAGAAAAATCATGGACATATTGAAGAGGAATCCTAGGAGAATATGGTAAACTAGTCAACCATCCTTTATTACTTGTTTTAATTAGTTATCGAAGTGATATCAATATGCCGAAGAAACCAACTTCACTGCCATCACCATCATCATTCGCACAAACCACAAAACAATATTATAAATGAAAACTAATTCAAGTTTCTTTCAGTCAATGATGACCTCCAAAAATATTTACTTTATTCGTGGATTTTTCGATAATAGTGTTGACATAAACAAATAATCAAGGTCAGATTTTTCAAAAAATAAAGCCGAAAAAATGACGATGCCTTTACTACATTCTTATACTGGTTATTTTGGTGAACTTTAGTTGTCTCTAGCTAAAAGTGAGCCACGCATACACAACAACGTGAAATCCACATGAATAAAATAAGTATTTGTACTGGGTGATATTGGAAAATGAAGTGAAAACTTGAGCCATGACTGGACTTGAAGCAGAAACCTACGGGTCTGCGGTCTGGTCCTCTACCAATTGAACTCAGTTGGTACAGCACTGGACTCTAAACCCAGAGGATGCTGGTTTGATGCCACCTGGGCTTTCATTTAACCATTATTTTTCACACAATATCGATACAAGTCTGCCGAACCACAGCCATTTCAGACAGTCAAACCGATAAGAACTAAGTAACCACATATCACAATGCACAGCATAATGCTGATTTTATTCCGATTTGTTATGATTCGGAAAAACTAGGATTAATAAATGAAAGTCATAATTAACTCGTACACCGAGCGATATGCTACTTTTGAGAGCAATTATTCAATCTAGTAAGCTAAATTTGAGTGAATTTAAAGGCGAGATTAACAACTGTTGAGACAGCGCAATACATTTCTTTATTTTGACTATCTGAAATAGCTGTGGTTTAGCAGACTGATGATTGAGGGTGAAATGAGAGTTTGGACCTCGGTGGGATTCGAAGCAGCGATGACTGGGTTTCCAGCTCACTGCTCTACCAACTGAGCTACGAGATCCGACTACTGACCAGATCTTTATTTCACTTCAATCACTAAGAATTTTGCCCGGTATCAATAATAGTCTGCCAAATCACAGCCATCTCAGATAGTCAAAATGATAATCAATATGATGCTCCCCATCTCTCATCCACTTACATTTCGGTTGCGATGAGAAGTTCAAACTGGACAGACAGTCAGTGTAAATACCATCAAGCAGTAGTAACGTGCCACGAATTCACATGGAAGTCGGGCAAAACCCTTGATAATTGAAGTGAAATAAAAATCTGATCAGCAGTCGAGCCTTGTAGCTGAGTTGGTAGAGCATCGTGGCCGAAACCCAGTGGTCACTCATTCGAAACAGGTCGCAGTCCAAAGTCTCATTTCCCCTTCAATCACCACACAGTATTTCCCTAGTTCATGAAAGACCACCTTCTTTTCAAAATACTGATACCCGATTGATTATTTTAACAGTGACCTTTATAGTCACTCGACGTTGTTTAGGTTATTAGTTGAATTTACCCTCTTCCTTTATTCTAACAACAACAATTCCACTTCCATATGGCAGTTGTAAGTATTTTATGCAAAGATTTAAGGTGTCGGTCAGTGTATTTTGGTGCTAGGTGTTAGGAGTCAGTCAGCATGAAGTTTTGAACTTGGATTTTACCGTTGTTGGCACTCATCAGTGGATCGAAGTACCTAGGGTTCCCTCTGTGATTCGGACCTGCCTTACTGAATACCTACGTCACTGTGCTATATCATGAAAAGGTAGTAACGCAACGCGACTGAAGGAAGACGTAACTCGGTTGAATCGCAAAATGTATTGCACAAATACATGACAGGATTCAGACAAACGGCGTTTTCTCACTGTTTTGTTGAAATTCATAAAACGAATTAATTGTCTCAAATTACAACACATTGAAGAACAGAGAAATTCGGTTTTTCTCATCTCAGATGTATGTGTATGATGGACCACAGAGGTAAGTACTAGCAGTCACTTACCCCAGTAACTTTGAGTAGTAACTAGGGTGGAAGTTGTGTAGTTAGGGGATATCATCGTAACAAAATTTCCATCACTTAAATCTACTCACTAGAAAACTAGCTGAAAACTAACACGATTTCGAGATTCTTGAAGAGAATCGATTTATTGTAAAGACATTTACATTACAGTTGACATGAGACTTTAGTGACCTAACGACCGTGGGGTAGATTCCAAAGTGGGTTGTGTGCGCCAAATAGGAAGTTAAAGCTCTCGAATGCTTCCGAGTTTCCAACAATTCTCAGGCTAATCTTGATGAATGGAGAAAATCCTTTGAGTGGTAAGGTTGGAATGGTGAATGTTTTGGATTTTTTAACTTTTAAAATGTTCCTTAAATATTTGAGCAAGCTAAGACTAAACGGCAGTTGGAAAGCATCCATTTCTTTTCCGAAAAATAATATGAACTAATCGAGTAGCAGGTTTTTTTAAAGTGCTCTACATTACAAAACTATTACACTCAATTGACTGACTGCAAAATATTTTTCATTACGGACTGACATCAGTTGCATAACCGTTGGAAAACTGGGAAAAAATGGATAGCTGTTTCATCCTCAGCAGTGTGCACCCACAACCCCATCAGCCAGAGATCGGACTCAGCACTTTCGGGTTTCACGGCCAACACGCTAACGATCCAGCTAATGGGTTGGAATTCAATAACTCACAGTTTCCCACTTTTTTAAATTCGCAACATTGAGTGACTATCCACCCAAGTCTTCCGTTGGCATTCACTCCCCCTTCTGATTGCTGTTTGACTCCACAGATCATAGCTTCTCATTAGAACTTCGGGATATCCATCTTGAAGCATGTCGCTGACGAGCACTATACAGTGATGTATTTTGAGATGAAATTGGATTCTAGTTTTGAGGTGGTATTCATGAGAAGCCATGACCTGTGTGGTCAACCAGCAGTCGGTAGGGAAGCAGATGCCAAATGAAAACCTCAGCGGATAGTTGTGTTACATCACGAGTTTACAGAAGTGGGAAACTTCGGACCACTGAACTCCGACCCAGTGGTTGAATGGTTAACGTGTTCGACAAGAAACCTGATGGTCCTGAGTTCAGCCTCCACCAGGTTGTGGGTGCATACTGCTCTGGAGTCCTATACTAGTACGAAACAGCTATCCAATGCCTCCAGGTTTTCAGTGATCTTCAGGCTGATGTCAGTCCGTAATTAGTACTGCCTCAAAATTAAAATCCCCATCCACATCAAAACATTTTATTCATTGAAAACAACACAACAGCTACTAATTTATGGTCTTACTGTTAGACAGGTGCGAGAATGGATAAGGCCAGCAATGAAATAAACCAATTAGAATATATGGACTGCAGCTATGTGATTTATTGGAAGTTCAACAAGGTGGGAAATACCCTGAAATCTAATCTATATTTGCCACCCCTTCTATAAGGTGAAAAGGGTAAGTAAATTACTGAAATTTATACACCTATATTATTACTATTATTATTTGTTCGTTAAGTTCTTAGTATAACACAGCGCTTCAGTAGCAGGTTTCCATTTCACTCTCTTCTCTCCAGTCTTCTCAACCTGGCTCCACCACTGTCAACAAGCTTTCATTTCGTCCTCACATCATCGCCTCACGCCACCCTCGATTCGGAAGACCAACTCGTCGTTTCACATTTGGCTTCCACTCGACGGCTTCGCCTGGTCTAGACTAGCCTGAAGCGTGATGTTCACAATCGGTCTTCTCAGTCTGTGTCAAATCCAATTCAATCCAGTCAAATCCACTCCATCTCCACTTTCTCCTTCTGCATATTAGTTGGGAGATGCGTTATTGGTCGTTCGTTGTCAGCCAGTCAGCCAGCCAGCCAGCCAGTCAGCCAACCAGCCAGCCAGCCAGCCAGCCAGCCACAGTCACTTCCTTCTTGCCTACTCTTATTATTCTGGTCATCCATCTGATCTGATCTTCAGTGTCAGTATCGAGTGAGTGTAGGCGGTAGCTGTTCATCATGTATGTATGCAGTTTGTTGGAAATGCTTATCGTGACACGCCGCCAAGTCTCTCAATCATCAGATAGAATCATTGACTGACTGACTGACTGACTGACTGACTGACTGACTGACTGACTGACTGACTGACATCAGTGTTGAAACTCCAGATGTTGTTCATGCTTTATGCTGAGTGCAATGTAGTCCATTGCAGTATATCTCCACACTGATTATTTCGGATGGATGAAAGAAGGCTAGTCTTGTTGTTTGTCCAATCGTGAGTGCTTTCACAATCTTATCTGTTCCGCCGACACCGCCACAGCCACAGCCATCGCCTTTAGTTGAGAGGATGTTGCCCAGGTAGGTAGGTAGGTAGGTGTGGGTTGGTAGGTAGGTAGGCAGGTGGGTAGGTAGGTAGGTGTGTAGGTAGGTAGGTGTGGTGTGGTAGGTAGGTAGGTGGGTAGGTAGGTGTGTAGGTATAGGATGGTAGGTAGGTAGGTAGGTATTTGAAAGAGAAAACTTCCTCTCCATTTCTCACGCTGATGGTGATTTGCGTTTATTGTTGCTCTGGTTGTTGTTGCTGGTGCTGGTGGCGACGGTGTTGTTTGAGTATCTTCATCACCTCCGTCTTCCCTACGTCCACCTGAAGGAAGTCCCTTCTGACTTCACTGCCTCACCTCACCTCGCCTCGCCTCACCTCTTCTGTCAACTTGTTAGTTTTCGCCTGCACATCTTCGAGTTTGTGCGACATAAGACGTTAGACATAAACCATCATCGTTAGTGAAATGCAAATCTTCTTCTGGGATCTTTTCATTGGTTCAGCCAGAGTATACCCATCTCACAGCACCTCACAGTTGTCTTTTGCACGATCCAGTGCAGTCCAGTCCAGTCCAGTTGAGTTGAGTTGAGTTGAGTTCAGTCAAGTCGAATACAGTCAGGAAGATCATGAATGAGAGTAGGGGGCAACCTTGTTATACTTCTTCCTGTCTTCACTTCGAAGACATCACCCAGCTTCCCATTGTCAATCACTTGACATGTAGCATCATGTAGCATATAGCAGCTGTTGAATGAGATTCATAACGTTTTGTGGTACTAAAACCGTATTATTGAAGCAGCTACCTACCGAATTACTTCTTCATCGATGCCTCGATCGAGGACATTTTCAATGTTGATGAAGCTGAGATAGTCAAGGTGGAGAGTTGACCGCCATTCTGTGCTCTGTTCTACGATGATATGTAGCATAGCGTTGCAATTTGATGCACACATGATTTGTTTTTCTTGAAGCCAGACAGCTGGCCTGTTCCGATAGTAATTTTGTATGCAGATTATTCTTCAGCCTCTCTAGGAGAATGCGGATTCATATTTTGCTTGGTTGGTTGGGAAGAGCAGGAGCATGAATACGTGCCAGTTTACTCGAAGACTTAGGTCGCCTCTATTTAGAAGTTTGACAAGCCAGCCCTTCCTTATCCCATCAGTGGGCAGGTACATTTCCTTCCTTCCTTCCCTCCTTCCTTCCTTCCTTCCAAACCTTCTGCGATGGTGGTGTGAGCATGTCTGCTGTTATCTCTGCGTCTCTTCTCAGTGCTTCTCACGGAATTCCATCTCGTCCTGCTGCTCTCCCACATTTCAGCTGCTGCATGGTGTTCACGACTTCAATTCTGCGCCTGTCGGAGGGCTTGGTTGGGTTCACTGATAGTCCTGTGGCTGGGTTGCTGGTGGTATTTCTGGACGAGCTGCATGTTGTGGTGGCGGTGGTGGTGGTGGTCGGTTCAAGAGATTTTCGAAGTGGTCAACCCATCGTTTCCCTTGTTTCTCCTCCCTGCTAACTATGTTTCCTTCACTATCTTTCACTGGTATCATCTGCATTGATCTCTTTCCTCCCACATAGTAACCTGGTTATTCCATACAATCTTGTCAGGTCTCTCTCTGTCTCCCTTACCTGCAGTCTGCAGTCTGCAGCCTGTTCTGCCTCACTTGCCAGTGTGTGTCATCAAAGTGTGTTTTGTGTTTCAGCGCATTCTTCTTCACTTCTTTGTTCAGTGTAATGTTTTACAAGTTGTGCTCAGTTCCCATTTTCGTTGTTCATCCCCTTACTGCACTGCACTGCACTGCACTGCACTACATTGCACTACACTGGTTCATCCTCTGCTTCACCATCACCATCACCATCATCATCACCATCACAATCTTCCTCTCCCTACTCGATCACCTTCCATGTCCACATCCATCGAGATACATTCCTTGTCTTGTCTTGTCTTGCCTTGTCTAGTATTCTTCCCTCTTCCTCTTCCCTTCTCCCTTACTAACACGGTTATTCAGGCCCACTTCCACATCTCTTTCAAACAGTTCCAGTGTTCATCCACACAGCTTTCCTGAGGGATGCAGCTTAATGTCTCTCATTTTCTCCTCATGACTGACTGACTGACCGACTGACCGACCGACTGATTGGTTGATGTGAAGATGTCCATTGTAGTTCCATCCTTCAGTTCAGTTCATTTTCTGATCTGGATGCCCAACTTCAACTGTGGTCTATCACCAGCTTCTTTCAATTGAAGGCTTTCAACTTGATGTTGAATGTAGGTTCCTTGCACTAGATAGTGATTTGTGTGAACCTACATCTGCTCCACCTCTTCATCTGATTTTGTGTCCTGTAGGCTTCGGAATGTTTTACACTAGTATGAAATAATTTATCCAATGCATTGCTTGAATAATTGCCTAAAACATACAAGTAGTCTTGATCTCTTAAGTGTTGAAGAAGAAATCATTTAGGTTTTAATTGGATGAAGTTGATCGTTTGGCAGCCCTGTCTTACCTTGTTTTCTTGCTTATCAGTACTTTTCTCCAAGGCATATCTATATGCTCAAAGGAATTGATATCCCATTTGAATTTCGAATCATCGCCATCCACTTAGCCATTCTGTTGGCGATTGACTTCTTGTAGTATTGGATTAGTTACATTGATTGACCCCCGGACATCAGTTCCATCAATGTAGCAGATACACTTTTCTGACTTTTCTAACAAAGTCGAAGTCCAGGTTAACCGGGACTTCTCGTCAACTGCCTAAATCCTAGTGATATCTATCTCAATGCATCATGGGGGTTGTTCTTGTAGGCTGGTGACCACACTTCATAGTGATTGATAGAGTTCTGTCTAGAAAACATGAAATTAGTCAACCTCCAGTGACCAGTCAGTGTAAGAAATTAACTATTCTGTAAATATAGAATAATATAGGGAAATTCAACTTATATGTGAAGAGATCATCGTGAATAACATTCAACTATGATTGTCTTGACAATTAATTCATCTAAACATATGCAGATGAGGTTTCTTCATCTCAAGGATTTTACTGTCATTTAACATAAAGGTAGATCGGTCAAATATTTTATTTCGTTAGATATTAAAAACATGTACAATAGTAGACAAGTTTGAGAAGTATGAAATTAATTTCTAGGATCACTTGTTATCAGGAAATTTTCACTGTGTCTCGATAAAGATAGATGGTTTAATGAGAAGACAGCTATAGCATTGTAAAGAGCTCGAATTATTAATTTTTAAGCCAGACTTAAACAAAATACTAAATTGACAGTTTAAAAGTATCCAGTTGACTTTGAAACTCTCTTCCTTTACGAAGTATATTGCTTCTGGTAGCCTGAAGTTGTCAGGATACACATTCGATGAATAGCCAATAGAATGTTTCTGTTTCATTGGAAAAATTGCATCTCATCATAGTTGTTAACCCGTTTTGACTAGGTCAAATATCTTTAATCTTCACACGAAGTTAGCACCATTTACTGTCTAATAGATTGGATAATCAAACTTACCGTTTTGTGAGTTAAGTTTCAATGAAAGTTATACTCACAATGATACGTCTTTATTTTGGTAATATTTTGAGCAAAAAGTCACGAAAATAAAACCTTATCATTGCATGTAAACTTTTAGTTATAACCTCATTTATACATTAATCCATCCCATAGTGAATAGCAAGCTGAGAATGCTTGGGATGCGTTTCTCGCCATTTGAATGCAAATTGTAGCTCCACGACTGGTCTTCAACGACCCCCGCATAACAATAGAGAGTGAAATGGTTGGGTGCATTGACCACTTCACTTATCTGGGAAGTCAGATCAGCTCTGATGGCTCAGTGGCCGACGAAATCTCTGCACAGATGCAAAAGGTTCGGTTGGCTTTTCCCAACTTACGCCACCGATAGCGCCGCCGTGATATCCGACTGTCTTTTAAGGGTCGCGCATACTGTACTACAGTTCACTTTGTTCTACTCTGTGGCCGTGAAATATGGTTATTCAAAATAGAAGATATGAGAAGGCTTCAAGTGTTTGACCACTGTTGTCTACATAGTGTAGCCAGTGTTTCACAGTATCACCACATGAGTAACGTAGAAGTCAGACGTAGAGTTTTAGGCAGAAGTTGTAAGTCAGTTGATGCAGTTGTGAACTTTCACCAACTAAAATGGCTCGGACATGTGTTAAGTGTGCCAGGCCACCGTGTGCCTCGTCGCACAATGTTGGCCAAAGTTGGTTCAGATTGGAAAAAGGCTCGGAGAGGCCAGACTAAAACATGGCATCAATACATGGAGTCCTTGACTGTTCGTTTGAGCCATGTGGGCGATACAGACTAGCCAGTTGGAGTCCGCTGGACACGAGAAAACAGTGGTTGGAGACTCTAGGTGATCACATGGCTCAGAACCGATGTCAGTGGGGCAGGTGCATACACACATTATCTCCATCTTAACCGCCATACTTAATCTCACCATTTTCTCATTCCTCCATCATCTCAATTGCTACTTTCTTATTCTTGTGATCCAGCTTCCTTTCTTTCTTTCCTCATATTCCATTTTATTGCCTTGTTACTTGATGTGGTGAAACAAGGTATGGCAACTTGGACCGTTAAGCATAAATGCCTGGTTCTATGTTGATCTTGATGATGATGATGATGGTGACCCACTATGCACAATCGTGTCATTTATTAACCAAACTTAATGTTATTGCTTGCAATTTTCCGTCGTTGACTGGACCGGATTGTTTGGCCTCTATTGGCATTTACTTCTGCTTCAGTGTCTCGATATTGCTTGCAGTTTTAGTTTGACAGAAGTGACATAAAACTAAGCGAGTCTCACAAGGATTGACTGTTGTGCCTCTGTGACCTAGTGGATAAGGCTCCGATGTTTGAAACGATTGGTCCTATGGCCCGAGTCCTAGCGGGAACAACATCGCTCATCGGGAAGTGGGTACATCCATCTGACGAGTGCCAAATAGGGTGAAACGCGTGCGATGGATTCCACTATTAGCCACTATCCATCAACACTATCAAGGTGTTTGGTATTAATACCGTACGATAGATGAATCCAAAACCAATTTATTTATTCATTTATGAGGTTCAAACAGAACAGACGTAATTCTCTACAATAATAATCATTATAACATTCAAATGAGAAGCTTAAATGTAAGTGACCTGATTAATTATTAGTTTATCGGCTTAATAAACTATCAATAATCTATTTACTCTAATCAGATTGATGGGCTTAAAAAACTAAGCGGAAGATTATCGGAAGTTTTTATTTACAATTACCTGCTTTATAGCGATGTGTTTTTATGTACATGCATATATATATTACTAGTATTATTATTCATTCTACTTGTATTAGTTGATACTACTAACAAAAAGTAGTATGATTCACATCATGGACAGTCAGATTAGTTTTCAAGTAATATAAATCATGAGGGGGTTGTGGAGATTTGGAAATATTTCAAGTTGTTATTCATCGTAGACTGACATCAGTTGGAGAAATAAAGGAAACCTGGGAGCACTGGACAGCTGTTTCGTCCTAGCATGGGACTCCTCAGCAGTGCGCACCCACGTCCCCACCAGCACGGATCGAAACAGTCAGTCTACGATGAATAACAACTTGAAATAATTCCAAATCTCCACAACTCCCTCAAAATTCTGAAGTTGTTATTTTACAAGACTTTTTTTGGGTACGATTTTCTCAAATCATCTGTATATTTTCGACTCAGCTTCTTGGAAGAAATTCATAAATTTGATTGTACATATGCGATTCAAATATAAAATCTAGCAGACTAGGCTCATAGTTTCAAAAGAAGATCCTTGTATTTATCGATACGCTGTAAGTTCTACAAAGTTTTAATAGGCTTTGATGAGATGCTAGTTTATTCGAGTGTATATAAAGACCAGTTGAACCGTTTCTCATAGTGTTCTGATCAAAATTTTGACAATCTTCTCTATGAGTTTAATACAGACCAGTTATGGTGACAGTTTGATTATACCCACACTTCTTCTGACCAGTTTCATTAACCAGTTTGAAAAACTGCAGAAAATACTCGTACTTCTTCCATTGATTTTGTCACTCACCACTTTCTGGATTATATGATGAATATCGAAATTCTAGAGTACACATTAACACATCTTTATACATCCTTTATTGAACAAGTGAACGATATGTAAGCAAATTGTTCAAATAAGCCAAAAGTGATTGATCCTTGAGCATTCGAATAGCTGGATATCATTAGGTGGAGAATCATCCAGCTATATGAGTCAGCAAGGTGAAAGCCAGCAGAAAACGAATAAGTTTCCAGCTTTTCAACTCACACAGATGATGTAGAATCATAGACTTCACGAAAAACTGTTAGTGTTTACCAAGAACCCACTACTACTAATTAACTACGTGTTGGTGATACTACTTGATCTCATCGGAAGTTTCTGACAGATGAACACCTCGCAATCTACAGACTCCCTTAATGTGGAAATCCATAACTTAGCGTGTCATGTAAAAATCAGTTTTACAACTGTAGGTGTCAACAGAAACACTAGTATTTATAACCAACTGGAATGCTAAATACATTATTATTCAAAAACCACTCAGTGTTCTTTCACATGAATTTACTTAGAAAACTTCATTGGGAATTCAACAATTACCACTGTGACTATTCACTGAATACACTTTACTCATACTCAAGTGGTAAAGGTAGTTGAAATAATCTTTCTCTAGGACATTTCAGTCTTATTCTAAAGTGAAGCATTTATTAGGTGAAGCGAACGCTGTATACTGTATACTGTCCAGTGCTCCCAGGTTTCCTTTGTTCCTCCAACTGATGTCAGTCTTCGATGAATAACAACTTGTAATATAAATCATTTATAGAGTCGATCATGTTGAATTCAGCTATAAACTTGATTGACTATCATTTCTGCAGTTAAGGTATTCTAAGTCATATCATTTAATTGTGTTAGTTTATAAGGTGAAGTAACTATATTCATGCTGTTGCTTGCATTATCCCATCGTTGATTGGATAGAACTGATCGGTCTCTATTGGCATATGGGTTTCAGCATGGATACCTCAATATTATGATATATCGTTTTCATTTCATAGTAATGCAGAATATTGGCTAGCAGTGGGAGGCAGGTACATGCAGCTGACAGTTCCCAAGTAGGACGAAACACGTGTCATGGACTCCACTGCTAGCTATCATTCATCATTATTAGAGGTTAATGGGGAAGAAATTGATTTCAACGAACTTTCCTTTACAGATAAGCAACATAAATCAAAGTACTGAAAACGTGGGGGCACTGCGCACCTGCTTTATCCTGGTACAGGACTCCTTGGTAGTACATAATGACCATGCAACACATGAAAACATTGACAACTACAATTGAAAAATCAAGCAGACGATAAGAAGAACAACGAAGAGAAGTCTTCAGGAAGAAGCTGCTCAAAATCTCAGGAGCACCTACAACCAAAGAAACAAACGACTGTGTGGCCAACTTCTCAAAACAACCACTAGTGAAAATGGAAGAACTTCTCCTTCAAAAAGGATTGAATTACAACACAAGAAATGCCTCGAAACCAGAATTCTTCGTGGCGTTAGAATCGTCACTTAAAACACCAAGATTAAATCAGGTCACTCAACAAGAAATACGGCAAACAATAGTACAACTAACCAGACAGAAGAGACATCAGGCTCAAATGAACACTCAAGAACAGGAAACATTAAATAGGCTGGAAAATAAGAAAGATATCGTTATACTTCCAGCAGACAAAGGACGCACTACCGTAGTCATGGAAAAAGAAGACTATATCAAGAAGGCAGAGGAATTACTCAAGGACGAAAATTTGTATCAACCACTTGAAATCAACCCTATCCAAAAGTTTAACAACCAGACCAATAAAACCCTGAACAAACGCTTCAAAGCAGAAGAAACAACAAAGCTAGACAAATGGCATGTGAAATCGAATGAACTTGTCCTTCCTTGGCTCTACAGCAGACCAAAAATACACAAACCCGATATTCTTCTACGACCAATGGTCACTTCCGGGAACTCCAACACACAACATATCAAGAGAACTTTCGAGAAAACTGAAACACCTCATCCAATCATGCTGACATTCCATCAAATCACCAACGGAATTCCTAGAGAAGATCAAAAGCATTAACATAGAAAACGACGAACTAATGGTATCCTTCGATGCCACAGCACTACATAGATGAAAGGAACTCCAATGGGATCAACGATATCCGGATTAATTACAGAAGCAGTGATGCAGAGACTGGAAGCCATCATTCTACCTGTGATCAAACCAAAAATTTGGATTCGCTATGTGGACGACACTTTTGTCATCATTAAAAAAACATGATGATATAGAAAACACCCACAGTTTGATCAACAACGTTTTCAATGACATCAAATTCACAGTGCAGAAAGTGTCCAACAATTAACTACCATTCCTGGATATTTTAGGCAGTAGGACAAATGTCGGGAAGCTGGATATCCAAGTGTACAGAAAGCCAACACACACTGACCAAATCCTCAACTACAATAGCAACAACCCAACAACACTCAAAATCAGTTGCATGCAGACTCTATTCAGAAGAGCGAGAACACACTGCAGTACAACAACTTCACAGAGAAACGAAGAAAACTACTTGATGTCCACCCTAAAGAAGAACGGCTACCCATGAAACTTTATAAGAAGATGCCTATCCCGTACAATATGAACTATAAAGTCATCGACAGAAATCAATGAACGCATCATCCTACCACACATAAAGAATATATCAGAAATCATGATAAGATCACTCATACCACTTGGTGAAATTGGTGTGATGCATTAACCAACAAATCCCTCCAAACCCTACCCTATTATGCAGACCAAAAGATGCACTAGCCAAAGAAGACAAACCAAATTTCATTTACAAAATCAACTGCAATAACTGTAGTCAACACTACATTGGACAAAGTGGTTGCCCTCTTCACCTTCGTCTACATCAACACCAATGAGCTATTAAACGTCACAGATGACATTTCATCACTCATTTCAATGCAGGTGGATAACAGCTATGAACATGAATCGAATTTCGACAATGTAGAAATTTTGGATGGAGAGAGGAAACACAAGGAATATCAGAGAATTTGTAGAAGCTTGGCATTCAGGTCAGTCAGTCAGTCAGTCAGTCAGTCAGTCAGTCAGCAATCAATAGATGTGTAGACATGGAGCCAATGTATCAACCAATAAGAAGGATGATGAGTGGCTGGGAGATCAAAGGTGAAGGAGAGGAATAGTTGACAAGAAAATCTGTACAGTCAATGATACAACAATCGAAGGGAACAACGAATCACAGACCATATAGTCAGAGTAAGCTACTAAATCACTGACTGAGAGATGTTGATAGCTCACTTCATACTGAAGTTGGTGCTGATGGTGTCGTCTAGCAAGACTATGAAAGTTTCACGACTAAACAACCCAGCTCAGAGAATACACGCAATGCAACCAAGACCATCCACCTGAGCTACAAATATTCTCCACTATTTCATACTCTCAATCCTATATGCAATTGAACCCAAAACCAATAGGTCTCATGACGAAATGTTACCACTAGGTTTGAATCCAGTGGCTCAGGTTTTCTAACTCCTGTCAGTTTGTGGCATGGCACAACAAGCATCCAGTCACATCCATACGTATTTTCTTCACAACTTACCTGGCTGATGTCAATACTTCACTCATAAACACAAACGATAGTAATGATTTTGTAGGTCATCAAACATGCATAGGTTTGTGCTTAATGCTAGCTCTAGTCAGCCATTGGCTGGATAGTTAAAAGAAGTGGTTGAGCTGGTGATCCATAGGTTGAGAATACGTTGCTTATGTGGACGAAATATGGCCTAATGAAAATCAACATCGGTGTTGTAGGCAAGTAGAAACTATTAGCTATTCATCAGTAAACAACAATAATGTTGCTGCACATTACATCTCGAAAGTTCAGGAAATAGGGTCTACTTGAGAACTACTGACAACCTGCGAACACTGGACAGCTGTTACTATTCTAGTAAGCGACTTCCCATTAGTACGAATCTACAACCCCGCCAGGAATAAAACTCAAGACTTACAAGTGTGACGGTGAGCTCTTTAGCGTTCAGCCAGTGAATCAGAACTAAATACTTCACGGTTTCTTACTTGTGTCAATCCATTTTTAGCGTAACCATCATCTAATCCCGTCGTCAAATATTCACCATCAAACCTGACTTGATTGAACCTCCAGGTCTAGGTTTCTCGATAGACCTTTTAGAAATTCATCTCAGCGCAACTGATTAATGACCACTCAATGGCGACTCACTTGGGAGGTTTCTGGGTATATGACTGACATCAAGAAGGTACTCGTCATGAAGTGACATTAGTCGAAACCAAGGGTTGACTACTAACGTACTCACTGCAAGACCTGTAAATCCTGTGCTCGACATTCGATGAGGTCATCGATGCACATTTCTGAGGAGTTCCATAGTGTAAGGGAACAACTTTCCAGAGCTTCAAGCTTTTCAGTGATCCTCCCAGTGATGCCAGTCAGTCATTAATACTAACTTGAAATTGAAGGAATACTCTCAAACCTCCAAATGACATTCCATCATATTTACATGTTAATGGTAATAATAATGGCTTTATTATGAGAACTATTTCTGGAATAATCTGCAGAATTTTTAGCACGCTATATAGTATCCATTGGATAGAGAAAGTGTATAAGTATACGTAGCAAAATGAAATAAGTAGAAATTACATGAAAAAAAAATGAATTATCGCTCAATCTACATTTTTTTTCAGAATACATAGTCATTTTAGGTAGACAATCACACTAGCAATTAGATTCATAATACGTAAAAAGTAACATGCTCACCATCATCATTAATCAGTTTTCTTTTAAAAATAGAAGTTGGTTAGTACACTTCAAATACTTTCTTCATCATACAGTAGATGAGCTAAAAACGGTATTGTAGAGTTTTTATATTTTGTAATACATGCATAGAGTTTTATGTGCTTGCTAATGTCTTTTCCAGATGACAGACATGCAGAAAGATTTGAGTGAGGAGGATGTTGGTCATCTGATAAAACAACTCCTGTCAGGAGTTTACAAGAGTTAATGTGTTTGTCCACAACAGTTCTAATTAGAAAGTTTAGAGGTACCCAATATAGCATAGTCTTTTCTCAGCAACCGAGGAAAAAATAAAGGGGAGCAATAGAAGACAAACCTCCCCTAGTTAACTAGTACACCAGTTACCACACGGTCCTAAGCCCGGATAAATAGGAAAGGTTGGGCATACGGCTACCAACCCTACACAGGAAAACCAATCCAATTGCTAAACATACTTCAGAGCACAGACAAAATATGTAAAATGAAAACAAAATTATTCCTCACTGGAATCAGAGAGACGAAATCACCCCAGATGATGAAAGCCTGTGGAAAGCCAATTGGCCGGTGTCATCCCTCCCTCGAAGAAAGCTAAAGTAAGCATGGAAACGTGGAACGTACACACAGTGCTTGAAGCTGGCTGGCTGGCTGGCTGAGTGGCAAGACTGCCCAGATTGTGCGGGAGATGAGAAGATATGACATAGAAGTGATAGGAATCTGCGAGGAATCAGTAGATGGGATGGAAGTGGACTCCCCAAACTGTCAACTGAAGAGTCAAGAATCTGCTCCGATACTGACAACCAGATGACAACCACGAGCACATTGAGTTTTCGAGTGGCTATCGTGATATCTCCAACAGCGTCGGAGACTCTCCCTCATGCAGTGGAAGCCAATCTCCTCCTGCTGGATCAGGATCATGGCAGCCAGATGGATTGAAATCGAAAGGAGGGAAAGTCACAATCATACAATGCCACACTACACACCTACAAATAATGCAGATGAAGAGAAGAAGGAGGAATTCCACTGACGACTACAATCAGTACTAAACAAGAGTACAACCTGGTTGGTGACATCGAAATTCTAATGGGTGGTGTGACATGAATGGCGAACTGGGAAGTGCGGAAAACACAGGAAGAGAACTGATCATGTGTTGAGAGGTACTCTGTGAAATGATGAATGAGAATGGAGAATTGTTTGCAGATTTCTGCACCTCCAATGATTTGGTGATTGGATGTTATGCATTGTGTACAAACACAATGATATTCACAAGGCGACATGCATTTGATTTCACCAGACACCAGGACACACTAAAAGTCAGATCGTTTTCATCTCAATGTGAGGAAAGGGGAGATACAACTTAGTGGATACAAGATCAGATGAAGAGGTGGAGCAGATGTAGGTTCACACAAATCACTATACAGTGCAAGGAACCTACATTCAAATCAAGTTGAAAGACTTCAATTCAAAGAAGGTGGTGATAGACCACGGTTGAAGTTGGGCATCCAGATCAGAAAGTGAACTGAACTGAAGGATGAAACTACAATGGACATCTTCACATCAACCAATCAGTCGGTCGGTCAGTCGGTCAGTCAGTCAGTCATGAGGAGAAAATGAGAGACATTAAGCTGCATCCCTCAGGAAAGCTGTGTGGATGAACACTGGAACTGTTTGAAAGAGATGTGGAAGTGGGCCTGAATAACCGTGTTAGTAAGGGAGAAGGAAGCTAAAGGAAATACTGTGTGGTGATTGAAGGGGAAATGAGACTTTGGACTGCGACCTGATTCGAATGAGTGACCACTGGGTTTCGGCCACGATGCTCTACCAACTCAGCTACAAGGCTCGACTGCTGATCAGATTTTTATTTCACTTCAATTATCAAGGGTTTTGCCCGACTTCCATGTGAATTCGTGGCACGTTACTACTGCTTGATGGTATTTACACTGACTGTCTGTCCAGTTTGAACTTCTCATCGCAACCGAAATGTAAGTGGATGAGAGATGGGGAGCATCATATTGATTATCATTTTGACTATCTGAGATGGCTGTGATTTGGCAGACTATTATTGATACCGGGCAAAATTCTTAGTGATTGAAGTGAAATAAAGATCTGGTCAGTAGTCGGATCTCGTAGCTCAGTTGGTAGAGCAGTGAGCTGGAAACCCAGTCATCGCTGCTTCGAATCCCACCGAGGTCCAAACTCTCATTTCACCCTCAATCATCAGTCTGCTAAACCACAGCTATTTCAGATAGTCAAAATAAAGAAATGTATTGCGCTGTCTCAACAGTTGTTAATCTCGCCTTTAAATTCACTCAAATTTAGCTTACTAGATTGAATAATTGCTCTCAAAAGTAGCATATCGCTCGGTGTACGAGTTAATTATGACTTTCATTTATTAATCCTAGTTTTTCCGAATCATAACAAATCGGAATAAAATCAGCATTATGCTGTGCATTGTGATATGTGGTTACTTAGTTCTTATCGGTTTGACTGTCTGAAATGGCTGTGGTTCGGCAGACTTGTATCGATATTGTGTGAAAAATAATGGTTAAATGAAAGCCCAGGTGGCATCAAACCAGCATCCTCTGGGTTTAGAGTCCAGTGCTGTACCAACTGAGTTCAATTGGTAGAGGACCAGACCGCAGACCCGTAGGTTTCTGCTTCGAGTCCAGTCATGGCTCAAATTTTCACTTCATTTTCCAATATCACCCAGTACAAATACTTATTTTATTCATGTGGATTTCACGTTGATGTGTATGCGTGGCTCACATTTAGCTTGAGACAACCAAAGTTCACCAAAATAACCAGTATTTTTTTTGAAAAATCTGACCTTGATTATTTGTTTATGTCAACACTATTATCGAAAAATCCACGAATAAAGTAAATATTTTTGGAGGTCATCATTGACTGAAAGAAACTTGAATTAGTTTTCATTTATAATATTGTTTTGTGGTTTGTGCGAATGATGATGGTGATGGCAGTGAAGTTGGTTTCTTCGGCATATTGATATCACTTCGATAACTAATTAAAACAAGTAATAAAAGACGGTTGACTAGTTTACCATATTCTCCTAGGATTCCTCTTCAATATGTCCATGATTTTTCTCAAGCTTAAACAATGATACACACATGTTTCTTACTTATTGGTATGATCTAACTTTGGCTTTTGTTATGTAACATGAGTTGAGTTCAAGGTATCGAGTGGGTTTAAACCATAGGACTGATGAAGGTCAATGGAAATGATTACTAGATAATTACACTGATCACTAACGGCATATTAAAAACTGTACATTCGCTTTAATTCCTATACACAGACAGTATCAGCACTCTACATTACAGATGAAATGTTCCTCCGTTTCTGTTCTTGCCGACTTTGTCTTCTTTATCTGCAAACATATACCTTTCATTTACTCCTTCATAACTTCTGCTGACTGAATGTGATGTGACCGAGGGAATAATAATGAATAGGCGGATGATATTGAACGCGATGGGATATTTCGACTGTATGTGAATAGGGACTTTTCTTTCCTAGGACTGTATACTTCACTGAGTCGCAAAAACCATACTGGCTTTTGATTGGAATGGAGGCACTTTACTCGACAAAAATGCATCATTTATATACAGTTTTCCTGAACATATAAAACCAGTAGGTCAAGACTCACATAGCTCATTTTGATTGGTTAACACTAGAAAAATTGTCCAATGAGGTTTTTCTTGTCTACACAGTGACATAAATTTTTGAAATGGAAAACTTCTAACTGAGTGGCTGATGACTTAAAATCATGATCTCCATTTAAGTCTCTTTCTATCACTATTCTGACTCTTAGTCGTCCCTTATAGGAATTTTTATAATATAATTCCAAGATGTAGTTCATTTGAATAGAGTGATGCGTTGGTGTTGTACATTTCCAACAGTCAGACCACACTTTCACTTGTTAAAGCCTTTTGTATCAGGATAATGAAAACAGATGAAGATTAAATATGATAATAAGAAATTTAATAACTTTAATAGTAATTAATATTTATTTTAATAGCTTCATTCTGAAAGATATTTCGCCAATACTGTACAGAATTTTCTGCATATCAAATGGAAGTAATTGGCTAGAAATACTGTGTATCTATGCATCATTAAATAAATAGAAATTATATCGAAAAGATAAGAATATTTACTTCATCTATAAACTTTCTTGAAAATGTGTAGTTAATTCAGACTGACAGTCACACTAGCAATTATATTCAAATACTCAAATAACAATAAGTTGTATACCCTTTAATTAGTTTGCTTTAAAAAACAAAAGTTGGTTAGTCAGTTCATTTCCAACGCTTTCTTCCACGCACAGGATACTAGATAAATACGGTATGGCAGAAATTTTATATCTAGTAGTACGTTCATACAGTCTTATTTAATTGCTTCTGGTCTTGTCTGACGACCGATACATAGAGAGTTCTGAGGAAAGAGAATGGTCATCATTAGATATAATAACTCCTGCCAGATTTTTATATCAGTTAATATGTTTGTTCTCATGAGTCTTAATTAGAAGTTTGATAGGTAAACCACTAGTTTTATTGACAATCTTCAAATTTCTACGCATTACAGCACAGTCTTTTATCAGTAACTTAGGAAAGAGTAGAGGAGAACAATAGAAGAGAGTAGGAAAGATACAGGAGTTTATGAAACGCAAGACCAGAGGCTGAGTTATATCAGATACTTTCGGCTAACTAATATAGAATGTTAGGCAGAAAAATCTTGTGGGACTTAGTAAGATATGTGATTACCAGAAAATGTTCTAAGCGAAATAGACGCAAAAATAAATCACACACCTATAAAATTCTCTAATACACAATCATGAATAGAAGAGGAAGCATAATACGTAAGCAGTTTACATAGGTTATGTTCACATCTAAAACTAAAGTTTCTAGTCTGACACTTTGAAGAATTGAATACAAGACCATTCACGAAGGACCATCGTTGTAGGTAAGAAATCATTCATTTGGGAACAATCTGTTGAAGAGGAGGCAGGTGCAGTAACTGTCAGATCATCAGCATGTTTTCCATGATTAATACTATCTGAAGATAACATGCCATGCAGAAAGGAGGGCACCTTTGGGAACATCAGTCACAGTAGGAAGTGAGGTGCAGCACCTCCCTCTGTGAACAGCAAACTGTTTCATTCCAGAGAAATTGGAGTACAGTCGGCTGATTATCCATTACTCACTAAGTGTCTCATCTAGCTTGTCCGGCAAAAGAGGTCTTGGGACAGAATCATATGCTGAAGTGTAATCTAAAAAGGCATATCTGACCTACTTGTCATTTCTATCAAGATTATAAGCGATATTGTAATGTGAGACAGTGGTGGGATCCAGAGTGCCTCTTGCTTTTATATGCAAATCGATTAGGATCTCTGAAAACCTTTGATGAGGGTTCGAGCACAGATATTATTAGCCTCCGCATTATTTTTAAGAACGGAAAAGTGACTGCAATTGGACGAAATTTTATACATCCTTCTGAAGTCGCTGACTTAGGTACTGGGACTATCTTAATATCTTTCCATCCAAGTAGTGTAGTGTTTTCTGAAAACGATCTATTCAACATGTTGTTTAATGGATGGCATAATAGATCAGCACACTTCATGAATGTGAAAATTGACATAATAAGATGTAATGAATATAGAATAATAAGTTTTGAAGTCAACCTTGTTAATAGGGTAAAATAAACATTATCAGAGTAGGTCTACCGTAAGGATAAATTACTTTTGAACAACCAAGGTGGCGGGGGGGGACTTCGGCGAATTCAAGTATACTCTCTTGAGTTTCTGTACAATATTGTAAAAGGCCGTTTTAATCTCACTCCTGTGACTTATATCAGTCATGTGTTTTTGGTGATTGTCTGCCACCTGCACTTATCAGTGTTTGTGAATCCAGCTGCTTTTGCAGCCATTTTGGTACATGTTCCACCAACCTCAAGTGCCTAACCCGATTAGTCCTCCTTACGTGTATGTCCACGCACACACGCACACACACGTGTTAATTGGTACATTCAGCGAAAAAAAAGATCAATCAAAAAACTAATCTATATTTCATGGTCACAAAATGTCGTAAATTATGACAGAAGTTGGGAAAATGAACCACTGGAATTCAGTCCACCGGCTGAATATTAAAGACCCCGGGGTTCGATCCCGTATAAGCTCATGGGTTGGCCTTACTGAAAAGTCACAAAGCAGTGTGAAATAGCTGTCCCACTTTCCAGTATTGTTTTCAATGAAGTCTTAGCTGATGTCGAATCGCGATTAAAACTTGGCTTAAATCCGTTTATTGTCGATCATATGAGAGTTGGATGCATAAGACAGAAGAATATCCACCCACTTATTTACAATTCACACAGAAACAGCTGCGTAGGCATGTACACAACCCGTACATATGTATTTGTCATTTGATTACCATGTGTAGGTGGAAGCATGTGATCATATTAAGTTTCAGCCAACATTATTATACACAAAAATTGCTGAGCTTAAACGAAAAAATGAAAAATTAGAGTGACTCCAAACGTCACTCTAGCAATTATTGAGACAACCAATTATGCTCCTTCATTTTGAAAAGTAACTACACTTCCAGTCGAAATGTCAAAAGCTGACTGGCTATTTCAGCAGTTGCAAGAGTGACTTTTAAAGTCTTTCAAAAATAACCGATTGAGACAATTTCATGACTGTCTACCTGTATCCATAATTGGCTGATAAAAATTGTAGGTTTTAAACTTTGGGATTCGAAACTTAATGCATCATCTGTAGAGCAATGAGCATTTTAGTCTTATTACTTCATGTAGAATATGGCTTACTGGTTTAAGTAGGTGACTTTCAACCAATGGGTCATGGGTCCGAAACCCACTCCACCTACCAAGGTTTGGGCAGCCAGATAGTATCATCAGTCACATACACTAGGTGTGGTTCATTGCCTACTGAATGAATGTGCACAAGGTTGTCAGGCACATTTAGTCCGTTTGTTTCGTTATTATTACTTCACTCATTGAGAGAATACTTCCTCACAAATTGCAGTTCAGAAGTGGTCTGGACTAGTGGCTTGTCTAACAATAGGAAGCGAAGTGGATGAGTACGTTGATCACTTCACTTACTTGAGAAGTCAGATCAGCGCTCATAGGTCAGTGACAGCTGAAATTGTTCAGCTTCCTTTAACCTGAACCATCTGTGGCGCTGGCGTGATATCCGATCGCCTACGTCTGTGAAATATGGTAATTAAAGGTGGAAGTTATGAGACGGCTTCAGGAGTTTCACCATCCTTATCTTGGTAGGACCACCTGGATACCGTGGGACCATCACATCAGTAGCATAGTAGGTGGGTGTAAAGTGTCAAGTAAGGTCATAAATCATCAATGACTCAGAGAGCTGGAACGCGTTGGGCTTACCTGATCACCGTCTTCCTCATCGCACAGTGTTAGCTAAAGTATGTGATTATTAATGAGGCTCTCTGAGATAGTCGTCATTTGGTGGACTGAAGTTATCGATACTGAATGATGATTGAAAGAGAAATGGCAATTTAGGTTATGACAGAATTTAAATCATCCTGATACTGTACTAATTGAGTTATGAGGTTCATCTGCTTTCCGAGTCTTAACTCCATATGGCAGGCGCGCAAAAGGCTGTGTGAGTTAACTGAATTTAAGATGTGGTCAGTAACTTGGTCTCATAACTCAGTTGATAGATTACCGACCTGGTAGTTTGAACGCTGCTGATTTGAATCATACTGCAACCCAGACTCGTTTTATTCTCAATCATTACTGAATCTGAAGTATGCTTTGTTAGGAAAACGTTAAAGGTGTTCAAAGTAAAACTTTTTATCGGTTCATGAACTCACAGACCATTAATCTGAGCCGTGTGAAGAAATTTAGAACTCTAGTTAGGGTCTACATGACAGACATTATGTTTCAGAACCGACTGCAGTGCTACAGGTGCATTTATGGCTTATCTTAACCATTTTATCCCATTTCATTGCTGACTTCATTTTCACCCTTCTTCATTTCCTTTGGCTTTCGATCATTCGATCTCCATTCCCTTGGTTTTTCATCTTATTTCATTGTGTCTTGTTGTGATCTATGACAACTTGAACCGTTATGCAGTGATGCACTGCCGGTATGCGGTATGCTAGCATGTAAGCTTTGTATGACGTGACCCACGTTAGTGGTCATGATTCCATTCAAACAGTGTATGAAACCAGTAATTTTAAGCGTAATTTTAATACATCTCTTCATATATCGTAATATTTTTAATCTATAGTGTGACACATTAAGCTGAAATGGCAACATGTCAGATACCGGTAATGCAGTGATGCCAGTAACCATGTTGATAGTGACTGAATTTACTAAGAAATTACAGATTTACTGTTCATTCCTTTAAAAAATGGGTTATCGCTTTATTTGGTGAAAAAATGACCTTACTTAGTTTATTCATTTACGGAATGATTTCAATCAAGAAAAATACATTTTTGAATAATAAAAGTCTGGTTCAGAGGTCTTTTGAGGAAATATAAGTGATTTTAAATCAAAAACGTTTAAATAGTAAATTAATGACCAGTCATTGTAGTCGTATATGAGGATATGTTTGCAAATCAAGGTCATCTAAGCTATAAGAAGTGACATTCAATTAAATATTCCCCTTTTGTAGTCCACAACAGGGAGTGATCAGGTAGTTGAGTTACAAAAAGCCGTAGAGCTGTTCACCTTTCATACATATAACAGGTGTGGGATTAGAGAAGCTTTCGAAGAGCTGTGCAGCCAGTAACTATGCCTTGAGGTCCTCATTCAAAGTGGGAAGTGCTGGTTGAAGTAGTTTAATCAACTTCGAAGCCAATATCAGCGGATCTTCATCAGTTCCAAGTTTCGTGCTCCGAACTGCTTCATCACCAGCTACCTGTTCGCTGGGTTGTCCTACTTCACGTCTAGCCGTTCAACCATTCCATCCCAAATCTCTTTTCCGTTCATGCGTTCCACGCCGTCATATGCCGCTTTCGCCCTACCGCTCAGAAACGTGTCAAGCACCCTGACGTTCACCTCTGGACCCCGGACACCCGCCAGCTCCGCGATCGACTCGAAGTCCCTGGCGAAGACTTTAGTATTTCCATCCTTGAACACTGCAGGCCATGGAATCTTCATCACGTCCAGAAGCAGTGACACCAATTTTAGGAAAGGAGAAGGCTGAGACGTAGGACATCTTGTGTAGTAGTCATCAAATATTGAACACCATCCACTAAGACAGTCATTTGAACAATGTGCTTCATTTCCTCCTTTGTTTCTATCTCGATTTGCTCTTAATACTCCCACATTGTCTCTTGCGTGTCTATGGGCAGAATATTTATCCATCGCTGGTAATTGCCTGTGATTTCTGCCGACCTCTCAACATATGATACTTATATCCATTCTTACCAGTAGCACCTACTACGCAAAACAAACCCGTTATAAAGTTGTCATTCATCATAGACACTGACAACAACCGTAGAACCATTGGGAGCGCTGAACAGCCTAGAACTCCTAAGAAGTACACACGCATGACCCTACCGCTAATCGAACTGAAGACCTTTCAATCTTACGGAAAGCACATTAGTCATTCAGCCAATGGGTCAAAGTTTTATGGTCCACAGTTTCGCTATATAGTATGACTATCACCTAAATTCAATTAGTTGAGATCCACTTCAATTTCCACTTGGTTAAAGCCAAAGGTAACAACTTTTCATTGAAACTTCAGGATATCAGAATATCCATCTTGAAGCATGTCACTAATCAGCACTAAACAGTAATTCACTTTGAAGATTAATGATCAAGCCTATTACCACTGATTAATATTAAGACGATCCAACTTTTTTTCATAGTTTTTATGTAGTTGAATAGAATGCAATGAAATACAATGAACTCATCAATTTCAATAAAATTTTCTTTTTATTTAAGTCTGTTATGAAGAATTAAACATATGGGAGGGGAATAAGTTTTTTTTAAATATATTATCAAATTTCAGGATAATTATCTCTGAAGAATAACATTCTTATTTGACTTTATTTCGGTGTTTCTTTGGTAACAGACAGCATAAAAAATCTTGTGAAATTTATCTATCAAACAACTATGAAGAGTATAATTACCTTGTATATGATGGTAATTTGAGTAATAAAAATTGCATATGGAAAATATGAAATGGACAATTTTAATATTTTTCTCTAGCTCAAGATTAACAATAACTTCCATTGTTTAGTAGATAATATTATCAATGTACTCTCTCATTGATGTCTTCATGTGTGAATTGATAAAGGAATGACTTGGTCGAGAATCCAGTACAAAAATCACCTTCTTATCTGTATTATGTAGACGATAATTTACTGGAATATGTGTATACATGGAGTGAGTAAGAATGCAACATATTTATTTCATAGGTGGTATGAGTAAAAATTAGAAGATAATGATGATTGTCCGTCTGATTATAAAGTTTTTCGTTGGTAAGGCAGAAAATTACTTAAGTAAGCATAATGCTTACTATTTTAGGGAAATTGTTTAGTTTCAGGTTGGTATTCGTCATGGATTGACATCAGTTAGAAACCTGAGAGAACTGGACAGTTGTTTCGTCCTAGTGTGGGAACCCTCAGCAGTGCACATCGGTTACCCCTTGGTGAATACTAAATTGAAATCATTAAACTGTCACAAACCTCTAAAATGAATTATTGTCTACTGATTATTAGTAACTTAGACCAGAGTAGATTACTGACTCTCCAGTTGAGAGCCTGGATAGTCCACTTGCATCCCATATGCTGATTCCTTGCAGATTCCAAGCACTTCCATGACATACCTCCTCATCTCTTTTACAATCTCAGTAGCCTTAGTAGGTTCATACATGGCGCGGACATTTCATATCCCTATGCTTACTTTTGCTTTCTTCAAGGGAGAGTTGACACACCGGCCAATCGGCCTGCCGAAGGCTTTCACCAACTGGGGTGATTTCATCTCTCTGATTCCAGTGAGGAATAATTTTGTTTTTATTTTTCATATTTTGTCTGTGCTTTGAAGTATGTTTAGCAATTGGATTGGTTTTCCTGTGTAGGGTTGGTAGCCATATGCCCAACCTTTCCTCTTTATCCGGGGTCGGGACCAGCTAGTAACTAGTGAACTAGTTAACCAGGGGAGGTTTTGTAACTTACTTTGAGATGAGATTCCGAAAGTTCTAGCGAGAAGTTGTGACCAGTGCGGCCAACCAAGGGGATCATGAGGACAGTTATTCAACGATGGTACTAAGTGGAAGTCACTCAATATCGAGAACTGACAGAAGTTGGAAAGTGCGGACCACTGAACTTCGACCCAATTACTCAATGACAATTTGACTTTGATCCCTAGCCCCGTGATGAATGTGTACTATTGAGGAACCCCACACTAGGGTAAAACAGCTGTTCCGTTTTCCCACGTTTCCACTGGTTCTCCAACTGGTATCAGTCCTTGACGAATACCTACATGAAACTTATAAATAAATCTCTACAAACCTCCAAATTGACAAATTAGATTGTATTACCGAACATCTACTTTTGCGGTTAGGAAAAAGACAAGTCTAGAAGAATCTTTTTTTGTTGAATACGGTTGTCAGTGGCTATTAAGTAGACAAAATGAAAACGCTCAAAGCAATTTACTGCATGTCAATGAACCTTTCCGATGACGTTGCAAGCCATCTTTTAAACATACTTGAGGCTATGGGAGTTCAAAAGAGTAATCCGAAAATTCTAACTCTAGAGAAACATGTGTAGCCTTTGTCCATGTCTTGACAATGGATGATTTATGGAACAAACTTATCTATAAACTCCCAAAATAGTCATCCATCTCTTTCTGTTTTGTTGTTATCACCCCTGTAATATCTCTACTATATTCATATTTAAACTTCCTTTAACCTATGACTTCATCTTTTGATATTACTCAACTTTATTGTTCTTTCAAGTTGTTATTCATCGAAGACTGACATCAGTTGGAGGAACAAAGGAAACCTGGGAGCATTGGACAGCCGTTTCGTCCTAGTATGAGACTCCTCAGCAGTGTGCACCCACAACCAAGCTTTGATATACTTTATAAGATGATATTTTGATGCAGTCTCAGAGTGCTCGGAAAATGAAAACCAGGTTTTGCTGAAAGTTATGTTGCTTAGGCCACAGTTTCTTCAACAGAGATTTCGGTGCTGAATATAAATACCAGGACATCCGTAAAAAAATATGGTCTAGATATTTACAATCTGATCTACATTATCTGTATGAACTCATGTTTACATCATCATGCCGTTTTCAATTTAAGAATGATCATTTATAATTTGACTGAAAATTAAATCAATCAATACTGAAGTGGAATTTAGTAACTATAGTGTGGTGTATTTCAGTAGTAAACAGTGTAATCTTGCTGAAAAAAGCGGTTCCAGTTGACTCTTAATTGGCAGAGATGTTGGAAGAACAAGTGACAACCACCAGAAGGAAATACAGAAAATAAGCGAATAATTTACACAAACTAAGGAATTGTTCCTCTCAGATGTAGAATCCAGATACTACTTGTATGAATTGCTTTGAATCTAGGGTTTTAATAGATTATCAGTTGAATCGAATCAAGCACAAATCCATTCAGTAACCTTTTGCACATTTGTGTATGTGGGCTAATCATACTAACTGGCTTCGCAAACCTAAGTAGGCCGAGTGGAACTTGGACCCGTGACCCATCAGCTGAAAATCAAGTCCGTAGACCAATGAGTTGCAGTCCCATTGATATTATCAGTACTTAATGTAATATCTAGATCAGCACCAGTCTTACCAGTCCTGTTTCCTATAGTGGTGGTGTATTGTTCCATCGTAGTTAGTCTGCAAGACACGATTTTTCTATGAATGAGAACATAGTGAAACGTTCGGTAATATTTCATCCTGTTCTTATAGTGATTAAATCGGACTCGGTGCTCAACTTCTTTTAGAACACTCGCAACATCTATGGTCTGAATTTTTATCAAGAACAAAACAAGTTTGGATCTCTGAGAGGAAATCGGATCCACTGAGGTTGGAGAAATACCTTGTTGATGAGTACCAACAAACACAAAACTTGCATCAAGCCCGGTTTCCTGTCGAATGCCTCCAAATACCTGGTAGAGAACAATTCAAAAACATTCGATTTTTAATTAACCGACATTTTGTGCAACCAGCTGGCACAATGAAAAACAAGGTGCGAACTACTGTCTGATTAGACTTTCGAGACGATTACATAATGAAGAAATTAGCTCGCATAGCTAAGAGTATTGAGCCCTTCTTTTCTTACAGATTTCGTGTAACCTGTTTTGTACTTTCACTATGAAATATTTATATTGTAAGTTTTGAAACTGATTTGAGGATACTATTTGACAGAATGGGCGCTCAATGTTCATTATTTCGATTACTCAGTCTGATCCGACTACAGTACAGATGGTTGAATACACTGAAGTTCGTTAACAGATTACCTTTATAAACTAAACTTCGCAACAGTTGCTCATTAATACATTTATTGATAGTTCTCAGTCAACAAGTGACATGATTTTATTCGCCCATGTTATCAACTGCATTCGTTTTTCAAAGTATATCTTCGGTACAGATTACTTACCACGGGTTTTGAAAGTCACAGATAGATTTCATAGTTGTTTAAGTTTGCATACTGAATACACTGCGAAGTCACGTCAAGGTGGTAGGTATATCTACTAGACTAACTAAGTGAAACAATCCATCATTGTTATAGGAAAGAAGATTGGTATAACTATTGACGATTTTCTAAACCCGCTGGAATTATATTAAAATATATTCTTATAGCGGTTTTGCGCATTCCTTGCTGAATCAATGATTAAATCCTCAAGACAAGTATATTATCATTATCTATCCTTTGGGTTCCTAGTGCATTACGGGGCGTCAGTAACATATTGCCATTTCACTCTCTTCCCTATACTCTTTTCAATCTAGCTCCACCACTGCCAACAAGCTTTCATTTCGTCCTCACATCATCACCTCCACGCCACCCTCGACTCAGAAGACCAACTCGTCGTTTCACATTTGGCTTCCACTCGACGGCTTAGCCTGGTCTAGACTAGCCTGAAGCGTGATGTCCACAATCGGTCTTCTCAGTCTGTGTCCAATCCAATCCAATCCAGTCAAATCCACTCCATCTCCACTTTCTCCTTTTGCATATTTGTTGGGAGATGCGTTATTGGTCGTTCGTTGTCAGCCAGCCAGCCAGCCAGCCAGCCAGCCAGCCAGCCAGCCAGCCAGCCAGCCAGCCAGCCAGCCAGCCAGCCAGCCAGCCAGCCAGCCAGCCAGCCAGCCAGCCAGCCAGCCAGCCAGCCAGCCAGCCAGCCAGCCAGCCAGCCAGCCAGCCACAGTCACTTCCTTCTTGCCTACTCTTATTATTCTGGCCATCCATCTGATCTGACCTTCAGTGTCAGTATCGAGTGAGTGTAGGCGGCAGCTGTTCATCATGTATGTATGCAGTTTGTTGGAAATGCTTATCGTGACACGTTGCCAAGTCTCTCAATCACTAGATAGAAGCATTGACTGACTGACTGACTGACTGACTGACTGACTGACTGACTGACTGACTGACTGACTGACTGACTGACTGACTGACTAACCTGACTGACATCAGTGTTGAAACTCCAGATGTTGTTCATGCTTTTTTGCTGAGTGCAATGTAGTCCATTGCAGTAGATCTCCACACTGATTATTTCAGATTGATGAAGGAAGGCTAGTCTTGCTGTTTTTTCAATCGTGGGTGCTTTCACATCCTTATCTGTTCCGCCGCCACCGCCGCCACCGCCTGTAGTTGAGAGGATGCTGCCTAAGTAGGTGTGTAGGTAGGTAGGTAGGTAGGTAGGTAGGTAGGTAGGTAGGTAGGTAGGTAGGTAGGTAGGTAGGTAGGTAGGTAGGTAGGTAGGTAGGTAGGTAGGTAGGTAGGTAGGTAGGTAGGTAGGTAGGTAGGTAGGTAGGTAGGTAGGTAGGTAGGTAGGTAGGTAGGTAGGTAGGTAGGTATTTGAAAGAGAAAACTTCCTCTGCATTTCTCACGTTGATGGTGATTGGTGCCTGTTGTTGTTGCTAGTGGTGGTGGCGACTGTGTTGTTTGAGTATCTTCATCAACTCTGTCTTCCCTACGTTCACCTGAAGGAAGTCCCTTCTGCCTTCACTGCCTCACCTCACCTCGCCTCGCCTCACCTCTTCTGTCAACTTGTTAGTTTTCGCCTGCACATCTTCGAGTTTGTGCGACATAAGACATTAGACATAAATCATCATCGTTAGTGAAATGCAAATCTTCTTCTGGGATCTTTTCATTGGTCCAGCCAGAGTATACCCATCTTCTCACAGCTCCTCACAGTTGTCTTTTGCACGATCCAGTCCAGTCCAGTCCAGTTCAGTTCAGTTCAGTTCAGTTCAGTTCAGTTCAGTTCAGTTCAGTTCAGTTCAGTTCAGTTCAGTTCAGTTCAGTTCAGTTCAGTTCAGTTCAGTCAAGTCGAATACAGTCAGGAAGATCATGAATGAGAGTAGGGGGCAAACCTTGTTATACTTCTTCCTGTCTTCACTTCGAAGACATCACCCAGCTTCCCATTGTCAATCACTTGACATGTAGCATCATGTAGCATATAGCAGCTGTTGAATGAGATTCATAACGTTTTGTGGTACTAAAACCGTATTATTGAAGCAGCTACCTGCCGAATTACTTCTTCATCGATGTCTCGATCGAGGACATTTTCAATGTTGATGAAGCTGAGATAGTCAAGGTGGAGAGTTGACCGCCATTCTGTGCTCTGTTCTACGATGATATGTAGCATAGCGTTGCAATTTGATGCACACATGATTTGTTTTTCTTGAAGCCAGCCAGCTAGCCTGTTCCGATAGTAATTTTATATGCAGAGTATTCTTCAGCCTCTCTAGGAGAATGCGGATTCATATTTTGCTTGGTTGGTTGGGAAGAGCAGGAGCATGAATACGTGCCAGTTTACTCAAAGACTTAGGTCGCCTCTATTTAGAAGTTTGACAAGCCAGCCCTTCCTTATCCCATCAGTGGGCAGGTACATTTCCTTCCTTCCTTCCCTCCTTCCTTCCTTCCTTCCAAACCTTCTGCGATGGTGGTGTGAGCATGTCTGCTGTTATCTCTGCGTCTCTTCTCAGTGCTTCTCGCGGAATTCCATCTCATCCTGCTGCTCTCCCACATTTCAGCTACTGCATGGCATTCACGACTTCAATTCTGCGCCTGTCGGAGGGCTTGGTTGGGTTCACTGATAGTTCTATGACTGGGTTGCTGGTGGTATTTCTGGACGAGCTGCATGTCGTGGTGGCGGTGGTGGTGGTGGTCGGTTCAAGAGATTTTCGAAGTGGTCAACCCATCGTTTCCCTTGTTTCTCCTCCCTGCTAACTATGTTTCCTTCACTATCTTTCACTGGTATCATCTGCATTGATCTCTTTCCTCCCACATAGTAACCTGGTTATTCCATACAATCTTATCAGGTCTCTGTCTCTCCTATCTGCAGCCTGTTGTGCTTCACTTGCCAGTGTGTCGCAGAATTGTATTTTCTCTTTCCGTATACTCTTCTTCACTTCTTTGTTTAGTGTAATGTTTTACAAGTTGTGCTCAGTTCCCATTTTCCTTGTTCATCCCCGCACTACACTGGTTCATCCTCTGCTTCACCATCACCATCACCATCATCATCACAATCACAATCTTCCTCTCCCTACTCGATCACCTACCATGTCCACATCCGTCGAGATACATTCCTTGTCTTGTCTTGTCTTGCCTTGTCTAGTATTCTTCCTTCTTCCTCCTCCCTTCTCCCTTACTAACACAGTTATTCAGGCCCACTTCCACATCTCTTTCAAACAGTTCCAGTGTTCATCCACACAGCTTTCCTGAGGGATGCAGCTTAATGTCTCTCATTTTTTCCTCATGACTGACTGACTGACTGACCGACCGACCGACTGATTGGTTGATGTGAAGATGTCCATTGTAGTTCCATCCTTCAGTTCAGTTCATTTTCTGATCTGGATGCCCAATTTCAACTGTGGTCTATCACCAGCTTCTTTCAATTGAAGGCTTTCCACTTGATTTTGAATGTAGGTTCCTTGCACTAGATAGTGATTTGTGTGAACCTACATCTGCTCCACCTCTTCATCTGATCTTGTATCCACTAAGTTGTATCTCCCCTTTCCTCACATTGACAAGAAGTCGATCTGACTTTTAGTGTGTCCTGGTGTCTGGTGAAATCAAATGCATGTCGCCTTGTGAATATTATTGTGTTTGTGCACATTGCATAGCATCCAATCACCAAATCATTGGAGGTGCAGAAATCTGCAAACAATTCTCCATTCTCATTCATCATTTCACCGAGTACCTCTCAACACATGATCAGTTCTCTTCCTGTGTTTTCCGCACTTTCCAGTTCGCCATTCGTGTCACACAACCTATTAGAATTTCGATGTCACCATCGCCAACTGGGGTCTTGTCCACTGCTGATTGCAGTTGACTGTGGAATTCCTCCTTCTTCTCTTCATCTGCATTTTTTGTAGGTGTGTAGTGTGGCATTGTATGATTGTGACTTTCCCTCCTTTCGATTTCAATCCATCTGGCTGCCATGATCCTGATCCAGCAGGAGGAGATTGGCTTCCACTGCATGAGAGAGAGTCTTCGACGCTGTTGGAGATATCATGATAGCCACTCGAAAACTCAGTGTGCTCGTGGTTGTCATCTGGTTGTCAGTATCGGAGTAGATTATTGACTCTTCAGTTGACATTTTGGGGAGTCCACTTCCATCCCATCTACTGATTCCTAGCAGATTCCTATCACTTCTATGCCATATCTTCTCATCTCTCTCACAATCTGGGCAGCCTTGCCACTCAGCCAGCCAGCCAGCCAGCTTCAAGCACTGTGTGTACGTTCCACGTTTCCATGCTTACTTTAGCTTTCTTCGAGGGAGGGATGACACCGGCCAATTGGCTTTCCACAGGCTTTCATCATCTGGGGTGATTTCGTCTCTCTGATTCCAGTGAGGAATAATTTTGTTTTTATTTTTCATATTTTGTCTGTGCTCTGAAGTATGTTTAGCAATTGGATTGGTTTTCCTGTGTAGGGTTGGTAGCCATATGCCCAACCTTTCCTATTTATCCGGGCTTAGGACCGTGTGGTAACTGGTGTACTAGTAAACTAGGCGTGGTTTAAAATAAGGATACGTGAATATAACACACATAGTCTTTTCATATTGTCACACTATCATTACTTTGCATAATGAACAGAATTCACTATCAAGTGTTCATTATCGTTTCTCTCTCATCTTATGAGCTATAACCCTCATCATTGTGCGAAACTGACGACAGCATTACTTTCTTGAATGTCCAATCAAAGAGGAAGATGGATGGAACTATAAAAAGGAGTGGATATCATAAGCATTTATCAACCAGACATATACCCAGGTTTTGAGTTTCGCCCCCTTGCAATATAAATGTAATTTATTCAAATGTTTGGTTCATCAGGCAAGACCCATCCATACAGATGATACTTTCGATGATGAACCTTAGCTTATCCGTGACCTAATTAGCTGTAATGGATATCTACAAAGGTTTCTAGCTGAAAACATCAACATACGGTGTGAAAGCCAGAGTATCTACAGCTTCCAAGGAACCTCTGTTCTTAGGACTACAGTTTTGGGGTGACATTATTGGCGAAATTGCAACACAGCGCCTAAGGAATGCTATAAGGGGATCATTTAATGTAAAAAAGTTATGCTGTGTATGCTACAGTTCACCGATAATCATTTTGCGAAGCAAAGACAGACTACCTGACTCCACTTTCTCTACATACGTTTAGCAATCTGACTGCTCCTGTGGAGCTAGTTACGTTGGCTGTACAGTTAGGCAAGTCCGACGAATCACCGAACATTATCCATCATGGTTAAATGAAAGATAAAGTAAATCTATACGAAGCTTAGTACTCTCTCATTTGATTGACGCTAGTCGCCGAGCTAGTACTCATAACGTCTTTAAAGTTATTTATCATATTCCTTCTAATATTATCCATGCTCCGCGGGTTCTTTTTACATACGACAGAAGCTACTGGAATTCTCCTGGATAAGCCAAGTTTGTGTGATCAGAAGAGAATCGTATAGCTTCTCTTTTTACTTTAGCTTATCTATAAAAAACGCCATCCTTCCATTTATTCATCCCACTAACGGTGGCAATTATTATCATTATTATTACAGATTAAACCATCTTATTCCTCCCCCTCTAATTGTTGTCAACACTTCACCACTTGTCATAATAATTCATTTTCCCTTCTCTTCGTACGAATTGCTACTGTACAAACTATCAGTTACGCAATAAGCTGTTTAAAATTTCACAAATCTTACTATGTAGTTTAGCTACAATTTTAATTACATTGGTTAATTATTGCCCCCTTGATACTTTGAAATTATGAAATGGTGGAGAATATTTGTAGATCAGGTGGATGGTCTTGGTTGTATTGTGTTCTCTGAGCTGGATTGTTTAATCGTGGAGCCATCTACAGAAATCAAAAAACGCATCATCCTACCGTAAATAAAGAGCATATCAGAAATCACTACAAAATCACTGAGACCACTTGGAATCGGTGTGACTCATAGACCAAACTTCCAGACCCTATTATGCAGACCAAAGGATGCAACAACCAAAGAAGATAAACCAAATATCATTTACAAAACCAAATGAGATAATTGTGATCAACACTACATTGGATAAAGTGGTCGCCCTATTCGCCTTCGTCTACGTGAAGACCAATTGGCTATTAAATGTCACAGACGACATTTCATTACTCGTTTCAATGCAGGTGGATAAGAACTATGGACATGAATTGAATTTCGACAATGTAGAAATTTCGGAGAGAGAGAGAGGGAAGACAAAGAATATCAGAGAGATCCTAAAAGCTTGGCATTAAAGTTAGTCAGTCAGCAACCAATAGATGTGCAGACAGACCCAATCTGAAACAATTAGTCCCTTTTATGAATTTGGATAATGTAATTAGAAGACGTAGATTATCTGAAAAATGTGATGTATTAGCGATATACATTTCGAACAATCTGATCACACATAGTTCCAATCTATCAACCAATAAGAAAAATGATAAACGACAGAAAGGTCAGAGGTGAAGCAGAGGAACAGCCAACAGGAAAGTCTATACAATCAATGACACAACAATCGAACGAAACAACCAATCACAGACCAGTATCGTCAGAGCAAGCTACTAAATCACTCACTAAGGGAGAGATATTGACAGCTCACTTCATACTGAAGTTAGTGCTGACGGTGTCGTCTAGAAAGACGATGAAAGCTCAACGACTAAACAACTTAGCTCAGAGAACACAATACAACCAAGACTTTGAGAATGACCAGCCGTCATGAAACAATTATCACCACTAAACTGGAATCCAATTTCACAATCGATGGGGGAATCAATTGAAAAGAAATATTTCTTCGCTGACATCGTTCTTTTTCTAAATCATTCTGTTTGCTTTGGAATTGAGATACAAAGCACTAGAAATGGCTGTCGTAAAAGAAGAAGACGAATATCTGGGATTGAAAGCTGTGTGCTTCGTTTAACTCTCAGTGGAGAATAACATAAGTTACTGAGTTGCAGGTGCATCCAACTGATAAATTTCACATAGAATGAAAAGTGTATCAAGGAGTTTATTGCTGGTCAAAACAAAGTAAATGAACTGAATAAATAATACACTTTTATCATTTGTATGATGCAAATTCAGAGTTTTATGCTAATTATCTGATATGTTATATGAATAATCAGATAAAAATACCGAACTGACCGGTTCATTTCTGGCAGAAATGATCATCTACTTTTATTCTTTTGTATTGGAAACTGACACTCATTAGATTGTGTTCAATCTACAGTGATCTAAATTAGCCTTATATGTATAAACAGAAAAATGCAGAAATGTTTTCTTGGTTGGACGTTTGAGTTACATATGTATCATCCAAATAGAATAATATGATACTTTGAGACCAGTACCTTAAAAACTTACATGTAAATAAAGGTAGTAATGAGAAGTAACCTGGTCTTTTCGCGTGTGTTTCGAGCAGTCTTGCTTATTCTGTAAACTTGGAATATATCAAAGTTTCAACAGAAAATATTATTTTTCTGATTTTTTGAGCTTAAAATTAAACTACGAAAGTTTGGCTATGTTAGCTTCATCAAATCACTGAACAGTTATAAACGCATTATAACTATGCGATCAAGGTGTCTAACAAAGTAAGTCGGTAGCGAAATTGTTCTGTCTAGACGGTGGGAATCAACTAGTTATAGATTTAAACTATTAGATTCATTTTGCTATAAGGGAAGCTTAAGTTCTACAGAAATTTTTATTGATATTACTTGCAGTATTGCATTACATCATATTATTATGTGACAAATATTCAGTGTATACCAAAGTAATGAAATAAAAGCTATACCCGTAGCACAAGAAGTGACTGTCTTAAGTCAATGATCTAGTGGATTACTCTCTGGCTCTGAAGCAATCAGTCCGGGGTTCGAATCGTAGTGGGAGCAACATCGCTTGTTGAGAAGGAGGTACACCAAACTAACAAGTCCTAAGTAGGACGAAACACGCATGCTGAATTCCAGTGCTAGACACTATCCATTACTAATATAAAATATTCTTTTATTTTAGTTGATTATTCGTAATTTATGCCAGCTGTAGGTATATGGATGATAGTTGACAACAAGTGAAAGTTTATTTTCCTCAGAAAATTAATTTAATATTGTTTTACCCCTTTCTGTCAGTGCAAACTCGTATGTGTAGACAGAAGTTAACTTTTGACAACAAATGGTGGTAAACTCCATAGTTAATAATGACGTCAGTGTGGAATGAGTTATTCACCGATAACTCTAAGATGCTGCTAAATTTTAACTCATAATAGAGAGAGGGATCCATTTTGAATACTTTGATATACACCTGACAGATATCTGCTTTAGTTGACACTTATACACAAACTTAAGTTTTAGGTTCTTTTTGAGGCTTACTCTTAGCAAATTAGTCTTCATGCACATCAGATACATTTATTAGAAACCATAGCAGTTCCTCTGTGTGCTAACACCGGGGTAGAGTTATGTTTTTCAGTGGTTCTCAAATTCTTAATTACTCTCTCTTATAGACAAGGCTTCTGTGCTTATAATGGTATAGTTGTACAAGGTTATAAAGTTGACCCACTTCTGATAGGTCCCTAAATTGACCAAGGAAGTATGAAGTGATATTCTCTCACACAACTTATCTATAATCCACATACCAGAAGGTTAATTTCACAAAAACGTTTACATGAAAAGTATATTTAGTTGATTTCTCTTGCTGATTGTGTTCATGATAGATGGTGGGAGGTAATCCGTGAGAAGTCTCTCATGACCTAGGTTTCGTTCTTGTTAGCACTCTTTAGCAAGATATATATGCCACCTCAAAGGAACTAGCGTCTCACCAGAGATATGAACCCACATCATCCAGTTTTGTAGTCAACGTCGTTACTCCTGAGCTATTTGGGTGTTGGTGAAGTACATTGATTAGTCACTAAATAGCAACCAATTTTATGTTGTCTAGTCCTGAGTGCTAACGGAATTCTAACAATCATTTTATAATTTGGCCACTAAGCTAGAAGGCTCACTATCGCAGTACACTTTGATGAATACTCAGGGCCTTCTACCGATTGCCTCCAACCAACTAACATCCATCAAAGTGGACCATAATGATGAGCCTGTTGGATTGGTGGGCAGATTACAAAAATGATCGATATGATTCAATCAGTACTCAAGACTACACAACATGAAATAGTCTGTTTTGATAAGTGACTTTAAAGGTCACCCTAACAAATGCTGAGATAACCAATCAAGTTTCTTTATTTTATGAGCAGCCACCTTTCCAGACAGAATGGTGAGACTTGATTGGTCATTTCAGCAGTTGGTAGCGTGACCTTGAAGGCCACTCATTTTGATATTCGTTAGTCAGCCATTAGCGTCATTTACATTTAGTTCTTCCTTCCATAGTCGTCAGTCTTTTCCACAAGCAGTTATACTTAGCATATTACTCCTTCTTCACCTGCTCCCTACTTTTACAAACTTCGGAAAGGCTTATTTTTTGGTGCAAGCCTTCTCGAACTTCTCCGATAATGTATCTTACCAGCAGTTCATGCCACTAGACTGTGATAAAATCGATCGATAATTCAAGAGGGATGTATGAAAACACTGTCCATTAGCTAATTACGTATATATTTACTTGGTGGATTCACTTTCCTTATCAGGGAAAAATAATATTGTAACAAGATGATGGACGCCTAATCATACTCCAACCTAGGACTGAAATAAGAATAGTTTGAAATCACTTTCCCCTTTATCATCAATACATCATAAGAAAATTAATATTTTCGTACACTTTTCTAACCAATCCCTGATGCACTACCAGTAGAAAGCAGATACAGTTCTTCATCGATCATAAATCCTACGAATATCTTAATCTTTCCATAACTGTATTGAAGAACGAGAAGAATATTGACAGTTATTGGACGCTTGAACATTGAAAAATCAACCTTATTTACTTCCTTTCCTTTAAACTGCATTTTAAACTAGGATCTAAGGCGTAACCTTATACTTAAGGATGACAAATGAAGAAAGAACAGTTTAATTGAGGATAGAGGAGAACAATGGTGGATGAAAGAAGACGCGATCAACTCATCTTCACCTAATTACATCATTATCAGTTAAGAAAGCTGGTTCAAGATGTTTGCAATGAAACTTCTAAGAAGCAAAGAAAATAAGACTACTGTTTGCAACTTATTACCAATTCACGTGACAATCTTATCATTATTTAAAGGAAAAATTGTAGTCAAGTGCAAGTGATATACGTCTGCAGCCAGTCAGCAAAACAGCACGCAGGCATGTTCCTTATTGGTCACTTACTACTGACCAGTTGTTAGTAGTTTGGATACATTAGACACAATATTTAGGACCGTACAACAAAAACAATTCTGCTTTGAAGCCTCGTTTACCAAAGTTGAAATTATCATAATAAATACCGAACTCTGTTTCATCCACAAACATTTGCAAGTGCTTGATTGTAGGAATGAAACCAACTAGATTACATTCACGACAGTTTCCAAGTTCAACACCATGGTTTGGATAGCTTGTGAGTCGTGGACGATAATACATGAACCAAAGCTGAAATAAGGAACAAAAAAGAAATTGCATAAGCTTCAAGACGAGAGAAATTTGTAAGGTATATCTTGCATATTTTAACTTTAGTGTATTCACTATTTCAACGTTTAGTGATTCAAACAACAACGATGCGGAAGCGCTTCGCAGTTTAAACTACTCACGAAATATTTATGATGGGTAGTGGCTAGTAGTAGAATGCAGGAATCACATTTCATCATATTTAGGACTCGTCAGCTGCACGCATCTACATCCCAGTGGGTGATGTTCTTCCCACCGGGATTCCGACTCGGCAGCCATCGCTTCAAACGCCAGACACAGAATTATCCACTAAACCACCGAACTACGATAGCCAATCCTTGTGCCACGGGTATAGTTTTCAATGTTGTTGCTTGTATTATCCCGTTGTTGATTGGACCGAATCGATCTATCTCTATTGGTATATGGGCTCCTACGTGGATGCCTCGATATTGCCTATGTTTCAGTTGTATATTTATGATGGATGATGGCTAGTAGTAGAATCCAGGATGCGCGTTTCGTCCTATTTTTGGGACTCGTCAGCTGGATGTGCCTGCATCCCAGTGAGTGATGTTTTTCCCTCTGGGGCTCGGATTCGGGACCGATGGCCTCAAACACCTGGCTGATGAGTCTCAAATGGGTTCCTGGATTCCACTACTAGCCATCATCCATCATAAATATACAACTGAAACATAGGCAATATCGAGGCATCCACGTAGGAGCCCATATACCAATAGAGATAGATCGATTCGGTCCAATCAACAACGGGATAATACAAGCAACAACATTGAAAACTATACCCGTGGCACAAGGATTGGCTATCGTAGTTCGGTGGTTTAGTGGATAATTCTGTGTCTGGCGTTTGAAGCGATGGCTGCCGAGTCGGAATCCCGGTGGGAAGAACATCACTCACTGGGATGCAGATGCGTGCAGCTGACGAGTCCCAAATATGATGAAATGTGATTCGTGCATTCTACTGCTAGCTACTATCCATCTTTATAATACTTAAATTTGACAGGAAATGCGGTACACGTATTGTTACACCTAAAAATTCAGTGATAGTATCCAGTATATTGGTATACAAACTTTATGCAATGTGAATGACATTAGTGGTCATTATTCCTTTCAAATAGTCTGTAGAATTATTAACTTTAAATCAGTCTCTTCATTTATTATAGTATTTTTAATCTCTAAGCTGATATGATAACATATCGGATACTGGCAGCGCGATGTAAATAAAAGTCTGACTTTCCAACATTGTGAAAGCCTAAGTGAAAACTCTAATCATAAAGTAATTATGAAATTATATATTATTACTATCACTTAGCACTGGAGAACATACCTGAAATATTCGGTCTATTTGTGTATGATGTACCAAGAAGAGAGGATCATTAGCTGCCGTTGGTGAACAACAAAATGTACCACGTACCATATTGTGTAAACGATTATGCATAAATGAATAAGTGGGATTAGAACCGGGAACTGCACATGCTCCTTCAAGATATTGATGAAAACCACGACATTTTCCATAATCCTCTTCAATTTGGGGTAAATAAAAACTTTATGAATAGAAGAGATTAAAACATTCACTTTAGATAAACTGTAAAATAGTTTTATATACTATGCCTATGACTAAATTCTTTTGAGTTAATGAATCCAATAGACTTTTAGCATTGGTTAACAATAATAAGCAGAATCAATTGAATAAAACTAGTTAATAACAATTATTACCACTATGTAATTCAAACGTTCATTGGTTCCAGTTTTGTAACGAATAAAACTTTTGAAATGGTGTAGAATATTTCTACCTCATGTTGATTTTGTTCTGTTCTCTCAACCGGGTGGTTTAATCAAGAAGCTTTGACTGTCTTCTTAGATGACATCATCAACATGAACTTTACTAACTTCAATTCTGAAGATAACCTTATGTCTGGATGTTTTAAAAGTGGAACAAGATTGGTATTTGAGAGCGGTGGCTATAAAGGGCACTCCAATAACTGATGAAACAACCAATCACGTTTATCTATTCCATGAAAAGTTGTTTTCCCAGTCAAAGTACTCCAACTTGATTGGTTATTTTGTTAGTTGTTAGGGTGACCTTTAAAGTAGAGTGAATTTAAAAACCACTCTAGTAGCTATTGGAACAGCTAATCAGGTTTCTGTATTTTGGCTAGGAAGTTGGATTTTCATAAAATAGAGAGCTATAATTGGTTATCTTAACAGTTACTAAGGTGGCCTTTAAAGTCGTCCTTAAAATCAACCTATTTGAAATAGAAAAGATTTTTATCTAATTCGTCTTGAGACAACAATTTGAATAAATAACTTCGATTGTACCCTGATTCATCTTATTCTCTATCATTTTGACATAACACGTTTGAATCATATGATATTTCAAAATTTGAGTCGAAATTTACCTCTAAGGATGATACAAATCGGCAGTGTCATTTGACGCCAATATTGTCTCAACTATCAGGATCACATGTACTCACTCATATGTCACGTTTTTGTGTTTGAAAGTGTAAGGTTTATAGAGGTAAGTCTAACACATTTAGCGATTGACACTAACGTTCATTCTTAAAATTACTGAAATAGCCTATATTTTTTCGATTTTAAGAAGAAATTCGCCTTTGAGATAAAGTAAAGAAACCTAACTGGATTATTTCAGCATTTAATGCGATGGCCTTTAGAGTCATCCGATTGGGTTATATGTTGATTTTTGAACAATTTAGTGTTGTATGCAGCATTTAATATGTAGGAATAAATGCACAAACTTTTAAGTATTGCTAAGATATCGAATACTTTCTGTCATTATCCCTTTCGTAATAATGAATTAACCTATAATTGGGCATTTTGACCTGAGACTATCATATATTTCATGGTAGTATTCGTGACAAACTGACGTCTGTCGGAGAAACATTGAAAACCTGAGAGCACTGGACAGCTGTTTGATCCTAGTATGGGACAACCATCACGCGGTCATGGATGTGCACTGCTGAGGATTTCCTCATTGTGACGAAGTGATTACTCAATGTTTCCAGTTTTTCATTGGTTCTTCAAATGATATCAACTCATAATGAATACTATCTGGTAATAAATAAACATCTCCAATAACCTTGGGCTAATCTATTATATATTGTCAGTGTTTGAACTGAGCGATATTATACATACAGATAAACAGGAAGTGTTTAATTCGATTATTTTTCATGACCTTTTTAAGCGAATTTAAACTAGTGACCAGTGGATTGTTGATCCTTTCTGCTTTTAGCTAAGCTATTGAACTCAGCTGATAGTAGAAATCCTATTCCATTTTGGATCACCAACTTCATTATCCGGCTTAAGTTTAAATGTATCTGTCAATGACTGTTCATTCATTCATTCCATAAAGCCTACGGTGCAAATCTTGTGGTAGTTGACAGCGTCTTACAACTTCATTAGCATATTAACTTCTGGGTCATTATACCTGCAGAAGTAGCAAGGTCGTCCATTTCACTTAGTTTCGAAGAAGACTGACATCGCTTCTAGAAATGCCTTTGAAACAACAACCAGTTAAGCGTTTATCAAAAAATGTAAGCGATACGGTATATAGAGTACAATACAAAAGTTACTCTGTTTCTTTTACACGTCCTACACTGTCCAATCTATTTGATACGAAACTCAGTAAGAAGTAAAAATAATGTTCCACACTGTCTCTGTCTACTTCTTTTCATTTCAAACCAAGAGGGGACAAAAACATTAAGTTACCTGTATCTCTTTACCTTGACATTGTAAGATTTCAGTCATGGTTAAAAACTAATGGAGAAACTTGTGACAAGAGAATGAAACAGTGACTGAACAGAAAACCTGTAAAAACAACTTTTAAGACTTGTGTTATAACTTTTTATTTCTATTTATTGATACGTTTGGAGAGAATTGATCGAAGACTTTTGGTGTATGACTTCCTGGGCGTATACCTCAATATAGCTGGCAATTCCATCTTGAGATTCAGCTGATGAGTTCCAGATAGAATGAAACACACATCTCCGCCTTCACTGCTAACCAGTATTCTTCAGTACTAATAATCTGAAGCTACTTGCTTTGTTGAGACATCTGTAGAGAAGCCCATGTATCAATTCGATTCAAACCAATCAACAATGGGAATTAAGATATTATATCGAACTACACTTATTGGGTAGGAGGTGGGTATCGTAACTCACTAATCTACTGATTAAAGCTCCAGTGTTTAGAGTGGTGACTCTTGAGTCTGATTCTCAGTAGAACAACAACACTTATTGGAAGGCTTTAGATTGGAAATCCAGAAATAGGATGGAAAACGTGTCTCAGCTATCATTAATAGCCACTGTTCATAGATTTATGGACTGTCAGAATCCCTTTGTAGCAGGAAAGTATGTCGAAAGCATTTTACTAGTTTGATCATGACCATCAGTATTCATTCAATCCACTCAGTTAACTGGTAGTACTCTCCTAGTATAGATGTGGCGTACAGAAGATCAGGACCGACAGGATAAGGTGAAGCCAGCGTTTTATAATTTAGTGCTTGATGCTTTCAATGTTTACTATCGAAATGGTCATTTTATTCTGAAGTCTCTGATAGCATCTATCATGGTTATACCCTAGCAGGTTGAATACCTCACTATAGCTTTCGTGGCACCGATAATTCAGTGCATTTGAAACTGACTGTACATTATTCTTCTTTGGAAAAAGAGAATGCAAATGTTTCATTGAATAAGTATAACCAATTAGTGTACGCGTAAAACTTAGTCATTGTGATGGAGTATAATTCCATATTGTTGGTTTACTAGGGCATGCAGAGAAACAGTATTGTTTACTGGATGACATTTCGAGTAGAAATGAACACATCATGAATAATTGGTATAATAGCATTTGTAACTGATCTAAGTCAAAGAAAAAGTTACACAATAGCATAAGAAAAGGAATGTAAGGTACACTTACTCTTTTTTTGAAAGAGCAAATAAAAGATCATCAGTTGTTGGAAAATCTGTTCCTTCATAATATCTAGTGAGTTTTCGGAAATTCGGCCAGCTAGCATGACAACTAAAACATGGACTTCCTTCAACTGGTGGACTACAGTATTCAGGCCAATTATAGAATGGACTGTTTTCGTCGATTAAACGATCCGATCCTACCCATTGACCATAAGCGCCCAACAAACTATTATCACAGACTTCACAAGATTTGGCATCAAACCAATCCCAATAGGGTAATGCAAAATCTGTCCAATCATATAGTCGAACTGCAATTTTACGTAATTGTTTCTCCCAAAACATCATAAAATATCTATGCCAAGTAATAAATCCAACAGTATTATGATTATTATCAATATGCTTACGATTTAAACATTCAAGATCATCACTGAAAAGTGTTGCTCGACTAGCATATCGATGCAGAAAAGTGACTAAATACTGTAGGTTAACATCCAAGAATTTAGGTTTCCATAATGGATCAGAGTGTATAGAATCTTTTTCAAATAATATAAAGTAATCAGTTGTTGCTGTAAGCATTCCTGTAACTACATTAACAAACATTTTTCTTTGTTTTGGAGTCAATGTTAATATATTCTGTCGGACATATTTCTTGCGTTTATCACACAATGGTCCATCCCAGCCATACCAACATTCATCACATGCAATACCGAAGTAATTGCCTTCACATTTACAAAATTGATCAAAAAATCTTGATGGCCAATTCATTCTATCATCTATTATTAAGTAATAGGGTATAGATTGAATTTGAATGTATTCCTTTTGACATGTTCCAATTCCAGGACCACCACATGGGTATGTTGAACCTTTCGGTATTGGACAACAGATACCACTTCCACCGAGTGCTGTAATGTTGGATACACAGGCCTTTGGGATAAGACTCTCCACATATGTTATCATTAAGCATATTACTAGAATAAAGTTATCTATGAAATGTTTAACTCCTTTCATAATATTGACTTTTATTAGATATTAATATTAAATGGAAGGAACAATTTAAAATTTATTTTCAGTGAATACTATTCACACTTGAAATTAACTCATAAAAATGCAGCACAGGAATCGTTTAGCTCAGATGGGATTCAGTAAGTTCAATAAACGAAATCAAATGAATTGACCGAATAATTTATGAGTTTCTTATCATATATCACTGATTATTGATAACAACTCGTAATTTGTGCTGTGCACTTTAATTGTAACATGTTTAGCTTTTAGTATATATCTTTCAAAGTGCTTATAATCATTAAGGAAAATAAAATAACAGTAAATCGATAGCCTGTTAAATGATGCGACAACTACTAATCGCATAAAACGTAGTTATCCATTGAAATTTGTTCATTGTTCAATAGAATACAGCGTAATTGAACATTGAATATATGTGTATGTGTTGAAATTAAAACACTGGAAAGTTGTAATTTCAGCATAGTCAAAGCTTTTCAAGCTAATACCACTATATGGGATAAAGACTTTCTTGAAATCTTGGTAAGATAATGATGCTAAAAAATAAACCTGTTCTACATGCCATTGATGTAAATTAGGAGTGTACAAGATTTTTCCTGTTTAACACATTACCGTGACGTATGGCGTCAACAAATCGGAAGTGAAGCGGATTCTAACAGAAGACCTTCGTTGACAATTGTGTTACATTGCGAACTGACAGAAATAAGAAACTATAGACCATCGAACTCCAACTCCACCTTGAGGCCTGGAGGGTGAGGTTGTGGGTGCGTACTGCTGAGTCTCATACAGGTGTCCAGTACTCCCACGTTTTCAGTGGTTCTCCGAACTATCTCCATTTATGATGAGTGCTATCTATTGTCTATAAAAAGCTTGGATAAAGGGTCACTATCACTGTATTATGTACAGAAATTTAACTTAAGATTTGTAATAATTCATTCTGTGAACTTACACAACATTAATTATATACTATCAGTTATTATTTGTGTTTATTAAACTTATTACTTCCAAGGAGTAAAGAAGGTGACAGTCTTAGGGTCGCACTAGTAGCTACGGAAATAGTTAACTTGATGTATTTCAGTTATGAAGGTGTGTTGCGTTGACATGAGTTCAGTTACTCAGCGGCAACACTGAATGGAGGTAGCGCTATATGGTGAACTGACAGAAGTTGAAAATATGGACCATTGGGTACCAACCCAATGGCTTAATGGTAACGTGATGGCCACGAAACTTGAAGATTCTAGGTCCAACCCAGCAAGGTCGTGGATGACCACTGCTGTGGAATCCCATACTTGTGGTACAAAACACCTGTTCAGTGCTCTCAGGTTTCCAGTGCTCCTCTAGCTGATGTCAGTCCATGATGTATTTCAATCTGAAATCGATTTATAAATCTCCACAAATCTTCAAATTTAATTATTCCAGGATTTGTCAAGATGATCTTCGCCGTCACTAGTGAGGAAGGTTTATTCCTAGCGGGTGATTTCAGATACACCTATTCTTTTACCCAAGTTTATATGATAAAGTATGCACTGATAAATACAATATTATTCATAGAATGACCTTTGGCGTGAAATTTATTGCTAATAATCATATCGACGCAGTCACATAACTTCTGACACCTGTTTCATATAGCTCTAAAGCCATTTAAATGAGCAAAGAATATTCTTTTCAATAACTTCTTCTTCAGGTCCTTTAGTTACATGTACATTTTGAGGAATTATGCGTCATATTTCGATTATCAGTTGGTTAATAATATTATACAGTTATGGAAGTCAACTGAGGAAAGTCGTGTCAGGACGTTTATGATGGAATCAAATGTTACTGGGATTCAGCTCAGAATAATTCATGATCTGAACGACTGTACGGCTTATGTAATACTATGAGGTGGTAGTTTACTGAAACAGTAGAAAGATTTTTATGAGAGCTGGATGAAGTAAACTAAGAAAGATAATTTGAGAAGTAGTGGATTTGTAGTGTGTTACTCATGCTGGGAGACAAAATAAGCCAAGAGAATTTGTTAGAATCATTTCAGATCATAGAGATAAAGCGATACCTATAGTATGAAGTTGGAAAATTAGGTTACCTTGAATAGGATGCTAGGGAATTTACGCGTTCCCAATTGGGCCACTGTAGTTGTAGCGGTAACACTTACTTTTTTTGAAAATATAACTCAGGTTGTTTGATTCTGATTCCTACTGCTTGCACAGTGTGAAGGATTTGAAACTGGGTACCATGTGGTAAGTTGGTAGAAACCCAGAAGAGAATAGAAAACGATTTATCTGTATCCACTTTATGGTTCTTTCGAACGGAGTAGGCTAATATATAGCTGGTTATGGTCTTTATCATACCTTTTACTTAACAACGCTGGGAGGTATTCATGAACACGGAAAATTAAATTCATAGACCAGCGGCCGACGTAAATGACTCTAAAGGAACAGTCAAACTGATAAACATAACAGAACATGGCCAATCTAAGCAGTTAGTCTTTCATGCTCAGTGTCACTATTAGGCGTGTGGAAAACGTTATTTGTAATTTACTCACATCGAATTAATATCTCGCTAAGCACGTCACCTCTTAATTACACCAGAATGCATAATAGTTTTCGGCTGGTCGTTGGAATATCCTTCATTACTATTCTTGTCATGATATGTTTCTTTATGAATTTATCAAGATAGATATTTTCGATTAGTGTTTTGCACGGAGTCATTAGTTCCCCCTCACTTGTATCTTTCGAACACAGCCTTTATTCTGTAAATTTATTACTAAATTTCATTTATACTGAAGGAGGACGAAGCCGAGAAAATGTATGTATTGTCCTGTCAATGTACTTGCCCTAAAGAAATTCCTCTTTATCGTCCGATCTGTTCTTCTAGAGAGTAGAACGTCAGAAGAAGCTATTTAGCCTTCTGACTCCTCCTCATGGTTTGGTGCACTGCATTTAATCTACTTATTCTCTTTGACCTGTCCATGTTGTTATTGCACAGGATGAACGTATCATACATATGTCAACAGTAAAGTGAAAATTCTCTGATAGATCGCCCAAACAAACCATTCCGCGCTTTCGATAGGAAAAGGTCCTCTATTACGGGATTCAGTGGTGAGCCTATTACGACTGCATCCACTTGTCTGGATAGTTCAGCATTAAATTTACAGTTGACATTTATCTTTCATTTTGGCAATAATTCTTCGAGGACTTCTACCAGGATTCCAACATGCATAAACTTTTCTTTAATGTAAAGGAAAAACATAGGGACTGCGGTAGAGTATAACTTCATATTAGATTGTTTATTTGATATAGCATAATCGTAAAGCCTAAATACGGAAATGAATTACACCAAAGAGACGCTACTTCTTAATAACTACCCACTGGAATTCATTAAAATGTTAATAAGGACTGATGAGAGAAAGAGAGGTAATGTCAGTTGTGATTGCAATATGTCTAAGAGAGAATTCAAATCCTTTGTTGTGTTGCCGTATAAAGAAAGTATATCGAGAATTTTAAGTAGAATTCTTAACAATGCTGGGATTAGGGTAGCATTCAAACCCAAAAACTAGCTCAGAGAGAAACTTTGTAGACTAAAAGATTCTATAGAGCCAGTTAAGAAAAACAACTTAATCTATCAAATACCATGTAATGATTGTGAGGTCAATTATATGCGTCAAAGCAGTCGATCTAGGCTAGTCACAATAGTAGAACACAAAAATTTATCGAGATATACAATGGTAGACCCTACTAAGATAAGTAATTTGGAGGGGAACTTGGCTGTCGCTCTGCATGCACTGACCCATAATCATACTCTGGGGTGGGATAGGGTGAAAATGCTAAAACCCAATATATAGCTAGGTGAAGGCAGAGATTGATCACCTTATCTTTTTGTTCACTGAATCCACACCTAACACAATATACAACAGAAATGCATCATCACGTACTGCAGATATATGGAAGATCCTTATTATTGTTATGTTATTTGTCCGTCAGGTTCCTAGTGGAACATAAGGCTTCAGTAGCATGTCACTAGTTCATACTCTTCCTTGAAGTCTTCTCAACCTGGCTCCATCACTGCCCACAAGCTTTCACTTCTTCTTCTTCACATGATCCCCTCCATGTCACCCTCGGTCTCCCAACTTGTCGTTTCTCATTTGGCTTCTACTCGAGGGCTTGGCCTGACCAGGCGCGTGATGTCCCCAAACCGTCTTCTTCCACAATGTATGTCTAATCCAATCCATCTCCACTTTCTCCTGCATATTTGTTGACTGACATTAGTGTTGAAAATCCGGATGTTGTTCACGCTTTATGCTGAGGGCAGTGTAGAGCAGTGGAGTAGATCTCCACACCGGGGTCAGATTGATGAAGGAAGGCCAATTTTGCTGTCTTTTTGATCTTGGCTTTGACATCATCGTCTATACCCCCACCTATGATTGAGAGAATGCTGCCAAGGTGGTAGGTGAGATAGACAACTTCTTTTCGATTTCTCCAGTTGATGGCGATTGGTGCTTGTTGTTGTTGGTGGTGGTGGTTGGGTATCTTCATCACCTCCGTCTTCTCTACGTTCACCTGTAGTCCCGTTTTCACTGCCTCTTCTGCCAAGTTGTTAGTTTTCGTCTCTACATCTTCGACTTTGTTCCAGAAGACATTAGACATAAATCATCATCGTTGGCGAAATGCAAATCTTCTGGGGTGTTTTCATCGTTTCAGCCGGCATATGCCCATCTTCTCACTTCTCACAGTTGTCGGTTGCATGATCCAGTCTAGTCAAACACAATCAGGAAGATTGGAAAGTCTTGCTTGCTTTAAAATAAATGAACTGTTGAACCATATAAGTGAAGTGCGAAAGTCACATGATTACTTTGATATGAATATGAGTAGTGAATTCTGCTAGAAAGGTCATTGTGTACTACATCAAATGAACAATCCAACAGACTTTTATTTTAAATGTTCATGTATAAAGTTGACCGTCACAACAAGAGGAACATTGGTGAATCAAGATGATATACCCAGCAATATCATAGGTTTATTCATGATGTTAGCATCTTTAATTCAGTCTTTGAATTCAATTTCTTCTTTCACAGGATAGTTAACCAGCTGTTTGCCTAAAGCTTGAAGAATACTGACCAGACATTTCTCTAGAGCATGGTGTGGAAAATTTTGCACATCAAGAATTCGTCTGAACGGCTCTCCTGGTGTGTGTATCTTAGGCAGGTCATACAATCTTGGTGAGTGAGTACCGGTGAGTTTCAACATCATACAAGCTTGATGATGACTTCCACTTAGATTTTGCCAATTATTTTATCATTCGTGTCTTCTTGAAAGGTGTTTCTGAAATCCTATCTTACCACTGAGCATTTCATCCTGCTTATGCTCTGGATTTAAAATTACGACGCAACAGGCTGGCTTCAGGAAGAACAAATCATGTGCTGATTAAAATTGCTACACTACGCTGCGCATCATCATACAACAGAGTACAGAATGGCAGTCAACTCTCCACCTCAATTTTGAAAAGGCCTTCGACAGCGTCGACGGAGAAGTAATTTGGCAACTGCTTCAACACTACGGTTTTAGTGCCATAAACATTCATCAACCTCATTCAACAGCTATATGAAGACGTCACATGCCAAGTAATTCACAATGGAAAGAAAAGTGATGCCTTTGAAGTGAAGTGAAGACGGGAAGGAGTGAGAAAAGGTTGCTCCCTACTATCAGCGATCATCTTTCTGATTGTAGTGAACTGGATCATGCAGCAAACCATGAAGAGCCAGAAGAGGGTTATACGCTAGACCGCGGAAAAGAACCTAGAAGACTTGGATTTTGCAAACGATTATGATTTATGTCTAATGTCTTCTGGAACAAAGTCGAAGATGTAGAGACGAAAACTAACAACTTGGCAGAAGAGGCAGTGAAAACGGGACTACAGGTGAACGTAGAGAAGACGGAGGTGATGAAGATACCCAACCACCACCACCAACAACAACAAGCACCAATCGCCATCAACTGGAGAAATCGAAAGAAAGAAGTCTCTTTCACTTACCTAAGCAGCATCGTTTAAAATACATATACATATACATGAGTAGTGGGCACAATGAATACGTAAGCAACATATACAACATATCACACAGCATTTATACAAAGACCGTTAGGCTCCCTGAGGAAATTGTATGAATGAGATGGAGGCAGCAGGCACATCTAGCAGCGACCGGAGACTGTTCAACCTCACACAAGCCATCCGTATCAAGAAGCTCATTATTGATTCGAAGGTGTGGCAAGTAGACGATACACCGATCATCAAGTTTTGTTGACACTACAAACACTAGGTCGAATGTTTTCAAATACACTTTAGCTGCCGACCCTCCAACAACACTCACACCAATAGTTTCTACACCATGAACAGATTACATCAACCTATATAAAGAAACGCAGATATGGATGACACTTGAACTACTACAGTCTGATACGTCACTCACTCGAGACAACTTAATACTGACTGCATTTCAACATGTAACTCATAACGTGGTCCATGAAGTGACCATATTATTTGACAAGTAATGACACACTCACTGTCTCATCACTGTAACCACATGTTAACAGGATGAAAGTGTTATTTATGTGTGATAATCATCAAGTTACCAGTCTCCGACCGGTAACGTCTAAAACATTTGATTATTAGGTAGTAACATCAGTCCTCTCACACCAGCATTCACTCATTCCCTACCACATGAATGTGCTCGAGGTTGACGAGGCGATTTCACTTTTCCATTCTATATGACACACGCTGAAACACTGTCACATGTTTTGCAGACCAATGGTCGTTTGGCTTCTGATATTTATTTCATCTGCATTCCATTCATTGAGCAGTACTGTCATCGACAACCATCTCTGAGACATGAATGTCAATGAGAAGTTTGAATGCACATGGAACGCCCTACACTCCAACATCGCATGTGGATTGACAGTGCATAGCTCATCACCTCTCACCATTTGTTCTGAGTCCGTATTCTGGTTAGACGAGGTTGGTGGATTCCAACATTCACTCTCCTCATAGTCGTCATCAATGACATTCTGAAGACAGCTCACAAGCATTCTGGGGATAGTGTAGAATCGCCACCCGTTGGAAAATCTTCGAACCTTCATTGTGAGAAAGATATTATTTTAATATGTGATAATAGGGGCTATTGTAATCTCAATCTATCAGTTGGTAGTCAGTATTCGAGGGCATGTTCTGTGCTTCGTCCCATCGAAATGCAAAGTGATTTCACGAGATTGACAAGAGAATATACTTGCAATCGATCATGGTGGTGAGACATTTGAGGTTGTGGAGAATGTTGTGTAACTGGTGGTTTCTCGAGTTATGTGTAGGTGTGAGTGATGAGATTTTACAACCACATATGGGAATTCGAGGAGTACAGCATACTCATCTTGTCTTGTTTCTAGTAATCCTCTGCATCACACAAACATGACTGTCTCTACAGTCACATCTGTGTCTTCCTGTCAACTTGACCATTGCATGTCTTGAAATGATTTCCTGAGTTGGCAAGTTTCCAACATCACTCATCGAGTTTCATCTGTAAGATATGGAACTTGGAATTGTGTCAAGCCATATAACTGCATTCAGTCACATGTCTTCATTGTCTCTCCTCCTTTTTCATGTTGTTATTTTCGTGAGTAATATATGCAAATCAGTTCACAGTATACTGCGTTCGCTTCACCCAATAAATGCTTCACTTTAGAATAAGACTGAAATGTCCTAGAGAAAGATTATTTCAACTACCTTTACCACTTGAGTATGAGTAAAGTGTATTCAGTGAATAGTCACAGTGGTAATTGTTGAATTCCCAATGAAGTTTTCTAAGTAAATTCATGTGAAAGAACACTGGATGGTTTTCGAATAATAATGTATTTAGCGTTCCAGTTGGTTATAAATACTAGTGTTTCTGTTGAGACCCACAGTTGTAAAACTGATTTTTGCATGACACGCTAAGTTATGGATTTCCACATTAAGGGAGTCTGTAGATTGCGAGATGTTCATCTGTCAGAAACTTCCGATGAGATCAAGTAGTATCACCAACACGTAGTTAATTAGTAGTAGTAGGTTCTTGGTAAACACTAACAGTTTTTCGTGAAGTCTATGATTCTACATCATCTGTGTGAGTTGAAAGGCTGGAAACTTATTCGTTTTCTGCTGGCTTTCACCTTGCAGACTCATATAGCTGGATGATTCTCCACCTAATGATATCCAGCTATTCGAATGCTCAAGGATCAATGACTTTTGGCTTATTTGAACAATTTGCTTACATATCGTTCACTTGTTCAATAAAGGATGTATAAAGATGTGTTAATGTGTACTCTAGAATTTCGATATTCATCATATAATCCAGAAAGTGGTGAGTGACAAAATCAATGGAAGAAGTACGAGTATTTTCTGCAGTTTTTCAAACTGGTTAATGAAACTGGTCAGAAGAAGTGTAGGGATAATCATACTGTCACCATAACTGGTCTGTATTAAACTCATAGAGAAGATTGTCAAAATTTTGATCAGAACACTATGAGAAACGGTTCAACTGGTCTTTATATACACTCGAATAAACTAACATCTCATCAAAGCCTATTAAAACTTTGTAGAACTTACAGCGTATCGATAAATACAAGGATCTTCTTTTGAAACTATGAGCCTAGTCTGCTAGATTTTATATTTGAATCGCATATGTACAATCAAATTTATGAATTTCTTCCAAGAAGCTGAGTCGAAAATATACAGATGATTTGAGAAAATCGTACCCAAAAAAAGTCTTGTAAAATAACAACTTCAGAATTTTGAGGGAGTTGTGGAGATTTGGAATTATTTCAAGTTGTTATTCATCGTAGACTGACTGTTTCGATCCCTGCTGGTGGGGTCGTGGGTGCGCACTGCTGAGGAGTCCCATACTAGGACGAAACAGCTGTCCAGTGCTCCCAGGTTTCCTTTGTTTCTCCAACTGATGTCAGTCTACGATGAATAACAACTTGAAATAACTTCAGAATTCTTTGGATGGTTATGAACTAATTCTATTCTATTCTATTCTGTTCTATTCTATTATGATAATTAGAAGACTGAGTTTGAAGCGAATAGTTATTTTCGGTGAATTCTCGTCTGGTTTCACATTTACATTTACAAATTATTCAGCATAATCTTCATTTGATGATATCAGCATGGTTAAATTAATTCGAGTATATGAATTAGAAGATAAGAACAGCGAAGGTGATAATAAAAAATAAAATCTCAGTAGTCAATTTTTGTAGGTATGTGAGTGAATTGTGTGTGTGTGTGTGTGCAGGGATAGAGGGAAATAAAATTACTGTCGCATAGCGATTACATAATCGAACGTTAAAATTATGAAACTAAGGGCGAAAGTAACCTCGCCTGGTTAACTAGTTTACTAGTTACTAGCCGGTCCTAAGCCCGGGTAAAGAGGGAAGGTTGGGCATAGGGCTAGCAACCCTACCCCGTAAAACAAATCTAACCGCTAAAGAAACTTCAAAGCACAAACAAAATATAAAAAATGAAAACAAACTTATTCCCCGCTGGAATCGGAGAGGCGAAATGACGCCAGTTGGTGAAAGCCTTCGGGAAGCCAATTGGCCGATGTGTCTTCTCTCGATGAAAGCGAAAGTGAACGTGGGGACATGGAATGTCCGCACGATGTTTGAACCCAGTAAGGCAGCCCAGATTGCAAAGGAGATGAGAAGGTATAACATCGAAGTGCTTGGGATTTGCGAAAGCAGATGGAATGGAGTGGACTCTCCAAACTGTCAAGTGGAGAATCAATAATCTACTCCGGTCACCCAGACGCCAACCACGAGCACACTGAGTTATGGAGTGGCTATCATGATGTCCTCAAGAGCATCGAAGGCTCTCATGCAGTGGGAACCAATCTCCTCCAGGATCATGACAGCAAGATTCAACTCAAAAGGAAGAAAGGTCACAATCATACAATGTTATGCACCTACAAATAATGCAGAGCAAGAGAAAAAGGAGGATTTCTACAGACAACTTCAATCAACACTGGACAAGACGTCAGTTGGCGATATCAAAATTCTAATGGGCGACATGAATGCCAAACTGGGAGGGGACAACACGGGAAGAGAACTAACCATGGGTCGAGAGGCGCTAGGTGAGGTGATGAATGAGAATGGAGAATTGTTTGCAGAATTCTGTGCATTCAACGATTTGGTGATTGGAGGCAGTGTGTTCAGGCACAAGGATATCCACAAAGCGACATGGATTTCACCAGACACCAAGACACACTAAAAATCAAATCGACTTTATCTCAATCTCAAGAAAATGGAGACGCAGTCTACTTAACACAAGGTCAAGAAGAGGAGCAGATGTAGGTTCAGACCACTCACTACCTAGTGCAAGGAACCTTCCAAATCAAGTTAAAAGCCTTCAAGGAAGCTGGTGATAGACCTCAATTCAAGTACAACACTCGGAACAGAAACTGAAGGATGAAACTACAAAGGAGATCTTCAAAGCAGCCATCAAGACAAAATGGGAGACGTCGAGGGACATCCCTGAAGAAACCTGTGTGGAAGAACACTGGAAGTCTTTGAAAGCTATGTGGAAAGAAACCTGCACAGCCGTATTAGGAAGGAAGAAGAAAGAAGACAAGGAATGGATCTCGACGGATACCTGGAAGCTGATAGAGGAGAGGAGGATGGTGAAGCAGAAGATAAACCAGTAGGCAAGGATGCTCAACGACAAGAGGAACTGAGCACAATGTATAAAACACTGGATAAAGAAGTGAAGAAGAGTGCACGCAAAGACAAAAGACGCTTCTACGGAACACTGGCAAGTGAAGCAGAACAGGCTGCAGGTAAGAGAGACCTGACGACATTGTATCAAATAACCAGGTTGCTATCAGGGAAGAGACCAACACAGATGAAACCAATAAAAGATGATGACGGAAATTTAATTACAAAAGAAGAGAAACAGAGGAAACAATGGGCCGACCACTTCAAGAAGCTCTTGAATCGACCACCACCTACACTTCGTCCAGAAATACCACCTGCAGCCGCTGAATTACAAGTGGACATTAATCCCCCAACGAAAATGGAAGTCCTGAACGCCATAAAGCTACTGAAATGCGGGAAAGCAGCAGGACCAGATGGAATACCGCCAGAAGCACTGAGAACAGATGCAGAGACAACAGCGGACATGCTCACACCACACCACTATTGCAGAAGGTGTGGAGGGAAGAGAAGGTACCTGCCATTGGATTGGAAGAAGGGTTACCTTGTCAAACTGGCGAAGAAGGGAGACCTCAGTGTTTGCAAGAACTGGCGCGGAATCACTCTCCTGTCCACCCAAAGCAAGCAAAATATTAAGCCGCATCATCCTGGAGAGGCTTAAAGATGCACTGGATTCAAAACTGCGACCGGAACAGGCAGGCTTCAGGAAGTACAAATCATGTGCTGACCAAATTGCAACGCTTCGTATCATCATAGAACAGAGCATAGAATGGCAATCAGCTCTCTACCTCAACTTCATCGACTTTGAGAAGGCCTTTGACAGCGTCGACCGAGAAGTAATTTGGAAACTGCTTCAATACTACGGAGTACCGCAAACCTTTATCCGCCTCATTCAACAACTATATGAAGATGCCACATGCCAGCCAAGTAATTCACAATGGGAAGCTCAGTGATGCCTTTGAAGTGAAGACAGGAGTGAAACAAGGTTGCCTACTATCCCCCATGATATTCCTTATTGTGGTGGACTGGATCATGCAACAAACAGTAGGCAGCGAGAAGAGGGGGATACGCTGGCTGACTGCGGAAAAGAACCTAGAAGACTTGGATTTCGCCGATGACTTATGCCTACTGTCATATAAACTTGAAGATCTGCAGACAAAAACTAACAAGTTGACAGAAGAGGCAGCTAAGACGGGACTTCAGGTGAATATAGAGAAGACAGAAGTGATGAAGATACCGCACCACCACCATCAACAACAACAACAAACTCCAATCACCGTCAACGGGAGAAACTTGAAGGAAGTAACCTCCTTCACTTATCTAGGAAGCACTGTTTCAACTACAGGCGGGACGGACGAGGACGTCAAAGTCAGCCAGGATCGGAAAAGCAAGACAGGCGTTCATTAGCCTGAAACCAGTGTGGAGATCTTCTGCACTCAGCATGCGGAACAAGATACGGATTTTCAACACCAACGTCAAGTCAGTGCTCCTGTATGGTTCAGAGACTTGGCGCGTCACGAAAGGGATTTCCAATAAACTACAGACATTCATCAACAACTGCTTACGCTCGCTGCTGAAGATCAGATGGCCAGAAAAAATAAGCAACAAGGAACTCTGGCTGAACGAACCAACCAAGAACCTATCACGCAACAAATATGCAGGAAGAAGTGGAGATGGATTGGGCATGCACTGAGAAGGCCGACTGAGGACATCACGCGTCAGGCCAGTTGCTCGAGTGGAATCCCCATGGGAAGCGACGAGTTGGACGTCCGAGGGTGACATGGAGAAGGTCGTGCGAGGAGGAAATGAGAGCTTGTGGGCTGTCGTGGGACCAGGTTCAAAAGATCTCAGAGAACAGAGGTCACTGGAGACGTGCTACTGAAGCCCTATGTTCCACTAGGAACCCAAGGGACTAATAATAATAATAATAATAAGAGCGAAAAGTAAAATGATAATGATAAGAGTACAAATACAGATAATATTTACATTTATTCGAGTGACCAGGAAGGAATTTATTATAATTGTCTCTGGGTTGAAGTTGAAGGCTATGAGAGGGAAATGGAACGAACAAACGTCTTCGAAGGTGAACACTTTCGGGAAATTGATGCTGTTGCCATGGGGAGTCCAGTCCATTACGATTGTTATTAGCTGATGTATATATGTCACATATTGAACTAATGGCTCAAGATTTAATCACACTAATGTCATATTCTATAGAAGGTATGTTGATGATATCTTTGTAATATGTGACACAAATGAGGATGCCAGGTGTTTGTTAAAAAGGCTTTATACCCTACAAGATCATACCAGTCCGACATGTGAGGAAGGAAAAGACCATCAACTTGCATTTCTTGATATACTCCTGTCCGAGAGGGAAGATGGATCTATCAGACAACCAATATATAGGAAGCTTACTTGGACAAGACAGTAGTTGAGTTTCTACAGCTTTTGTCCATTAAAATATAAGAGAGGCTTAGTAAGATACTTGCTCAACAGAATCCAACGTATTTGTACACCTGATACAATGGGTGATGAGAGGAAATTCCTGACAGGCACACGTATGGAGAACTGATATCCACTATAGTTTGTGAACCGTTGTAGAAACTAGCTAACACCGAAGCCTATAATTTTCTCGACTCCGAAGAAGGATATCTTTCTTAAAGTACCATACAGAGGGGAAACGAGTAATATAACACTGAAACAGAGATCAAAATCTGTTATCAGTAAAACATACTATGCAGCTCAGCTTATCGTTGTTGAGACAACCAAAAACACCTGCTTCGCCACAAACCTCAACCTTGCATAAATGATTATGTCACATCCCACTGTATGTGCGAGCACACATGCATGGGGAGGAGTAATCGTGCAATGCAGACTAGAGTGGGTGAACACATACCTAAATGGCTTGAAAAGCAATTTAACACACAAACATTGATAAGTCCAGATGACCGACATTCATCCTCATATATAGCAAAACATATCATTGAAGTGACTCACAAGGTTAATACGAAAACAGCCTTCAAGACATTATACAATAATAATCAGGGGGTGCATACGGAAATTTGTTGAAGCGTTAACCATTCATAAACTTAAGCCCCCGCTGTGCGTACAAAAACAACTTATTCTTTCACTTAATTTACCTTGGTAATCCTTAACTGATTATATTACCAAAACTAGTGTAACACCCTTTTCACATTCATTATATTTCACCTTTCGTTTTCATATATAGATTGACTCGAGACAAGTAAATGTGTGATCAGATTGTTCGAAATATATTGTGTAAACACATCACAGTTTTAAGATAATCTTCGTCTGCTAATAGCGTTATCAAAATCTGAATAGGTAAATTAGGTTTGAAAATTTTGATTGTTATGGCTTCTGCTATGCTTAGAAATCGGAGATGCACAAACTTCGAGTATTGTGATGGAACTTTGTAAATAGTAGTAAATGCTGAAGTTTTGTCAATCTTATGCTCAGTATCTAGTATATGGGTGGGCATTGTGCTTTCGATAGTCTTCATCATTCCTTTGCCTAAGCACACTGGACAGTGTTCAAATAAATCGATTGTGGGCTTGCCTGATTGTTCTATCCATGTAACTATCTCCACAACAGAAGTTAGATTTACACACACACACACACACACACACACACACACACACATAGATGTAGCCAGATTCGGAAGCTTATCCTTCAACTGCATTCAGATTGGTTTTGAAGTAGCTTATACTGTTAACGGATTGAACAGTCGATGGTGAGATGACTCGGAATACAACCATCTAGCCCTGGTTATTGAGCTCATTCAACTTGGATAGATTAACTCGAAATAAATTCTTGACACAGATTAAAAACCTGGTCATCCTTCAAACACTTCACACCATAGGTCATGAAGATAAAATATCTGATTGTCAATGAAAACATAATTGAACTTTACTACTTTTGTACACTGGGTTTGTCGGTGCATAGCCTACTTGGTTGACAATTCAGTATTAATGATAATGTTCTCAAAATTCTTAACATCTGATAAAATTCATTGATAAAGTTTTAAACTGCTGCCTACCTTGAGATTTAGGAGAGTCACCTGTGAGAATGAACTAAGATGAAGTTTATTGAATCCAGTAGTATCATCAATGCACAAATTCACCAACTTTTAACGTATTTTGTGTACAATGTGTACATCTCTAAATTCATTATTACAAACAAAGTGAGAGCTAACATGTCGATAACTTTTCTTTCTAGATCCTAAGTGTTTCATTTTATCTTTCAGCTAATATTACCCTTGTGATTTCGAGAAAAACAATAAACAGTTTTTTTTGGTAATTCATTTGTTGATTTTGTTTTTAAACTCTGTTCGAGAAGTGTGACAACTATGATAGAGATGCTTCATCTCATTCTGTCTGAATATGTTATCTAGTTTTGCCTTCATTAAAAATAAGTACAAATGGAAGAAGTGCATAAGTTTATGTGTATGGATTGTCTGACATTGTGTTAACAAATAATTAAGAATGATTTTGGGTTGTTGTTTCTTCTGTCAGTCGCACACAGTCAATTCCTTTAAATTAACCATATATATATATATATATATATATATATATATATATATATATATATATATATATATATATATATATATATATATATATATATATATATACACCATCTGGCATTATTTCCACTTCAGCATATGTTATGTGTTCCTAAATCTATCCAGTGATTTGTTCGAGATGTTCATTCCTCTTTCTCTTCTTCTTCTTCTTTGTCCTTTCTTTCGTTCACTGAACTTATTTCTTGACATGATAAAATGTTTATAGAAGCCTTTTATTGTATCCTATTCAATGATACAAGCCTTTCTTAAGCTGTTTAATTAAAGTCTGTTTTATCTTAAAGATCCTTCTCTATTTTTAAACTTGGTATTCATCATGGACTGACATCAGCTGGAGGAACATTGGAAACTTGTGAGTACTGGACAGCTGTTTCTTCCTAGTATGGACTGTGGCAGTGCGCACCCACAACCTTCAGGTTCTATGGCCAGCACATTACCTTTAAGCTAGCCATTGTGTCGGAATCCAATGGTCCATATTTCTAACTTCTGTCAGTTCACAATATAATGCGACCACTACTGTCTAAGCTCCCAGTTTTCCAATGTCAGTCTACGAGGAATACCAACTTGAAAAACCTCTAAATCCCAACAAACTCCCAAACTCAACCTTCTTCATTTACTTTCATCGAAATCTATTTAAAAATCAGATGATTGAAAACCTTCTCTTCCCATTACACAAGTTACTGGAGTGAAAGCCAGTAACTTCAAGCAGAGAAGATAAAATTTGTGTACAGGTTGTCATTTATATGTATTTCCAGTGTTCGCAGAACAAGGGAAATGAGAAGTATGCTTATATCATAAGTGAAGATGACTGAAGAAATGGAAGCAAAATTGATTAATGCTTGTCAGACTAAAAAACCCTGAATTTAAACGGGTAATTTACACAACACGAAGGTTTGTAAGAGATTGTTTGTGCTCTTATTGTGACTGACGTATGGGCAATCCTGCATAAATTAGCCTGAGTAAGTACTACTTTAACCACTGACTTACCAATATGTAACTACTGAATACAAAAGACAAATAATTATTTTTTAAAACGCATTTGTTTGGTTAAAACTGGTTAGAAGAACAATATCTTTATTAGTACACAGTTTAGGATTTTTTTCGGGGACACTTTCAAAACTTATCTTGTTATGTGTGGCTGGACTACGGACTCCAGGGATGTGGATTTTATCAGCAACAACAACAGAGACACAAAATGACCATGGTCGAAGCCCCAGTCCCAAAACGTTAAAAAACAAACTTTCAGAGGTTACTAGCACCTACTGATACCCTATTGGGTTTTAGTTGTATTGTGTTCTCTGAGCTGGGTTATTTAATCATGGGGTTTTCATCGTCTTGCTAGACGATATCATCAGTCTATCCCGTACATCATCAACTACAAAGTCATAAACAAAAATCAATAAACACATCAGCCTACCGTACATAAAGAATATATCAGAAATCATGACAAGATTACTGAGACCACTTGGAATCGGTGTGACTCATAGACCAAACTTCCAGACCCTATTATGCAGACCAAAGGATGCAACAACCAACGAAGACAAACCGAATATCATTTACAAAATCAACTGAGATAATTGTGATCAACACTAAATTGGACAAAGTGGCCACCCTCTTCGTCTACCTCAACGCCAATTGGCTATTAAATGTCACAGACGACATTTCACTACTCATTCCAGTGCATGTGGATAGCAACTACAGACATGAATTGAATTTCGACGATGCAGATATTTGAGGGAGAGAGGAAACACGAAGAATACCAGAGAAGTTCTAGAAGTTGGGCATCCGGGACTCAGTCAGTCGGCAAGCGATGCATGCATAGACGTAGAGCCAGTGTATCAACCAATGAGAAAAATGATAAGCAACAAAAAGGTCAGAGGTGAAGGAGAGGAACAGCCAACAGGAAAATCTATGCAATGACACAACAGTCGAAGGAAACAACCAATCACAGACCACACTGTCAGAGCAAGCCACTAAATCACTTACGGAGAGATACTGATGGCTCACTTCATACTGAATTTAATGCTGATGATGTTGTCTAGAAAGAGGATGAAAGCTCTACGATTAAACAACCAAGACCATCCACCTGAGCTACAAATATTTTCCACCCTAGTGGGTTATTTAACCATCAATTAATAACTACTTAGTAGTTCTTTTTTTTCTATTTAAACATAATGGTCTGTTGATATCAAAATGGTATACTACAAACTATGAGGAAACTATATCTGTCAAAGTTTTGATCATAAAGAAACTGAGGATTGGTTATTTTGTCTCATCTGTGATAAGGTTTTCGGTTAGACATTATATTCCAATTGATTGAAAAGTATAATACTTGAATTGCTACGTTCCGCGTGGTGTTGAAACTGAGCTGTTTCTTTGATGCGTAGTGGTAAAAGGAATGTATTCACCCTTTTTTTGAGATAGATATATTTGTAGTTTGGAGGTTAGTGGGGATTTACTGGCTTCAAAGCGGCTATCTTCATGAACTAACATTTGGTGAAGCATCACTGGAAACCTGGAAGAAGTAGGAAACTTTTCCCTCCTAGTATGGAGCTCCTCAGCACCACCCAGCCATGACCTCTGTGGAGTTCGAACCCAAGACCCTGAGGTTTCGTGGCAGGCATGTCAGTACTGAACCACTGTGTGGAAATTTATCGTTCAGTTTTTGTCCTTACACTCACCTTGATTGTTATTTAATAATGAATACCATTTTGAAATCAGAAAGCTCCTACAAATCTCCGAGCTGAATTACCATCCGGCGCTCATTAATGAAATGCTCTGAGATGCAGTTTCCCGAAGTTCTGATCAGAAGTCGTGACTGCTGGGGTACACGAAATCAACCATGAGGAAAAAAACTCAATGATAGCTTTGGACGAAGGTTGCGTTATTTCGCCAATTGACTGAAGTAGGAAGATGCAGAATGCAGGATTATGACCCAGTAAGTGAATGATTTCATGCTCACCCCAGAGACTGAAGGTACTAGGTTCGATCTCTGGTGAGGTGATGAGCGCGTAGTGCTGAACATTCTCATACTAGGAAGAAACAGGTGTCTAGTGCTCCTAGATTTTATAATGGTACTCAAGTTGATATCATTTCATAATGAATATCACCTTTAGATGTATTTATATATGTGCTACTGTACATTCACGGAACTTAGGTCCTTAAATATTTAACAAAACCTTGATATGGAAGTCAGCATCAAGCTGAAGCATGGTCAGCTGATGAGTTTATAAAATGTGTAATTATCGAGAGAAGTGGACAAATACTGAATATCATTCTTTACCTGACTCAAATAGTTGAATAAGACTTCCTCGAACTTCAGGACTGAATGATGTGAGCTTAAATCTTAATGACAGTCTGGATTTCCTCATCCTTTGTTCAAGTATTAGGCAGTGATGATGAATGCATTTAACTATCCACTGAGTGTAGTGTACCGCTGTACCTAGTTGGTTACCTCAAGGATTGTTTATGTCACAAAGTTGATGGACAGAATAAAATCAGCCTTAAAGACAAAATAGAATGGAGATAATCACTTTTGACTAAATGAGATAGCCGTAGTTCGACAGGCTAGTATTTTTACTTGGTTGTGACTGAAGGTAAAATGAAAATTTGGACCGCAGCCGAACTCGAACCGGCGGCTATCCGGTTTCCTGCCGGATGCTCTGCCAACTAAGTTATGAGGTTCGACTGCTAACCACACCTCGTGACTCAGTTGGTAGAGCACTGGGCCGGAAACACGGTGGTTGCTGGTTCGAATCCGGCAGCAGTCTAAATGTTCATTTCACCTTTAACCATCAACCAGTAAAAACAGAGATTTGTCACTTTCTGATGATGCAAGAATACTTTGTCTTTGAAGTTTTGCTATCAATCTTATTCAGTTCGTTTTAACTAAAATTTCTTCGGAAATATTTAGAGTAATTTGGGATGAAACCTTTGCACTTACTGAACCTGAAGTGAATTACACAAAAGTGTAGAGCTAAGAAGTAAAAATTAATCATATTTTATGAAGATTCTTTGGCAGCTTCATGGAAATATGTTACTTTTAGGTGTTTTTTCATGTCTTATATTACAATACTCTCTAGAATCTTGACTCATACTGATTCCTAGATAATCAGCTGGCTATATTCTTTTTTCTCTGAAAGGAAGCAATATACTGTTCACAGAGGGAAGCACTTCACCTCATTACTTACTGTTTTACTGGTGCTTCACAAGGTACCCTCCTTTCTGTCTGTCTTTTTCTTTTTATACGACTTACCATCTTCAGCTGGTATCAGTTCTATCAAATGTGGTGATGATCTGTCAGTTTCCATACCTGCCTCCTCCTCAACAGATTATTTGCAGCTGAATGATTTCTCATCAACATTTAGACGATGGTCCTCCATGAATGGTCTTGTGCTCGGTTCTTTAAAATATCAGACTATGAACTTTAGTTTCAGGGGTGAACATAACCTATGTACACTGCTTAGTTCTAATAATTTCTGTTCTGTTGATGATTGTGTATTTATCTCGGTGTGTTTTTCTTTGGATTTTTCCTGGTACTCCTACATGCTACTAATTTAGCAAAGGATCTATCGCCTAACTTGTACATTGGGAAGCTGAGAGTATCTGGTACAAGTCAGCCTCTGCTTTTGTTTCCCATAAACTTCTGTCTTGCCCGTTCTCCTCTATTGTTCACCTTTACACTTTTCTACATTACTGAAAAAAGACTATGCTGTACTGCATGGAACTTTGAAGATTGTCAACAGAACTAGTGGTGTACCCCTAAACCTCCTAATTGAGACTCCTGAGACTAAAAATATTAACCGATATAAAAGTCTGGTAGGAGTTATGTTGTCTGATGACTAGCATCCACTTCACTCAAAGCTTTCTAAGTGTTGATCTCTAGGCAAGACCAGAAGCAAGTGTTTAAGACTTTATCCACGTACTACTAAATATATGAATTCTACCACACAGTATTTACCTCTTATCATGTGCATGGAAGAAAGCGTTGGAAATGAACTGACTAATCAACGTTGGTTTTTGAAGGCAAACTGATTAAAGATTATCCAGCTTGCTGTTATTCGAGTATTTTGAATACAATTGGTGATGTGACTGTCAATATGAGTTAAGTCTGCATTTTGGAGGCAGCTGTAGATGCAGTAAATATTCTTATCTATTATGTGTAATTTCTATTTACTTCATTTTATTATACACACATATACACTGAAATAATGGAGAATATTTGTAGCTCAGGTGGATAGTCTTGGTTGCATTGTGTTTTCTGAGCTGAGTTGTTTAATCATGAAGCTTTCATCTTCTTTCTGGACGACATCATCAGCACTAACTTCAACATGAAGTGATCTGTCAGTATCTCTCACTTAGTGAGTGATTTAGTGGCTTGCTCTGACGATGTGGTTTGTGATTGGTTGTTTCCTTCGATTGTTGTGTCATTGACTGCATAGAATTTCCTGTTGGCTGTTCCTCTGCTGATGATGTCGTCCAGAAAGACAATGAAAGCTTCACAATTAAACAACCTAGCTCAGAGAACATAATACAACCAAGACATATATACACTATTGCTATATGACATACTGAAAACTCTGTAGTATTCCCGAAGTGTCTTTCAGAATGAAGGCATTATTATCACTATTATTATTATTATTATTATTATTATTATTATTATTATTATTATTATTATTATTATTACTGTGACAATATAAGTTCTAATGTGCTGGGAGTCTAGCTGACTGAAGTAGTTGAAGAGCAAGCCGGTATCCATGCTGAAGACGGGAATCAACAAACTTATTTCAACATAACTAGCATGACTGATTCTCAGGTATCACTGATATGTCATGAATAGTGGTAGTCTCTTTTTACAAAATCTTCAGCCAAAGAAAAGGCGAATATTTTAGTTTAATAACCACTTCTATAGGATGATAATCGAAAGTGGAATGAAAGCATCCATCACAAGAAGATTGGAACAAGCGATTTTCTGTTTGCTGGTCTGATACCGTAGTAACTGAGGTAACAACTCCAACTGCTGACTAGGTCTTAATTCATCTAGAATTTACCCCCTATTACATATATAGGTCATACTTAACTCTTTGTTCACCATCATTTGACTAACTCCCCTGACAGATCTCATTATAATTCAAAACTGATGTGTATTAAACAGATGAAGTAATAGATTGATCATTGGTAAAACTATTTCAGATAACTTAGGATTTATTTCACCTTCACTTATCACCGTGTATCAATAAGCTATGAAATTATGTCTAGTTCAAATGATTGAAAAAAACAAACTATTGAGTATTCAATTTAACAACTTGAAGTTCAATAGAATTTATTCTATGAACAAAAGATGTACATCACTATTGTTTCCTTTTTTATTTTATAGACATAAATTTATGTACCAGCATTTAAAGTTTTGGCTACATTTATTTTTCTTCTTAATAAAGTGAATATACATACGAAATGAGACAGATTATTATTGTCTGTATTGGTCTACTTTATACCACATGATACTGTGGAAAATCAATTAACTTGACAAATTCATGTTCTTTGTTCTCATCTTTAGACTTATTCCCTTTTTAACATGAAGTATTTAAATAATTCAGCTTGATTTTGATTCAAATTAAATAATTTACTTGAGAAGTTAGTCAGTTGTATGAGTAATAGATTGTATAAACACTGTCTTATTTGTACGAAGGTTACAAGTAGAATGAAACAAAGTAGAAATCAACTACTTAATAAAGTAGCATTTAGAGTTCAATGCAAAAATCAGTTTTACAACTGTAGGTTACAATAAAAACAGTAGTATTTACAGTCAACTGAAAGAGTAAATACATTCTTACTAGAAATCCACTCAATATTCTTCCTCTTCTTTATGATTAACACGTTAGTTTCTTTATAAAACTTCATGGGTAGTTCAATCATTACCACTTTGAACTTTCACTGAATACACTTTGCTCATACTCAAGTGGGAAAGGCAGCTGAAATGATCTTTCTGTAGTACGTTTCAGTATTATTCTAAAGTGAAGACATTTATTAAATAAACCGAACACTGAACGCTGTATTCTGTAAACTGTTTTGCATATGCCATTTTAGTCTGTTTATTAGAAACGTCACATAGTGAAACAGTATCATATACAAAATAACGTTTCCCAACACAATTCATATCAGACAACTAACTCCACAACTCTGAAACATACCTGATCTACTTCTAATCCTCTCTCCTCATTTGTGATGCCAAGGGTAGTAGAATTTTCCAGATATCTAGAACAGATGCACAATCATTTCTATTCCGTGTATTTGGTGTTGATTCGATAGACAACGGTTCGGTTATCAATCTCTACCTCCCTCCACCCAACTAAGTTAGTACTGAATACTGCCCCACCATTCCACACCATATGATTGTGTGTAATTGCGTCCACAGCTATAGCTGGGCTTTTTCCTAAATCTCTTATCTGATTAAAATCTACTAATCTTGATTTAGTTAAGCTTTTGTGCTCTGTTATTTGAATCGACCCTGGTTGACTACTTTCACCAATGTATTTGAACTCACAATCATTGTAAGGGATTTGATAAACCAAGTTATTTTGCTCAATTGCATCAATACAATCTTTTAACCCAGATAGCTTGCTTCTAAGCGAGTTTGTTGGTTTAAATGCTACGCTAATCCCAGTCAAACTGAGAATTCTTCATCAAGTTTGTGGGGTGCCTTCCTTTGTATAGTCACACAGCAGAGGCTTTGAATTCTCTGTCAACCTTATCACCATTATTACTAATAATAGTAGAATTCTTATTAATAACACCAGTGTTACTACTACTCATACTACTCTTTGTATTTTTCTTTCTATTTCTATAGAATTTATTGATAAATTAAGGTGAATTTGTGTATTGATGATACTACTGGATTCAATAAACTTCATCTTAGTTCATTCTCACAGGTGACTCTCCTAAATCTCAAGGTAGGCAGCAGTTTAAAACTTTATCAATGAATTTTATCAGATGTTAAGAATTTTGAGAACATTATCATTAATACTGAATTGTCAACCAAGTAGGCTATGCACCGACAAACCCAGTGTACAAAAGTAGTGAAGTTCAATTATGTTTTCACTGACAATCAGATATTTTATCTTCATGACCTATGGTGTGAAGTGTTTGAAGGATGACCAGGTTTTTAATCTGTGTCAAGAATTTATTTCGAGTTAATCTATCCAAGTTGAATGAGCTCAATAACCAGGGCTAGATGGTTGTATTCCGAGTCATCTCACCATCGACTGTTCAATCCGTTAACAATATAAGCGACTTCAAAACCAATCTGAATGCAGTTGAAGGATAAGCTTCCGAATCTGGCTACATCTATGTGTGTGTGTGTGTGTGTGTGTGTGTGTGTGTGTGTGTGTGTGTAAATCTAACTTCTGTTGTGGAAATAGTTACATGGGTAGAACAATTAGGCAAGCCCACAATCGATTTATTTGAACACTGTCCAGTGTGCTTAGGCAAAGGAATGATGAAGACTATCGAAAGCACAATGCCCACCCATATAGTAGATACTGAGCATAAGATTGACAAAACTTCAGCACTTACTACTATTTACAAAGTTCCATCACAATACTCGAAGTTTGTGCATCTCCGATTTCTAAGCATAGCAGAAGCCATAACAATCAAAATTTTCAAACCTAATTTACCTATTCAGATTTTGATAACGCTATTAGCAGACGAAGATTATCTTAAAACTGTGATGTGTTTACACAATATATTTCGAACAATCTGATCACACATTTACTTGTCTCGAGTCAATCTATATATGAAAACGAAAGGTGAAATATAATGAATGTGAAAAGGGTGTTACACTAGTTTTGGTAATATAATCAGTTAAGGATTACCAAGGTAAATTAAGTGAAAGAATAAGTTGTTTTTGTACGCACAGCGGGGGCTTAAGTTTATGAATGGTTAACGCTTCAACAAATTTCCGTATGCACCCCCTGATTATTATTGTATAATGTCTTGAAGGCTGTTTTCGTATTAACCTTGTGAGTCACTTCAATGATATGTTTTGCTATATATGAGGATGAATGTCGGTCATCTGGACTTATCAATGTTTGTGTGTTAAATTGCTTTTCAAGCCATTTAGGTATGTGTTCACCCACTCTAGTCTGCATTGCACGATTACTCCTCCCCATGCATGTGTGCTCGCACATACAGTGGGATGTGACATAATCATTTATGCAAGGTTGAGGTTTGTGGCGAAGCAGGTGTTTTTGGTTGTCTCAACAACGATAAGCTGAGCTGCATAGTATGTTTTACTGATAACAGATTTTGATCTCTGTTTCAGTGTTATATTACTCGTTTCCCCTCTGTATGGTACTTTAAGAAAGATATCCTTCTTCGGAGTCGAGAAAATTATAGGCTTCGGTGTTAGCTAGTTTCTACAACGGTTCACAAACTATAGTGGATATCAGTTCTCCATACGTGTGCCTGTCAGGAATTTCCTCTCATCACCCATTGTATCAGGTGTACAAATACGTTGGATTCTATTGAGCAAGTATCTTACTAAGCCTCTCTTATATTTTAATGGACAAAAGCTGTAGAAACTCAACTACTGTCTTGTCCAAGTAAGCTTCCTATATATTGGTTGTCTGATAGATCCATCTTCCCTCTCGGACAGGAGTATATCAAGAAATGCAAGTTGATGGTCTTTTCCTTCCTCACATGTCGGACTGGTATGATCTTGTAGGGTATAAAGCCTTTTTAACAAACACCTGGCATCCTCATTTGTGTCACATATTACAAAGATATCATCAACATACCTTCTATAGAATATGACATTAGTGTGATTAAATCTTGAGCCATTAGTTCAATATGTGACATATATACATCAGCTAATAACAATCGTAATGGACTGGACTCCCCATGGCAACAGCATCAATTTCCCGAAAGTGTTCACCTTCGAAGACGTTTGTTCGTTCCATTTCCCTCTCATAGCCTTCAACTTCAACCCAGAGACAATTATAATAAATTCCTTCCTGGTCACTCGAATAAATGTAAATATTATCTGTATTTGTACTCTTATCATTATCATTTTACTTTTCGCTCTTATTATTATTATTATTATTAGTCCCTTGGGTTCCTAGTGGAACATAGGGCTTCAGTAGCACGTCTCCAGTGACCTCTGTTCTCTGAGATCTTTTGAACCTGGTCCCACGACAGCCCACAAGCTCTCATTTCCTCCTCGCACGACCTTCTCCATGTCACCCTCGGACGTCCAACTCGTCGCTTCCCATGGGGATTCCACTCGAGCAACTGGCCTGACGCATGATGTCCTCAGTCGGCCTTCTCAGTGCATGGCCAATCCATCTCCACTTCTTCCTGCATATTTGTTGCGTGATAGGTTCTTGGTTGGTTCGTTGACAGCCAGAGTTCCTTGTTGCTTATTTTTTCTGGCCATCTGATCTTCAGCAGCGAGCGTAAGCAGTTGTTGATGAATGTCTGTAGTTTATTGGAAATCCCTTTCGTGACGCGCCAAGTCTCTGAACCATACAGGAGCACTGACTTGACGTTGGTGTTGAAAATCCGTATCTTGTTCCGCATGCTGAGTGCAGAAGATCTCCACACTGGTTTCAGGCTAATGAACACCTGTCTTGCTTTTCCGATCCTGGCTGACTTTGACGTCCTCGTCCGTCCCGCCTGTAGTTGAAACAGTGCTTCCTAGATAAGTGAAGGAGGTTACTTCCTTCAAGTTTCTCCCGTTGACGGTGATTGGAGTTTGTTGTTGTTGTTGATGGTGGTGGTGCGGTATCTTCATCACTTCTGTCTTCTCTATATTCACTTGAAGTCCCGTCTTCGCTGCCTCTTCTATCAACTTGTTAGTTTTTGTCTGCAGATCTTCAAGTTTATATGACAGTAGGCATAAGTCATCGGCGAAATCCAAGTCTTCTAGGTTCTTTTCCGCAGTCCAGCCAGCGTATCCCCCTCTTCTCGCTGCCTACTGTTTGTTGCATGATCCAGTCCACCACAATAAGGAATATCATGGGGGATAGTAGGCAACCTTGTTTCACTCCTGTCTTCACTTCAAAGGCATCACTGAGCTTCCCATTGTGAATTACTTGGCTGGCATGTGGCATCTTCATATAGTTGTTGAATGAGGCGGATAAAGGTTTGCGGTACTCCGTAGTATTGAAGCAGTTTCCAAATTACTTCTCGGTCGACGCTGTCAAAGGCCTTCTCAAAGTCGATGAAGTTGAGGTAGAGAGCTGATTGCCATTCTATGCTCTGTTCTATGATGATACGAAGCGTTGCAATTTGGTCAGCACATGATTTGTACTTCCTGAAGCCTGCCTGTTCCGGTCGCAGTTTTGAATCCAGTGCATCTTTAAGCCTCTCCAGGATGATGCGGCTTAATATTTTGCTTGCTTTGGGTGGACAGGAGAGTGATTCCGCGCCAGTTCTTGCAAACACTGAGGTCTCCCTTCTTCGCCAGTTTGACAAGGTAACCCTTCTTCCAATCCAATGGCAGGTACCTTCTCTTCCCTCCACACCTTCTGCAATAGTGGTGTGGTGTGAGCATGTCCGCTGTTGTCTCTGCATCTGTTCTCAGTGCTTCTGGCGGTATTCCATCTGGTCCTGCTGCTTTCCCGCATTTCAGTAGCTTTATGGCGTTCAGGACTTCCATTTTCGTTGGGGGATTAATGTCCACTTGTAATTCAGCGGCTGCAGGTGGTATTTCTGGACGAAGTGTAGGTGGTGGTCGATTCAAGAGCTTCTTGAAGTGGTCGGCCCATTGTTTCCTCTGTTTCTCTTCTTTTGTAATTAAATTTCCGTCATCATCTTTTATTGGTTTCATCTGTGTTGGTCTCTTCCCTGATAGCAACCTGGTTATTTGATACAATGTCGTCAGGTCTCTCTTACCTGCAGCCTGTTCTGCTTCACTTGCCAGTGTTCCGTAGAAGCGTCTTTTGTCTTTGCGTGCACTCTTCTTCACTTCTTTATCCAGTGTTTTATACATTGTGCTCAGTTCCTCTTGTCGTTGAGCATCCTTGCCTATACTGGTTTATCTTCTGCTTCACCATCCTCCTCTCCTCTATCAGCTTCCAGGTATCCGTCGAGATCCATTCCTTGTCTTCTTTCTTCTTCCTTCCTAATACGGCTGTGCAGGTTTCTTTCCACATAGCTTTCAAAGACTTCCAGTGTTCTTCCACACAGGTTTCTTCAGGGATGTCCCTCGACGTCTCCCATTTTGTCTTGATGGCTGCTTTGAAGATCTCCTTTGTAGTTTCATCCTTCAGTTTCTGTTCCGAGTGTTGTACTTGAATTGAGGTCTATCACCAGCTTCCTTGAAGGCTTTTAACTTGATTTGGAAGGTTCCTTGCACTAGGTAGTGAGTGGTCTGAACCTACATCTGCTCCTCTTCTTGACCTTGTGTTAAGTAGACTGCGTCTCCATTTTCTTGAGATTGAGATAAAGTCGATTTGATTTTTAGTGTGTCTTGGTGTCTGGTGAAATCCATGTCGCTTTGTGGATATCTTTGTGCCTGAACACACTGCCTCCAATCACCAAATCGTTGAATGCACAGAATTCTGCAAACAATTCTCCATTCTCATTCATCACCTCACCTAGCGCCTCTCGACCCATGGTTAGTTCTCTTCCCGTGTTGTCCCCTCCCAGTTTGGCATTCATGTCGCCCATTAGAATTTTGATATCGCCAACTGACGTCTTGTCCAGTGTTGATTGAAGTTGTCTGTAGAATTCCTCCTTTTTCTCTTGCTCTGCATTATTTGTAGGTGCATAACATTGTATGATTGTGACCTTTCTTCCTTTTGAGTTGAATCTTGCTGTCATGATCCTGGAGGAGATTGGTTCCCACTGCATGAGAGCCTTCGATGCTCTTGAGGACATCATGATAGCCACTCCATAACTCAGTGTGCTCGTGGTTGGCGTCTGGGTGACCGGAGTAGATTATTGATTCTCCACTTGACAGTTTGGAGAGTCCACTTCCATTCCATCTGCTTTCGCAAATCCCAAGCACTTCGATGTTATACCTTCTCATCTCCTTTGCAATCTGGGCTGCCTTACTGGGTTCAAACATCGTGCGGACATTCCATGTCCCCACGTTCACTTTCGCTTTCATCGAGAGAAGACACATCGGCCAATTGGCTTCCCGAAGGCTTTCACCAACTGGCGTCATTTCGCCTCTCCGATTCCAGTGGGGAATAAGTTTGTTTTCATTTTTTATATTTTGTTTGTGCTTTGAAGTTTCTTTAGCGGTTAGATTTGTTTTACGGGGTAGGGTTGCTAGCCCTATACCCAACCTTCCCTCTTTACCCGGGTTTAGGACCGGCTAGTAACTAGTAAACTAGTTAACCAGGCGAGGTTACTTTCGCTCTTAGTTTCATAATTTTAACGTTCGATTATGTAATCGCTATGTGACAGTAATTTTATTTCCCTCTATCCCTGCACACACACACACACACATACACAATTCACTCACATACCTACAAAAATTGACTACTGAGATTTTATTTTTTTATCATCACCTTCGCTGTTCTTATCTTCTAATTCATATACTCGAATTAATTTAACCATGCTGATATCATCAAATGAAGATTATGCTGAATAATTTGTAAATGTAAATGTGAAACCAGACGAGAATTCACCGAAAATAACTATTCGCTTCAAACTCAGTCTTCTAATTATCATAATAGAATAGAACAGAATAGAATAGAATAGAATTAGTTCATAACCATCCAAAGAATTCTGAAGTTATTTCAAGTTGTTATTCATCGTAGACTGACATCAGTTGGAGAAACAAAGGAAACCTGGGAGCACTGGACAGCTGTTTCGTCCTAGTATGGGACTCCTCAGCAGTGCGCACCCACGACCCCACCAGCAGGGATCGAAACAGTCAGTCTACGATGAATAACAACTTGAAATAATTCCAAATCTCCACAACTCCCTCAAAATTCTGAAGTTGTTATTTTACAAGACTTTTTTTGGGTACGATTTTCTCAAATCATCTGTATATTTTCGACTCAGCTTCTTGGAAGAAATTCATAAATTTGATTGTACATATGCCATTCAAATATAAAAACTAGCAGACTAGGCTCATAGTTTCAAAAGAAGATCCTTGTATTTATCGATACGCTGTAAGTTCTACAAAGTTTTAATAGGCTTTGATGAGATGTTAGTTTATTCGAGTGTATATAAAGACCAGTTGAACCGTTTCTCATAGTGTTCTGATCAAAATTTTGACAATCTTCTCTATGAGTTTAATACAGACCAGTTATGGTGACAGTATGATTATCCCTACACTTCTTCTGACCAGTTTCATTAACCAGTTTGAAAAACTGCAGAAAATACTCGTACTTCTTCCATTGATTTTGTCACTCACCACTTTCTGGATTATATGATGAATATCGAAATTCTAGAGTACACATTAACACATCTTTATACATCCTTTATTGAACAAGTGAACGATATGTAAGCAAATTGTTCAAATAAGCCAAAAGTCATTGATCCTTGAGCATTCGAATAGCTGGATATCATTAGGTGGAGAATCATCCAGCTATATAAGTCTGCAAGGCAAAAGCCAGCAGAAAACGAATAAGTTTCCAGCCTTTCAACTCACACAGATGATGTAGAATCATAGACTTCACGAAAAACTGTTAGTGTTTACCAAGAACCCACTACTACTAATTAACTACGTGTTGGTGATACTACTTGATCTCATCGGAAGTTTCTGACAGATGAACACCTCGCAATCTACAGACTCCCTTAATGTGGAAATCCATAACTTAGCGTGTCATGCAAAAATCAGTTTTACAACTGTAGGTGTCAACAGAAACACTAGTATTTATAACCAACTGGAACGCTAAATACATTATTATTCGAAAACCATCCAGTGTTCTTTCACATGAATTTACTTAGAAAACTTCATTGGGAATTCAACAATTACCACTGTGACTATTCACTGAATACACTTTACTCATACTCAAGTGGTAAAGGTAGTTGAAATAATCTTTCTCTAGGACATTTCAGTCTTATTCTAAAGTGAAGCATTTATTGGGTGAAGCGAACGCAGTATACTGTGAACTGATTTGCATATATATACTCACGAAAATAACAACATGAAAAAGGAGGAGAGACAATGAAGACATGTGACTGAATGCAGTTATATGGCTTGACACAATTCCAAGTTCCATATCTTACAGATGAAACTCGATGAGTGATGTTGGAAACTTGCCAACTCAGGAAATCATTACAAGACATGCAATGGTCAAGTTGACAGGAAGACACAGATGTGACTGCAGAGACAGTCATGTTTGTGTGATGCAGAGGATTACTAGAAACAAGACAAGATGAGTATGCTGTACTCCTCGAATTCCCATATGTGGTTGTAAAATCTCATCACTCACACCTACACATAACTCGAGAAACCACTCAGTTACACAACATTCTCCACAACCTCAAATGTCTCACCACCATGATCGATTGCAAGTATATTCTCTTGTCAATCTCGTGAAATCACTTTGCATTTCGATGGGACGGAGTACAGAACATGCCCTCGAATACTGACTACCAACTGATAGATTGAGATTACAATAGCCCCTATTATCATATATTAAAATAATATCTTTCTCATAATGAAGGTTAGAAGATTTTCCAACGGGTGGCGATTCTACACTATCCCCAGAATGCTTGTGAGCTGTCTTCAGAATGTCATTGATGACGAATATGAGGAGAGTGAATGTTGGAATCCACCAACCTCGTCTAACCAGAATACGGACTCAGAACAAATGATGAGAGGTGATGAGCTATGCACTGTCAATCCACATACGATGTTGGAGTGTAGGGCGTTCCATGTGCATTCAAACTTCTCATTGACATTCATGTCTCAGAGATGGTTGTCGATGACAGTACTGCTCAATGAATGGAATGCAGATGAAATAAATATCAGAAGCCAAACGACCATTGGTCTGCAAAACATGTGACAGTGTTTCAGCGTCTGTGTCATATAGAATGGAAAAGTGAAATCGCCTCGTCAACCTCGAGCACATTCATGTGGTAGGGAATGAGTGAATGCTGGTGTGAGAGGACTGATGTTACTACCTAATAATCAAATGTTTTAGACGTTACCGGTCGGAGACTGGTAACTTGATGATTATCACACATAAATAACACTTTCATCCTGTTAACATGTGGTTACAGTGATGAGACAGTGAGTGTGTCATTACTTGTCAAATAATATGGTCACTTCATGGACCACGTTATGAGTTACATGTTGAAATGCAGTCAGTATTAAGTTGTCTCGAGTGAGTGACGTATCAGACTGTAGTAGTTCAAGTGTCATCCATATCTGCGTTTCTTTATGTAGATTGATGTAATCTGTTGATGGTGTAGAAACTATTGGTGTGAGTGTTGTTTGGAGGGTCGGCAGACTAAAGTGTATTTGAAAACATTCGACCTAGTGTTTGTAGTGTCAACAAAACTTGATGATCGGTGTATCGTCTACTTGCCACACCTTCTAACCAATAATGAGCTTCTCGATACGGATGGCTTGTGTGAGGTTGCACAGTCTCCGATCACTGCTAGATGTGCCTGCTACCTCCATCTCATTCATTCAATTTCGTAACGATCTTTGTATAAATGCTGTGTGATATGTTGTATATGTTGCTTACTTATACCATTGTTTCTACTAGTCACGAGAACAAGCTGAGTCGCAGCAAGAATACGCAGTGCTTATGCTAGCGAACGCTGACTGTCAATGAGGGTTATCATCTGTCTCATCACACTTGACCATCTTCTCCATTTCCGTGGTATCTTGTAGGTTGTGATGATGGTCAGTTTTACTGTGAACAAGTTGTCTCTCACTCTCGCTCTCTCGCTGTGATATTCGTGTACAATACAGATTGACATCGATTTACTTTCATCAACATGCTTGGTGTGGTGACTGCGATGAGTATTTATGTGGTAAATTAACTCAGCACACACTGAACTGTAAGTTGATGTAAAATCGACTCGATGATCTGGAAATTATAGAAGGCTTAGACTTATGATTTATTATTATTTGTCACTTGGGTTCGTAGTGGAACATAGGGATCCAGTAGCACATCGCCATCTCACTCTCTTCTCTCCAGTCTTTGCAAACTGGCTCCATGACCGCTCATAAACTTTCATTTCTCCCTCACACGATCTCCTCCATGTCATTCTCGCCTCGGACGACCAACTAGTCGTTTCCCATGAGGGTTCCACTCAAGGGCTTGGCACGTGATGTCCACTAACGGTCTTCTCAGTCTATGTCCAATCCAATCTAATCCATCTTCACTCTCTCCTTCTGCATATTTGTAGGATGATGGGTTCTCGGTTGGTTTGTTGCCAGCCAGAGTTCCTTCTTGCTTATTCTTATCATTCTGGCCATTCATCTGATCTTCAGTGTCAGTGTCGAGTGAGCGTAGGTGGTGGAAGCTGTTCATGATGTATGTCTGTAGTTTGTTAAAAATTCTATTCGTAACGCGCAGCCAACACTCTCAACCATCACATAGAAGCACTAACTGACTGACTGATTTAATTGACTTTAATGTTGAAACTCCGAATGTTGTTCACGCTTTATACTGAGTGCAGTGCAGTGCAGTCCAGTAGATCTCCACACTGATTATTTCAGGTTAATGAAGGAAGGCCTGTCTTGCTGTGTTTCCGATCGTGGCTTTGATATCGTCATTTGTGCAGCCGCCACCGACTGTAGTTGATAGGACGCTGCCTGAGTAGGTAGATAGGTGGATGTGGGATGGTGGATAGGTAGGTATTTGAAAGAGACAACTTTCTCTCGATTTCTCACGTTGATGGTGCTTGTTGTTGTTGCTGCTGGTGGTGGTGGTGGCGGTGGTTGGATATCTTCATCAACTCTGTCTTCTCTACGTTCGAGTTTCTGCCACAAACATGAGACATAAATCATCACCGTTGGCAAAATGCAAATCTTCTTCTAGGGTTTTTTCCCCGGTCCAGCTTATCTCCCTCTTCTCGCTCCTCACAGCCGTCTGTTGCAGGATCCAGTCCAGTCCAATCGAATACAGTCAAGAAGATCATCGCTGGTAGTCGGCAGCCTTGTCTTACTCCTTCCTGTCCTCACTTAGCTTCAAAGGCATCACTGAGCTTTCCACCGTGAATTACTTGGCATGTGTCATCTTCATATAGCTATTGAATGAGATTGATAAAGGTTTGTGTCACTCCGTGATGTTGAAGCAGCTGCCTGCCAAACCACTTCTCGGTCGACGCTGTCGAAGGCCTTTTCATAATCGATGAAGTTGAGGTAAAGAATTGACTGCTATTCTATGCTCTGTTCTATGATGAAGTGTAGCGTAGCGTTGCAATTTGATACTCACATGATTTGTTCTTCCTGAAGCCAGCCAGCCAGTCTGTTCCGATCGTAATTTTGAATCTAGAGCATCCTTTAGTCTCTCCATGATGATGTGGCTTAATATTCTGCCTGGAGTGGACAGGAACATGATTCCGTGTCAGTTCTTGTTCTTGCAAACACTTAGGTCTCCCTTTTTTGTCAGTTTGACGTGGTAGATGTTTAGATATGGTTTCAATATTTACAAGCATCCCATTGACTGAGACAGTATGTAACACTATATTGATTCAAATGGAGTGAATGTTGGGATACCTCCATATTATCTAAAGGAGGTGTAGCTGAGATGTATAACTTGAATGTCCAAATTTTTTTTCGATAGTGAAATATACAGGTAAAAAGAAATGACAAAGCTATGGATTCACACTTGGGGCCTTTGCTTACAGACTTCAAAGCTCGAGAACACACACTTAAGAATGATAACCAACCGATTCGAATTTTTTAAGCAATATGTAGAAGATACCTTCATCATCTCCAATGACATGCATAATTTAGAAGATATTCTGTGTCAGTTTAATAACTGCCACACTTCAACCAAGTTCACATTACAGAAGGAACTTTTTAGATGTACAGCTAAAAAGACCAGACAGTCAATCCCTCAAAAAACTATCCACAGAAAACCCAAGTGGAACAGGAAGCTTAAGAGTTTTCATAGTTGGGTGTCACTAAACACTAATCGAAATCTGATTTACTTTTTGCACCGTATAATCAACACTATTTACAATTCTGATACTTTGGAAGATGAACTTAATCTTCTTAAAAATGTTTCAATTGAAAACCAGTATCTCGAAGGTTTTATTGCTAGAACTATGAAACTGAAGGCAGATAGGCATTTCACTTCCATGGTTTCTAAAGAAGCTTGTCTTCATGAATTTACAGTTTAACGGAAACACATCAGGAGATGTACTAAGAAACCGTTCAGCATGCTCACTAAAACTGCCTCAACTATTTGCTCACAGGATGCTATAAAAGAAGAGTGCGCCACCATCCGTGATCTGCTTAGTAGGAATGGCTACCCAGATAAGTTTGTAACTAAGCACATGAATATTACGAGGGTTAAGAAAACAATGCCAACAGTTCCTAAGAAGCAAATCTTCTTGAAGCTGCAATTTAAGAATGATATTGCCAGTGAGATCATCACACAACGCATTAAAAGAGTCTTGCATAAAGCAATCCCAGCCACTAAAGTATATCCCTTCTACAACCGCCCGATTCTAGGTGCAAGAAATAAAGACAAACTGCCTGATTCTGCCACTTCTATGTGCATTTATCAATTCAACTGTTCCTGGGGAGCAAGGTACATTGGGCGTACAATGAGGCGGTTCCATCGTCGAATTTCTGAGCACCACCCATCATGGTTGAACAAGGGACAAATCAGAACTATGAAGAGCTCCATACTTGCACACTTAGTTGACACAAGACATCAAATGGTTACTGGAAAGGTCTTCAAAATTATCCATCACATTCCAATTAATTTACCTCGTAGATTACGCACTCGGTTACTTCACATAGCAGAGGCGATTGAAATCCACCTTTACTAACCTAGCCTTTGTATCCAAAAGCAGTTTGTTGGACCACTTTCATTACCGTGGCCATAAACATGATGTAACTTCTAGGTTTATTTTGTGCACCTCTTCCCCTTCTTCTTTCTATCAATATTCATATTTCCTATTTTAGTAACCCTATTGATTATTCACATTGTTATTTCCGAAACACCACCAGGTGATTGGTAATTTGATTAAATTGTAAACCAATATATTAGTGTAGAGCCCAAGATGAAGACCTAATTGAAAAGGAATATATTTCTACGCTCAATCAGTCTTTTTCTAAATGTCTAAATGGGAATATTCAATGTATTTCTAATTTCTCAGTGCTTCACTTATACGTAAAGGATAAGCTAGCCGACTTAACCAGCTCGATATTGCTTATCGATTCATATGAAGTAAAGTATATTGACCGTACTAAACGTTCTCTTTCCAAACATATACCATCTTGATTCCACAAAGGTGAAAAGATAGAACCTCGCAGCTCCACGTTAGTACATTTAATCGATTATGACCACTTGGTAAATGCAGAGAAAAACTTCTATGGCATATAGAAAGCTCATGAAAGCCTCAGGAAAGGTGTACTCCTGAAACATCTTCGAACTATGCAAAACATGGTAATTAATATTTTGAAGTCTGAACTCTACAATCAAAAGGAGTTTCATAGTCATTCAAGTTGCTGTGAAAATGACCTGTAAAAAAATTTCTTTCTCGAACTCTTTTCTTCCAACTGTTAATTACCATATTGCATCTTTCATGCATTATATTCTTCTATTCTAATTTCTTATTATTATCACCACTCCCATTAACCATATAACATCATGACTTGGTAACTTAATATTATTCCATGAGTGATTTAGTGGCTTGTTCTGACAATGTGGTCTGTGATTGGTTGTTTCCTTCTATTATTGTGTCACTGATTGTATAGATTTTTCTATTGGCTGTTCCTCTTCTTCACCTCTGACCCTTTTGTTGCTTACCATTTTTCTCATTGGTTGATACATTGGCTCTGTGTCTACATATCTACTGAATGCCGACTGAGCCCTCGATGCTAAGCTTCTAGAAATTCTCTGATATTCCTTGTGTTTCCTCTCTCCATCCAAAATGTCTACATTGTCGAAATTCGATTCATGTCCACAGTTCTTATCCAACTGCATTGAAATGAGTTATGAAGTGTCATCTGTGACGTTTAATAGCTCATTGGTGTTGATGTAGACGAAGGTGAAGAGGGCAACCACTTTGTCCAATGTAGTGTTGACTACAGTTATTGCAGTTGATTTTGTAAATGATATTTGGTTTGTCTTCTTTGGCTAGTGCATCTTTTGGTCTGCACAATAGGGTAGGGTTTGGAGGGAATTTGTTGTTTAATGAGTCATACCAATTTCACAAGGTGGTCTAAGTAATCTTGTCATGATTTCTGATATATTCTTTATGTGTGGCGGGATGATGCGTTCATTGATTTCTGTCGATGACTTTATAGTTCATATTGTACGGGATAGGCATCTTCTGATAAAGTTTCATGGGTAGCCGTTCTTCTTTAGGGTGAACATCGGGTAGTTTTCTTCGTTTCCCTGTGAAGTTGTTGTACTGCAGTGTGTTCTCGCTCTTCTGAATAGAGTCTGCATGCAACTGATTTTGAGTGTCGTTGGGTTGTTGCTATTGTAGTTGAGGATTTGGTCAGTGTGTGTTGGCTTTCTGTACACTTGGATATCCAGCTTTCCGACATTTATCCTACTGCCTAAAATATCCAGGAATGGTAGTTAATTGTTGGACACTTTCTGCACTGTGAATTTGATGTCATTGAAAACGTTGTTGATCAAACTGTGGGTGTTTTCTATATCATCGTGTTTTTTTACTGATGACAAAAGTGTCGTCCACATAGCGAATCCAAATTTTTGTTTTGATCACAGGTAGAATAATGGCTTCCAGTCTCTGCATCACTGCTTCTGTAATTAATCCGGATATCGTTGATCCCATTGGAGTTCCTTTCATCTATGTAGTGCTGTGGCATCGAAGGATACCATTAGTTCGTCGTTTTCTATGTTAATGCTTTTGATCTTCTCTAGGAATTCCGTTGGTGATTTGATGGAATGTCAGCATGATTGGATGAGGTGTTTCAGTTTTCTCGAAAGTTCTCTTGATATGTTGTGTGATGGAGTTCCCGGAAGTGACCATTGGTCGTAGAAGAATATCGGGTTTGTGTATTTTTGGTCTGCTGTAGAGCCGAGGAAGGACAAGTTCATTCGATTTCACATGCCATTTGTCTAGCTTTGTTGTTTCTTCTGCTTTGAAGCATTTGTTCAGGGTTTTATTGGTCTGGTTGTTAAACTTTTGGATAGGGTTGGTTTCAAGTGGTTGATACACATTTTCGTTTTTGGGCAATTGGAGCTAGTAGAAATGTAAACGAACAACAAGATTTCTTTTCATTTGTTGTTCCGTACTCCAGCTTGTTGTCCCAACACATTTGACAGTACTAACATCAGTAACGCTTGAAACGACCAACTAAGTTCCTTTATTTCTACTGCAAAGGTAGCTTTTTCATGGAATACAGAACTCTAATTGATTACTTTAGTAGTTGTTGAGGTCATCTGTTGAGTCATTCGTAAATCCAGGTACCTTATTTTGTATGATTTACCTTGATGAAGCCGTTAGGGTTTGCTGTATTGTGTGAATATACGAATTGTTTTGTTTTTCCTGCGTGGGTTTCAAAATTATAGTTCTAATGAATACAAATTCCAGCTACAATGCAACACAGATCTATGTTACGAAAGCAGTATTTTCTGATACATGGTTCTTGATGCTAGGCTCACTGAGCAGGACAACTAATCCTACTAGATCTTACTACAGAACCAAGAAAAGAGCATTCTAACTGAAACAGAATTTAGTTTTGGGGTTTTAGTGATTTTTCCAGTCGATATTCATCACGGACTGACATCAGCTAGAAGAACATTGGGAACCTAGAAGCACTGGACAGCTGTTTCGTCCCAATGGTATGGGACTTCTCAGCAGTCCCCACCCACCGCACCGAGGGTCAAACCCAATGCCTTCAGGCTCCGTGACCAGCACGTTACTACTGAGCCAACTCAGTTCATATTTCCAACTTCTGTCGGCTCACGACCTAATGCCCTTTGGTGACTGGCTTCGTGAAGTGATTCCTGAAGTTCGGATGAGAAATCATGGGTAGTGGGGCAAACCTTGTGGCTGTGACAACAAAAACCCAACACGTCATGAACTGACGGAAGTTGGGAATAAGGACCATTGGTCCAATGATAACGTGATGAACCATGGAACCTGAAGGTCCTAGGTCTGATCCCTACATGGCGGGGTCGTGGGTGCGGACTGCCGAGGATTCTCATACTAGTAGGGAGAGACAGCTGTCCAGTGCTCCCAGGTTTCCAATGTTCCTCCAACTGATGTCAGTCCATGACCGTCAGTCTGGAGGGCAGTGTCCTCTGTATACCACACGTTAGCAAAGTTAGTGGTGAAAACACATAATGATTTCGTAATGTATTTTGAATGTTTCAGTTTGGAAAAATGATCGGTTCAAAGGACCACTATGGAATCTGTATAATGAACATGGTAACTCCCAGAGTGCATATTAAAACTACAAGAAATCTAGCTACTAAATACTTTCCGCGTTTTAGTCATATATCAATTTATGATAGCAGATTAATATTGAGTTGCTTAATATCAAATTATGTAGCTACGAAAACCCGTCGACACTAGTGAACACTCCATTTGGCATTACTGTCATCTTGTGGAAAATTCGACCCTGAATCGATACAGTTACTTCTGAAAAGACTGTTAAGATTATGATAAATAGTCTTCGTGCCAATCTTCAGTTACTAACTCAACTATGTTGGTGTTTGTTTCGATAAAATATCGAATTTGAGCGAACTTGTTGTATGTAAAGTGGTCAGAAACTCACCTGATAAATTTTAAAACTTACAATCAATATGTTCAGTTGTGAAGAAATTCCGCCAACGGTTTTATAAAGTGTCTGGGTACATCTTCTGTTCAATACCAAGCTTTTGTTCCGTTTCTTTGTTTCATCATCAGAAAGAGATATAACACTTTTGTTACCAAAAGGTTCGAATATCTGTAACTTGTTAAGCATGCGTTGTGTGAAACTACACTAGTAAACCTCGAGAAAAGCAGATATATGCAAAGTCGAAACCTGAGGAAACTTTTCTGGTAAGGCTGGGAATCAGGTTTGACTATATTGGTTGTATCCTTCAGTAATATGATAGCCATGAAAGTGTTTAATTTCACATTAAATCGATTTGAAAGACTATTGTCTTAGAAAGAGAATTTTTCGATGCTTTATTACCTAACAGTTCAGACTAATTGATTGAAACAAAAACCTTGTTGAGATGGAAGTATAACACGGATGATTGCAATTAGCGTTTACTGCCTCATTTCAATTTACTCTTCAGAGAGTAGATATATCTAAAGAATACTAATCAGGCTGGAGAAGTGAACAAACCATGATTATCAACCTAACAACATCACCATCTGTCTCAGCTTTATTAATAGGCATAGATAACATTGAGTTCAAAAGATTACTGATGAGTTGGTTAGAAATCTGTTTGTATTGAACTCCGACTAATTGGTATAGAAAGATTACTGTCAACCAGAGATTCATGGATTCCAATGTCTCTCCCCATCTAAAAAGAATTCAGAAGTTAACTCGGTAGCATCAATATCCATCATACAATACGTATCTCATTGCTCAGTCAGTGCATGAACACAAGCAAGTGGGCAATTAAAGACAGTAATTTTTAAACGTTCACTAACACTTCCCAAAAGCTATAAAGAAGTATATGAAATCATAGATTCCTGGAATTATTATTTACATTTATCTTAAGATACATTAGAAAATCTTTAATAGAGAAGTGAAAAAGTTAAACAATTGATTTCTAACATAAAAACAGGATATTTGTACATTGGGTCATACGTGTAAACACATATGAGATATACACAGAATTTATTGATTATTAAAGTACATAAATAATATTCTGTTATTATATCCAAGAATTATATCAGTTCAACAGGCCAATTTTTGATATAATTCAAAGCAATTTGTCCCAGCAAAATGAACTATTCGACCAGTAACTAAACTTGCTGAAGGTGAAATAAGATTGTCCATACGATCTGAAGAGTGAGAAAAAAAAATTTTTTAATTGAGAATAACATTTCCGTTATATATATATATATATATATATTCAGATATTCCTCTCTCTGAAATATCATTGAAACTAATAAGAAATTCCATACTGTAGGTAAAACAATAACGAATGACTTTGAAAGTCACGCTGGTAACTATTGAAATAAGATATTCAGCGAAGAGACTCTTTTCAACGAATTTATTCTCAAGCTGTACAATCGTATATGTATGATATTTGGAAAAAATTATATCCTGTGAAGAAAACTAAACACTATATGATGATGACAATAATAATAGAGCGGATGATGACAGACATTTGTGAAAGAAACACTAAACCGGTCATCCACTCGGTCTTAAAGAAAAGATTGTTTATGAGCCTAGAGTTTAAAGGAGACCTAGCATCGGATGTACTGAAGAATCGTCTTAGCAGATCAATCAATAGGACTTTCTTCACAGCAAGACTTCAGTTGACTTTTACCAGCCGCAACCTATTCTCCGCCTGCGTTAAAGACAAGCTTCCTCATTTGGCCGCCTCTATGTGCATCTACCAGTTCACCTGCTCTTGTGGAGCAAGGTACATCGGCTGTAGCCACAGAATGCTTTCTACACGTATACGAGAACATTTTCCTGCTTGGTTTTATAAAGGTGAAAGAAAGTCTGTTAGAAGTTCGATTCTAGAACATTTGATTGACTTCCATCACACAACAAATTCAGACGATGACTTTGAAATTATTTATCAAATTCGCCCAAACCTCCCACGTTCTCTTCGTTTTCAACTCCTTAAAACACCGGAGGCTTTAGCTATTCATGAACTAAGACCTGATCTGTGTGTACAAAAGAAGTATGTGCAGTCACTGTCTTTATCATGGCCATAACATTTCCCTACCCCATTAGCTCCCCCTCCCACTTTGTTAATTTAACCTTTGTATCCTTCCTTTATCACGATTATTGTTATTATAATCGCCTTCACTTTAACTAGTTTCCGGTGTTGTTTCACTTAATTGTCTTAATCCTTTTAGAAAACATTGACTTCATCTTATCCAATTTGTCTAATGCCATTACATAATACTTAATTGACTTACCATTTTCAACAATTTTTCCACCCCCTTCTGAGTTATATACTCTCTATGTACCATTCCATATATTACATAATCTATTTGTTATCATTCGTACTTCAATTGTTATTATAATCACAAATGCCTATTAAATTTTTGAGGGGGTTGTGGAGATTTGGAAATATTTCAAGTTGTTATTCATCGAAGACTGACATCAGTTGGAGGAACAAAGGTTTCCTTTGTTCCTTTATATATATATATATATATATATATATATATATATATATATATATATTAACCTCGCCTGGTTAACTAGTTTACTAGTTACTAGCCGGTCCTAAGCCCGGGTAAAGAGGGAAGGTTGGGCATAGGGCTAGCAACCCTACCCCGTAAAACAAATCTAACCGCTAAAGAAACTTCAAAGCACAAACAAAATATAAAAAATGAAAACAAACTTATTCCCCGCTGGAATCGGAGAGGCGAAATGACGCCAGTTGGTGAAAGCCTTCGGGAAGCCAATTGGCCGATGTGTCTTCTCTCGATGAAAGCGAAAGTAAACGTGGGGACATGGAATGTCCGCACGATGTTTGAACCCAGTAAGGCAGCCCAGATTGCAAAGGAGATGAGAAGGTATAACATCGAAGTGCTTGGGATTTGCGAAAGCAGATGGAATGGAAGTGGACTCTCCAAACTGTCAACTGGAGAATCAATAATCTACTCCGGTCACCCAGACGCCAACCACGAGCACACTGAGTTATGGAGTGGCTATCATGATGTCCTCAAGAGCATCGAAGGCTCTCATGCAGTGGGAACCAATCTCCTCCAGGATCATGACAGCAAGATTCAACTCAAAAGGAAGAAAGGTCACAATCATACAATGTTATGCACCTACAAATAATGCAGAGCAAGAGAAAAAGGAGGAATTCTACAGACAACTTCAATCAACACTGGACAAGACGTCAGTTGGCGATATCAAAATTCTAATGGGCGACATGAATGCCAAACTGGGAGGGGACAACACGGGAAGAGAACTAACCATGGGTCGAGAGGCGCTAGGTGAAATGAATGAGAATGGAGAATTGTTTGCAGAATTCTGTGCATTCAACGATTTGGTGATTGGAGGCAGTGTGTTCAGGCACAAAGATATCCACAAAGCGACATGGATTTCACCAGATGGACACACTAAAAATCAAATCGACTTTATCTCAATCTCAAGAAAATGGAGACGCAGTCTACTTAACACAAGGTCAAGAAGAGGAGCAGATGTAGGTTCAGACCACTCACTGTCTAGTGCAAGGAACCTTCCAAATCAAGTTAAAAGCCTTCAAGGAAGCTGGTGATAGACCTCAATTCAAGTACAACACTCGGAAACTGAAGGATGAAACTACAAAGGAGATCTTCAAGGCAGCCATCAAGACAAAATGGGAGACATCGAGCAACATCCCTGAAGAAACCTGTGTGGAAGAACACTGGAAGTCTTTGAAAGCTATGTGGAAAGAAACCTGCACAACAGTATTAGGAAGGAAGAAGAAAGAAGACAAGGAATGGATCTCGACGGATACCTGGAAGCTGATAGAGGAGAGGAGGATGGTGAAGCAGAAGATAAACCAGTGCAAGGATGCTCAACGACAAGAGGAACTGAGCACAATGTATAAAACACTGGATAAAGAAGTGAAGAAGAGTGCACGCAAAGACAAAAGACACTTCTACGAACACTGGCAAGTGAAGCAGAACAGGCTGCAGGTAAGAGAGACCTGACGACATTGTATCAAATAACCAGGTTGCTATCAGGGAAGAGACCAACACAGATGAAACCAATAAAAGATGAAGAAGGAAATTTAATTACAAAAGAAGAGAAACAGAGGAAACGATGGGCCGACCACTTCAAGAAGCTCTTGAATCGACCACCACCTGCACTTCGTCCAGAAATACCACCTGCAGCCGCTGAATTACAAGTGAACATTAATCCCCCAACGAAAATGGAAGTCCTGAACGCCATAAAGCTACTGAAATGCGGGAAAGCAGCAGGACCAGATGGAATACCGCCAGAAGCACTGAGAACAGATGCAGAGACAACAGCGGACATGCTCACACCACTATTGCAGAAGGTGTGGAGGAAGAGAAGGTACCTGCCGATTGGAAGAAGGGTTACCTTGTCAAACTGCCGAAGAAGGGAGACCTCAGTGCTTGCAAGAACTGGCGCGGAATCACTCTCCTGTCCACCCAAAGCAAGTAAAATATTAAGCCGCATCATCCTGGAGAGGCTTAAAGACGCACTGGATTCAAAACTGCGACCGGAACAGGCAGGCTTCAGGAAGTACAAATCATGTGCTGACCAAATTGCAACGCTTCGTATCATCATAGAACAGAGCATAGAATGGCAATCAGCTCTCTACCTCAACTTCATCGACTTTGAGAAGGCCTTTGACAGCGTCGACCGAGAAGTAATTTGGAAACTGCTTCAATACTACGGAGTACCGCAAACCTTTATCCGCCTCATTCAACAACTATATGAAGATGCCACATGCCAAGTAATCCACAATGGGAAGCTCAGTGATGCCTTTGAAGTGAAGACAGGAGTGAAACAAGGTTGCCTACTATCCCCCATGATATTCCTTATTGTGGTGGACTGGATCATGCAGCAAACAGTAGGCAGCGAGAAGAGGGGGATACACTGGACGACGGAAAAGAACCTAGAAGACTTGGATTTCGCCGATGACTTATGCCTAATGTCACATAAACTTGAAGATCTGCAGGCAAAAACTAACAAGTTGACAGAAGAGGCAGCTAAGACGGGACTTCAGGTGAATATAGAGAAGACAGAAGTGATGAAGATACCGCACCACCACCATCAACAACAACAACAAACTCCAATCACCGTCAACGGGAGAAACTTGAAGGAAGTAACCTCCTTCACTTATCTAGGAAGCACTGTTTCAACTACAGGCGGGACGGACGAGGACGTCAAAGTCAGAATCGGAAAAGCAAGACAGGCGTTCATTAGCCTGAAACCAGTGTGGAGATCTTCTGCACTCAGCATGTGGAACAAGATACGGATTTTCAACACCAACGTCAAGTCAGTGCTCTTGTATGGCTCAGAGACTTGGCGCGTCACGAAAGGGATTTCCAATAAACTACAGACATTCATCAACAACTGCTTACGCTCGCTGCTGAAGATCAGATGGCCAGAAAAATAAGCAACAAGGAACTCTGGGAACGAACCAACCAAGAACCTATCACGCAACAAATATGCAGGAAGAAGTGGAGATGGATTGGCCATGCACTGAGAAGGCCGACTGAGGACATCACGCGTCAGGCCAGTTGCTCGAGTGGAATCCCCATGGGAAGCGACGAGTTGGACGTCCGAGGGTGACATGGAGGAGGTCATGCGAGGAGGAAATGAGAGCTTCTGGGCTGTCGTGGAACCAGGTTCAAAAGATCTCAGAGAACAGAGGTCACTGGAGGCGTGCTACTGAAGCCCTATGTTCCACTAGGAACCCAAGGGACTAATAATAATAATAATATATATATATATATATATATATATATATATATATATATATATATATATATATATATATATATATATATATATACGATTGTACAGCTTGAGAATAAATTCGTTGAAAAGAGTCTGTTCGCTGAATATCTTGTTCTTGATGTTACAATGGGAATTAGTAAACTATTGAAATAAACAAATCATATTTCGGAATTTTCGCTTGGAGCGAAATCTCTTACATAATAGGGGAACGCAATTGGTCATTTCAGTAGTTGTTAGGATGGTCTTTAAGCTTCCTCAGAAATAACTCAAGTCTTTTGTAAGTGCAAAACTTCAATCAGAAGTCGTGGCTACTTACCATTACACTTACAATAGGCTTGTATAAGTTTTTCAAATGTTTGAAGGGTTGGCAATTCACTATCAAGGTTAAAACAATCAACTGGTAAATGATATTTCCAGAAAGTGAGACTGAAGGTACTGAAGACTAAGTATAATTTATATAACTCTTTCAATTCGATATCATGAAGAGTATCTGAAAAGTGGTTTCAACAAGGGAAATTTTACAATGACTTAATTCTATTTACCTTAGAAATCGACTTCTTACCCGACCTATAGCTGCTACCTTCAGGTGGTGATCAGGCTTGCATATCACAATTACCCAACAAACTACACTGGTTGGAACGGTACCGACATACCGAAAAGGTCTGTTGGATAGTGGTAAGATGAAAAGCAGCTATACTATGATGGGGATTTGAGCGCAATCGTAATGCTGGTTGGACGGGATATGACAGCAACGCATATGGGAAGGGGTAGGTTAGAGAAGGTTGTCTCTACAAACAGCATACTCCTTCCTCACCCACGTCTTCGGGTGCCGGCGGTATGAGTTTTCTGGCGATAGAATAATTAAATCTCACACCAATAATCATCAAAAGGCTGTAATTGAAAGGCTTCAAGTAGATGTCACATGGGCTCTGTGATTACACAAATCTTTTTCTCGTTCAGATACCCTGCAGAAACAACTTCCACGGTATGAGCAGCCAGGAAGTGGCAACAGTCTACACGCTTACGGTAGTTCCAATTACCTTCTTGCATGTTTCGCAATAATTAATGTTAGTGTACCATGGTTAGAATAAGGCTTGAACTTTCAGATAGTACACATCCATTTAGAACATTGTTTAAGGGTAACTAAGATGAAAGCAAATGGCTATTATAATAAAATCTCATTCAAGTATTTTGATTCATGGGAGAGAATTTGCCGTAAATACAGAGTCTTTGATGCACTAGACACAAAAAGCAAATTAACTGCACTGTTTCAGATAGTAAAGCTGAAGGAAAGATGTAGTTCATTGCCTACTGCATGAACATGCACAAGGTTGGTGAGTGTTTCGAATGTTTTTCTTCGCTTCGATCGACTAGAAGAGTAAGAAATTGCAAACAGAAGAATTTCCATCCTATTTTAGATATACTGATCTATGCAAGTCAGTCGGCCGGATTCACCTGATCTGAAATAATTTGCCTCTATGGGCTGAATTCATCCAGATATGCCACTGATGAGCTCAGTCCGAAAAACGAGAGAAACGGCCGTTCGGTATTTAGATCAGTTTGATCTGGCTGGCTGACTGGCAAAACGTACACATCAGTATAAATTTCAAAAAGAATTTCGCAGCTTATGAATTTCACAAATGGTCAACTTCGGTCCAGCTTTTGACTCAACACCTAATTTTATTCTCCATTGAGAAGTAGTGAAGATAACGATATACAGAATATGCGACAAAGATAATCTAGTATGATACAGAATACAAAGATTAGTTCTAGAAGGCGGAAAAATTACCATCTTGTAGTGAATTTCTCAGAGCAGTGGTTACAGTCTCAAAAGTCATTTGTTGCAATGATGATGGGTGTGCACTCATTGAACGTCGATTGAATGCATTATAAACTCCAAATTTTGTCATATAATCAGCAATTAAGGATAAATGTCGGGTGTTCACATGAATACCATAATGACTGAATACACCAGATACCTCCTAAAAAGGAAATAATAAAAATATACTATAGTTCCAATTCCTCTTATGAATAAAGCATGATGGTATACATAACATTAAGAAAAATGGTAATATATGAATCTAAACAAATAATCTCACAAAGTGACAGATCCCAAACTGTCACTAGTTTCTCTGGCGAGCACGTTACCAATAAACCATAGGGTCAGAATCCAATGGACAATATTTGTTTACTTCTGTCAGTTCGCGATAAAATTATAACAATTCACTGAAAATCCTAGTTGGCTGAAGAGGCGAGGTAGTGAATGAAAACGGGACTTCCTTCAGGTGAATGAAGAGAAGACAGAGGTGATGAAGATACCCGACAACAACAACAACAACAAACACCAATCACCATCAACGGGAGAAATATAATGGAAGTAGTATCATTCGCCTACCTCTTCACCTAGGCACCATCCTATCAACTACAGGCGGTGGTGGCTCCACAAATGACGATATCAAAGCCACGATCAAAAACACAGCAAGACAGGCCTGGAATCAGTGTAGAGATCTACTGCACTGCACTGCACTCAGCATAAAGTGTGAACAACATCCACATTTTCAACACTACTAATGTCAGTCAAGTCAGTCAGTGCTTCAATGTGATGGTTGAGAGACGTGGCGGCGCGTTACGAAAAGCATTTCCAACAAACTACAGACATACAGCATCAACAGCTGCCGTCTACGCTCGATAATGAAGATCAGATGGCCAGAATGATAGGAATAAGCAACAAAGAAGTCATTCTGGATGACTGGTTGGCAGGCAACCAACCAACAACCCATCATCCAACAAATATGCAGAAGAAAGTGGAGATGGATTAGATTGGACTGAACATAGACTGACAAGACCATTCGGGGGCATCACGTATCAGACTAGGCCAAATCGTCCAGTAGAACCCAAAGAAGAAACGACAAGTTGGGCATCCAAGTCGAGGGTGACATGGAGAAGAAGAAATGAAAGATTATGGGGAGTGGTGGAGTCAGGTTCAAAAGACTGTAGAGGACAAAGTGAAATGGAGACGTGCTATTGAAGCCTACTAGGAATCCAAAGGGAAAATAAATAATAAATGAAAAACCTAAAGAGGAGGATGGGTAAAATATTGACTTGCATAAACTGCTATCGTTTGATCTATGAAAATTCTGTTATACGATAATTTTGCACCATATTACATCGAGTAACAACATTAGGAAGAGAAAAGAAAACCCAATAAGCATAAAGAAGTTAACAATAAAAACAAATCATTATACTTACTCGTTGAAGGACTGCTCTCGCAGCTTCAATACCGTACGTTTCATTCATGATAGTAATGTTGTTGGTATATAAACGATTTAAGTCGAACACATCTGGATAACGCATCATTTCCTGTAGAAAATGGAATGAAGAGAAAAATTAAATGACATATTTGAACTCGAAAAAAGTCAAATTAACACAATTTTTATTTATTTTAGTTTAGAGAAAAAAAAACAAATAAAAATGTAGATTTCCTTAATTGAGCAAGTTTCGCATCATATTTGCTAATAAATACACCTTTCTACGCAAACAGTTGATATCACTACGGATTTATACGGCTTAAAATCGATATTATTGATGTAGATGCATCTAAATCAACACATCTCACTTCATTATCCTGTGAGACATGGTTGTTAATAGTAGGAGAAATGAAGCGATTACAGGGTTTCAATCATACATGTCTTCGTAACATTACTTTATTGTAGTGGAACCACCGTGAGAGAAATGCCTAACTCTGGTGAAGGGTACTAGGCAAGGTAAGAGGTTGTAAATCTTAATCAAGTCACCTCCTACCTCAACGTTTGAGGTTGGTAGGGGAAGTTGGAATAGATTGGAAGAGAGAGGGAGAGGCGTAGCATTAGTCGATGAAGTCCCTGACAGCTGGTCTGAGTCGTGTGGAGGAGATATCAACTATCTGATCGAAGTCTCCGAGATCATAGGAATCAGTGAGTGAGCACTAACTCTTGCTGAAATGCCTGTAAATCGATCAAAATGGCATAGATGTATTCACTCAGTGACACCTTCTACAGTTTGAATATTTGCGTAATTCGTTATCTTCGAATTGTTTATTCTCTCACACACAATTTTATCTAGTTGGATATCACTCTCTTTCTATCCACTTGTTCTTTGTAAACTATGGTGAAGTGTTGCAACTTGAAGCGATCTACTTGTGTGTGATTTTGTCTGTCTGTCTTCGCTTATGACTTTTTACGACCTTTGATTACATAACTTTCAGTTCCCGACTTTCTTCTCGTCCCTTTGATGTCCTGATGTGAAGTATAACAACCTGAGTCGTTAACTGGGAACATCAAATTTCATGCTGATATTAACTGACTGATTACAGTGGGACTGAGCACTGTAAGGGTCTTAGTCTCACTGAGGGTTAAGCAAGGACCAAAACAATGCACATTCGCTTTCAGAGACCAACATGAGTAATTCAAATTGTATTTAAGCGTTCATGTTTTATGTATAATTCAATATGGAGACCGCAGGTTAGAACGTTGGGGCAGTTCAGGTTTTCATCTTACGCATACAATCATCTCCCATTATTAAATGAAAGAGCGACAAAATCAACTTAGAACATATCACACAAGTGTATCGGTTCAACTTGATACACTTACCAGTAGTACACAAAGAACAGGTGGATAGAATAAGCGTGATATCAAATCTGACAGAGTTGTATGTGAGAGAATAAAGAATTCGAAGATAACGGATTATGCAAACTTTAGAAGGCGTCAAACAGTGAATACATCTGTGCCATTGTGATCGATTTACAGGCATTTCAGCAAGGGTTAGTTCTCACTCACTGATCCCTATCATTTTGGAGATTTCCATCAGATAGTCGACATCTCCTCCATACGACTCAGATCAACTGATAGAGACTTCACGGACTAACACTACACCTTGATCTGACCACTCTGAACTCTTTTCTAATCTATTCCAACTTCCCCGACCAGCATGGCAAATCGAGGTTGGTGGTCACTCGGTATGTGCAACACATGTCTAAGCCATCTCAATCCATTAAGGTTCACAACCTCTTGCCTTGCCTAGTACCCTTCACCTGACCTAAGCATTGTTACAAAGACACCTATGATCGAAACCCTGTGACCGCTTCATGTCTCACAGAAAGAACAAACTGCAGCGCAGTATAGTCGTCCTTTGGTTGATAGTCAGGTGTCTGGACAGTCGGCGCCGCAGACGATGCAATTTGGCAAACGAGACTTATTTATCCGAGTTGAGATTTCGTTAACCAACCAGTTCGGGTTGTTGCAGCTCCCTAAGTAAGTGAGGTGGTCGACACATTCCACCACTTCACATCCTATCAATAAACTGGGAGTACTTGCAAACCACTCCTGTGCCATCACCAAATGAAAGACCGCTGCTTTTTAATAAGTAGTGTAAAATTCGCTTATTTTCGAAACATAACTTACAAAACTGATGGAAACTATGACCACGGATTTATTATTCAAACACTTTATAGCACGAAATACATGCATTTTTCTTCTTACTACTCATAAGTAGTATATAAACGTACATAATTGTTTAAAATCTAGAATTCTGGATAATCTGCATTGACAACCTAGATGTCTAACCAAGTTATGAGGTAAAGAGATGGCAAGTACTCGGTAAGTGATTCACCAGTCTACTACGGAGAATGTAATGAAGAAATAGAGCTTTCTCTTGTATCAGTAAGTGGAATACCACTAATAATAATGGCTGCACAACTGATGTTACTCCATGATCAATATCCTCTTTGAAATCAATAAATCCCCACAAACCTCTAAACTGAATTATCATCCAGATGAGATTTCTCAACGTTCCAATAAAAAGTTTTGACCGATGGAGTAAATCAAATCGGACTTGAGGAGAAATACTGAACGATGGGATTAGATATAGGTCGCACTATATCCAGAAATGAACAAAGTAGGAAACTGTGAACCATTGGATTCCGATACAGTGGCTCAACGGTAACGTACTGGCTGCGAAGCCTTAGGATCATGGCCTCGATCCCTAGCGAGGTCATGGGTACACACTGCTGAGGAACTTCATACTAGGACCGAACAGATGTCCAATGCTCCCAGGCTTTCAGTGGTTCTTCAACTGATGCCAGTCCACTACGAATACTAGCCTGAATAATAACAATAATAATACTTATGCGTAAATAGCAAGTGGATGATTTTATAATCCAGAATTCATAATACACAATACCGGGAAGTACAACACACACAACCTCATTTCAAAATACTGATTAGTTATGACAAAAGTAAGTAAAGATAAATAGAATGTAAAACTTACAATCATGTTGATACCTTCAACACGAAACATCCACTGATCAGGCTTCGAACGATCGATGATAGTTTTTTCAATTCCGCAAACAGAAGAGACAACACTTCGATTGATAAGGCGCATAATTAATGTCTGCAAATCGATTGATATACGTCCTTCGCTTGGATCGAACATCTGATCAAAAAGTGATACCACATGAAAATGAATAGAAGAATACGAAAACTACTTGTTTATATAGGTAAGTTTTTATATAATCCTAGCGTGTTTAGAAAACCGGAAACAAGATTTTTCTGAACGTTTTTGCTGTGTATGCCATAACTTCTTCAGCTACTTGTTTGTTTAAAGTTAGCTTTAAAATCTACAATTCTACTGATTCGTATGTTATTTAATGGCAAAAACATGCGACAAAATATGTACACTTGTATGCGATTACTCAGTATTCTGCATAACTGATCAGTGACAATAACAATTTACGCTACACAAATAACCACCAATCATTTCCATCCTTATCTGATGTCAAGGAAGACCTTCACCAAAAATAACAATATTCACTGATCCAATTTTCTATTAATGGAGAGAAGAGTGCTATTGATATCACACATTGCTTTATTTACTAACTCTCATATGTACGATAAAGTCGAGGAATAAACTATACAAAAAAGTACCTCAAGTTTCATTCCGTGGACGGGACCTGGTTGAATACATGGGATAACATTGTCGTACTAGATGAAAACGCTGGGAAAATTCAAAGTACTTTGAAATCTGAATATGTTTGACATGCGTTTTGCACCTGAGAAATACAAAGTGATTTTGCTCAAATGGTCCACATCGACTATTATTATAAGCATGAAAAGTGGAGTGGTAGAATGCGTAAAACCCTCCACTTTCTCAGAAAATTCTATCAATCTAAGTGGGTTGGTTGCTGACGATATTTTAGCTGGGAAAAAAGTCAGTTTGTCATTCGCCAACTCATGTCATCAGTGTGTCATTTAAGTACTTAGGGAAGAATGGTCAGTAGCTGCAAGCTACTTTGACATGATGGTCAGGACTGCATATCACAATGACGCAACGAGCTGTGTTGGTCGAATGCGTATTTCCTTGAGGTTCTATCATGCCAGAAAGGTCTGCTGGATAATGGTATGGTAAATGGCAGCTACCGTTATGGCTTAAGTTTTTACGCTATGATGGGGTTCGATGGCGAAGTCGTATTGTTAGTTAGATGAGGGGCGTGATAGCAGTAAGGTGTTCTGCTTGAATGACCAGCAGTGTTATGCTGATGCTACATTTCCTATGGAAAGGGGAATAAAAAGAGGTCATCTCCGAAAATATCACACTCCTCCTCCCCCTTATCAGGTTACTTCAACGAGAACTAACCTTCCAAAGTGTGAAAAGCCAGGAAGTATCAACCACCCTGACAACTTTGTCAGCACCTAAGTTCCCTCAGATCACTATCTATTTACCAAATCACTGTTCCCTAATCTTCCTTTACACCTCTCGACCAACATTCCTATATTATTTCTAACTTCTTCCGGATCTGCAGCTCGCCATAAAAATCTGAGTTCACAGAATAGCACCACCGATCTCCTGAAACCGCGCCCCAGACTACAAATTGGAGCTTTCAATGTCCAAACCCTCCACCAAATCAACCAACAACCTTCGCTAACCAAAAGTCTGGCATCGAGGGTCGTGGAAGTGTGCTGTGGTTTTGAGACACAGATACAGGACCCAAGTGCGGTTATTCACTAAACCCCACTCGACCAATATAGTAAATCCGCGAAATCCCCCCATCGAGTTTCTGGACATTCGACGGCTAGTTCTTGCAGTCTTGCAGGTTTAAGCATAACACTAATCACTAGGGTAGAAAGTTCACTAGTCGACCGGATCCCTATTAACAGTTAAATTTCAGCCATTCAGCTGGACGGGACAGTAAAGACTAAATCGAATAATGAAACTCACCGTTGTCCACTTGCGATTTCAGCTTAAGCGCCGCTTGACTGTGAAAGTAGGCAAGTTTATTGAGTGAACAAGCTTCTTTACAATGGTATTAACTTGTGTAAAGATTTTACCATAGGGATATGCTTTTCTCTTCTTTTTATCCCCGCTACCTTACTGCATCTTATCTCCATAAGAGATATTCCTCCACCTTACCAGTCTAATTTTTCATTATTGAACTGCACTCAATCCTTTTAACTGGCTTACTATGAAAATTTAAGAGAAACTGATGACGCTTTTATCAATAATCTTTACGACTTTTATATGCAAATGAAAATGACTTGACTGATGGCTTCAACGGCTAAGCTTCTTCTCAGTAATATCTAAAGGAGATGATGACGCAATTGTTGTATTTGAAAAGTTTAATAATTCGCAGCGTTATTCAACAAAGGACATCACGCGCCAGGCCCTCAAGTGGAACCCAAAGGGGAAACGACGAGTTGAGCGTCCAAGTCGAGGGTGACATGGAGGAGATCGTGTGAGGAAGAAATGAAAGTTTATGGGTAGTGGTGGAGCCAGATTTAAAAAAAACTGCAGAGAACAGAGTGAAATGGCGACGTGTTACTGGGGCCCTATGTTTCACTAGGAACCCAAGAGACAAATAATAATAATAATATTCAACAAAAACATCATCTATTGATTATTTTGGAGAAAAATCTCGAGTTGATTGAAAAAATACATTTTTCACAAATTTTTATTTCGATAAGTAATTAGGTCTTTCGCTAATATCATTAAGTGAAACACAAGCTCTACTCCAAAGAGGTAATTATTCAATACAATTAAACGGTAAGGCGTATCTGTAACCTCGGTGGAAATGACGCCTTGCATGAGATTCAAACCCATATCACCCAGTGCAGCAGTCAGAGACACTACCACTGTATATACTCATCACTTTCGATGAAAACTCTCAATAAGGGACTACACAGCTGTATTAGTTTAAGTAGAGAGTTCAGATTAGCATATTATGTTAGTCAAATGAATTCCACTATGCTAGTCACAAAAAGACTGCTCACATTTCTTATAAATTGAAATCATCAGCAAGCTAGACTAGTGCGTGAGGGGTCCACCTCTGACCTGTAGTAGTAACTCCATTACTCTACTCAGTAATTTTCTACCACCTTCCTTATAAAACTGTGATAATAAACCGTCAGGTCCTGCTTCGTCCCATTATTTCATGTTTGAAACAGCTCTCTCAATTTCGAAAATATTTAAAGGAATAACACCGATGTCCTACTTATTTTGAGGTTAGATAACTGAAGTATTACCGTGGGGCAATTGGACTGTGCAGCAAAGTGTTCAGTTTGATGCTTTAGTCAACAGTCCTGAGAAACTATCACGGTTTCATTCATTTCGATGATTCTTTCACTAACTATTATCATCTTTGCTTGCATCGTCCACCACTGCTACTGATCATTGTGACGACTCTTAGTCAATTTATATGAAAACTGCTTTCGCTTTTTAGTGTGGTTAGACCGAAGTAAGATAGTGTTTATCTTTATATTTGATGTTTGAGCTGGCTAGAAACAGGTGAATCTAGGAATAAGATTGTACGAGATGATCACCGTTGTACGTTCGTTCGTTCACTTGAAACAACATCGACAAATTCATGATGCCTTGCGGATCGATTCAGCTTCCTTACTTAAGAGTTGAAGTCAATGGCAACTAGCTTTTACGAGAATTCATCCTTTGCATTATCGAATTGTAATCGGTGAGTGCATAGGTGGAGACTACAAATAGATATCGATGGATATCATCGTATTTTCTAGGCGAAACAAATCCATTCAGTCAGATAATGCATAGTGGGCTATCGACTCGTAGCCAGTAGGGAAATGCGTTTTCTGCTCTGCAACTCAATGCTTTAAATACATCAGCCCGTCAATCGGAACTAGCCACCGGACCTCTGCATACTCGTCAGGTGAATTTCTCGCATTCACCACACTGACTAGGTGAGATCAAATGCGTAAATACACTTGGGTGAGATACATAGGTGACAAAGAGCGCCATAGGAAACAACGAAAAACGGAAATTGATTTATTATCAAAACGAACTATGCTTCTGGCGAGAGATACTACTACTGAACAACTTGAGTGGTCAGTCAGGCTGATCTGTACACTTCGCCAGTCAGCCAGATATAAACACCAGACAGCCGTTTCGCTTGTTTGGGGCTGAGCTCATAAACGGTGTACCCTGGAAAATTCAGCCCAAAGAGCTGACTTGCATGGACTAGCATGCCTGAAATATAATGATCACAAAAGGTTTACAAATTGCACAGTCCACGTCGACATTTCTGACAGTTGAGTGGCTTCACAACTGGCTCAAGTGAGGTTTCAACAGGGATTCGTTAGTTCTTGACACTTATTTGTCAGACATTATAAATTGTGATCTTGGCTTCCGATGGTTTCCAATGGACAGCTGAAAAACTAATTAACTATGGGTAAACTCAACGTAGACCGCCCATTTTTCTAATCATTTGTAAATTGATCACCCTATTTGAAATATGCTTCCAACCAATTGAAACCAAAGTAACTAGAAAACTACGATAAAAGCGAACCATTAAACGGAGGAGAAAAAAGACTCATCATATGATAATCGAGAATGAAGAGAAGATCAAAACTTACACAAATTGTAAGGCGTGCCCATTTTGGTGATGCATTTTTCCGGTCGAATTCATAACCACTAAAACGAGCGTGTAAATTGGTGACGAACTAATGATATAAAAGGCAAAAAGAAAAATGATACAAACAATATTACTATATAAGATTTTGAAATAATTAGTCCCTTTTATGAATTTGGATAATGTAATTAGAATACGTAGATTATCTGAAAAATGTGATGTATTAGCGCTATACATTTCGAACAATCTGATCACACATTTACTTGTTAAGGCGTTATATATGACAGCCTTTACAATTTTGTACAGAAACTGTCAGGGGCGTATACTTAAGTTTGTTGAGGCGCTAGACATAAATAAATTTAACTCCCCATTGTGTGTGCAAAAACAGTTTGTCCTTACATTAAGCTTACCTTGGTAATGCTTATTTTATCGTATTACCAAGATTGTCTTCAAGTCTTATCTTTTATTCCTCTCATTATCCTTCTTATTATTGAATTCCTTTATGTCATATGTGTCCTTCCCCCACTTCCAGTTTTCATATATAATGCCTTAACAAGTAAATGTGTGATCAGATTGTTCGAAATGTATAGCGCTAATACATCACATTTTCCAGATAATCTACGTCTTCTAATTACACTATCCAAATATATAAGATTTGTCAAAGAAATATCAGGGATACGAGCAAAACGATACCACACACACAAACACAAACACGTGCGTGCGTGCGTATTTACTGATTTCAACATACTTTTGAGAAAAAGCGAGATGAATAAATACTTTAGCTGGTTACTAGAAATATTGAAACCCTCGTACAAAAGCTTGTTTTCATGAAGCTATTACTATATTACAATAAATAACAAAGCTACATAAGTTCTGCGTCAGTAAACCTAAGGATACATCTATAAACATTCAGTCCATAGTTATTACGAATGTTTTTGAAGAATTTGAGTGCCGAGTCTGATTTAATCATTACTATATTATTATTAGTATTATTTATCAATTTGCTTCTTAGTGGAAAATAGGGCTTCAGTAGCACGTCATCATTGCACTCTCTTCTCTCCAGTCTTTTGATCCTAGCTCTACCACTGCTCACAAACTCTCGTTTCTTCCTCACACCATCTCCTCCATGTCACCCTCAGGTCGGACGCCCAACTCGTCGAAGCCCCTTTGGGTTGGACTCGAGGCTCTGGCTTCGCATGTGATGTCCATGAATGGTCTTCTCAGTGTATGCCCAATCCAATCGATGCCCACTTTCTTCCGCATATTTGTTTGACGATGGTTTGTTGGTTGGTTGGTTGCCTGCCAACCAGTCCGCCAGAATGACTTCCTTCTTGCTTATTCCTATCATTCTGGCCATCCGATCTTCATTATCGAGCGTAGACGGCAGCTGTTGATGCTGTATGTCTGTAGTTTGTTGGAAATGCTTTTCTCAACCGTCACATCGAAGCACTGAGTCGACTGACATTAGTGTTGAAAATCTGGATGTTGTTCACGCTTTGTGTTGAGTGTGGTGCAGTAGATCTCCACAATGATTTCAGATTATTGAAAGTCTATCTTGCTTTTCCGACCTTGGCTTTGACATCCTGATCTCTGACGCTGCCTGTAGTTGAAACGATGCTTCCTAGGTACAGAGGTAGTTGAAAGAGACAACTTTCTTTACATTTCTCCCGTTGATAGTAATGGGTACTTGTTGTTGTTAGGGCATCTTCATCAACTCTGTCTTCTCTGCATTCACTTGAAGTCCCGTTTTCGCTGCCCTCCCTCTTCTGTCAACTAGTTGGTTTATGCCTGCAGATCTTCGAGTTTGTGCGATATTAGACACAAATCATCGGCGAAATCCAAATCTTCTAGGCTCTTTTCATCGGTCCAGCATATGCCCGTCTTATCGCTCCTCACTGTTTGCTGCATGATCCAGTCGACCCCAATCAGGAAGATCAACGTTATAAGAGTATATTCTAATATAATTCCAGCGTTGGATTAAATCCATGAGTCGGATATCAGCTGTAAGCTCTAGAAACATAACTAACTTTTATTGTCTATGCATCTAAATAGCGGAATTCTCTAGTTGTCCAATGCTTTCTGCCAATCCTAAAGATAAGCTTCCATATATGTCTATCAACTTACCTGCTCCTATGAAGCCAGGTATGTAGGTTGTTCGATGTCCATTGTTTCTAAACGAGTTAGGGAACATTACCCTAACTGGCTGCAAAAGTGTCCAAGTGGATCGATCAGAAGTGCAATAATCGAACACTTTGTCAACACTGGTTACAGCATCACAACTGATTCAGTAATTAAAGTCATCTACAAGGTGAAAAGAAGTTTGCTAAAAATGGTGTCTTCGCCTTCTCTGTACTGTAGAAGCTCTCGCCATATGCATGAAGAAACTAGGATTATATGCACAAAAGAAACTTGTACAGCCTTGGACATACGTTTGGTGACGCATACTGATATCGATATATTCATGAAGTAAGTTACTCATGAACCTTGTATAAAAACTGATAGAAAAGATAATTATCTGAAAAATGTCGGGAGCTGTTCTAACCTTTGCCGAGTATAAGAGTGAAAAATATAGGATTGGAGCAAAGAATTGGAAGTTATGCAGCATCCTGAATGCTAAATAACACACGTTAATAGAATGCCGAATAAAGGAGATCAAAATCGACGCTACAATGTTTTATGGAATCATCTGTTATTGAAGGGCGTGGCGAGTAAGTACACCATTCGGTTGAAGGTGGTGTAATTGAACATCCGTGGCCGTGTTACACACTATGGTGAGGTATAAGGTGAGTTGCGTAAGTCCAGTGGTGTCCGTTAAGTATCTCCTCTCTGTCTCTTTTTATTCCTATTTTTATCACATACATACTTATGGAGTTCTCACTCTCTTCGTCTGACTGTATAGATATTGACTTTGTCACAGGAGTCTCGTTAGTAAACTTAAAGTATGTAGATGACATAGTCGTGTTAGGTGCAGATGCTGATAAGATACAAAGTCATCTGGACACTAACCAACAAGTATAAAATGTTTAGAATGCATTTCTTATCTCACGAATATAAACTGTTACTTCAGCGCTGATATAAGTGAATAACTTGCTTAGAAGCAAAGAATGAAGTGGTTGAAAACTTAGGAAGTCGGATCGACTTTGATGACCTAATTGACAACCGATGAAATCACTGTAAGGATGCAGAAAATTTAACTGACATTAGTCAAGCTGACACCTACTGTGGGGTCGGTGAGATATCATATTGCCTAGTAAAGGATTAGTGTAGTGTGCAGCAGTTTGCTCTGTACTAATATATAACCATGATGATATGCCTATTTCATATGCATAATTTGAGAAGGTTGTAGGTATTTAACTACTGTTGTCTTCATAATAGCACTCATATGTTTTCGAATCACCTCTTGAATACTGTACAGGTAGGGCACAGAATCGCAGATAAAAAAGGTAACTAAGTTGGTGGGGCGACTTTAAAAGCCACCCTAGCAACAACTGGAATGACCAATCAAGCTTTCGTGTTTCGCCTAAACAAGTACTTTTCTCTTCAGTTGCTAGCAACGATTGAGACAACCAATTAGGTTTCCTTATTCCGGTTGGAAAGGTAAATTTTCATAAAACAGAGAAATCTGATTGGTTATTTCACTTGTTGCTAGGGTAGCCTTTAAAGTCAGTCTTAAAGTCACCCGTGATCATCAAATGAAATGATGGAGATTCGAGGTGAGCACACCAAGCCATAGCTCAGCTCAACGGACAATTTTATTTGAATTCTGTTTGGATTGGTGAAAAGGTAAGGACAACCAGACCCAGAAATGGACACTTGTTTAAAAAGTCTGCAATCAATCTAAATTCGACTGTTTATTTCAGTCGTGGAATATAACACACGAAAGCTTAGAAATGAATGCAAGACTATGCATTGGTTAACACTAGTGTGTGAATAGTAAAACAAGAATTACCATAGTTCGTTTATGAACTTCATCTTGACCTATAGCGTTATCCTGTTCTGCACTTTGTACAACACTCTCTTGAACTAATTCTTGTTCATCTACGTCCGATTGATGTGAATCAGGATCTCCAGTCCACTGGACGAATTCATCGGGATTTGTATCTTTTGAAGCAGATGTTTTTCTTCCAGATCCAAGAGGATTTTCCAAAAGTTTTTTAGTTTACTAGATGGAGATAATTCATTCCACAACCAATCTCTATTCTCTTCTTGTTCTTCATCAGCATCATCTTTATCCTGATCACGTCCAATTTCATGCAATTCTGCTGCTTCAGCATCATCTTCATCACCAAAGTCCAAGTCAACTAACTCATCTAGATCATTTGATTGTTTACGACGATTAGCATCTACATCAAAATCGTCTTCTTCAGCATTTGCTTCAAGACGTCGACGTCTGACTGCCTAGAAAAAAAGGCAAACATATCGATGAAGTCGTTTCTTTACAAAACTATGGTCAAACAGGACTAAACAGGGAAATTATTTATGCTTCTAAAAGAAGAGGAGGATAACAATCAAAGTGGTCAGAGATAAATTCATTCACATAGGCGGTAAAATAAGTTTGTTTATTTTTCGTGTTGATTATATCGCGACACCTGTCAAAGAGATGCATCACTGAATATTACGTGTAACGAGTTCGAAGATTAGGCTATTAATGAAAATTTATTCTGTAAACATAAGGTCAGCGGATTTTGTGGCTCCTTGTTCACAATACTTTACTATCAACTGTTGGGTCACGTGTTCGAATCCTATTTCATTTACCGAGGTCTAAGGTAACCAGCTGATATCATTCACTTTCACACAATAGATTTGGCTCATCGCCTACAGCATATAAGGTTAGTAATCTGTATAAAGTCTAATTCAATTAAATCATGCATATGATCAGATTAAACTCAGACGGTGATTGAAAAAGTGATTCTTATCATTTCCTTCTACGATCCGTATATACTGGTTGGTAGGTTGGGACATATGCATACAGTGTGGTGAAGTTGTGAATCTCAATGATCAAATACACAACACAACATGGATTACTCATGTCCAACAGTAATCTTCATCAAAGCGACTTATCACTTTAAGTGAAAGTATGAAGATCCTGTATACACCATATATACAATACCACATCTGGGAAACCAGGTGACAATAACGGACATTTGAAAGCATGTTTCCAAAAATACTGCTATCAACTTGAATGGAACTTGATATCTCTGTCAAGTGAACATTGGGTGATGGATGCGCTATGTCGTGAGCTGACAGAAGTTGGAAATATGGACCAATGGATTCCCACCCAGTGACTCAATAGTACCGTGCTGGTCAAGGAACCTGAAGGTCTTGTGTTAGATACCTGGCGAGGTCGTGAGTGCGCACTGCTGAAGAGTCGTATACTAGGACGAAACAGCTGTCCCGTGCTTCTAGGTTTCCAATATTCTTCCAACTGATGTCAGTCCATGTTAAATGTCAACTTGAAAAAAGGTTAACAAAACTTGCGATTATCTTATTTCTTTAAATAGTCCATATAAGGACTAATCAGTCAAATAACAGAATAGAAATGCACTCAACAATCTTGTGCACATTCTTGAAGTAGGCAATGAGCCACACCCACTGTGTGAGGGCTAATGACAGTACTACTCGGCTGTCTAAACCTCAATAGGTGAAGGAGGACTCGATGATGAAAGGCAATTGCCTAAATCTATGAGTTCCAGCTCCACAAATAATAAATCTCAGTCGACATAGAAAACGCAAACCGTGAAACGACTTTTTTCTATCCTACCTCATGGCCATCATCTTCATTCCATTCATCTTGTGGACGAGTTCGACTTGTGATTTGTTGATCCATAATCTCTTTGTCATTATCTTCACCAGGTTCTACAGAATCCTTTGCACGACTACTCCGCTGTTGTTCACGAGCCATAGCAGATAAAGCAAAACTTTTTATAAGGCTTGAAATTGAAAAAAAAATTAGAACACATTACTAACTGCAAAAGGACACTTATGTGGACAACAACAAAGTTGAATACTGAACGACTTATTAGTTGTGATACTTAGGAAAAAACATGAAATGGACAAGGATCAAATAACGACTGATAACCGATGCGTAATGGATGGTTCTTGTGCCCCAGTGAATAACGTTTTGGCATTTGAGACGGTAAGTACTGGACTCGAGTCTCAGTGGGGACAACATCACTCCCCAAGGGGCAGATACACTCAGCTGACGAGTTCCCTACAAGACGAAACGAGCGTCCTGGATTCCACTGCTAGTCACCAAGATGAATGCACAATAAAAACACCCATTCAAGTAGTACGATAGTAAAATGTTGACAGTTTACTGAGTAAAAATTGAACACGTCTATATCATTGCGATCATTGATTCACCATGCTATGCATGAAATGCTCCTATTCACTTTGAGACCAGTACAGTAAATCGGTTCTGATCAATGAGATCTTATTTAAATCACTTAACTGCAGTGGTGTTCGTCAGGGATGCCCCTTAATGTTCCCTTTTAATGTTCCTATTTAGCTTCGTCATATATTTACCAATGAAAACAACCTTAGGTATGTCTGACTTCACAGGCGTTTACCTACTCCTTAGAGGTCATCTGGTTGACTCGGAGTAGGCAGACGATATTGTCCAGCTGAGTGAAGACGCTAACAAAATCCAGCATCTTGTGAAGGTCTTGAGGAGAAATCTGAGAAATCTATGGCACCAGTGAGATATCCGACTATCTATCAAACGACGAGTATACCGCACTGCAGTCCGTTCTGTCCTTTTGTACAGCCGTGAGACATGGCCGTTAAAAGTAGAAGACCTGCAGCGGTTACAGGGTTTCGCAGCATTTCTAGCATCAGGTGGAATCATTGCATGACCAATGTTGAGGTCTGACGAAGAGTACTACACAAGACTGGCAAATAGATAGATGAGGTTGTGAACTTTAATCGACTGAGATGGCTTGGACATGTGTTGGGCATGTCTAGCCGCCACCCACCTCAAAATGTTCTGCTGGTTGGGGGATTTCGAATTAAATTGAAACAGGGTTTAGAATGACCAGACCAAGATGTGGCATCAGTCGATGAAGTCTCTTACTGTTGTCTTGAGTCACGTCGCGATAAGCAAACTACCTGGTTGGGGTACCTGAGACACAAACGAATCAGTGGTGTGAGGATTCTTGATGACATGGCTGTAAATCGGCCACAATGGCACAGATGTATTCACTGCTTAGCATCTAAAGCTTGAATACTTGTGGAATTCGTTGTCTTCAGATTGTTTGTTCTCTCACACTACTTTGTCTACAGTGTCTTTGCATACTACTGTGAAGTCTATCAACTTATGCCTATGTACTAGTGTACGAGGTCCTACGTTTATTTTGTCAGTCAGACAGATTTAACCGCAGACTGTATAGCTTTTATCAAAACTGTTAAATCAGGAATATATAGAGCATGAAAAACATGGAACATATGAATCATACATAAGATACAAAATGTGCTGACACAGAAATTGACCACAAATGGAAAACAGCATATATATTTTTCCACAGAAACTCATAACTTTGTTATATTCTATAGGTTAGAAATCAGAACGACGCTAAAGAACTAACATAACGAAAATTTGTGTTACTGTACTACAAGCCAACTTAGTATCTGTTCATTTATTAGGCTATGAGTCAAAGTTAGTGTGTGAGGACTTCGAATACTAACCGGTTGAAGTAGATGGAGAGCTGCGAAACCTGGAATCCCACTGCTTAAAAAAACGATTGCGTAAGGCAATAAATCCACAGATTCAAAAGTCCAAAACGTCTAAAACAACAGACTAGATTTATTTTAAGAAAATACAAGGAAATACCGAAAACCTAAAAGAAAAAAGGACAAGAGAATATAACAAGGTGTGAAGTATATTACCTGTCCAATAACCAGTAGTTTTTGTTCTAGATTAACAAGGAGATTGTAAACGGATAATCTGCGTAATATGATAAGGTTTACACAGAAGAAAGATGATAAATTAAACTCATTAAGGCACTACACACGTTGAATAAACACACTTACAGGACAATAAGTCCCACGGTTAATTATTCTGAAGCATCTGGTGTAAAATATGATGACTTAGTATATACCGCTAAATGGAGGTGTTCTAAGCTGAAACTGTTGGTTATTCCGTCAAATACCGGTCATAATCAATGATCTAACTTTATAGCGGGTGGGCGTTTCTGATACCTTATCAAAAACCTATACTTTATTATTCTTCCTAGTTTGAAGTTGATTTGTTAATGGTTCTTAATCACTCCTCGATTGGTTAATTTTTACCACTAGACAGGAGAATATTAGATATGAGTTACATCACAAATCGTTCAGTTTTGAAGAATATTATCAAATGTATTACACCAACTATCAGTCACTAGAAAAAAATCCGCAGATACTGAGCAATCAATAACGTCCAACTAGCGAAAGTCGATTAAATCAAGTCGAGAGCAATTTGACAACATTCCTTACAAACTAATAATTCACGACAGTCAAATCCAATATGATCCAATCGACTGAAAGGAATTAACCAATCAAGAAAAGGATACAGATCCAGGAATCAATCAACTTCAAAGTAGGTCGAATGATATAATACAACTGCTTCTCATGAGCAATCAATTATACCTACTCATTTTACAGTTATTCTTCCTGATTGTGGTCGACTGGACTGGACTGCATCACGCAACAGACAACTGTAAAGAACAAGAAGATGGGCATACGCTGGTTACATCGATGAAAAGCCCCCAGAAGATTTTCATTTCACAAACGATGATGATTTATGTATAATGTCTTACGTAGCACAAACTCTAAGATCTACAGGCGCAAACTAACAACTTGGCAGAAGAGGTGAGGTGAGGCGGCGATGGAAGACACAACTTCCTTTAGGTGAATGAAGAGAAGACAGGGGTGATGAAGATACCCGACAACAACAACAACAACAAACACCAAGCACCATCAATGGGAGAAATATAATGGAAGTGGTATCATTCGCCTACCTCTTTACCTAGGCACCATCCTATCAACTACAGGCGGTGGTGGCTCCACAAATGACGATGTCAAAGCCACGATCGAAAACACAGCAACATAGGCCTTCCTTCATTAACCTGGAATCAGTGTAGAGATCTACTGCACTGCACTGCACTCAGCATAAAGTGTGAACAATATCCACATTTTCAACACTACTAATGTCAGTCAAGTCAGTCAGTGCTTCAATGTGATGGTTGAGAGACGTGGCGGCGCGTTACGAAAAGCATTTCTAACAAACTACAGACATACAACATCAACAGCTGCCGTCTACGCTCGATAATGAAGATCGGATGGTCAGAATAATAGGAATAAGCAACAAAGAACTCATTCTGGCTGACTGGCTGGCAGGCAACCAACCAACCAACAAGGAAGCGAAGATGGATTGGACTGGACATACACTGAGAAGACCATTCAGGGACATCATGTGCCAGGTCAAACCCTCGGGTGGAACCCAAAGGGGAAACTACGAGTTGGGCGTCCGACCTACGGGTGACATGGAGGAGATGGTGTGAGGAAGAAATGAGAGTTTGTGAGCAGTGGTGGAGCCAGGATCAAAAGACTGGAGAGAAGAGAGTGAAATGGAGATGTGCTACTGAAGCCCTATTTTCCACTAGGAACCCAAGTGACAAATAATCATAATAATTGTGCAGTTGTCCCGAAAACGATGACCAGTGTACCATTTAACAACCAACCAACAGTTTCAATCTACTCTTGGTAGACTTCAATGCAAGTATTCATTTATTTTGTAAAAATGGTCATAAAATATTTACGGTGAGAAAATAAACATGGAAAAGTCAATGAAAGTTTAAACGGATTGGAGAGTTAATTTTTCTAAAAGTATTACTGACTGCGACAGTTGGGTAAAGATCAGCAATACAGCAGTCTCTAGGTGAGCCGAGAATTCCATTTAATCGACCAGAATTAATTTTTTATAGGTTTAATCGGACACCATTCCACACAGCTGTGGTTTCTTGGTCTAGGCCTTTGAATTCCAACCAGTGGATTAAGGAATTGAATCCCACCGCAGCTACCGAGGTCTGTGCAGTCACGTAGCATTATTAACCCTCAGGCAACAGATGTGGCTCTGATACGGGGATAGAGAGAAAAGTCTAGTCTGGAGAGCGACCAATTAAGATATACTTAATGTTATCACTTCTATAGTAAGACAGACCGATGATGGATCAGCCAATCAAAAGGATTATTTTTAATAGCGAACTATCTATATATATTAGCTGTATTTTCCTTTGTTTTGGTCTTTTCCACCCAAATACACGTTACTACATGTCCATTGTGTCTTCTCCATTAATAAGTCGGGTCGAGAATCAGTTAGGAATTTGTCGAACGTTGGTGACTGATACTCGATATCCGTGCATCGTTAGCGGTCATAGCAGTTTCGGAAACATAAGTGGCGACGGGGATGAAATATTGAGAAATGGATTCTTCGAAGTTCGACTATTTCCTATTACAATAAATGAGGATTGTCAAGACACTTACACAATCCAAAGTTTCTGGTACTGAATCATCAGCTACTACGCCAGTTTTGATAGCTCCTTTAGTTGATGGAATCGCCAATAATATCACTGAATTTCACTACGACTCTGACGTCAATGAGACTTTCGAGGATTTGTTCAGGCGTTACCAAGACTACTTCAAAGTGAATCTTGCTGGTAATGATGATTCCTGGAAGGCATGTCTGCTACTTCGAAAGTTTGGTCCACCTGAGCTCGACCAGTACTGCAATATGATTTCGCCACAAAACCCACGTGGTCGCACTTCCGACGCCACAGTCTAGACACTGAATGACATGTTTACAGAATATCAACGACTGGGTAACTTGCAGAGTGAAACGAGTTCAGCCCAGTTCGGACGCCAGGGAGGCTCTGAAGTACATACAATTCGCCAGACATTTCATTCATCTGCATTACCCTCTAGCCACATACACCCTAGCCTTATCTTCCCTGTTCATCGGCCAAATAACTCAAGCGATACCAACCGACACTCGAAGACGTCCTCATCGCTTTGTTGGCATTGTGGTGCCTGTTTTTTTCGTCAAACCTTGTCCACATAAACAACATCGATGCCGAAACTGTAATGCTGAGGGTTTATAAGGACGGTTTTTGCCACCAACACATACAACAACGTGCACAAAGGTCATCCTTCAGATATCGCCGCAGATCTCATTCTCGAACGGAAGGTAAATCTCTTGGCTTGAGAGCTGATTTTCATGCTCATGCACCTGCCTACCGAGAGAATATCGGGAAGACTGCTGATCCCCCAGTAAACAAGGAGAAACTTTCTCCATCGGTCAGATAGATGCAAGAAAAAGACAGTGCGGCCCAGTCTGACCCCCAAATAACATTCTTTCGAAGAGGAGGTGATATGGGGATAGAGAGAAAAGTCTAGTCTGGAAAGCGACCAATCAAAATATACTTTGTTATCGTTTCTATAGTAAGAAAGACCGACGGTGGATCAGCCAATCAAAAGGATTATTTTTAATAGCGAACTATCTGTATATTAGCTGTTTGGTCTTCGGTTTTTTCGACCCCAATACACGTTACTACACGTCCATCATGTCTTCTGCATTAATTAGTCGGGTCGGGAATCAACTAGGAATTTGTTGAACTTTGGTAGCTGACACTCGATATCTGTGCACTGTTGCTAGCGGCCATAGCACAAAGCAGTTTCAGAAACATAACAGGCTCATTTTATGCTGCATGCATTGTGTACGTGATTGTTGAGTACATTTTAACTGTCAAATGATTTCATAGAATCCGCTTACAACTGTTTTCCCCACTCCCCGTAGTGTTTAATACACAAAATTGATTGATTAAAAAAATATACACTAGGTAACACAAATGGATACCTTGTTTTTCCTTGATCTTTTAATTCTTCATTAAGTCGATGAGCCAAATCTGGAAACAGGATATGCTCAAGAAAACGTAACACTCGAGCAGGTGTTACATTACTATGTTCTGAATATGCTGATTTCGGTTTTAAATTAAATTCAAGTGTACATGAATCTGACACATAATTGACCTTTTGTCCAATGGGTAATTGTAAAGCCTATAAGTGTAAAAAAAATATATTAAGTTATTATCAGGATTATAACATTCAAAACATAACTATAATAGCATAAACGTGAAGTATGTACATTAATTACCTCAGTTAACTTGAGTTTGTAAAATTTTTTGGCTATCTTTTCACTAAGTTGTTGAGCTTCTTTAGTAGGCCAAATAGGTACTTCCATACACGGAGTGCTAATATTCGCTGAACCAGACATTAAAATTTCTCGAAGACGTGGTATTCCTAAAGTGACATTCATTTCACCACGTCCAGCAAAATGAAATGTATTCAAAGTCATTTGTGTAGACGGTTCTCCAACTGATTGTGCAGCTAGTAAACCAACAGGATCACCAGGTGGAGCTTGAGCATTAATAATTTTTGCTAAACATAAATCTCTCAATTCAGCTGCTGCAGAACAAGGTGGGTCAGGTAGTGTTTCATTTATATGATTATCTTGTAACATTGAATTCTTTGCCTTCATCTTTTCTAAGATTTTTTGAGCTGTTTTAATATTGTGTAAAATCTTGGAAAGCCTATGCTCTGATACAGTTTTATACAGAATCTAAAATAAGCAGTAGATATGAAATTAACTCAAATCAGGTTACAAAATAAAGCGGTCAGCATAATTATTGTAAACAATTTGACAGATTAAGACTCCTCACCAGTGTGCACCCATGACTTCAGGTTTCATGGCCGGTACGTTATCACTGAAACAGAAGGTCGGAATTCGACGGTACATAGTTTTTATAATTCTGTCAATTCATGATATAGCGGGATCTACATCCAACGCAGTCATTAAGTACCTGTCCTGATGTTTGGCTTCGTTCGTTCGACCGGTCACAACTTTTCATCAGAACTTCAGGAATCTCACATAGAAGCAAGTCAATGGTAAGTGTTGGATAGTAATCCAACTTGGAAGTCTGTAAGGATACATTTATTGATTTCAGGTTGGTTTCTGGGTCCGAACCCTAGCGGGTCATGCATGCGCCCTGCTGAGGAGTCCAATACTAGTAGGACGAAACAGCTTTCCAGTGCTCCTAGGTTTCCAATGACTCTCCAACTTTTGTCAGTTCGTGATGAATAACAACCTAATATAAAGTTATCAATGATAACATAAGAATTCGAATTGTTTAGCTCCTTAGTTCTAAACATATTGGTGGCTCAGTTATTTCGTCAGGCCAATATGCAACCTTCTTTGGCAATCCATAGTCCGTAGGGCTGGTAGCAAACAACGTCTTCTCACTACTTTATCGAGGATTATTTGAAATACAAATAAACTTTATACTTACATACTTTTAATAACTCTTATTAAACACCCAGAGACCCTTACAGTACATCAAGACAGTGGAACTGAGAAAGACCCATTGATCATCATACTACCTTGTGTTTATGTTGCCGATAAAACGTGAATTCTAGCACAATTCTAGTTCCCTTGAGGCTTTTCTCAACTGAATTTAGCAGAATGAGAATATCAGACAAAAGGTAGTACCGATAACAGGAGTTCTGCTAATTGTTATCGAATTCAACCATACACGCCTCGGGAAATAAAACAGTATAGGGACATTGAAATCATATATAAGTCATGAAGTCTCTTACAGATAAAATGGAACACAAAATTCTTGACTTGACAGGATGGTTATTATTCCGTCGCTATAGCCGAAGAAGATTCGTGAAGATAAGTCAATTTTAATATACTTGTGTTGTAATGTTTACTACAGGTATCAGTTAAGTGAAAGAGTGGGTCTGTTCGATCACAACAACTTTAAAGATAATCTACAAGCGAACACTTTGGACTGTGGCGTCATTAATCTGCCTAAGAAGGCTACATATCAGGAATTCTAAAATAAATCTGTCATCTTGCAAGTTAACATTCCAAGTCAAAGATCCGGTTAGTAGTCAAGACTAACAGTTATCAAACTTCATCATATCTTAGGGTGATGACCTTCTACAAAGTAAGTTACAGGGTGCAGCAGTGTATAGATAGGTTGATTGTGAGTTTTGGAATGGCATTCCGTCTTTTCAATAATTTCGCATTCTTTTACAGATCGAAGAAGCCACAAAAATGAACCAGGATACACTGTTGTACAGATATATACCTCTAATTATCTGAGACAGTCGTGGTTTGGCAAGCTGGCATAATTGATATGGGGTGATGACTAAAGGTGAGATGAAAACCTGGGTTACGGCAAGGTTTGAACCACAGGCCTACGGGTTACCGGTTCGGTGATTTACGAACTGAGCGACGAATCGACATGACGAAACCCTTCGTAACTGAAGTGAAATTAAAACATATCTCAAAACTTCATAGTAGTTTTTGACAATTTATGCCTGGTGCCCCTAAAACATTCAACAACCTATTGCAGAACGGATATACTGTGGCTCCAGTTCACACACACACATACGCACACGGTAGTTGAAAGTACACGATATGAAGACGTTACAGGTTTTGAAGACAGGCGCCCTCTTAGCATTTCTCATGTCTAGTAGAACCACTGTGTGAACGATATCGAGCTTAGGTGAAAGATATTAGACAAAGAAAACAATCCTGAGCCGAATGAGGTGGCTTAGGCATATGTTGCGCATATCCACGCATAACCTATTTCGATGTGCAATGTGACCCAAAGTAGGATAAGGGTTAGAAGAAGGTTATGAGTGGTCAAACTAAGACGTGTCAAGGATCTATGTAGTCTCTGATTGTTGGTTTAGATACCTATAGGGATCAGTGGTTGAAGACTCGTATTGACATACCTACAAATCAGTCACAACGACACTGACTTCTACAGTTCGAACATTTCCACCAATCTTTATTTTTCTATCTTCTCTCCGTCCATACTACTTTTGTATACCATGTTGTCCATCTTTTTCTAACTACGTGTTGTTTGCATGTTGCTGTTAAGTGTAGCAACTTGAAATGATACCTGTTTTGTCAAGTTATACGTTGATTCATCGGTCTGTTTTAATTTTGTTCAAACAGGTACGCTTTATAAAGTTATTTTCATGTAATTAATAAAGCAAAAATGTTTATAAGGCTAAGATAATGCCTTTTGAAGAAAGCCGATTTTGTGTTACCTGAAAGTTTCAATGCACCTTTTTTTGGCACGAAATTGTCGATTCGTGCAAACAGAATCATTTCTCATTTAGTATGGGTTTGATACTTAACTGATTACTCTAGGAAATGGAGTAGAAATTTTAAAACGCTCAGATATTTTGCTATGATGCTGTACATTGCATCAATAAGTCTCAGCAATGAGGCAGTGTTGATAGTATCCCCAGAAACCAAATACACATAAATAAATATATGAACTTACACTCTCTCGTTTAACACCAACTTGATCTGCAATTACTTGTATAGGCTTAGGAAGTGGATTTAACTCAAATAAATGAGCAACAGCAGGATTATGAGTATTAATTATGTCACAATGCCAACGCATTTTCATAAGATTCACATTATCAGCAAAGAAGTGTAATCCTGTGGGTTGTAAAAAGGCGGCTTGACAAACATCGACTCCATCATCACCATATCGGAATTGGATAACATTGGATCCTGCATCTCTGACTGTACCATCGTAACGAATACTCAAATCCTAAATATAATGTGTTGTTTAAGAAAAACAATACAATGCAAACAGCAAATAGGTTAAAAGAACTACACGATTTTCATTGGCTACGAAAATTAGCTACCCATTGTTGGAAAATATGACTTTCTCCAAAAACTTCACCCAAACAATCTTAGAAAATTCAGTGTTCGCAGAATTTCAATCTCGTACGCTAAATGGATAATTTGCAGAGTCACAACAGAAAATCACATATTACCACTTGAGATTTCCCCCTGTGCATCATCATGACAAGATGGTAGTAAACTCATTCCACTTGTTCCACCGTCTTCTTTCTTAATTACTAGTGATTCGGTTAGAGTTGAGAGATACCGGAGGTTCACGGCTCCTTATTTGCATATCCGTCCAAATATTGTCTGTATCGAACGCCTAAGCATTCAGCTAGGTTATGCGTCACACTTGCTCAAATCGATGGTGAGGAGGGATTCGAACCCTATTCTTATTGCTTTAAAGGTGAGTAACGAAGCCAATCAGCTGTATCTTCACATAGCACATTTTTGTGATAATAAAAGATGGAAAAAGTGGTAATTACATTGAACATTAAACATCGTACATTGTTATACCAGCCAGCTAAATCCTAGGAGAGACTTTTCCGACAGTACAATACGCTAAAATGAAATCTAGTTAAAGGAATTATTCAGTAATGTGTTGTTGTTTTTAAAGTTTAACAGCAAAATTAATTCACTATACGGTTGACAAGAATGGTAACTAAGATGCATGAAATATTGCGACAGGTTATGTGCTGTTTAGTCAAAACTGAGGTTAACTTAACTGTGAATTAGTAACGTAGTCTTGTGAAATTTGTGTACCTGTCATGTGATGAAAAGTGGGAAAAACGAAAGCACCGTTCCAATGAATGAATTACTTGAACAATCTTATACATTGATTGTTTCGTAATAAACTCAGTAAAAAGTATACCATGCCTTACCATCAGAGTTATTCTCACCCATAATAACATTATTAATAATGTTAACGTCATCACTACAGATAAGTCTCAGTGAACAACCTGTGCCAAGAAAATTAATTCGGGTCATAATTTCACCCCCCACCCTCACCCCAATTAAACAAAAAAATTGTATCGACTGCTACGTTGTTGAAGCATGAGGTTTACCATTGCCTTTATTAGCACACAGGGCTTTTGGAATTGAAGTTGTTTTGTGCTCTCTGGGCTGAGTTGTTTAGTCGTTGAGTTTACATCGTCTTTCTAGACATCATTAGCACTAACTTCACTATGAAGTCAGCTGTCAACATCTCTCCCTCAGTGATTCAATAAATTACCCTGAAGAACTAATTTGTGATTGCTTGTTTCCTTCGATTGTTGCGTCATTCAATACATAGATTTTCCTGTTGGCTGTTCCTCTTCTTCACCTCTGTTCTTTCTGTAGTTTACCACTTTCCTCATTGGTTGACAACAGATTCACTCTATGTCTATACATCTATTGCTTGCTGACTGATTGTTTCCCGGATACCAACATTCTAGGAATTCTCTGATATTCATTCTTTGTGTTTCCCCTCTCCATCCAAAATCTCTACATTGTCGAAATTCGATTCATGTCCACAGTTCTTATCCAACTGCATTGAAATGAGTTATGAAATGTCATCTATGACGTTTAATAGCCAATTGGTCTTCATGTAAACGAAGGCGAAGAGGGCAACCACCTTGTCCAATGTAGTGTTCATCACAATTATCTCAGTTGGTTTTGTAAATGATATTCGCTTTGTCTTCTTTAGCAGTTGCATCTTTTGGTCGGCATAATAGTGTTTGGAGCCACACCAATTCCAAGTGGTCTCAGTAATCTTGTCGTGATTTCTGATATATTCTTTATGTACGGTTGGATAATGCGTTTATTGGTTTCTGTCGACGGCTTTGTGGTTGATGGTGTGCGGGATAGGCATCTTCTGACAACGTTTCGTGGGTATCTATTCTTCTTCAGGGATGGACATCAAGTGATTTTCTTCGTTTCTCCGTGTAGTTGTTCTACTGCAATGTGTTCTCGCTTGTTTGAATAGAGTCTGCACGCAACTAATTTTATGCGTTGTTGGATTGCTGCTACTTCAGCTGAAGATTTGATCAGTGTGCGTTGGGTTTCCAGTTTTCCGACATCACAAACAAGTTCGTCAGGGCAGGCTACTAAATCACTCACCGAGAGATATTGATAGCTCACTTCATACTGAAGTCAATGCTGGTGTCATTTTGAAAGACGACGAAAACTCCATAAATAAACAACCCACCTCAGAGGACACAATACAACTGAGATCATCCATCTGAGCTACATACATTCTCCACCATTTGAAGTTATTATTTGACAATGCGATTGGGAATACAGAAAGTACATAAGATAGTATTGTTAGCCATACACCTTCCTTTTAATAATGTCAACACGACTACATTAGATCTTTTATGCGATATATGTACATTTCAGGTTGTTATAACCCCGTCGCCACTTGTTATAACCTTGTTGTCATTTGGTATATCCTTGTGCTGACTTGATATATATATGCGACGCTTGAACAATAACCTTCGCATTGCCCCGTTGATGGTCGCTTACTTTTGTCGATAAATAGAAAAGGCGGTAAGATAACGGAAGGTGTATTGCAACGTGGAAAATATATACAAAATTCAAGGGTTTATGTACATATTTACAATGACCTTATCTATTTCCAGGCCTTTGTAGATTTAAATATCCAATTGAATTTTATGTCTTTAACCGATCTGATATTCACAAGTTGGTTTAAATGCCTTCTCCTGAAACTTCAGAATAAAACGATTGATTGACAAAGAGTTGAGGGGTTTACGGTTACTGATGAAGATTATGGGTAATCTTATTCCACACTATGACAAAAGTCTTCAAAACTCATTGAAAAACAGTATGATAATGGTCAAAGAACAAAACAATAAACGATAGAAAAATATGCATACTAACCTCTAAGTGCTTGATGGCTGATCTCTGTAAATAGCCTGATCGACTTGTCTTTACAGCTGTGTCAACAAGACCATCCCTACCTGCCATTGAGTGGAAAAATAGTTCTTGCGGAGGAAGTGAAGTTAGAAATCGAGCAGTACACATACCTCCTGCCCGTGGTCGAACATCGTAGGCAGGAAAGGATGGTAATGTCTTACCGCTTAGCATAAGTGGTACACGACGACCTTCCAACTCTATCTGACCCAAAGCAACTGACATTTGTTGAGCATTAACCTTTACAATGAACAAGCGAAGACATGAATAACAGGTAAGGGAGAGAAAATATCATACTCACTGCACGTTTAAGTGATAAAATACAGACTCAAAATATTCAATACATTTTAATCATCAAGTTTTCTCTTGTAGAACGATAGCCGATGGCGCTAACATACACATTTTATGTACCACTGGTGAATACGGGCAAACAAGCTAAAAGTATGGTCTGTTTGTAGTAGTGTTTTACCAGAATATAACTCAGTTTGCTAGTGGAGTGGAGATTTCCACGTCGAAACAACACTTGTCCTAACACGAAATCAATACTTAATTCTGTTGGAACTAAGCGACCTCGAGAAGTTATGGACCAATACAGTCATCATCATCATTATCAACATAGGACCAGGCATTACTGCGTAACGGTCCGAGTTGCCACACCTCATATCAGCACATCAAGTAAAAAGGTAGTGAGGTGAAGGATGAAGATAAGTGAATGCAGTCAAAAGAAATATAAAGTACGAGAAGAAAGGAAAGAGGAGTGACAAAATAGTGAGATTCGGTATAGCGTTGTTAAGATGAGGATAATGTGTGTATACATCTGCGCCACTGACTTCGGTTCTGAGCCATATCACCTAGGGTCTCCAACCACTGGTTCCTCTTGTCCCGTGGACCCCAACCACCTAGTCTGCATCGTCCTACATGGCTTAAACCAACAGTCAGAGACTTCATACATTGGTGCCATGTTTTAGTCTGGCCACCTCGGGCCTTTTTCCAGCCTGAACCCACCTCAGCCAACATTGTGTGACGAGGCAATCGGTGACTAGGCATACGTAGTACGTGTCCCAACCATCTCAGTCGATGAAGGTTCACAACCTCGTCAACTGACTTACCTCTTCTCCCTAAAACTCTACACCTAACTTCTGCATTACTCACATGGTGACACCACGGAATACGTCCTATACTACGAAGGCAACGGTGGTCAAACACCTGAAGCCTTTTCATATCTTCCACTTTCAATGGCCATGTTTCACAGCCATACAGTAGAACAGAGCGGACTGCTGTGCAGTACACGCGACCCTTAATAGACAAACGAATATCACGGCGGCGCCATAGGTGGCGCAAATTGGCAAAAGCCAATCGAGCCTTTTGTATCCGTGCAGAAATCTCATCGGCAACTAACCCACCGGGTTGATCCTACTTCCCAGGTAAGTGAAGTGGTCAACACACTCAACCACTTCACTCTCTATTGTTAACCGCGGTACCGCTGAAGACCAGTCCTGGAGCAAAAATTTGCATTTGGGTGGTGAAAATCGCATCCCAAACATTCTCAAATTCCCACTCAAAGTGTTCAGAAGACTCTGCATCTTGTCAGCGTCTTCACCTAACAGGACTATGTCATCTGCATATTCTAGATCTAAGGAAAATTCACCTGTGATCGGGTCAACGTCTGTGTAATTAGGTGACGAGAGGGAAACCTCCATAAGAATATCTATGATAAAATTAAATAAGAATGGGGATAGTGGGCATCCTTGACGGACACCACTTGATGAGTATAGCTCCCTGGACAACTCACCATAGGCTCTAACATGCCCACAAGTGTTCGAGTAGAGAGCTTTCAATAAGGTGATGTACTTACTAGGCACGCCTTTCAGTGACAGACACTGCCATAAGACTTCTCGATCAACGGAGTCAAATGCCGCCTTCAGGTCGAGAAATACAGCTATTGTCGGGCGTCTGTAAGCATGCCTATGTTCCAGGACCTGGCGCAGTGTGAATATTTGGTCGATACATCCACGGCCAGGTCTAAAGCCTGCCTGGTTTTCTCGGGCTTGCTGTTCCCGAGCTCCACTCAGGCGTCGGAGAATTATAGAACTTAGGATCTTAGACACTATGTTTGTCAGGCTGATTCCTCTGTGGTTATCACAAGAGGACTTCTCGCCTTTCTTGAAGACTGGGATGATGAGTGACTTAGACCAGTCGGAGGGGATCGTATTTGATTCCCATATACTGGCTAACACTTCCGTTAGCCTGACTAAGAGCACTCTACCACCATTCTTGTATACCTCAGCAGGTAGTCCGTCTGGTCCTGCTGCCCTTCCCGTTTCAGGCTACCTACCGCTTTCTCAACTTCTTCTAGTGTTGGGGGCCTGTCTCTATGTCCCATTCAGGGTCCGACTGGATAGCGGGCAGCGCAATGGTGGCTGGAGGCCAGTTAAACTGTTCCTCAAAGTGTTCTGCCCATCGTCCCAGTCGCCTTCCCTGCGAGTGAATCGCAGATCCGTCCTTCTCCGCTATAGCCTCACTAACTGTTGTTGACCATTTCCCCCCAGTCTCCTTAATAAGTCTAAATAACTGTCTACTGTTACCGATCGCCGCTGCCTTTTCCATCTCTTTAGCCTTTGCTGCCCACCACTGTTCACGATCGTTGCGCAGACTTTTCGTCAGTTTATTTTTAAGTTGCGCTCGCTCTTCATTGTACTCAGAGCCTGCAGGGATGCATTCACGTGCATCCATTAGTTTGGAAGAAGCTGCTGATATCCACTGGCTCTTTTTAGCCATTATCTTGGAGTCGGCTACAGTCTCCAGTGCTGCTTTTACAGTAGACTGAAGATGGCACCAAGCTTCTTCTGGATGAGTGACAGTCTTTTGTTCCGATAACTGCCTAGCCAACTTCTCACTGAACACGGCTTTGGTGTTTTCGTTGTCCAGCAGAACTCGTAGTGGTTTTGTTGCCAAATTTTTTCTACGTCCATTGAGACGCAGGCATATACGTGCTCGGACCAACGCATGATCGCTGTCCAAACACGTACTCCAGAAGGAGCGGCAGTCTTCCACCGATCCTCTCCAGCGATGACTAATAGCAATGTGGTCTATCTGTGTCCATCGCTGAGTCGAGCTCGGTGGACGCCAGGTCAGACAGTGCCTTTCTTTATGTCTGAAATTTGTGCTGGCTAAAAATAGGCGGTTATCTGAGCATAGTTGTAATAGGCGATCACCGTTATCTGTACGTTCAGCTGGGATTCCGAAAGTGCCACCTAAGTGCCTTTCTGCCTCACTCAGTCTACCCACCTGTGCGTTGAGGTCACCTGCAACAACCACTACGTCCGAACGTTTGGCTTTCGAGAGGAGGTTAGACAGTTTATGGTAGAACTCGTCCTTCACTTCATCCGAACTGCAGTCAGTGGGTGCGTAAGCAGAGATTACAAAGAGACAACGGCGAGTCTCACTATTCCTTTTAGTTCTCACTGTGCCGTTCAGCCTCATAGCGCAGAGGCGACTATCAACTGGGATCCAGTCTAGTAGTGAGTTTTCTGCCCTGGTGCTTAATGCTATACCTACACCTGCAAGACCACGAGAGCTAGCTATCGAATCTCCAGAAACTCGAAGGGTGAATTTTGCAGATTCACCAGATTGGTCAGGAGAATAACCACACTTGGGTCCTGTATGCGTGTCTCACAAACACAGCACACATCCATGCCCGAGTTGCTAGAGTCTTTGCCAACGAAGCCTGTTGGCCAATTTGACGGAGGGTGCGGACATTGAAGGCTCCAATATGTAATTTGGAGCGTGGTTTAAGGAGACCAGGGATGCTGTTCTGTGGACTCAGATCGTTGTCGAAGGCTGCAGAGGTAGGAGAAATTGAAGATGATGCAGCATCATTAATTAAGAGACGTGAAGGAAGATTAGAAGGTAATGATGGAGGAGGAGGATAGCAGTCAGAAGAAACTTGGGTGCTGACAGAGTTGTGAGGGCGGTTGACACTTCCCGGCTGCCCACACCGTGGAAGGCTATTTCTTCTTAAGGTACCTGAAAGAGATTTGTGTGACCGCAGAGCCCATCGGACATCTGCTTGAGGCCTGTCACACCCAGCCTTTTGAGTATGATTATTTTGAACTTTTGTATTTTTGGGGCCGGATGGTCGAAAGGAAACGACAAGTGAACCAACACCGCCGGCCCGGCAGACCGTGGGGCGTGGTGGAGTGTGTTATTTTTGGGGCCGACCTTTTCTAACCCCCCCTTCCACTGAGAAGGCAGCATCAGCATGGCACTGCTGGTCATCCAAGGGAAACACCTTACTGCTGTCACACCCCATCCAGCTAGCAGCAGTACGACTTCGCCCTCAGACCCCCATCATAGTGTAGCAATTTACATTATAACGGTAACGGTACACTATAACGGTAGTAATCCACTATTATGGTCATCAACACACCATCATATAGTGAATATTATTTAGCAGAATTACCATATTACCTCGTCTTTGACCTTTGTCTTCTACCTTTCAAACAACTAATATTTCAAGAAGTTATCGTTTATCTCAAATAGGATCCGCTTGATAAGCACAGACTGAAGAAGTTGGCACTTGGATATTCAGCGAGAACAATGTGAAGCTTGAAACGTGCTCATTAAGTATCCGAGTTAAACATAATAAATTATCAGTAGAACATCAGAGAGAAGCCTAAGTAGCCATGGTTTTGTGGCAAAAAAAGTATAACTCAACTTTACTACTATCAACATATAAGTAGAATGAAATTCAGCATGGCATTGGCAGAGGTGAACACCGTTTCAGTATCTGCATAACAAACGAAGAACCGAGGTTCTGATATGCAGTAGTGGAAAAAATATATCATCTGTAATACAATCGTTTTTCGTGATAAAACCTCTGAGTAAATCAAAAAATTTATCCTTAAATACATATGGAATTCATAAAAAAACAATATTCATATTCAATTTGAGGGATTTATTGATTTCAAGTTGGTATTGACCATGAATTGACATCAGTTCGAGGAACATTATAAACTTGGGAGCACAGGACAGATATTTTGTCCTAGTATGGGACTTTTCAGCAATGCCCACTATGTCCTGATGGCCGTGAGGACAAATACTCAGCAGCGATAATGGATGATGGTTGCACTGTCGTGAAATAACAGAAGTTGGAAATATGGACCAATGGATTCCGACCCACTAGCTAGTTCAGTGGTAACATGCTGGCTACGGAAACTGGTGCTGGGTTCGATCCATGGAGGGCGGGGTCATGGGTGCGCAATACTGAGGAGCTCCATACTAGGACGAAACAGCTGTCCAGTCCTCCCAGGTTCCCAATATTCCTCTAGTTGATGTCAGTCCATGATGAATACTAACCTGAAATATTCATATTGTCTTTTGGTCCCATCAACAACATGAAGATTCAGAGACCAATCCTACCGGCTGGCACATTTCATTATCCTCATAATTATTCAAAATATCAGGTGACTGTTGAGCTCATTTGAAAATAAGCTCCACAGTGATGCCTTTGGATAGTCAGTGGTTCAAGGTTAGCTGAGTCTATTAGTCCAACTTACTGAATCAACACGTTAGTACACAACTTGCAAATCGCACGTTTCATGTTGGCATTTTTCACAGATATCTAGTTTTACAACTGATCAAGAATTTCCATTGAAAAACATTTAACGGAGATTGCATGTTGTCACCTCTGACACAAAAATATCACAGAGGAAATGTACAGTTGCAAAACTAGTTTTGCAAAGAGCTAACGCAAAACAGGTGCATGGGGTCAACACTTTTTAAAACTGAGTTGTAATCTTAGAAATCTGAATTAAAAGAAACATTGTTAAGAAAAATAATAATAAAAGCTTATCTGAAAATGTTCTACACGAGTGAAATATAAAAATATGACCAGAATGTCACATGTAACACAATACAGACAGCATAATTCCTAAGATGAGTATTCGTAACAGTGAGCAGTAGATACACAACATTCAAGGTCCACTTACCATACCACCTTTAGCTCCAACACGAACCATGAGTTGTAAATTGTTTTCTGGAAAACCAACATATAAGCCACCTGGTATAGCAGAATCACATACTGCATCTTGTGCTCTTTTTAAACGGTCCTTTATTGCCATATCTAATTGAGCAAGACGTTTTTGTGAAGACTGATCGGTAGGTGGTGGGAACTGTGCATGACGATACAAACGCTTTACATTAGATTCAGTAAGTTCTTCGGGTTTCAAATTGAATGCATCGGCAAAAGCGCAAAGACCAAGATCTCTAAGACTACTGAAACGACGATCTCTTTCTCTATCTGCCTTTCGTGATAGTAAAATATCTTTCAATCCCATGGTGAACGCAGTGAATTTTAAAAATTGATTGGCTAGTAAACAAACTCCATTCAATAGACATGAAGCCGATTCTGGTCCATACGCTTCGTAAACACAATGTACTAAACCAGTACTACTTGAACCGATATGTGCCTTATCCAGCATACCAGACACAAGGTAGCCATCACATACAACTAAATCAACATCAGACATCAGTGTCGGACCACCTGGAGCAACTCCAGACCAAAGTTCAGCGTTAGTACGACGACCTCTTAGAGTAGCATTCAATGGTAGCAAACCTGGTGGCGTCAAGTTTATTAATAATGTTGAAATAACCTGAAATAAAGAGTATAGAACATGAATGGCATTAAACAATATCCTATGTTAGAAAGGAATAAAAAAACTGCAGCTCAAGTTCACCACTACTAACAATTGGCTTCATTTAGTTTAATTTCCAATTGGACATCCATTATAAACATCATGTCGAAGTAGGTTCAGGCTGGAAACAGGCTCGAGGTGGCCACACTAAAACATGGCACCAATGTATGAAGTGTTTGACTGTTGGTTTGAACCATGTAGAGTTAAGACCAGCCAGTTAGGGTCTGCAGGACAGGAAAAACCAGTGAGTGGTTGGAGACGCTAGGTGATGACATGGCTCAGAACCAATGTCAGTGGCGCAGATGTATACACACATTATCCTCATCTTAACGCTATCCCGAATTTCACCATTTTCTCACTCTTCCTTTCACTCTGACTACTTCATATTTATTTTGACTGAATTTTCTTTTCTTCATCTTCCACTTCACTGCCTTTTTATTTGATGTACTGATATGAGGTGTGGCAACTCTAACCGTTACGCAGTAATGCCTGGTCCTATGTTGATGAATGATGATGATGATGATGGTGATGATAGACATCATGACATAGTGATCACTTGTTAACAAGATCCACACTCAGGAAACGGATAGTAGGTGAAACTGAGGCACATGAGTCTAGGCAGTTGACTTTCAACCGGTAGATAAAAGGCGTGAGACACACTTCAAATGTCGTGGATCGAGATGTCATGGAGTAGTACAATCAGACCTCAAATAATAAAGTGTAACTTTTCATATAGTGGACACAACTACATGTGATTACAGATAAGATCTAGTTACTTTCAGATGCTATTTGAGCAAGTCCATTCATTTGTTATACATGACTAGAATCAGATAACCATATAGTTGGTTGGCATTCTCTGAGCTTCAATGTTTGGTTTAGGACATTTCATCAGTAGACTCTACGTGACTTCATCAGTATTTAATTCACACACAGAATAAAACCAACAAAACTACTTCACTTAATCAATCATTATATGAAAAAAAGTTTGACTGTGCATAAGACTAACCAAGGAAGCCCAATAGAAAACCATGATCATTTTTTATAAAGATCAGGGAAGCATTATCGTGAAATTTTATTACTGATTTCATACAGTTTAACAAAAATATGCATAGGTATTAGAAATGTTCCAGAAATACTTTTTAGCAACTTTGCTTAACCAAGTTATTTCATCAGCTGTGGAGTATAAAAATATGTTAAATTAGTTATGACTAGAAGCACATTCAAGCAAACATTAGTTATCCAAGTTATTGAAAAGAGAAATAACTCTGGAACTAAACTTTAGTGTTGGCCAATCACGTTCGATATTGAAGATCAGATGGTTAGAATAATAAGAATAAGCAACAAAGAACTCATTCTGGCTGGCTGGCCTGGTAATAAACCAACCAGCAACTTGTTGCCCAACAAATATGCAGAAGAAAGTGGACATTGATTGGATTGGACATACACTGAGAAGACCATTCGGGGACATCACGTGCCAGGTCAGACCCTAGAGTCAAACCCACAGGGGAAACTACGAGTTGGGCGTCCGACCTGAGGGTGACTTGGAGGAGATGGTGTGAGGAAGAAATGAGAGCTTGTGGGCAGTGGTGGAGCCAGGATCAAAAGACTGGAGAGAAGAGAGTGCAATGATGACGTACTACTGAAGCCCTATGTACCACTAGGAACCCAAGGGACAAATAATAATAATAATCACGTACAAGTATGGACCGACTAATCAGAATCGAGTATAATACTTTGTTTACAAATCATTTGTTTTAGATGAGAAATAAAGATATTTAGAGCATAACATTATCTTTATTGTCACTCATCAATTTGCGACTAAATCATATCCCCTAGAGGATCACGACGCCTTGTGATCCTACTTAAAGGTCTTCGGAACTTTCGAAGACGACTCCACATATTTCCAACGTTATTTGGGTGTACATCAGTTACCTGACCAACGAAGTGCTCATTGTCTACAATAACTTGGTGGGGATAATCCATTTTAGATAACGACATGTACAACTTCCAAGCATTTGCGTATATTGTAGCTCCTAATTCTACCCATTTTCCCATAACTGGTAGGATAAATTCTTCAGATCTATTTTTTGTTCACCAAAAGTGTCTTTTTTCTCGTATTTCGATCGTACGTACCAAAATGTGTGATTTGTCGAGACATGTGTTACTTACCCAGTCCTGCTTCAGTTATCTTCCGCGGTTATATTTATGTTTGGCATCCTAGTTACGCAGTCCAATGCACTACCACACACAATTTAGACTTCTCGTAAGCAATCCAACTCGCTGCAAATAACCGACAACGTAATCTTCGTCGTGATTCATAAACAGCTTCTGCAGCGTCAACAATGTCGTAAACAGACGTAAGGGATTGACCTTCGTAGGTATCATCAGGGACCTGATTGGTCGTTCCTAAGGTTTCAAGTCAGTAAAGTTTAGTTCTACCGAGGTAACAATGCACACTTGTATATCTTCATAGGGGAAGTTAGTCGATAAACTCAATTACTAGGCAGCATGGTAAAATATTTCATTTTTGTTCTTTACGTAAAATGATACCTCGATCGGTTACTGGAGTCATTAGTATCATTTTCTATCATTCTTGGTCTTCATCGGTATGATACGCTGTCAATTGCTTCTAACAACCTAAAAAATATACAGTCATGGCAAGTCTCCTAGCTCAGAGATCACATTGAGAACTTGATCGATAGAATGTGATTAACATCAGTGACAAAAATCACTCTTCACTGTCTCCAAACTATTTAATTTAGTGCATAAATGAATTCATTTTTAGCCTGAGACAGATCATTGGTAACGTTTCTGGACGCAACATTGACTGATGAAAATAATCAAATCTCTGAAGAGTTATCATTTCCTTTGAGGTTGCAGATGTGCCCCTTTGATGAGTACCAATTCAAGTTCAAGGTTTCCTTTAACTGACTTCAACCATATAACACACATTTTAAAGTAAACATTACACTACAAGTACAACTTTAACTGGCACCATCGAAAACTAGTCAACACGATTTTAACAGTAACCCAACAACTTGCATCAGCTCGACTGTCAACTTTCAACATTTGTAGCACCGATGAGATATCCAGCAATCTATCAAGGGAAGAGTACAGTGTGCTGCAGTTCGTTTTGTCCGGTTAGACGGTTGTGCCAAATGGCCGTTAAAAGTAGAAGACATGAAGCGGTTATAGGTTTCGGATCACAAGTGTCTTTGTACCATTGCTCGCATTTGGTGGAATGACTATGTTAGCAATCATGAGGTCAGGCGAAGTGTACTGGGTAAGATAGGCAAGTCGGTCGAAGAGGTTATGAGCCATCAGTGACTAAGGTGGCTTGGATATGTGTTGCGCGTGCCTAACCACCACCTACCCAGACGTGGATAGTGTTAGCAGAAGTTGGATTATGTTGAAAGACAGCTAAGGGTGGTCAGAGGAAGACTTAGCGCCAGTCTCATGAAGTTACCCGTTGATATATTGGGTTGAATTGATCGACCTCTGTTGGATTTCACTTCTCTTCTCTGACTCTTGGTCTGAGCGAAATGTGGAGGAGCAAACTACCTGGTTGGGGTCCCGGAGACAACAGGAATCAATGGTTGCAGACACCCAACCCTGTGCACATTCCTGCAGTAGACAATGAGACACACTTATTGTGTGAGGGCTAATGATACTACCTGGCTGCCGAAACTTCGGTAGGTGGAGCGGGATTCAAACCAGCAACCCATTCGTTCAAAGTCATCTTCTTAGACTAATGAGTCACAGCTTGACATTGGAGACACTTGATGACAAGACTGAAAATCAGTCACACTGGTGCAGATGTGTTTGTTCTCTGACTTCTTCTAAAGCTTGAATATTTTGGCTTAACTTGATTTTCAAATTCCTGGTTTTCCCATACACCTTTGTCTACTTTGAGGTCATTATTTCTCTACCCACTTTCTCATAGCATGTAACTGTGAAGTCTAATAAATTTAACCAACACATTCCATACTAGATTTGTCAATTTGATTTATAACACACAGTGATACAGTATGATTTATTGGATGACGACGTTTCGAGAGTAAATTATTATTGCTCATAATCATATCAATGTAATCACACAGAACTTTCGATATCTGATTTTTATACACTCCTATCACCTCTTATTTTTTGGTTTTAGTGATAGTAAAATTTCCTATATCTTGCGTCATTCCTATTTAATGTGTTGGGTGTTGGTTGATTCGATGAACAAAGATTCAGTAATCAGTCTTTCCCTTCACCTAATTATATTGGACCTGAATACAGTGGTTTTATCCCACATCCACCCCATTGCGTGGTTGTGTGTTAATGCATGGATTGTAATAGTCAAGTGTTTCCCTAGATTACTGATCTTATTCAGGTCTGTCATTCTATATTTAGCCAAATTCCTATGTCCCACTATTCTAACTGACCCCGATCGGCTAGTTTCACCTATGTTACTTGACCTCGTTCACAATCCTTACATGGGATTTGACACATTAAATTATTTTCCTGAATTGGTTCTATCAGATCCTTAAGCCAGTTGACAAAGTTTATCTGAGTGAATTTACAGTTTTAAATGCCACCCTAATTCCAGTCTTGTTGAGAACCCTACATAAAGTTTCTGATGCTCCTTCATTATAGGGTAATACAATGGAGGCTGTGAACACCTTTCTACTCGTGTTTTTAGCCATTATTTTGTTTCTCATGTGTTCATAAGAATTTTTTAATAAACTGTAAAGGTTAATTACGAGCTATTATGTGCTTCAGTTCCTTGTCTAGGTCTTTGCATTGATCAGTCAGCTTTCTAGCTCTATCATTTAGACATTTGACTAAGCACGCCTTAACAACTGTGCGCTATTCACAACTAATTAAGTTCCCGAATCAAACTTAATTTATACAGATTAACCTGGCAGAATTAAAACTATCAAAGTGTATACTAATAAATGTTAGTTGGTTGGAGGCTATCGGTAGTAAACCCTGAGAACCTAAGTTTCGAGTTAGTTGGCATTCATCAGTAAGGCTTATTCCGCATACTGTTACACACTTTTCTTCAGAAGGTTACAACAGAGAAATATAATCCAACAATTTTGATAAGATAAATTATCATCTGCATAAAATACACTTATTCAATACCTGTTTTCCAGTCCAAAGACATTTTGGCCAGCATATTGCAGGTTTGACTGTGATAATAGACGGTGGACCATGAGATGCTCGTCTGTTGGCAGTAAACAATGGTCGAAGAGCATGATATACAAGATCTAAGTAGTCAGCATGTTCAAAAAATCGATCACGCATGGTTAGTTTAACCGCAGCGATAACATGATCTTGTATAAGCCCAGCAAGCGGTGTCCCATCTTTAGGTACCAGATATTGATGAGGTACAGAAGCTAAACACGTTTAATGGGGAAAGGAAATACAAAGGTAGGGAAGAGAAAATAGATACGTTGAAAACTACTACAACTATTTATCAAAAGTATGACAACATACACCAAACTTTGAAGGTAATCAAATAGCCAGTTTTTAGAAGACGGTTATTCAAATGCTGTAGACAACACTTTCCACTTTTGAAGGGATCAGGTATGAAACAAATAGTTCTTGTGTAAGTACACAAGCAGGAGAGATTGCGGGATGACAAAAAATCGACGGTGATATTGTCTTATCTACAAAAGTAGTATATGGGCCGAGCGAAAGGCACCCAGCTACCTTGTTCACATCCGTGCATCAGGCTGTGAACTACACCTACTGTATGAAGGCTAGTGATACTACCTGGCCGCATAAACCTCGGTAGGTGTAGCGGGTTCGAACCAGTGACCTACTGGTTGATAACCATCTCTCTGGATCACTGAGCCCCAGATCACAACACACTGAGTCAATTCAGTTCTCTAAACTAGATAAGAGCAATGAATAACAAATACTGATGATTTATAATGAATAGGAACAACTTCAAAATTAGCCTACCTAGTGTTTCAAGTTCTGCTTGTGCTGCGTAACTTTGTACAAAGTGTCCATTCATTTCATCACCATCGAAATCTGCATTGTATGCCTTACAGTTAGAATAATGTAATCGTAAAGTTTTCGCTCCTGTACACTTTATTATTCGAACACGATGTGCTTGCATTGATGGACGATGAAGAGAAGGCTGTCGGTTCATGATGAGCATATCTCCTTCGAGAAGATGGCGGTTAACCTTAATACGAAAAAAGTGCATGACAGTTAAACATGTGGAGGAATATTGTAGCTCAGGTGGATGGTCTTGGTTGTATTGTGCTTTCTGAGCTAAGTTGTTCAGTCGTTGAGTTTACATCGTCTTTCTAGACATCATTAGCACTAACTTCACTATGAAGTCAGCTGTCAACATCTCTCCCTCAGTGATTCAATAAATTACCCTGAAGAACTAATTTGTGATTGCTTGTTTCCTTCGATTGTTGCGTCATTCAATACATAGATTTTCCTGTTGGCTGTTCCTCTTCTTCACCTCTGTTCTTTCTGTAGTTTACCACTTTCCTCATTGGTTGACAACAGATTCACTCTATGTCTATACATCTATTGCTTGCTGACTGATTGTTTCCCGGATACCAACATTCTAGGAATTCTCTGATATTCATTCTTTGTGTTTCCCCTCTCCATCCAAAATCTCTACATTGTCGAAATTCGATTCATGTCCACAGTTCTTATCCAACTGCATTGAAATGAGTTATGAAATGTCATCTATGACGTTTAATAGCCAATTGGTCTTCATGTAAACGAAGGCGAAGAGGGCAACCACCTTGTCCAATGTAGTGTTCATCACAATTATCTCAGTTGGTTTTGTAAATGATATTCGCTTTGTCTTCTTTAGCAGTTGCATCTTTTGGTCGGCATAATAGTGTTTGGAGCCACACCAATTCCAAGTGGTCTCAGTAATCTTGTCGTGATTTCTGATATATTCTTTATGTACAGTAGGATAATGCGTTTATTGATTTCTGTTGATGACTTTGTAGTTGATGGTATGTGGGATAGACATCTTCTGACAACGTTTCGTGGGTAGCTATTCTTCTTTAGGATGGACATCAAGCGATTTTCTTCGTTTCTCCGTGTAGTTGTTCTACTGCAATGTGTTCTCGCTTTTTTGAATAGAGTCTGCACGAGACTAATTTTACGCGTTGTTGGATTGCTGCTACTGTAGTGCTGATGATGTCGTGTAGAAAGAAAATGAAAGCTTCACGACTCAACAACTCAGCTCAGAGAACACAGTAAACCCAAATAGAACATGTACTGTGTAATTATGCATACATAAACACTCACTGAATCGTACAACCTCACTCACCACAATCGGCATAATATCTTTATCTGAAATAAGCGGTTTCAAACGCAAAGCCAACATTTCACGTTTCTTCTTGGCCTGAGGAGTATCATTTACCGGCAGCATAGTAGTAATACCATTGGAAAACTGTATACTAGTAGCTCCTGGATAATTATTCGGTCCATTCATTACTAACTGTCGTAATTGAACCAAATTGAATTTTGTTACTGGTGTTGGAAATGTTAAACGACATGCAAAGAACAGTGGAACGCCAACCTTGATATTCAGAACAAATAGAACATCAATAAAACGATTAGCTATGAAAATGAACCAAAGGATAATAATGCATACAAGATGTACAAAATATACTACTAACTAACTAACATGAGTAGGTAGGTATAGACTACTCATTTCGACTAATAAAATACGCTAGCTAGATGAAAGTCATCGAGCAGATCATATCAGATCATACATATCACATGATTTAAAGTTGTCAGTTTCCACAAAAAACCATGATGATATTTTTCACAGTAGACTGTATTTTGTAAACATTTGATTCCATTATAATGTATAAATGTGTTTTGTTTAAAAGTGGCTAAGAATTTAATACCGATAACCTCTTTCCCATAAGGAAGTAACAACAGACGAAGAAATATACCAGCAATTTACCAAAGCAGTCAAACATATTAGTTTATTCCGTTTATGGGGATTTTATTTTTTAGGTAGTATTCACCATGGGACTGACTGACATCAGTTGGGGAACCACTGAAAACCTGGGGAGCTGTTTCGTCTTAGTATGCGACTCTTCCGAAGTACACACCTTAAAGGTAAGATTCCTATAAACACTAAACTACATTACTGTATAGTTCTGATAACTGGCATGCTTCGAGATGGATGTTCTAAAGTTCTAATGAAAAGTTGTAACCTGTGGGGTTAACCAGTCTGAAGTGAAGCGGATGCGAACTGAAGAACCCTGGGTGATAGCCACGCTATACCACAAGTTGACCAAAGTAGGGAACTGTGAACCTCTGAACTCCGAACCAGCGGCTGAATGGTTAGGTTAACATATTTGCCATGAAACTTAAAGATTTTGAGTTCAATCCCCGGTGGGGTAGTAAGTGCGCACTGCCGAGAAGTCTCACACTAAAACGAAACAGCTATCCAGTGCTCCCATGTTTTTAATGGTTCTCCATCTGATATCAATCTGTGGTGAACACTACCTTAGTAATACTTGATTCCTTCCAAGAAAAATAAAAAAGTGAATGGATGATTGACAATTCCGTGGTGGTAATATCATACTTCGGTCAGTACGATTCACACGTACTGAAAGCAAACATTTCAACTTCACATTTGATAGACGATCAATATGACAAGATACTAATTAGGGATGTATACTTCTAGGTTAGATTGCATCATCCTAGCAGATGAAAAATAAAATTCGGTTCAATTAAACTTTAGTGACGGCCAATCACGTTCAAGTATACACTGACCAATAAGAAGCAAGAGTATGAAGGACAAACTAGTTATTAAGGAAAATGGTACTTCAAGTTACTTACAAGTTATTAATCTACTTCACATGAAAAATAAAGATATCTAGATTTCAAATAAGTTTATCATCTTTGAAATCACACCATTGTCTATAGTGTCACTAATCCATAGGTGGAAATATTATTTAAATGATATTTGGGAAATTTACCCTTGTGATTCCGTCAAAGACTTTAAGAAATTCCTAAGACGACTCCACATATTGACAAAGTAGTTTATGTGCACCCCAGTTGTTCAATCAACCAAGTACTTTTTGTGAACGATAACTTGACACGGGTAATCTATCTCACATAAAAGCATATATGACTTACAAGCGTCTGTGTATGTTGCAGTACCTAATGCCACGTTCTCCCACAAAACTGCTGCAACAGATTTTTATTATCTATTCCCTATCAACTGAAAGTGTCTTCTTCTTCTTCTTCTTCGTATTTCAGTCGTCTATACCGAGAATCTGTGTTTTGCCAAGACAAATGTACGTACACATACATTGGGTAAGGGATAGATAACTTGCTCAGTCCTATTTTAGTCATCTTCCTACGTTATAATCAAGTTTCCGAACAAGACATTCACCTACATTACCTTCTCCAACGAATTTCACATAAAACTTGGCATGTAATCTTTATCATAATTCGTCAAAGGTTAATGCTGCGTCAACAACACGTTAAATGAACGTAACAAATAGCTTGAATACATCACTTTGAACCTGATTGGTTGTCCTCAAGGTTTCCCGTTACTAAAGTTTAGTTGAACCTAAAATTCTTTTTACCAATAACAAACATCTATGACGGTGTGGAAAGGTGTCTCTACGACAAAATTTCAGCGAAATCTCATAAGTACTATTTGCTCACAACACCATTTAACTTATTTTAAAAGATATTTTACCTATGAATTATTTGGTAACATTAATGCGCATAGCTCGACTCAAGAGATTTGGATTGGTCCCTGACCCACCTATGTATGACTTATAGATAGAAAATAAATGACTGTTGAGTGTATTAACATAGTACGCGTTGTCCCACTTTCTGCACATGAAATCGATTGTTTCATTTCGAGGAGTTATGGTGCTTTGTAGAAAGAAAATTCAGTTGTATATGATAATTCAGATCGCCTGACATGTACAGACAGTAAGTAACTTCGCGTACATCCGTTCAGTAGGCAATGAGCCATACCCATTATGTGAAGACTGCCAAAACTTTGGTAGGTGAACCGGGCTTCGAATCCATGACCCACTGGTTGAAAATCGTCGTCCTAAACCAATGAATTACAACTCTACACGGACAATAAGCAAAAGACTTTTTCTTCCGTTGTATGAGGTTGTGAGAGTTGCATTGTGACTCATTGTGTGGGTGAACTGAGCATAGAGACGTAGCAAGAATCTGTGAAACTAGTTTGATCTAAAGGACAGCCTAACAACTGCCGAAGTCACCAATTAGATTTCTGCATTTTACGAAAAACTACTGTTCTAGGAACTAATGGTATACCTACACTTGAAAGACTGAATACATTGACTGTTAAAGCTACTCATAGGTGCATGAATAGTTAGTACAGACTTCCCCACTGTTCAGGTGAGGTTAAGTGCACAACCACGTTTGATGAGTACGCGTCTAAGGAATTCGACATTCATTCATGGTCCAGACTTTTAAATAAAGTCTAGGCATTAACTGCTGCATCAGAACAGTTTGGAATATAATAATGATGGATAATGGCTAGTAGTGGAATCTGAAACCCGTCAGCTGAATATAACTCCTTCCCAGAGAGCGATGTTGCTCCCAACTAAGACACGAACCCGGGAACGATCTCTCCAAACGCCAGAGCGTTATCCACTAGGCTATCGAACCACGATAGCCACTTCTTGTGCGACTGGTATGGTTTTTATGTTGTTGCTTAGAATATCCCGTAGTCGAAGCAAAGACTTTCTGCTCCCCTCTGTAGGCCTTCATCCGCTTGTATCCGATTTCAAGTTAATTCGGATGAATAAAGTATTAGCTACATAGAAGAGGGGTGCTAACTCATCATGACCCCCCAAAGTCATACATGTTTACTTTGTTGCGTGGGAAATATTTTAAGTTACTAACAGAGCACTAATATGTTGCCCTCCGTTACCTACATGAGGTGGTCCACTGTACTCATTTATGTCAGGAAATTCTTTACTATTGAGAGCATTTGTGAGTTGAGTGAAAATGGCTGTAACGATTAAGGATGTTACCAGAATTAAAAAAATATGGTATACATAGTAAACTTCGGTCTGACATTGTTATGAACAGTGACGTAATCATTGTGTGGAAATGAACCTGAAATAAATAAAACCTACTGGTTTCTGGAGGAAGCAAGGATATAGAATGTGCTAGTGTGAACATCAATACTCAATCATGACCACACCACAAAAAATTCCTTATTGCTAGATGCAGCGAAAGGAAACGTGACTGAATGACCTACACTTTGAACCTAAATGAACATCTCTAACAGACAGATACACATACAGGCAGACGGGCAAAGTCAACGTAGAACCCCACACACAAGTGCATCGGTTCAAGTTCCCATACTTTAAGGTAGAATTCAAAGAACAAGTGGATAGATCAAAAGCGATGTCAAAGAATACAACGTAGTGTGTGAGAACAAACAATCTGAAAATAAGGGTCAGTGCAAATATTCAAGCGTTAGATGTCAAGGGGTCGACACATCTGCGCCATTGTGACTGACTTTCAGCCAAGAGTCCTCAACCACTGAGTCCTTTCACCTCGGAGACCCTAGTCAGACAGTCTGTAACTACCCCCATGACTCACATCAGTAGTCAAAGATTTCATCGACTGATGCCACGTCTTGGTTTGATCACCCTGAACACTTCCAACTTAATCCAAATTCCCAAAGCATGGCATATGGAGGTAGGCGACGGAGAGACATGCGCAGCACATATCCAAGTCATCTCGGTCGATGAAGATTTACAACCTCATCAATCGACTTGCCTGCCTTGCCTAGTACCCTTCGTCTGACCTTAACATTGCTTACATGGTGATTCCGTCAAACGCGAGTAATGTCATGAAGACACCTGTGATCAAAACTCTGTAACCGCTTCAGGTCTTCTACTTTTAACGGGCATATCTCACAGACATATAACAGGGCAGGAGGAACTGCAGAACACCAAACATTTCCTTTGACAGAGTCGGATATCTCACCGGTACCACAAATGATGCAGGTTGCCAAATGCCACTCTATGAAGTATGACACAGTTCGCTGGAAAAGTTAGTATAACTAGAAATAAAAGCACCGCTTCACGTACAAGTAGACAGACAGACAGAATATCGTAGAACTTTAGAAGAAAACGGAACGGTTCAAGTTGCTATACTTCGCAACGTGACAGAGAACAATTCACTGAAATTGCAAACATGTCAAAACAAAATGACTAGTATGGAACGACAGAGGGCGAATGGATAAAAATAGTAGTGTTTGTAGTTTCGAAAAAGGTAAGGAGTAAATTCATATATACCAACCACAGATCTCTAGAATCTTTAGAACATAAACCAGGTAGCCAACACTTCATTATACGGTATAAGTTAACAGATGGTATTTTCGGTGATTGGTGTAACTTAATGGTTAGATCAGCTTTGATTTTGTTGTTCCCGAATATTATATAATACGCACGCTTCTAACCAACCGCTAACTCGTATATCAGATATCACACACTCTGAAACCCCAAATGAAAATGGAGGAATAAGACTGGTCTGAACGGGAGAGTTTATCTCCGAAAGATCCAGATAATCTTAAACACACAAGCGTATATAGAGATGATGAGCGACCTCATCCAGAATTTGGAACATCATAGTGAAAACAAGCGTCAGTCAACCAGTGAATTACCTTAAAAAGGGAGGATGGGCTACTGGTCATGGCCGTTTATAAGCAGTCAAGGTGGTATTTTCATTAAGAAATTAGTGAGTATTCTAAGTGTGTTGGATAATTACAGTAGTTCGTTAGGCATAGTGAGTCATATGAGTTACATTATTAACAAACTATAATGACAAATAAATGAAATATTTAGTCAAACTACATAAAACTTAGTGTAACAGTAGAGAACTCAGGCACATAAAACTGACCTCGGTAACACTAAGATTTGGATCAGGGCTAATAACTGAACGACAGGCAAAATTAACCCGTTTTCCCATCATATGCATGCGAAAAAGACCTTCTTTTCTTTCCAAACGTTGTCTTAGACCAGGCAAGCGAATCGCATTGCTGTTGGGCCCAGAAACCTTCGACTCTAATCCTAGAGGAGTAATTGCCATATTCATATCGTATATTCCATTAACAGCTGCCTGAAGAAGCACTGTCGCAAGTTTTAGAGCACCATCGGAATGTAAATCATCAATGGTGTTTTCAATACTAGCAGCTGGTCCCGATTCTGGAAGTTTCTTTGTGTCACAGGAATTGCCCCCTTCACTACGTTGATGGATAAATTCCACAATGTTGTGTAGACAATGTGCACGTTTCACAATACGAACATAAACAGCAGTCTCTGGATGTTCATAAACTAAGTTCCCAACATGTCGTGGCTGAAATAAAGATCGGCGTACATTGTTTTAACAAAAACACACAACGCGCCTGGAAAAAACTAACTATATATCAACGACGTAAATTCAAATAGAAAAGGTAATCAGAGGATATTAAGTGCATACGAGCAACATGATGTGCTTAGTCTGTCTTAGATAAACAATCCGTTGTGTAAACAAACAATAAAACTGACAAAGTGTATTTCCTAGGTCTACGACTGAAAAACACATAAAACTTCGATGTGGATGCTAACGCAGTGGTAATACAGAGGTGCTATTTCCTTTGGAAGAAAAAATATAACAAAAAAATAGAAGTGGTTAGATAAGAGTCCTCAGCCAGATTCTTTTCGCCTTTCAGACCCCAGTCAGCCAGTTTACATCTCCCCACACGACTCACATCAGTAGTCAAAGATTTCATCGACTGGTGCCACGTCTTGGTTTGATCACCCTGAACACTTCCAACTTAATCCAAATTCCCAAAGCATGGCATATGGAGGTAGGCGACGGAGAGACATGCGCAGCACATATCCAAGTCATCTCGGTCGATGAAGATTTACAACCTCATCAATCGACTTGCCTGCCTTGCCTAGTACCCTTCGTCTGACCTTAACATTGCTTACATGGTGATTCCGTCAAACGCGAGTAATGTCATGAAGACACCTGTGATCAAAACTCTGTAACCGCTTCAGGTCTTCTACTTTTAACGGCTATGTCTCTCAGTCGCATAACAAGACAGAACGGACTATAACGCAGTCTACTTGTCCTTTGATAGATAGTTAGATATCTCGCCGGCCACCGAGACATGACTACAAAATCAAATAACTATCTAGACAGTTAAAATATGATAATTCTAAAAGGATTGGTCAGAAAATACACAGACTAACGAATCAATCAAACAAACCAATGAACGAATTTGCAGAGAAGTGTATCAGGCCAAGTCGTTACACTTCACGAGAGTGCATATAGCAGGGATGGTTTGAGAAGGAGTATTGTCAAAGTAGACAAAAATGCATGACAGTAAAGAGGATGAATAGGTGTATACTTTACCCCTTATCACATGTCAAACAAGATAGATCCAATAATTATCTAAAAATGGTCAATGTAAAACACTAACTGTTGGGTTTTGGTGGCAATTTCTAAACTGAATTTTATACATGGGTCGTAATAAAAACATGTACATCTAAGACATACAAAACGTATTTTTTCCATATGTAGCAGAATATCGACAAAGATTCCCCTACTAATGCCCATGACCAATGTCAGTTTTAGATTGAGAAATTATGGTCATGATAATATGTTTGTTGAACACGTATCCCAACAGGCCATACTTCAAACTTCATTGTCAATCCATAGGAACTTTCTACTTTGAGCAAAAATAGAATGTTTCCTGAAGTTTGCGCTGGTTATATTGTCCACCACGATATAACGTAGGCTTTGTAATGCAACGGTCCAGTTTAAAAAGCATGAAACCATGATAATCATTAATTGGCACCAAAAAGGTTCACTATTTTGTGGGAATATTTCAGGTTTATTCCAACCATATAAAACTTTTTAACCTCCGAGATGAACATTCCCTACTTCTGTAACGGTAAACAGATTTCACGATTTCGTGGTGTGCCCTATTACTCACTGAAGTAGATATCAAACAAAATATCATCAGATTTATCGTCACTGAGTGAAATACGCATTGACTTTCCAAAACGGTTGCCCATGGAGCTGCCAAAACCCAGATTTACACGAACTTAAAGTATGGCATAACAGGAGCTTCAGGACATTTTTGAACATGGTGAAAGACTGAACTGTGCAGTGAGTTTCTTAGTTGAACGTTGAACCGAGTGGTGTATTTGTCAACAGCTATATAAAAAGGAAACCGTTAGTAAATATACTTGCTAAACACAACTACTAAGGGGATGGATGAATTCGCATAAAGCTATAAGCACATATTTTAACCAAGTCGGAGGATCAGTATTCATGGAGCACTTCTTACCCATCGACATAGTGAAGGAGACAACAAGATGTTTTCCATGAAAAATACATCCGTAGGGAATGTATGGTTCGACTTCGCAACATGAAGCATAGGAAGTAACAATGACAAAATATCACCATCGTGGGCCCAGAGACATCGGAACATCATACGAACCATTTCTGAAAAAAAGTATGATGCAATGGTTACTTACCATATATATAATCTTAACATTACATGTAAATATAAACATTAACACAATGACAAACATCTACATTATTTTGGTACTGTAAGACAACACGAACATCAGGGGTGTACTTTTTGTTTAGAAGAGTTGGTAGTTTCGTAGTTCAAACAATGAGGTAAAATTGTTGGGAAAACACAACCCCTCAACCATCAGTTCACGTCACATGTGACTTCAGAAATCGTAGATCAATTGGAAAAGTTCCCACTATCTTTCTTCTTCTACATAAAATCATCTTGGCCAAACCATTGTTTCTATACTTCATAGTAGAAAGTCGTATAAACATCTGAAGTCGATATCACACTTGTTCATCACCAGTTAGGTTTTAAAACCAAGAGAAACTAACCTAACTTTATAGACATTTTCATTTTTGATGACAAACTCCAATAGTAAGAGCAGTAAGCTTAAGACTTAAAGTGTACCTGATGTACCCACAAAGCATGTCCACTCTTTTTATTCGTATTTAGCTTTGTCGTAGACGTCATAGAGGTCTCCATCTGCTCGTCTAGCATTACTGGGATTGATCTTGTCACACAGAACTCCTTAGTCAACTTGAAGTATGCGGACGATTTAGTCCCATTAGGTACTTATTTGATTAGTGTTAGGAGTTTTTCTAGCAAAAAGTATGGTATCAGAGCGAAGAATTGGGAGTTATTTAGCATTACGAATATCAAATAACAAAGATTGCTAGGATGCCAAACAAAGGGAATCAAAATTGAAGTGTCCCTCACTAAAGGGAGCCCCGGGTAAGTCACAACACCCTGTTGAATGCAGTGCAATCGAATAACCGTGTGTGTGTTACAGACAATGATGAGGTGTCAGGTGAGTTTGTGTACATCCATTGGTGTCCGTCAAGCGTGTCTGCCCTCTCCATTTTCACAAAATTTCATCACAGATGTACCTATGGAGTTTTCCCTCTGCTTACCTAACTTTACTATGACTAACCTTGGTAATCGCTCAAAGATGACCGAGCTTTAAGGTTGATTCTTGGACTTATCGCCAGACTGGGCGACTTCCTTAATAGATACCTTAAGTATAAATTTTAGAATGTCTAAGATGCATTTATTACCACCTAAATGTAAATTGTTGCTCCAAAACTGGTCTGTGTTGGTGCTTCGTCTAACAATAGACAATGAAGCGGTTGAGGATGACCATTTTAATCACTTGGGAAGTCAAGTGAGCCTTGATGCGTCAGTAACTAGCGAAACCTCTGGAATTTTTTAAACTTACGCCATCTACGGCGCTAGCATGATATCTGGCTGCCCGTTAAAGGCCGCGTGTACTATGCAACAGTTTACTCTGTTCTACCACATGCTTTTAAAATATGGTCATGAAAGGCAGAGGACATGATAAGGCAAGTATTTGATCACTGTTGTTTTCGTAGCATAGGACATACGTTGTGGAACTACCAAGCAAGTAAACATTGGTGAGATGTATAATTCTAGGCAGAAGAGGCAAGTTAGTTGACGACGTTGTGAACCTCCACCGACTCGGATTGTTATAATATATTTGAAGCATGCCTCGTCATCGTCAGGTAGTGTTGGCGAAAGTAGGTTCAAGTTGGAAAAAGGTTGTAGGCGGCCGGACTAAAATGCTGCATCAGTCTATCAAGTTTCCAACTGTCGGTATAAACTGCACAGACTTTTCGGTCACGATCCGCATGACAACTGAAATCAGTGATCAGAGGCTCCAGACGATATGAATCAGGATCGATCTGTGGCATATACACCACATATGCATCTACAAATTATCTTCGCCTCAATCAGCAAGCTGAATTCTATGAATCTCCCGTTCATTCTTTCTCTTTTTATGTGCTTCTGCAACTGTTGACTACATTTTTCCTTCCCTTTTCTATCATCTTTCTTACTGACTTGCATCTTTATGCGCTGATATGAGCTATGGTAACTTGGATCTTTATGCAGTAGTGCCAGTTCCTATGATGATACTGACTGACTTATTAGGAGCTGTAAAATGTTGACTGATTGATAAACCAAAATAATACTACGTGGTCAAATGATAAAAGCTTTAAAAAAACTGAAATTAATCAATAAGTGGGCTCTCTAGATATGAATTTGGGACGAAAGCTGAATTGCATCCAAATATACTGATCAACTGATTATTATTGTATTATAGTGTTGACAAATTAACGTAAAACTTGGCACAGTGCACCAGTTCAATTTACCATACTTTACAGCAGTAGGTAAAGAAGTGGATGGGAAAAATGATACTGAAGTAGAAAAGTGTACGAGAGAGTAGATCAACAAACGAAGGTCATTAAAAATGTCTGGAATTTCGAAGATGATAAAAAGTGTATCCTTATGCACCACTGTGATTGTTCTTAAATTGCATGTTTAAATCCTTAAACATTTCATAATATCGAATATTTCATGAAATAAGTGTATCTATATACAAAAGATATGACCAAAATAATACAAATAGATACCATTTATCTGTTAATACAGTTAATAAATCACAAAAACGAAGTTTTCAAATCCGCCGAAGAGTTGTTATTAAAATAACGTAAGCATGCCTTGTCGTGGAATATAACAGTATCAAGTGAGTTTTATGAGATGAGTGTTAAGAAAGATGCACATTTTCCAGAAAATTTATCTCGTCTGGTAAATTACATTCAACTACTAAGAAAATTATGCATACATACATACCTGGCGGAAAACAGATTTCTTTACATTCCTGTTGGTTCCGTACAGCCTCAGAAAGCATATTTCGTGCAGTAGATAGATTCACTGTATACAGCGCTTCTGCTTTGGAGCTTTCACTTTCACTTGTCATATCAATAAACATCGTTGAGGATTGTGGGACCATACGCTGGTCTTCTATTTTGTGTCCCTCCATAAGGTCAGAATAGTCTTCTTCTATTTCTCTAAACAAAAAAGTAGTCATATACTACCACAAAAAATGGTGGAATGAGAATAAAAATGTTTGAAAAACTATCGTGGTGAGAAATGTTTCGGTAATAAGGCTATTTCAAATGTCCTCATAGTGATGTCGAATGATAATGCTTAGTAACGTAGAATGCATATTTTCGATGATATATTTTCTAACTGTGAAACAGTAAACAAAATTGAAATGCGGTTCAGCAACCAAGTGAACGTTTGTGCTTCAGACAATGAACACCATCAATGGTATTAACTGATTCCCTAACCCCAGCAGATGGTTTTAAATTCTTGATACACTAAGTGAAAGTAAACATTCATTAATAAGATAATAAATAAGCAGATGATTGGCGTGAAATGTATTATTACTGCCACTAATTATTGGAAGCCTTCATCCTACTATACGATTGTGAAACAGGCTTTGGAAGTGAGGGATAAGTGAAGACTCCAGGTGTTTGACCATCTCTCACAGCACCAGTTATATATCTTGGAAGCATCACAAGATCGATTCGGGAGACAAGCTCAGTCTTTGGTAAAAGAGATAAATCGGTTGATGATGAGCCCTCATCAACCGATGCAGCTGAAATGTGTCATGTATATTTTGTCCCTACATACCCCGTGTTACGTTTTCACTAACTCTTCTTTAGCCATACGGGTTTTAATGAATGGACGTCGAATTAATAAGAATTTCAAGCACGAGGAACATGAGCCTTTTTAACCACAACTACTGGTAATTGATGTAATCTCGAGTCTGTAGTAACCAATCTGTAGCATTTTTCAAGCTAAAGACAAACAGCATATTGATACTCCCTTTAACAGCCTACCACAACGTCTCAGATAGTGAAATCGAGACACATGAGACAGTAGTATTTTTGGAGGCAAGGATGAAAATATATGCTTTATTAAACATATTTCATTTACATCAACATATAAGCTAAAATGCACAGCGGCTCATTGGTTTAGGTAGTTAACTTTCAACCAGTGGGTCACTGGTTCGAAAACCCCTCCACCTACTGAGGTTTAGGCAGCCAAGTATTATTACTAGCTCTCACAATGCATGTAGCTTATTGCCTACTACACAAACGTGCACAAGGTTGATGAGTGGATTTTGATTCGATTCGATAGGCTAAAATCAAAGTTTAGTAATAAATGGTTGACTGAAAAATGGATGGTACTTAAACGCTTATAAATAGCTCGAAGTTTTTCCGAAGGTGACCCAAAGGAAAACCTGAAAGTAGAGATTTCTCGTTACCTTTTCGAAAATTTTGCAAGTTTCTATCTCGGGTGTGACTTGTATAACAAAGGTGTCTGCCTGCAGCGTCGGTTATTTCTGGTGGAAATATATTAGTACCATTCAAAAACTACAAAAAGATGTGTGCTACATTATGACATACATCTACTGTTTGATAAAACAGTGCCAATCGCTTAGTGGAACCCCGAGAAATAGAATGAGTTTGGAACTGATAAATCACTGACTATAAAGGTATGCTTAGATGACATTGCTGAGTCTGGGAGTTTTAGAGTGAATTGGCTGCCTTATTCCCAACTTTTGCCAGTGTTTCACTTCCCGTTCTGGAAGGGTCACAGTGTTACTTGTCTTTTAGAAAATGAGGTGATGAGTAGTGCAGGTTCAGCTTTGCATAAGTTACAAGTAGATAAAATATTACACTTTCACTAGTTTCTTTATGCTTGCTGAACAGACCTGAAGCTCGGACGAGACTATAGTGCAAAACGCTGGAATCATCTTATTTTAAACAAGCAGTGACTTACACATGAACTACATCGAATGTCAACCTTCCACTTAATGCCCAATATTGCGATACTATTCGGTTAAATCTTAACCATAATTTATATAAAGTATAAACTATATTTTCGTTATTTCTACTTCTAGATACGACAAAAAGATTATGAAACCACGGTGACATTTGGTAATAAAAATTAGACAGAAGTCAATGAAGTTTGAAGCTGCAAAAGGAATTAACCTAGGCTTTCACTGGGAACAGCAGAAACTGAATCACTACAGGCTAAGGGTATGACAACTAGTGAGAGAAATCTTGAGGCGAAAACGATAATAACTGAGATTAAAGACTATATTGCTATTATTTTCAGGTGATGCTTTCACTTTCATATCACTCTTTGAAGCTTTCTTCCCATTCTTTCCGCTTTTGTTGGTTATTTTGGTTTGTTGGAGCACAGTAGTGCCGTGACAATTCATTACAATGAGTCATCTGAATTCATTTATGATGAACAAGTCCACCTTTGGAGCAGAAAACCGCGAGAACCACTGACTGGACACAAAAATAGTTACCAATTATCCCTGTAACTGACACTGTAGTGGAAACAAGATGGCATTTAGTTACCCAAAAGAAACCTGCACAGCAAATAAATTCTACGAGTAAATGTGGCTCACTCTTTCATCCTTGCCTTGGAACGATTGCCGCCAGCAACTGATATCGGATGCATGACCAACTGTTGTTTGTTTATGTGTCTGATTGCCCATGAACCACTGCCACACAACTTGCAAGGAGCACGAGGTCTCGTGGCCAGATTTCTTAGAGCAACCTGACGTAATTCGCTGCCTGACAATCCCTTTAGTTCTTGGATCTCCAAAGCTTTTGGTTTACCAGGAAGTTTTCTGACTGAAAATAATTACAGCCTATGAGACCGGACCTACCTGGTGCTCCAAGAAGGTAAAGAGCTGAGGAAAGGTATTCAGCACTGTAGAGGCGAAAGCAACCGAAACAAAAAGATTTAACAACCTTCAAAACAATAATTTTAAGATAGTGCACTCACTTTGTAGAGTAAGTCAAACATGAAGGGGTTGAATACTGGCTTCGCAAACTCGATATGCCCACAGTGACCCGGACAATCCGAAAAATCCATCCCACAGTGAACACAGGTTTCGCTGTATCCAATGATCCCTGTGAATAACGATTGTAAGAATAGTTGGCATCTTACCAAAGTTTACATCATGCAGCCCCCCATCCACCCCACGACCAGTGAACCTGTCAAAGGCTAGATCATTTGTTACTTTGCGAGCTGATAATCTTCTGACATCCTCTGAACTATAGAACCCATAACTGAGGCAACTTATTCGTCCAACGTTCATCGAAAGCGTGCACAGGACTTAAAGCGTGCGGTAGTTCCGTGACCTATTGAGGCCAAACTTCAAACTTCGTGTTGTAGAATTATTCAGATGGTTCAAATGGTTCAAGTGGTTGTTGAAGGAATAGAAGAAGCTTTTACCTAACTGGCTTCCGCTTATAAAATCCGTGGGTCACTACTCCTCATGCTTGGTAACCTGTGTACAAGTAAAGAAAAAGGAAAAAGTGGCGATTAGGATGTGACAATTCAATTAGTCCTGGGCAGATCCCAGACACATGTCGAGTGGGTAACCAGTCGGCGTTTAAAGGATTCAGACGAAGTAGCCTAAATCACGTCCTCAGGAGGAGCGTTCCGGGGCTTAAAAATTCCTAGAGAATAGAAGTTGTGCCTGATATCTAACCTGCTATGTTCCAGGCTTAGTTTCTGTGAGTGTCCTCTAAGATTAGCGCTAAAGCTAAGATTTAATAAATGACGGAGTGGGTGATCAGGCGTACTCAGAATGTTGTGAGTTATTATCAAGCCTCCTCTCAGCCTTCTGTATTCCAGAGGCTACAGATCCAGCGCAACAAGTCGTTTTTCTTATGTTTTATACCTATGTACACGAACAGATTTTGTCGGAAGCTTCTGGATGAGTTCCAAGCTTAGTTTATCCTTTTGGAGAGAGGGGGAAAGATGATGGTCCCAAGCCCCAGGTGAAACCGTATGAAGCTGTTGAAAATTTTGTGGAAGCATCTACGATCGAACTGTTCGAAAATTCGTCTGAGAGTTACTAACGCCAAGTTTCCACGAAATACCTTTCTGTGACAACTGGCAAATGATTTTAAGTCTTGAGGGACTAAGACTCCCAATTCCTTCCTTGTCTGTGACACTTCAGGTTCCATGTCGTTGAGGCTATATACATGAGATGCATTGCGCTTTACGTGTATCACCTTGCATTCTCAGGATTAAATGTCAGCCCGTTGTTGACTGCACACTTGTGAAGCTGAGTTGAGTCTTCCTATAGAGAAGCATTGTCCTCTTTACTTTGGATTTCTCTCCAGAGTTTCACGTCACTGGTGAAGAGGAGAACTTCGGAGGAAACCTGCTGAGGCAAGTCGTTTATGTATATTAGAAAAGGGAGAAGTCCTAGTACCGAACCTTGGGAAACACCGCTAGGACACTCTGTTTCTTCATAAGTGGAGAAACTCACTCGAACTTCAAGTGAACGGCCTCGTAGATATGAAGACATCCAGTCAATGAGAGGAGGTCGAATCCTGATTAATTTCAATTTATCAATAAGGCAGTAGCGATTCACACAGTCCAACGCCTTAGCAAATTCTAGGTAGATAGCATCAATTCGTCCTTGACGGCCAACAACGCTGGTTCATCTATCTACCGCAGTGAGCGAATTGGTAATGCAGGAGTACCCCTTTCGAAACCCATGTTTTCGGGGAGCAAAGAAATTTATCTTTATGAGGTAGTCCATCGTATATTAACGATTCTATTACTTTGGAAGGAATGGATAGAGGTATCACCGGTTTGTATCTCTTTGGATTGCTTTGTTGACTCCTTCTGAAGATTGGCGTTATGTGGCTCGGCTTCCGAGAGTCGGGTACTATCCCATGACTCAGAGAATTCTTAAATAACTCACCTAAACGCTCAGAGAAGATTGAAGCTGCCTGCCGCAGTACCACCGGAGAGATTTTGTCTGGTCCCAGAGAGGTGTCTTTGGTGAGCCGTAGCAGTTTGTGCCGTACTAGCTCAACGCTTAGGTTGACAACTGCGAGACCTGCCTAGTTGCTGGGGTATTCGTTAGCTCCTGAATAGATGGACGATGACGAGAGAATTTTCAGGTACTAGTCAGTCGAGAGCTCAGATGCCTCAGTGTCGCCGTTCTCACCTAGTAGGTGAGGGACCCCGCTTTAGCCCGCCGGAATGAAGCACGGTGGCGGAAGAGACTTTTGGGTTAGAAACAAACGTGTTTGTAAGCCCGGCTTGGCGCCGCTGCCGATCGGTTGTCAATCCCTCCGTACATATGTTGCTTGTCCGTTTGAATTGCCCGTAAGTATATTTGGTGCCAACCCTTTTGCGTTCAACCCAGTGGTGTCTCTTTAACCTAAGTAGTTTACAAGGGCAGTTCCTCGTTGCCTTAGGTAACTTGAAACACTTCGGTCTTGGAAGAGGAACAGACTGACTGATCGCATGCATGATCTTGTCAAGTATGGATCTCCAGCGGGTGTTCATATCTTGCCACACATGGTTAGCCTCCCAATCTGTCTGTTCCCGTGCGACTAGAAGAGCCGCAGCGTTAAGTCGTCTGGGGTTCCAGCGACGTCTATTGAAGGGCCTGGTTAGATTGGCTTCCCAGACAAGCTGGAAGCCGATAACAGTGTGGTCACTTCCGCCCAAAGAAGGAAGGATTGATGAGTTGTCCATCAGGAATTCCTCATTTGTGAAGACGCAATCTAAGCAAGATAGGGTTTGAGTCTCCCCCACCCGCATTGCCGGTCTCACTTCCACCGCAAGCCCTAGCTCCCCGATCAGATGGAAGAATCTGGCTTCATTGGAATCATCTTTCCCGCTAAACGTGTGATCTGTAAAGTTGACCTCCAGTTGGTTAAGGTCGCCCAAAATTGGTTTGCGTGCGTGCCCCAGTTTAAAAAAGCAACTGATTGTCTCTAGCGTCCTTTCGTCGTACCGTGAGTCCGCAGACGGCTTCCTGCAAATGACTCCCACCAAGCAATTCATAGTCTCGGACAGCTTTATGGTGCCCCAAGTGGACTCTTCGATGCACTCCAGTTCTTTAATATGGATTTGGTGGGCTGAGAGAGGGGAGCTGATGTAAGTTGTTGCTCACCCCTGACAGCTTTCTTGTCATTGCAAACAGCATGGTATTAGCAACTGCCAGCTCCTGGTGCGACATGCCAGAAGAAACCCGTGCCTCAGTAACACCGATAAGGTCAGCATAAGTGTCCTTAATTAGTTTTCGCAGCTCGTCTAGTTTGCTTGGTGAACCTGGTAATCAGTAATCCCTTGGGTTTTACGCCTGTCTCACTTGAGCGTGTTCCGGGTTTGGAATGGTCACAATTGCCTTCCTGTTCCAAAAAACCTGAAAGGCTAGCGATAATCGACCACTGAGTAATCTGGTCTCAAGTTACTGTTGCCTCCTTTCAAAAGTATCGGGGGTCAGGCTCTGTGGCTGCTGAGGGGAGGGAGTTTCACAGTTTTCAAACTAACTGAAGACGGGCAAGCACGAATCCCCACAAGTGCTCCCCCATGCTCGATTCTTAACGGGGGAATCCTAAGGTATGGCTCCCCATTAAAGCTTAAGAGGTATCTTTTATGATGAAGGGGATTATGGGCAACGTGATGAATCATGATCATGCCCCCTCTGATCCTCCGGTATTGTACTGGATGCAGCCCAAGAGCAACTAAGCGGTCTGGGTAAGATTCGTGCCGTGACCCAATCACTTCCTCCGCTGCTCTTCTCTGGGCTTGTTTTAGGATGCCTATGTCCCTCTTCAAGTATAGGAACATCACGAACGAATTTTCCTCAAGGTGAGGGAAAATATACAATCTATACACTGTGGTGAAAGGGGATGAATTAGACTCCCTAAAGTTCGCAAAAGAAGCTCCAAGGCTCAGCAAACCTTGTTGCCACAAGGCGATAGTGGACTGAAGCCCCCAGTGTATCCTTTAATTTAACTCCGAAATCTTGTTGTATGTTGGAGTAACAGATACTTGTTTCGCGTGGAGAGTATGAACTGGGACTGCTTTTATATTTGTCAACCCTCATTATCCTGCACTTCCTCTAGTTGAGAGGAAGCGGATCTGCAGTTTGATTTAGGATTTTCGCAAGGTCGTACTGGGGGATCGAAATATTCGTTGGCACCCGTAGTGTCCTCAGAATCTTCAGGCCGTCAGCATGTAATAGTCAATGGGAATTGAGGGACCCTGTTAGGTCACCGATGAAAGTAAGAAGCAGCAGTGGACCCAGAATGGAAACTTGAAGCACAACACCCAGCATCAGGGACCGATTTGATAAATAGGAGCCAACTCTGACCGCAACCTGGCATAAAGATAACCTCTGAGTCAAAATAGTAACTGTCCGTGAGGCTTTTCACACAGGATATCATGGTTTACCCTGTCAAAGGCCTTAGAAAAGTCGAGTAAACCAATGTGGATGGGCTTTTTGTACCCAACAGAGAGAGTCCAGCTACTGCAGTCCACCAACAAGTTGTTGTTACATGGCCTTCCAGGTAAAAAAACCATGTTGACAGTCGTGTAAGATAGAATTATTAAGCAACCACGAAATGAGTCATTTATTGCCCTTTACATGGCCTTCGCGGCTGAGAGGATCAGGAATAGTGGTCGACAGGTGCAGACAGATAGTTTGTCTCCACCTTCGCATACTGGAACGGCGGCCGCCCGTGTCCAGCCAGAGGGTGACCCGCCTTCCAGAAACGAGCATCCGAAGAGGTTTACTGGTGGGGCACTCAGAGCATCACCACACTCTTTGAATACTCTTGAATGAATCGCACCGAGTCCTAAAGACTTAGAATTGCTCCTGCGCGAGCTTGACGGACGCGGAGGCCAATCACCAATTATTCGCACCTATAATATACCCACGAATATGAGATTGAGGAACACCACAATGGCGCGGTCGGGTAGAATAGTATATTTGCAAGGTGGGGCGAAGATACCGATGCATTCCACCTAACTGGTCAGAGGGTCGATTACGAACAGTGCAAAGTTACACCACAGTGTGCCAACTGGCGTAGAGGATTGGCCGGGTCCCTTCAGCTTAGCAAGCCCGGTAAAACTATGAAGGTCAGCATCAATGTTGAATCTCGACGAACCCTGTGTCACCGATTCTTGAGAAGGTTTAGGGTTCGTATTCTTTAACATTTCAATAATTACAAAACGTTCAAACTCTATGTGGCCCAACCCTTCTGTCATACGGGCGTCCGACAGATGCGTGGTTGTGACGCACAAATGACGGTTGTTTTGGGAATTTATGAGCTAGTAAGTTTGCTACAGCGGATTAAGTGCGGAGAATCTCTAAACTACTGGGGTCCCGTAAAATAAGTGGACCACCACACATTTACTTGTCAGGCCAATTTGTGTATGAAAATGGAGGGAAAAATCAAAAGCCAAATATAACTAACATGGAAAGGCTGTGACACTAGTCTTGGTGAGAAGTCAGATAAGGATTACCAAGGTACATTACTCTTCTGTTGCATCAGAGGGTACGGTATCCCGCGACTTCCCCCCATGTTTCTACACAGTTGTGTCTGGCAGCTTATTTTGTCGTTTGTGGTTCTCATTGTTCATCTGCTGTAGATGTCTTTGTAATTTAGCTAGTCAGTAGAGCCATTGGTGACCCTTCATTTATTCCAAAATGACCGTCTACGCCGTGTAAGTTCACGTGTACTTGACTTAAGCCAGGGGGATTAGAACTTGTTGGTTCATCTTAGAATCAGAGGGGAGTTATTACTTATGGCTTGATGGGTAGTTTCCTTCAATAGATCCCATCTGGCATCTAGATCCCATAGGTCACTGCAATTAAAGCAAGTGGAGCCTTCTAGCTCCTGCCAGGTCTTTTCGAAAGCAGTTCTTATATAATTCCCGACTAGTGGCTGATCACGAGCAGGTGACTCAGGTAGAGAAATTATGAAGGAAACAGCTCCATAGTCAGTCAATCCAAAGGGCCAAGAACATTTAATTTAGTTATCCCAACGAACCGATTAGCGAAAATATAATCCGGCTGGGATGCCTTACCGTCGAACCCCCAGCGAGTACACTGGGCGACTGATCAGACAGGGAGTTTTTCGGTAATAAATCCCGAAAATCTCTCAAAGCACCAGATGGATTTTCAGTGGTAAAGAGTCGAGGGAAGTTAAAATCTCCCGTAATGAGGACCCGCGGTAAGTTCGCTTCCAGAGCTCCTGCAGTGGATTGTATCGGTGTCTTATCTAACATGGCGGTGGCTTCGGGAGGACGGTATAAAACTCCAACCAAACGCTGACCCACACAGCACTCAATGCTGCGCCACGGCACGTCTTCAGTGCTAATTCTAGGGGGGAAAGTCCCCTGAGCAGGTGCAAAAAGCAACGTCGCCTCCTGGACTCTCTTATCTACCCTTTCGGATTAGGCTCGGCTGTCCCGAACGAACTTCCCCTTCTTTAAGTTCTCTCTGAGCCTTGTTTTACAGAGACCCATCGTGCTAGAACTATTCTCATTAATTAATAACCTAGACTCAGGCACCTTGAGGGGCAGGCCACGCATATTTGTATGGGTACAGAGAATAAGAATATGAAGGCTGGAGGTCCCAGAACCAGGATGAGTCAGGAATATGTTGCCAGCCTTCAAAGGGATGGCTGCGACACTTTTTCCACCTACAATAATAATATACATATATTTCATACAACATAGGTTACATGAATACAAACCAGTTTACAGGTTCGATCACTTTGGCAACGAGAAATGACCATTATGTATAGTGTTAGGCTATACATCAGATACCGTTATTCATGGCATATAAGAGGTGTGTCGAAGCAGGCTCAGTTAGAAATTAAGAGTTATTCGGCCACTGTTTGAATCTTCCAATATTCTTGAAGGTGGGGCAGCAACGCAGTCATGACCTTGGAGTGTGCGCGTTCGTCATAAGGCTTTGATGGCAAGGTGCACACTGGCAAACGCGATCTCTAGGATTCCATTTGAATGCAGGACTGGCTAGGTAAACTTGAAAGGTGAATAACAAAAGCGAGCAGCAGGCGAAATTCAAAACAGGAGCACAAAGATACGCAGGAGTAGACCGACTATGATACATCTGGATGAGTTCTTTGTACTGACTACAAAACTTACTTGAACAAATATCCGAAACCAACTGTTTACAGGTGAGCTTAGGTAGAAGAAGATGAAGGTGCACGTGACGGTAACGAGAATTGGTCTGAAGCCGAAGATATCAATACGAAACAGAGAGATTGGAGGATTTTGGACCAGGTATTCACTTGTTATATACCCATGTACAAACATTTGATGAAGTTGTAAATATTTGAGTGAAATTCATGGTTTTCTCGAAGATGGTAACCACACTTTATCTAGCCACGGGGGTGGGATGATCATGGTGTTGCCTGTTGAGTATTACCGTATCAGGGCTACCGAAACAATATGGTGGTGCAGAGTACTTACATGTAAGTACTGATAACAAAGGGCAAATAATAAAACATGTCACACGCTACGAAAATGTACCGACAGACAGCTCTTTTATCCTTTCTGGGTGGAGAGATTATTTTAAGGGGCGATTTTTAGGAAATAGGTGTTAAGCCATGAGATCAGCTAGGTTATGAAGAAATGTAAGTTACGTTAGAGTAGCTACCGAGTTCACTGTTGCATATCGTATCGCACTCCGCTTCCTGTTCACCCTTGGTCATTTTTTCTAGAAACTAGATTTTAACCTAACTAACGCGTTCAGTTTTCGGCATTGTATACTTTTGTCATTGCTGTTAGTCTCCCTTGAGTCTAGATACCAGTAGCACCATTGTACATGGCATCACCGTTTGTGGTTTCGCTGTCAACGAATTGATGAGATTCGTTAAATAGGAGGAATTTACTAAGTAGTCGTTGGAACTGGCTGAGAGAACGACATGCCCGTATAGGAGCGGGAAGTTTGTTCCACAGCATACTGTATTGTGTTGTGAAAAACCTACATCGAAGTTTTGAGCGATATTTATTTATTGGGATGGTGTACTCGTTATTACTCGGATTATATGCCTGTGTTGATTTAAAAGTGGTGGCACGTTTTATTTTAGAGTTTCCAGATAAAAAGCGAAAAAGAAATGTTAGGTCGAGCTTCAGGCGTCTCTGCCAGGGGAGCGGAACCGATGGCCACTACATCCACCAATCTGCTTGGCTGAGAACTGGTACGGGATTTCTCCGTCTGGGTCAAGGTCAATAACGACTCTTGCCCATCGTTCGATCGTTGGATGTGGGTTGGCCAAGATAAATGCTTGAATCGTCTCTCATGGATAGCTATCAGATGAGTCAACTTCAAATAAATTTAAAATTCCCCCTTGCAGAAACAGTGACCAGTGGTTTTCTGTGGCTTGTGCCCTTCCCAGTGGAATAGGTTCTATGTTTGGTATGGTCACTTGTTGCTCCGGCTCAAGGAAACCTGATAGGATATAAATAGTCAGCTATCTAGTCCATCAGTTTGCCGCAGGTAATACCACTATCCATGGTTTGTGGGACGAAGGATGGCCTGGTGAGTGCCAAAGAACTGAACCTGTGCACCATGCATTCTTTTTGAAGCATCAAGGGAGGGGCCCCGAAAACTTGCTCAGTTTGTATACTGCAACCACAGACAAGTCATCGCGGATATGGGTATCTGCTGTTTCATGCTTAAACCTGAGATGCTGACCTCCAAGGCTGTGTTTCTGACTTAAGCTTAAGAATGGTCGGCTAGGCCAGAGGTGATTGTGCGACGTAGGATACACCATGATCCCCTTTCCTGTTAGTCACCTGTTATGTTCTGGGTACAGCTCAGGAAGAATTAAGCCAGACTCCGTAGAGTTCGAAAGGGAAACTCTAGAGCTCCGCGTGCCTGGTTGGCTGCAAGATAACAATGGAACGAAGCCTCAAGCGTTTCACTGAGCGTAGCTCGTAGACCTTTTGCAGTGTTTCGGCGAAGGATATTTGTCCCCTTCAAGGAGCGGCAACTAAAATTACACCGATAACTCTCTACAGACATTATCCCAGACTTCTCTCAGTTGGGGGGCTGCATTCGTCTAGTGGTCGAAATCACGATTTTAGACAGGTCCTCCCGTATGACAGATCTCCTCTGGCTGCTATATCACGGAAGTGAATCCCGGGAACATCAAAACATAACAGCAAGTAGGGACTCGGTCTTGCTAACAGGCCGTCAGCAAAAGCAAGAAGTGGTATCGGATAAGTGGTGAAGCTGTGGGACGCCGCATTTGTTAAGGGAAACCACTTAAATGAGGAGGAGTCCACCATGACCAACAGAGAGTGCCCAACTGTTCCACGGCTTCAGAAGAGTGGTGCTAATGAACTTCCCGGAAACTCCAGGGCTGACAGTCAGTTATCACCGAGTTCCTGAATGAATAATCATGAAGTGAGTCACCCACTACTCTTTTCCTAGCCTGCGTAACTTACGATGCTACGAAGATCGGTCTGCGTTTACAGGAGAGCAGTTTGCTTCCACCTTCACACATGGGAACTGCAGCCACCCGTTTCGAATCACAAGGCAATCTACCTTCTGGAAACAAATGTCTGAAGAGGCCTGCCAGTGAGACGATTAGAACAGTGGCACACTGTTTGAGTACTTTCGGATGAATGTCGTCAAGCCATGGGAATTTATTAGGACCCAAGCCCCTGAAAATTCTGAGCATCCAGTTTCATATGACCTAACCCTCCTGTGTCACGAATTCCTGACTGGTACGCAACTGTCCCTTCCGCTTGGCGGAAAGTACTTTGAAATTCCTGAATCAGCACCTTTGCTACCTCAGAATTAAACCTGTGGATCGCGGAACTACAGAGGTCCTGCATATTAAGTGCAAAGTTGCTCCTCTTTTTCATCGCTGACTATAATGACCTGCGAATTCCTTCCAGAATCCCGGAAGTTGCCCTGTCCCTCCTGATTTTTACCGAATATCTGCCACGGATGTCCTTGCAACCATTCCGGCCGCTCGTGCCACTTTAGGGCTGTGTGGCAGCCTGCTTAAATTTTGGCCTGCCATTGGTTTTCCGTCAAACGTACTTCATAAAATCCCACCCACCCAATTTTTCAATCTTTTAAGAAAGTCCTCTCAATGTATTATGTACCGCCGCAAATTTTTAAAATGTTTTCAAGCTGACGTTTTCCAAACCAAGAACGAAACAAAGAAAAAGGTAGCGCTGGATGGAAATGGCCCTAGGAATGCACAAAAAAGGCACACTGCTATTCCCAAGGTACATTTACCGGATTGCAGACTCCTGTAATAGCAGAATAAACTACCGCCACCGGAATGACCCTCGATATTTCACTTGGTTTCCAGTCCAGACCAGATGCAAATGTAGCACCGGCTGCCTGTTTCCTAGTTTTACCTGTAATACTGCTATTATTGGTGTATTTCAGATGCAATAATCACCCCTTCTAAACTTGTTGAGATAATACATCCTGAGATTTCTGCAATCTATCGCGGAGGCTGTTCGGCATAAGGCGACTGTTATATTGTTATTATCATCTCCAGGAACCGTCTATCAATTCCAAGCTGCCTGTTCACACACTATAGGGTTACGAGGGCTTGACTTAAGCTGCGAAAAGTGAATCTTTTAACTTTGTAGAAAGATCAAGTCGGTGTTCTCACCAGGCATTCGGATTATCTTGTCCTTGAACAGTTCCCATCTGCTTCCCATGTAGGGCGAGTCATCGAGACTTAATTCTTATCTGACCTTGCCACAGTCTATTTTTCATCGTATAACGAGCCTCTTTTGCTTGTATAATCCCGGGGTAGTCTATCATAACAAATAACAATAAACAAATTTTTTGTATCATCCCTCAACGTTTCAATCTTGTTATGGAGATTCTTTCCAATAGTATGGCTCTGGCGTTGATTTTTCAAGTTACTATTTAAGTTTTGGTACGGGAGGTGGTGGCCTTTTCGATCATCCAATTAAATCATGAAATGGAGCGAAGATCGATATAATACAGGTGGGTGAATAAGAAAGTCAGTCAGGGTGGCTTTTTCAGTTGCGCGATAAAGATGGAACAAAAAGAGGGTGTGGGAACTTAGTTCAGCTGTGAAAAGTACAACGGGGTTGTGAGCCGTCGTGGGAGCGAAAGGATGTATTACGAGCTTGGAAGGATGATTATTTGAACATCAGACACCATGCAATAAATGAATAATGATGATAATAATGGTAACGATAAAGGCACTTTTGATAACAGTTGAGTCATGAGTGATAACAAGGTGGGCCGTGTAATATATAGAATGGTTGACAGAATGTATATAGCTCGGAAAGGAGTGTAAAATTCATGAAAACAGTAGATCAGCAAAGCGTTCCTGACTGGTGTTTAACCGGGGTTAGGTGACTTAGGTGGAGAAACGCTGGAAAAAAACAGACTCGATCGCTGTGCTTGACAGAGCTATGGAGATTGACGTAGGATACACGAATTAACAGGGTTGCGAGAACATAGTTTAGTCTGGATGCCTTGCCATCAGACCCCCAGGGAGTACATCGTAGAATACGTTCAGCCCAGTAGTTTTCCAGCAATACCCCTCGAAATTCTCTTGGTGAGAAGACAGCAGTATTCCTTTATCCGGTCGCTTCATCTATGACCAGTCGGTCAGTCTTTCGGGCACTCGAGGATCTAGGTATGGAGATGAAGGATCAAGAGACTAGGGATAACGGGTTGTTGGTGATTCGGCTTGTAGGTTCATGCTATGGCTGCGAATGTACATCCAGCTTACATTCAAAGAACTTTGATGGTACAGTCCATACATCCTTTAAACGTAGAGCGCTGTGATCCCTGCCAACTCTTAGGAGGTCAGAGTTGAGCCATCTTACAGTTTTAAGGCCCTACGTTGCGAGTCTATCTCCTATGAATATAAACAACTGGGCATGTCCAAAAGTTACACAGTTCGACCGTGTGATCCATCTAATTAACAGACCAAAGTCGGACTAAAAGTTACCAGAGTGCCTACGTTCCAACCCTCCGTTGGTGGCGAAAAATAGTTTCCAGTTTTAGGTGATGCCGCATGAAGCCGCCAGACGCATGATGGCGAGATTTGTGTTTCGGCTATCCAGAGGTACCAAAGTGAAACTAGGGCCAAAATAATTTAGACTGAATTGACTAAATATTCGCTAATATGAACTTCTAGCTGGCTTCCGGACGCTTGAGGTGTTTTATAATAATAATAATAATAATAATATATTTCATGCAACAAAGGTTACATGAATACAAACCAGTTTACAGGTTTGATCACTTTGGTAATGAGAGATGACTATTATGTACAATGTTATGCTATACATTAGATGCTGTGATTTATGGCATATAGGAGGCATGTTGAAGCAGGCTCAGTTCGAATTTGAAGATTATCCGGTCATCGTTTGAATCATCCAATATTCTTGAAGGTGAGGCCGCATCACAGTCATGACCTTGGGGTGTGCGCGTTCGTCATCAGGTTTCGGTGCCAATATTTCCCGCTGACGAATGCGATTTGTAGGATTCCATTTGAATGCAGGACTGGTTAAGTAAATCTGAAAAGTGAATAACAAAAGCGAGCAGCAGGCGAAATTTGTAACAGGAGCACAAAAATACGCAGGAGTAGATCGACCATGATACATCTGGGTGAGTTTGTACTGACTATTAAACTTACTTGAGGAAGTGTCCAGAACCAACTGTTTAGAGGTAAGCTTAGGTGGAAGAAGATGAAGGTGCGCACGACAGTAATGAAAGTCAGTCTGAAGCTGAAGATATCACTACGAAATAGAAAGATTAGAGGATATTTGACCAGGTATTAACTTGTTATATACCTATGTACAAGCGTATGATGAAGTTATAAACATTTAGGTGAAATTCGTGGTTTTTTTTGTTCTTAGGACCACCACCCTTTATCTGGTCACGAGGGGGATGATCATGGTGTTGCCTGTTGAGCATTACCATATCGGGTCTACCGAAACTATGTTGGTGCAGAGTACTTAGATGTAAGTACTGATGACAAAGGGCAAATAATAAAGAGTTGCATACTAAAGGATATTTATGATGTTCTAGTCATCTTAGTGACTAGCAGTAGGAACCAGGATGCGAGTAACTTCCTACCTAGGACACGTAATCTCGATGTGCTTACACCCCAGCGAGTGATTCCCCCCCCCCATTGAAACTCGACCCCACTATCTATCCCTTTAAAACACCAAAGCACTATGCACTAGTATCAATAGTCAGTGGGCATGATATTCTGTGGTAATATTGTACGGTGCAAGTTTACAGTCTGTACAGGTCAGAAAATGTCTAATTCTTGTATATCATTAAGCGCGTAATTACCTACTTTGACTGATCACGTGAGTGTAGCCAATTTCATGTTGGTTGTCTAGAGATTAGTACAAACCAAATTCTGTCGATCATTCTGCAATGTAGCCAGTAGCAAGGAGGGTTACCAGGGTGGTGGACTTTGACGGGTGTTAGTAAGTTGCGAGTTGGGGGGGGGATGAGAAATCCTGCTTGACATATATTTCCTGTTCAGTGGCATATTAACGTTATCAATATCATCATCATTGGTGTCCTGAAAATAAAGACAAAGCGAAGAACATGCCTAGAGTGTTTTAATGTAATAATGATTAAGCTGTAGTCTACTTAGTGGCTGAAACGGAATCCAGGACCATTTGTCCCTGGTTCGAATCTTAGGGGGAACGACATCGCCTTCTGTGATACAGACACATCGAGTTGATAAGTGAATCCTAAATAGGACGAGACGCTCGTCCTGCATTCCACTGCTAGTCCACTATTCGTCAACGATATCAAAATTGAAAATACCGATAATATCAAGACACCTGTATAAGAGGTACTTTAACAGTAGTGGCCAATGAATTCGATCCAATCAGCAATGGAGATGCATAAATCACTTTTAGTTTGTTATCCAGGGTGAGGTTCCATGGCTTAGATATTTCACTACTAATCATTGCTGACCGAATTGCACACTGATGATTGAAGATGAAATGAAAATCTAGGCCTCAGAATGATTCAAATCAGCTATCTTTCTGCAGCATATTGTCAACTACTCAAACATTACTGGTCTGAGATATTTTGAGTTGGTATTCATCGTGGAATGATATGAGTTGGAGGAACATTGGAAACCTGGGAGCACTTGACAGCTGTTTCGTCCCACTAGTATGGGACTCCCCAGCAGTGCACACCTATGACATCGCCCTCCAGGGGTCGAACCCGTGACCTTCAGATTCTGTGACCAGCACGGACCGTTGAGTCACTGGGTCGGACATCCAATGGTCCATATTTCCAACTTCTGTCAGTTCACGTCATAACGCAACCGCTACCAATGTCATCGTTGAGTATTTGCCCTACTGGTCATGATTTCTCATTGGAACTTCAGGAATCACCAGTCGAAGCTAGCCACCTATGAGCACTAGTTCAATCGAATAAGGGGGTTTGTGGGGACTTAGGGATTTTTCAAGTTGGTATGTCGTGAACTGAAAGAGGTTTCAAATATAGATCATAGGATTCAAACCCACTGAGTACCTCAATGGCAACGTGCTGGCAACGGAACCTGAAGGTCGTGGGTTCGATCCCTGGAGAGCGGGCTCGCTAGTGCACACTACTGTGGAGTTCCGTACTAGGACGAAAGAGCTTTCCAGTGCCCCCAGGTTTCCAATATTCCTCCAACTGATATCACTCCATGATGAATACCAACTTCAAATAATTTCTCCTTTAAACTTATTTACAGTCATAGTATAGCATACTCAGTAATGCTATCTTGACTGTGGGAAAAGATACTACTAATGAACAACTTGAGTAGTTACAAACTGTCCAGGCTAATTTGTACATTTTGCCAATCAGCCAGCCAGTTCGGAGTGATTTAAACACCGAACAGTCGTTACACTCACTTGAGGTGGTCTAACCAGATAAATTTAGCTCATTGAACCGATTTAGTCGAAATCACCTGAATCTGAGTTACTCAGTAGTAGTATCTTTGGATACTTCATGATACTTTTGTATCAGATATCACACTTTATGATGCTGAGGGAAGATACTGACAAAATGCAGGATCCCTTGAAGATATTGCTCAAGAATATGAATATGTCTGACATGATTTTCTAGTCTAAGAAAGAGTAGATTGATTTGTGACTGGAGAGTAACCGACTTCACGCAATTCGTCATCGCGATGCACTGACATAGATGATATTTGGATATAGGCAACTGACAGGCAGGCAGGCAGGCCTGAATGACCTAGGTTTCATGTCTGTTTGCATTCGTCAGCACGGAGTATTTAGAAAGTCGACGGAATCGATATATCGTCTGTGTTTCGAAACCACGTCACCCAATGAAAGAGTTCTTCAAACTCTTATCAACTTTATGGAGGGGATAAATTGGAGCAGAGGATATATTGAATACTTTAGTATAACTTTGTACAGAATAGTAATGGGTGGTCGCTTCATAGGACAAAGGTCACTGACCATCCATCATTTACTTTGGAAGCAGTCTGGTTGACAGCATTATGTATGCGTGTGGTCAGTAGACTGATTGCAAAGAAATTTCAGGTCGCAGACGAATATGAGTTACAGAGTCACTGAATTTGTGGAAGATTGTGGAGTATTGGAAGTCCCATATCATCCTCATATGAAGGTGTTTAGCTGCACCCATACTGTTCCCTAGTTTCAAATTACTCTCCAGCCTAGTATTATTTATACCTTCGCTTCCTAGTGGGATATACTGCTTCAGTGGCACATCAACATTTCACTCCAGTCTTTTCAACCTGTCTCCTCACACCATCTCATCCAGATCACCCTCATCTCGGACACCCAACTCATCGCTTCCCATTTCGTTCCACTCGACAACCTGACCTGACACATGATATCCCAAAACCATCCTCCTTTCCAGTGTATGTCCAGTCCACTGAAATCCATCTCCACTTTCCCCTTCTGCATATCTGTTATGTGATGGCTTGTTGGTTGGTTGGTTACCAGCCAATCAGAGTGACTTCCTTGTTGCTTCCTCTTGTTATTGTGGCCATCTGATTGATGTTTAGTGTCAGTGTGGAGTGAGTGTAGGTGGCGGCAGCTGTTGATGCTGTATGTCTGTAGTTTGTTGGAAATGCTTTGTGTAACTCACCACCAAGTCTCTCAACCATCACAAGGAAACACTGACTGACTGACTTGACGGACATTAGTAGTGTTGAGAATGTGGATGATGTTCACACTTCATGCTGAGTGGAGTGGAGTGGAGTAGATCTCCACATTGATTATTTCAGATTAATGAAGGAAGACCTGTCTTGTTGTCTTTCTGATCCTGTCTTTCACATCGTAATCCGTGCCACCGACACCACCTGTAGTTGAGACGATGCTTCCTAGGTAGGTAGGCAGGCAGGCAGACAGGCCGATGAAAGAGACAACTTCCTTTACATTTCTCCAATTCATGGTGCTTGTCGTTGGTGTTGTTGTTGTTATTGGTTGGGCATCTTCACCACCTCTGTCTTCCTTACATTCACCTGAAACATGTCCCATCTTCCTTCGCTGTCTCGCCTAGCCTCAACTCTTCTACCAACTTGTTAGTTCTCACCTGTACATCTTCAAGTTTGTGCAACACAAGACATGAGACACGAATCATGATCAGCGAAATCCAATTCTTCTTCTTCTCCTCCTTCTTCTAGGGTCTTCTCATTGGCCAGCAGGCGGGTGTATGCCCATCTCAATCCTCACAGTTGTCTGTTGCATGATCCAGTCCAGTACAGTCTAGTTCAGTCCAGTCCAGTCCAGTGCAGGCGAGTCGACCACAATCAAGAAGATGATCGGTGTTAGTAGGTGGCAACCTCGTCTCACTCCTTCCTGTCTTCACTTCAAAGGCATCACTGAACTTTCCATTGTGAATCACTACGCATGTAGCATCCTCATTGAGCATATAGCTACCGTTCAATATGATGTTGATGAGGTGGCTGTGGCACTAAAAGCATAGTGTTGAAGCAGCATCTGCCAACCTGCCAAATTACTTCTCGGTTGACGCAATCGAAGGTGTTTTCAAAGTGGATGAGTCTGAGGTGTATAGTTGACTGTCATTCTCTGTTCTGTTCATTGATGATGTGTAGTGTAGCATTGTGATTTGGTGTGTAAATGATGTGTTCTTCCTGAATTCAGTCAGTCTGTTCTGGTCGTAATTTTTAATCCAGAGCATTTCGCCAGCCTATACTGAACTGTAGTGAAAGCTGATTTATCAAACAATTAAAGAGGTGGATATTCGGTGTATATGCTGTGCATCACTGCTAACTGTCACTATAATGAATGACTTCAAATAACCCATACAACTTCTTACTGTGAAGAAGTGAGAAAAACACAAGACTGAGCGATTCGTTTATTCAGCTGAGGGAAGTTAACGTCAGTATACCAACCTTTAACCATCTAACAGCAATCAATGTACCTGATCCAATCCTACAGGAGGTCAGTTGTGGTCCGAATAGTTTAACAATAGCGTCTTTGACTGCAACACTGAATGATGTCGGTTCGAATCTCATAGGGGAGGTCAGTTCCCTCGAAGTCGCAGATATACCATGTTGGTCAATGCCAAATAGTATATGGGTGTGTAATGCTGTGGAGTCATATCAATCCATGTTGGAATCAATAAAACCCCCACAAACCTCGAAGCTGGGCTCCCTGTCAAGCCTTCCCCACTCCAGTGACTTAGCACGACTTCATCGGTAAAATGGACAATAAATAATTCACTAAAACAATTCTGTGCCAAAAGGCAAAGATCAGTTTTAAAATATACACCATGGGGAAAGTTCACTGGAGAAATTGAAAATTCACTTCAACACCAGTTAACCAACAATCATTTAAATTGTAGTTAATAAGACAACAGTGCTTTCTCCTATTAATGATGGAAAGTGGAATCCAGGATGGGTGTTTCGCCCCATTCGGGACTCGTCAGCTGGAAGTACCTGCCCCATAGTGAGTGAAGTTGTTCCCACAAGGACTCGAACCTAGGGTCAGTCGCTTCGAACCCCAGAGTGTTATCCACTAGACCAGTGAGGTGAGAGAACTACCTCTTGTGGAACGGGTATAGTTTATATGATGTTGCTTTTCGATGACTGGACCGAATAGAAGGATCCAAGCAGGGGCCCATAGGCCAATAGAAATCAATGAATTCGGTCCAATCAACGAGATGGGATATTACAAGCAAAATCACATAACAGTACTTTCTATTCCATATCTTTGATGAATATATTTGTTAAAAACAATACTACTAATATTCGCTGATTAGCTGATAACAGTAACCGGTAGAATTGGCCTACTCCACATCTATTCTACATGATGATGTCTACATTAATCTTTCATTAACAATAAATAACTACTGCCTTACATTGTAGTGTATCCAGTCTCTCACCTACTGATACATTCACTCACTCACTAGCAAACATACGGACATATACACACACACACCAATACAATATGACCCTGTATATGAAGGCATGTTGAATAGAATAGAGAATTAATCATAATTTGTCTGTCTTTGTTTACAAAAGAAGAATGTTAAAGATTGTATAATGTAAGCCAAATATTTACCGTTCCAAGAAAGTATCACTACTACTAATACAACAATTCTTCCCATGAAGGATCAATACAGTCACCTTTTTTTGTTGTTGTTACCCTTTTAGTAAAGTAATAAACATTTCTTTTCATATATAAACTTCTCTCTAATCATTTATAACTTCAGTCACTTACTATTCAAAAGATGTGAATAAATCGATCGTGTTATAACTGGCAAACAATGTCAGTACGGCTGATGAGAACTAGATAGGATGAAACACTAGGCAAGTAGTACACAGTGATGAATCATTCTTTTTTTATATATGTCACGGGTTGAATGAATGAACAAAGCTTCTGTAATCAACACCTCTATCTCTGTCTCCACCGAACTACTCCAGATCTTAGAACTGTCACAATTTCTGCGCATTCAAAGATTTTGTGATTGGAGGCACTGTGTTCAAACATAAGGATATCCACAAAGTGACATGGATTTGATTTCATCAGACAACAGGACACACTAAAAATCACATCGACTTAATCGCAATCTGAAGAAAGTGGAGACGCAGTCTACTGGAAACAAGATAAAGAAGAGGATCAGACGTAGATTCAGAAAACTATCTAGTGCAAAGAACCTTCCAAATCAAGTTGAAAGCCTCCAAAGAAGCTGGTGATAGATCACAGTTGAAGTTCAACACCCAGAAACTGGAGGACGAAACTACAAAGAAAATCTTCACGTCAGCCATCAGAACATAATGGGAAACAGTGAGCAACATCCCTGAAGGATCGGCATCGGAAGAACACTGGAACTCTTTGAAAGAGATGTGCACAGAAACATGCATAACCGTATTAGGAAGGAAGAAAGAAGACAAGGAATGGATCTCGATGGACACATGGAAGCTGGTAGAGCAGGGAGAGGAAGATGGTGATGGTGAAGCAGAAGATGAACCAGTGCAGTACGAGGAAGAACAACGAGAAGAAGAACTGAGTACAATGTATAAAGCACGACAAAGAAATGAAGAAGAGTACACGGAAAGACAAAAGGCACTTCTACGACAAATTGACAAGTGAAGAAGAACAGGCTGCAGGGTGCATGTAGGAGAGACAGAGACCTAACGACATTGCATCAAATAACCAGGTCACTATCTGGGAGGGAAGAGATCGATGCAGATGAGACCAATAAAAGATGATGAAGGAAATCTAATTATCAAAGAAGAGAAACAAAGAAAACAATGGACTGACGACTTCAAAAAGCTCTTCGATCGACCACCACCACCATCTACAACTCGTCCAGAAATACCACCTACAGCCCAGCCACAGAACTACAAGTGAACATAAATCCCCCAACAAAAGCAGAAGTCCTGAATGCCATAAAGCTACTGAAATGTGGGAAAGCAGCAGGACAAGATGGAATCCCATCAGAAGCACTGAGAACATGTGCAGGGACAACAGTGAACATGCTCAGACTACTAGTGCAGAAGATCTGGAAGGAAGGAAGGAGGGGAAGGTACCTGCTGATCGATTGGAAGAAGGGCTAGCTTGTCAAACTGCCGAAGAAGGGAGACCTAAGTCATTGCAAGATCAGGAACTGGTGAGGAATCATGCTGCTGTCCACCTCAAGCAAAATATTATACGGCATCATTCTGGAGAGACTAAAGGATGGGCTGGATTCAAAATTCGGAGTATAGAATGACAATCAACTCCTCTACCTGAACTTTATCGACTTTGAAAAGACCTTCGATTACGTGAACCGAGAAGTGATTTGGCAGGCTGGCAACTGCTGCTTCAACACTATGCTTTTGATGCCACAAACCTTTATCAACCTCATCCAACACCTGTATGAAGACGCCACATGTCAAGTGATCGACAATGGAAAGCTCAGCGACACGTTTGAATTGAAGACGGTAAGTAGTAAGACGAGACTGCCTACTATCACTCATGATCTTACTGATTGTAGTGGACTGGATCATGCAGCACACAACTGTGAGGAGCAGTGAGAAGATGGGCATACACTGGTTGGACCGATTGGATGAAAAGAGCCTAGAAGATTTAAATTTCACCAACGATGATGGTTTATGTTTAATATCTTGTGACACAAACCCGAGTATCGACAGGCGAAAACTAACAAGCTGACAGAAGAGGTGAGGCAGCGAAGGAAGACGGGACTTCCTTCAGGTGAATGTAGAGAAGACAGAGGTGATAAAGATACCCAACCAACAACAGCATCAACAACAAGAGACACCAATCACCATGAACAGGGGGGATCTGAAGGAAATAGTCTCTTTCATCTACCCACCTGCCTAGGCAGGTAGCATCGTTTCAACTGCAGGCGGTGGTGGCCGTAAAGACAAGGATGTCAGAACTAGGATCGGAAAGGCAAGACATTCCTTCATTCACCTGAAATGATCAGTGTGGAGATCTACTGCACTCAGCATAAAGCTGGAACAAGATCCATATTTTCAACACCAATGTCAAATCGGTGCTTCTATGTGATGCTTCAGAAACTTGGCGTGTCACGAAAGGCATTTCCAACAAACTATAGATATTCATCAACAACTGCCACCTACGCTCACTCGATGGTGAAGATCAGATGGCCAGAGTAATAAGAATAAGCAACAAGTAACTCTGGCTGGCTGGCAACGAACCAACCAACAACCTATCACACAACAAATATGCAGAAGGAAGTGGAGATGGACTGGAGTAGGCATACACTGAGAAGGCCGATTGGGGACATCACGAGTCAAGCCAGACCAGGCCGTCGAGTGGAGCCTGCATGGGAAACGATGATTTGGACGTCTGAGCGAGGGTGACATGGAGGAGTTCGTGCGAGGAAGAAATGAGAGCTTGTGGGCTGTCGTGGCGCCAGGTTCAGAAGTGTGCAGAGAGTAGAGTGTAGTGGAAGCGTGGTAGTGAAGCCGTGTGTTCCACTAGGAACCCATGGGACAAATAAATAATCCTGACTGATCCCGACTGGGCTACCTCGACTTACAATGATTACTTTGTGTTCGATACAGATTAGATGTTGTTTATTCGGATCTCTCTGACTTACTCTGTGGGTTTATATGTCACCCTAATCATCTTCTTGGTTTCATCATGTCTTACTGATTTCCAGGAGAATTCTTCGCTTAACGTTCGTTTTATGTAGGGAAACTCAGACTGTCTTACATAACTCAGCCTCTACTCTTATGTTCCATTAATTCCTGTGTTTTATCTGTACTTACTTGCTTATAGTTTCCTAGACTCGGAAAAAGAGACTACGGTGAACTGAGTAGAATTTTGAAGGTTGTTAGTAGAGCAAATGGTACGCCACTAACCATGCTGATAAGTGTGGTTGTAGATAGGTAGCTGAATTCTAGTAGATAACTGGATAAAAATATTTATCCTCTACATTCGTGCCTCTCTCCACATCGTCCTCAGAGAAGACAAGAAGCAAACATTCATTTCTATGCACCGACAACTACAAGATGCACAAATCCAACCACACCTTATTTACGTTGTGTAATATATGTCGTAATAGTCAACGGTTATCATGCCCGTGAAGTCATTATATATTTCAGCAATCGTGTCATTATTATTATTATTATTGTTGTTATTAGGAATCCCACCTCTACTCCCCGATGTACCTTCTTCATATGACAGCACCATAGAGGATTCGAACTCCCTCTTTGACGTTTAGTAATTACTACTGGTGTTACCATAATCACTCTTATGGATCGTAGTAAGCTCTTTCATAAACTTCAGAGGATAGTAATGTCTCTTTAGCGTGTTTCAGTTCCTTACTTAGAATTCCTGATTTACTTAAAAGACTCCTAGTTTGACTACTATAATATCTGCGCAAAAGTTGGATGGATTACTTTGATGTGACGATAGACCGGTGAAATCTGCTCAAAAGGTTATCCAGCAAAAATAATATACTGCATCACAATTCTATTTATCCCTTGGCTTCCTAGTGGAACATACCGCTACAGTACCACGTCACCATTTCACCCTATGCTCTGCAGTCTTTTCAACCTGACTCCGCGACTGCCAACAAGCTTTCATTTCTCCCTCGCACCATCTCTTCCATGTCACTCTCATCTCGGACGCCTAACCCATAGTTTCCCATTTGGGTTCCACTAGACAACCTGGCTTGGTGGGTGATGTCCAAAAACCATCTTCTTTCTCAGTGCATGTCCAATCCAATGCAATCAATCTCCACATCCTCCTACATATTTGTTGAGCGACAGCTTTTTGGTTGCTTATACTTTCTGGCCATCTCGTCTTGGGGATCTAGTGGGCGGCGGCTGTTGATGATGTATGTCTGTAGTTTGTTGGAAATGCTTTCGTGACGTGCCACCATGTCTGTCAACCATCCAAAGGAAACATTGACTGACTGCTTGACTGACTTAACTGACATTAGTAGTGTTGAGAATGTGGATGTTGTTCACACTTTATGCTGAGTGGAGTGGAGTGCGGTGGAGTAGATCTCCACACTGATTATTTCAGATTAATGAAGGAAGACCTGTCTTGTTGTCTTTCTGATCAGGCCTTTCACATCGTAACCCGTGCCACCGACACCATCTGTAGTTGAGAGGATGCTTCCTAGGTAGGTAGGTAGGTAGGTAGGTAGGTAGGTAGGTAGGTAGGTAGGTAGGTAGGTAGGTAGGCAGGCAGGCAGACAGGCCGGTGAAAGAGACAACTTCCTTTACATTTCTCCAATTCATGGTGCTTGTCGTTGGTGTTGTTGTTGTTATTGGTTGGGCATCTTCACCACCTCTGTCTTCCTTACATTCACCTGAAACATGTCCCATCTTCCTTCGCTGTCTCGCCTAGCCTCAACTCTTCTACCAACTTGTTAGTTCTCACCTGTACATCTTCAAGTTTGTGCAACACAAGACATGAGACACGAATCATGATCAGCGAAATCCAATTCTTCTTCTTCTCCTCCTTCTTCTAGGGTCTTCTCATTGGCCAGCAGGCGGGTGTATGCCCATCTCAATCCTCACAGTTGTCTGTTGCATGATCCAGTCCAGTACAGTCTAGTTCAGTCCAGTCCAGTCCAGTGCAGGCGAGTCGACCACAATCAAGAAGATGATCGGTGTTAGTAGGTGGCAACCTCGTCTCACTCCTTCCTGTCTTCACTTCAAAGGCATCACTGAACTTTCCATTGTGAATCACTACGCATGTAGCATCCTCATTGAGCATATAGCTACCGTTCAATATGATGTTGATGAGGTGGCTGTGGCACTAAAAGCATAGTGTTGAAGCAGCATCTGCCAACCTGCCAAATTACTTCTCGGTTGACGCAATCGAAGGTGTTTTCAAAGTGGATGAGTCTGAGGTGTATAGTTGACTGTCATTCTCTGTTCTGTTCATTGATGATGTGTAGTGTAGCATTGTGATTTGGTGTGTAAATGATGTGTTCTTCCTGAATTCATTCAGTCTGTTCTGGTCGTAATTTTGCATCTGGAGGAGTTTATAGTCTCTCCAGGATGATGTGGCTTGATGTGGATAGGAGTATGATTCTGCTCGAGTTCTTGCAATGACTTACTTTTAGTTAAATATGTACCTTAAAGAAATGTTGACCAATCGATTTCAATATTACATTGAAGTCAAGAAATATGATTGATATTTTTGTGTTGTAGAATTCAGTGATATAACTACACTTGCTAATACTCCTACATGGAATACCAACTCTGTCGGTTCGATAGCTCTACCTTATCGGATCAAATACTCAAATACACATTTTCATGTCTTTAATCTGTCAGTAAAGCTCATCCATCATCTGATGAACAAAATATACCACCATGTTCAACTTAGGTTTAGTTAACACCAGGAAATCTACCCATCTATGATAGAGGATGTGAACTTTAGGAAAATTTATACTAGCCAATATGTTAGCATTAATAGAATAGAAATTGAAATCCAGAGGTGACCAGTTTTCAGAGTGCTTCAACAGGATAGTTGTGTTTACATTAGCATCTGTTAGTAAATTAAGACTACTTTGGTAATGAACAAGAAGTCATATTGTAGCATTTTATTTCATTGTATTATGTTGATATATATATATATATATATAACAATTCATTGAACATTCTTTGTTTAGTTGTACTGATGAAAACACACACTTTTCGCTCGCTCGTAGACCAATACAACATCCGGATATATATTTCGTGTTAACTCCTGATTTTTACACTGTCTGATGCTGGTGAATCAGCAGTGTCAGTTATTATAAATAGGTGATAGTGTATCTGGACGCGTATATAAATTTGTAGTCATATTTCAGAACTCGGTAATACAACTCAGTGGCTCTAAACAACAGATGAAGCTAAGAATTGAATTTCTTAAAGTGTATTGTATAAGATTACTTCTTTAATTATTTTGTTATTCTTTACGAATGCTTTTTTTCTCTTCATAATATGTTATATCATTTTATATGTAATATTTGTTAGCACTCAGTTTCCGACATGTTTATTTTAAATAAATAACTAAGCATTGGGAATTAGGGGATACTGGATGAGATATTTCATCTTTAGTTAAGGACTCAACATTTTGACCACATCAGTTCATGAAGGATCTAGCTTGCGATCATAGTAACTACTTTACCATTCAGCCAGTTGGTTGAAACCCAATGATTTACATTTCCCTGTTTCTATCGACTTGCAATATAGGGGAACCATAATCTAAAGCCAATGGTTTACACGAGATGACTATTCATTAGATTGTATATTTTGGGTTACTATTATCCACAAAGAAACTTTACTACTAGAATTGAAGCTATTATTAGTTTTTAAAGATATTGTTAAAAAGCCCCATTATTCGCCTTAGCAACTTATTTCAGCTTCTATACGTATGAATTTGTTGCTTTTTGTTACGCCATGCCTAGTAGATTGCCTCTCTTACAATTTTCAATGTTGTGTCTAGACGGTAATTATTCTGCTAGAACTAAACTTTCTTGATAACCAATCACCTTCAAGTTTATACTAACCAATAAGAAGCAAGGATATGAAGGTCAAACTAATTATTAAGGAAAATGGTACTTCAAGTTACTTACAAATTATCAATCTGCTTCACATGAAAAATAAAGATATCTAGATTTCAAATAAGTTTATCATCTTTGAAATCACACCATTGTCTACAGTGTCACTAATCCATAGGTGAAAATATTATTTAAATGATATTTGGGAAATTTACCCTTGTGATTCCGTCAAAGACTTTAAGAAATTCCTAAGACGACTCCACATATTGACAAAGTAGTTTATGTGCACCCCAGTTGTTTGATCAACCAAGTACTTTTTGTGAACGATAACTTGACACGGGTAATCTATCTCACATAAAAGCATATATGACTTACAAGCGTCTGTGTATGTTGCAGTACCTAATGCCACATTCTCCCACAAAACTGCTACAACAGATTTTTATTATCTATTCCCTATCAACTGAAAGTGTCTTCTTCTTCTTCTTCTTCTTCTTCGTATTTCAGTCGTCTATACCGAGAATCTGTGTTTTGCCAAGACAAATGTACGTACACATACATTGGGTAAGGGATAGATAACTTGCTCAGTCCTACTTTAGTCATCTTCCTACGTTATAATCAAGTTTCCGAACAAGACATTCACCTACATTACCTTCTCCAACGAATTTCACATAAAACTTGGCATGTAATCTTCATCATAATTCATCAAAGGTTAATGTTGCGTCAACAACACGGTAAATGGAAGTAACGGATAGCTTGAATACATTACCTCGAATCTGATTGGTTGTCCTCAAGGTTTCCCGTTACTTAAGTTCAGTTCTACCATTATTCTCAATAACTTCTAACGTAAACACGAATATATAGACTTAGTTTAATCAAAATGAAATATAATACCTGTATTCTGACCAAAAGACCCCAAACGCGAAAACTATAAGACAAGTGAAGCAAAATTTAAAAAAAACTGATGGAAAAGAACCATTGACAACTTCATTGGATTGGATAGTTGTTCCATCCTAGTGCCCACCTGTGATTAATAACCCGTTTAGATTCAGATTCATATTAATCATCGGGAGAACATCCAATGAGACATAAGTAAGTCATAAAGCAGAAGCGTTTCTTAACAAACGTGCGTCACACAGCAACGATATAAATTGTAACATATCTAAAAGACGGATTATTATTCCATAGATCTAGATATCTAGAAAACTGATGCTCCAAAGACTTGACCTTTACCGCTGATATTTTCGCCCAATAATCATGGACAGTCTATTTTCATCACTACATTCTTATCGTCTATGTCAAGAGCGTTAGACTGGTTCATAAACAATTGGATTGTACATTTTCCTGATGTGCTAATGACAAGAAACAAAGATGGCTCTATACTGAGAGGTATATATATAAAAATTGTGTCTCGCATGGTTAACTAGTTTACTAGTTACTAGCCGGTCCTAAGCCCGGGTAAAGAGGGAAGGTTGGGCATAGGGCTAGCAACCCTACCCCGTAAAACAAATCTAACCGCTAAAGAAACTTCAAAGCACAAACAAAATATAAAAAATGAAAACAAACTTATTCCCCGCTGGAATCGGAGAGGCGAAATGACGCCAGTTGGTGAAAGCCTTCGGGAAGCCAATTGGCCGATGTGTCTACTCTTCTCTCGATGAAAGCGAAAGTAAACGTGGGGACATGGAATGTCCACACGATGTTTGAACCCAGTAAGGCAGCCCAGATTGCAAAGGAGATGAGAAGGTATAACATCGAAGTGCTTGGGATTTGCGAAAGCAGATGGAATGGGAGTGGACTCTCCAAACTGTCAACTGGAGAATCAATAATCTACTCCGGTCACCCAGACGCCAACCACGAGCACACTGAGTTATGGAGTGGCTATCATGATGTCCTCAAGAGCATCGAAGGCTCTCATGCAGTGGGAACCAATCTCCTCCAGGATCATGACAGCAAGATTCAACTCAAAAGGAAGAAAGGTCACAATCATACAATGTTATGCACCTACAAATAATGCAGAGCAAGAGAAAAAGGAGGAATTCTACAGACAACTTCAATCAACACTGGACAAGACGTCAGTTGGCGATATCAAAATTCTAATGGGCGACATGAATGCCAAACTGGGAGGGGACAACACGGGAAGAGAACTAACCATGGGTCGAGAGGCGCTAGGTGAAATGAATGAGAATGGAGAATTGTTTGCAGAATTCTGTGCATTCAACGATTTGGTGATTGGAGGCAGTGTGTTCAGGCACAAAGATATCCACAAAGCGACATGGATTTCACCAGATGGACACACTAAAAATCAAATCGACTTTATCTCAATCTCAAGAAAATGGAGACGCAGTCTACTTAACACAAGGTCAAGAAGAGGAGCAGATGTAGGTTCAGACCACTCACTATCTAGTGCAAGGAACCTTCCAAATCAAGTTAAAAGCCTTCAAGGAAGCTGGTGATAGACCTCAATTCAAGTACAACACTCGGAAACTGAAGGATGAAACTACAAAGGAGATCTTCACGGCAGCCATCAAGACAAAATGGGAGACATCGAGCAACATCCCTGAAGAAACCTGTGTGGAAGAACACTGGAAGTCTTTGAAAGCTATGTGGAAAGAAACCTGCACAACAGTATTAGGAAGGAAGAAGAAAGAAGACAAGGAATGGATCTCGACGGATACCTGGAAGCTGATAGAGGAGAGGAGGATGGTGAAGCAGAAGATAAACCAGTGCAAGGATGCTCAACGACAAGAGGAACTGAGCACAATGTATAAAACACTGGACAAAGAAGTGAAGAAGAGTGCACGCAAAGACAAAAGACACTTCTACGAAACACTGGCAAGTGAAGCAGAACAGGCTGCAGGTAAGAGAGACCTGACGACATTGTATCAAATAACCAGGTTGCTATCAGGGAAGAGACCAACACAGATGAAACCAATAAAAGATGAAGAAGGAAATTTAATTACAAAAGAAGAGAAACAGAGGAAACGATGGGCCGACCACTTCAAGAAGCTCTTGAATCGACCACCACCTGCACTTCGTCCAGAAATACCACCTGCAGCCGCTGAATTACAAGTGAACATTAATCCCCCAACGAAAATGGAAGTCCTGAACGCCATAAAGCTACTGAAATGCGGGAAAGCAGCAGGACCAGATGGAATACCGCCAGAAGCACTGAGAACAGATGCAGAGACAACAGCGGACATGCTCACACCACTATTGCAGAAGGTGTGGAAGGAAGAGAAGGTACCTGACGATTGGAAGAAGGGTTACCTTGTCAAACTGCCGAAGAAGGGAGACCTCAGTGCTTGCAAGAACTGGCGCGGAATCACTCTCCTGTCCACCCCAAGTAAAATATTAAGCCGCATCATCCTGGAGAGGCTTAAAGATGCACTGGATTCAAAACTACGACCGGAACAGGCAGGCTTCAGGAAGTACAAATCATGTGCAGACCAAATTGCAACGCTTCGTATCATCATAGAACAGAGCATAGAATGGCAATCAGCTCTCTACCTCAACTTCATCGACTTTGAGAAGGCCTTTGACAGCGTCGACCGAGAAGTAATTTGGAAACTGCTTCAATACTACGGAGTACCGCAAACCTTTATCCGCCTCATTCAACAACTATATGAAGATGCCACATGCCAAGTAATCCACAATGGGAAGCTCAGTGATGCCTTTGAAGTGAAGACAGGAGTGAAACAAGGTTGCCTACTATCCCCCATGATATTCCTGATTGTGGTGGACTGGATCATGCAGCAAACAGTAGGCAGCGAGAAGAGGGGGATACACTGGACGACGGAAAAGAACCTAGAAGACTTGGATTTCGCCGATGACTTATGCCTAATGTCACATAAACTTGAAGATCTGCAGGCCAAAACTAACAAGTTGATAGAAGAGGCAAGGCAGCGAAGACGGGACTTCAGGTGAATATAGAGAAGACAGAAGTGATGAAGATACCGCACCACCACCACCACCAACAAACTCCAATCACCGTCAACGGGAGAAACTTGAAGGAAGTAACCTCCTTCACTTATCTAGGAAGCACTGTTTCAACTACAGGCGGGACGGACGAGGACGTCAAAGTCAGAATCGGAAAAGCAAGACAGGCGTTCATTAGCCTGAAACCAGTGTGGAGATCTTCTGCACTCAGCATGCGGAACAAGATACGGATTTTCAACACCAACGTCAAGTCAGTGCTCTTGTATGGCTCAGAGACTTGGCGCGTCACGAAAGGATTTCCAATAAACTACAGACATTCATCAACAACTGCTTACGCTCGCTGCTGAAGATCAGATGGCCAGAAAAAATAAGCAACAAGGAACTCTGGGAACGAACCAACCAAGAACCTATCACGCAACAAATATGCAGGAAGAAGTGGAGATGGATTGGCCATGCACTGAGAAGGCCGACTGAGGACATCACGCGTCAGGCCAGTTGCTCGAGTGGAATCCCCATGGGAAGCGACGAGTTGGACGTCCGAGGGTGACATGGAGGAGGTCGTGCGAGGAGGAAATGAGAGCTTGTGGGCTGTCGTGGGACCAGGTTCAAAAGATCTCAGAGAACAGAGGTCACTGGAGGCGTGCTACTGAAGCCCTATGTTCCACTAGGAACCCAAGGGACTAATAATAATATAATAATAAGGCACAGTATACGCATTTTATCAGTTTCGTACCGATGAAGTACAAACGTAATATAAACAAGTGCTTGGCTTTTACAGTAAGATCGAATTGTCCCAAGGAGTGTGTAGAAAAAGAGTTATTGTGTATCCGTGATATCCTACTAAGTAGGAACAGACATCCGGATAAGTTTAATAAAACTAACATCAACTACATTGGTCTTAAACAAGAACTGATGACAATGAGAAAGAAGACTTCGTTTCTGCGCTTAAAATTCAAGGGAGATGTTCCAAGTGACATTCTATTACAATATCTAGTTAGAGTACTCAATAGGAAGTTTTATGTAGTCGACCAATGCTCAATCCAAGACTGAAGGATAGCTTACCTTACATAAGGCGTATGACTAGGCAAGTGCGTCTTCAGATACGAGAGCATTTACCACAATGGTTCGGAAAGGGTGCAGTAAAAGTTCAGTCCTGGAGTATCTAATTGACACAGGGGATTACATAGATGCTGATAAAGCTTTCAGTGTCATTAATCACGTTCCAATAAGGACACCACCACATATGGCTTGTTAGCTCCTGCTCAACATAGCTGAGGCTATTGCAATAAGATTGATCAAGCTTGAACTCTACATTCAGAAAGAACATCTCCAAGCCTTACTTCTTCCTTGGCCTTCAGTCTAACTAAAGGTCACTCCTACCATCTTATTCCTAATCTTTTTGTTCACCATTATATCATTCTTTTGCATATATGTATTATCCCAATATGGAATAATTTAATAAAGATAAATTGATTGTTTTACAATCCCTAAATCTCACCGCATTTTGAAAATGTATATGCCCCTAATATGGCTTATTTTTATAGTTGGAGAACTTGAGAATTCTGTTGAAAAAGAATATTCTTCATTCAGATTATTACTTTTTATTAATATTTCAGCCTTGTTATCTGAAGTGAATTTTATTCAATTCATCCATCATCTTTTCTTTGTCTTTGAAGTTAGCTGATTTGTTACAAATCATCCAGAAACCATATGACTGCTGACAGAGAAAGTTGACAACACATAAGTTTCACCACTTTTGAAAATCTTAGTATATCATTTTCTTGATGATAGAAATAATCGTATTTTGTGTATTCAGCAGACTCAGTACTCAAATTCTTACAGGACTTTCGTAACAACTATACACTAGATGGTTATAGTTGTGCTTTTGTATTAAAAATTATGTAGAGGAGTTTTTAATGACATGAAAGTTGATGAATGACTTCAAAATATTTACTTCATCTTAAAGTGATGTTAGAAATCTTCTACTTTGTACTTATTATGTGTGTGTTTTCATCAGTACAACTAAACAAAGAATGTTCAATGAGTTGTTATATATATATCAACATAATACAATGAAATAAGATGCTACAATATGACTTCTTGTTCATTACCAAAGTAGTCTTAATTTACTAGCAGATGCTAATGTAAACACAGTTATCCTGTTGAAGCACTCTGAAAACTGGTCACCTCTGGATTTCAATTTCTATTCCATTAATGCTAACATATTGACTAGTATAAATTTTCCTAAAGTTCATATCCTCTATCATAGATGGGTAGATTTCCTGATGTTAACTAAACCTCAGTTGAACATGGTGGTATATTTTGTTCATAAGATGATGGATGAGCTTTACTGAAAGATTAAAGACATGAAAATGTGTATTTGAGTAATTGATCCGATAAGGTAGAGCTATCGAACCGACAGAGTTGGTATTCCATGTAGGAGTATTAGCAAGTGTAGTTATATCACTGAATTCTACAACACAAAAATATCAATCATATTTCTTGACTTCAATGTAATATTGAAATCGATTGGTCAACATTTCTTTAAGGTACATATTTAACTAAAAGTAAGTCATTGCAAGAACTCGAGCAGAATCATACTCCTATCCACATCAAGCAGCATCATCCTGGAGAGACTATAAACTCCTCCAGATGCAAAATTACGACCAGAACAGACTGAATGAATTCAGGAAGAACACATCATTTACACACCAAATCACAATGCTACACTACACATCATCAATGAACAGAACAGAGAATGACAGTCAACTATACACCTCAGACTCATCCACTTTGAAAACACCTTCGATTGCGTCAACCGAGAAGTAATTTGGCAGGTTGGCAGATGCTGCTTCAACACTATGCTTTTAGTGCCACAATCACCTCATCAACATCATATTGAACAGCAGCTATATGCTCAATGAGGATGCTACATGCGGAGTGATTCACAATGGAAAGTTCAGTGATGCCATTGAAGTGAAGACAGGAAGGAGTGAGACGAGGTCGCCACCTACTAACACCGATCATCTTCTTGATTGTGGTCGACTCGCCTGCACTGGACTGAACTAGACTGTACTGGACTGGATCATGCAACAGACAACTGTGAGGATTGAGAAGATGGAGATACACCCGCCTGCTGGCCGATGAGAAGACCCTAGAAGAAGAAGAAGAAGAATTGGATTTCACCGATCATGATTCGTGTCTCATGTCTTGTGTTGCACAAACTTGAAGATGTACAGCTGAAAACTAACAAGTTGGCAGAAGAGTTGAGGCTAGGCGAGAGAGCGAAGGAAGATGGGATATCCTTCATGTTAATGTAAGGAAGACAGAGGTGATGAAGATACTCAACCAATAACAACAACAACACCAACGACAAGCACCATGAATGGGAGAAATGTTAAGGAAGTTGTTTGTTTCACCGACCTGCCTGCCTACCTACCTACCTACCTAGGAAGCATCGTCTCAACTACAGGTGGTGCTGGTGGCACGGATTATGATGTGAAAGGTAGGATCAGAAAGACAGCAAGACAGGTCTTCCTTCATTAATCTGAAATAATCAGTGTGGAGATCTACTTCACCGCACTCCATTCCACTCAGCATGAAGTGTGAACAACATCCACATTCTCAACACTACTAATGTCAGTCAATGTTTCCTTGTAATGTTTGACAGACATGGTGGCACGTCACAAAAGCATTTCCAACAAACTACAGACATACAACATCAAAAGCTGCCGCCACCTACACTCACTACACACTGACACTAAACATCAATCAGATGGCCACAATAACAATAGGAAGTAACAAGGAAGTCACTCTGATTGGCTGGTAACCAACCAACCAACAAGCCATCACATAACAGATATGCAGGAGGGGAAAGTGGAGATGGATTTCAGTGGACTGGACATGAACTGAAAAAGAGGATGGTTTTGGGATATCATGTGTCAGGTCAGGTTGTCGAGTGGAACTGAAATGGGAAGCGATGAGTTGGGCGTCCAAGATGAGGGTGATATGGATGAGACGGTGTGAGGAGTCAGTTTGAAAAGACTGGAGTGAAATGTTGATGTGCTACTGAAGCGGTATATCCCACTAGGAACAGAAGGTATAAATAATAATAGGCTGGAGAGTAATTTGAAACTAGGTAACAGTATGGGTGCAGCTAAACACCTTCATATGAGGATGAAATGGGGATTCCAATACTCCACAATCTTCCACAAATTCAGTGACTCTGTAACTCATATTCGTCTGCGACCTGAAATTTCTTTGCAATCAGTCTACTGACCACACGCATACATAATGCTGTCAACCAAACTGCTTCCAAAGTAAATGATGGATGGTCAGTGACCTTTGTCGCATGAAGCGACCACCCATTACTATTCTGTACAAAGTTATACTAAAGTATTCAACATATCCTCTGCTCCAATTTATCCCCTCCATAAAGTTGATAAGAGTTTGAAGAACTCTTTCATTGGGTGACGTGGTTTCGAAACACAGACGATATATCGATTCCGTCGACTTTCGAAATACTCTGTGCTGACGAATGCAAACAGACATGAAACCCAGATCATTCAGGCCTGCCTGTCAGTTGCCTATATCCAAATATCATCTATGTCAGTGCATCGCAATGACGAATTGCGTGAAGTCGGTTACTCTCCAGTCACAAATCAATCTACTCTTTCTTAGACTAGAAAATCATGTCAGACATATTCATATTCTTGAGCAATATCTTCAAGGGATCCTGCATTTTGTCAGTATTTTTTCCCTCAGCATCATAAAGTGTGATATTTGACACAAAAGTATCATGAAGTACCCAAAGATACTACTAGTGAAAAACTCAGATTCAGGTGATTTCGACTAAATCGGTTCAATGAGCTAAATTTATCTGGTTAGACCACCTCAAGTCAGTGTCCGGTGTTTAAATCACTCCGAACTGGCTGGCTGATTGGTAAAATGTCCAAATTAGCCTGGATAGTTTGTAACTACTCAAGTTGTTCATTAGTAGTGGTATCTGATCCAGTCCACCACAATCAGTAAGATCATGAGTGATAGTAGGCAGTCTCGTCTTACTCCTTACCGTCTTCAATTCAAACGTGTCGCTGAGCTTTCCATTGTCGATCACTTGATATGTGGCGTCCTCATACAGCTGTTGAATAAGGTTGATAAAGGTTTGTGGCATCAAAAGCATAGTGTTGAAGCAGCAGTTGCCAGCCTGCCAAATCACTTCTCGGTTCACGTAATCGAAGGTCTTTTCAAAGTCGATAAAGTTCAGGTAGAGGAGTTGATTGTCATTCTATACTCCGAATTTTGAATCCAGCCCATCCTTTAGTCTCTCCAGAATGATGCCGTATAATATTTTACTTGAGGTGGACAGCAGCATGATTGCTCACCAGTTCTTGATCTTGCAATGACTTAGGTCTCCCTTCTTCGGCAGTTTGACAAGGTAGCCCTTCTTCCAATCCATCAGCAGGTACCTTTCCTTACTTCCTTCCTTCCAGATCTTCTGCAGTAGTAGTGTGAGCATGTTCGCTGTTGTCCCTGCACATGTTCTCAGTGCTTCTGATGGGATTCCATCTTGTCCTGCTGCTTTCCCACATTTCAGTAGCTTTATGGCATTCAGGACTTCCGCTTTTGTTGGGGGATTTATGTTCACTTGTAGTTCTGTGGCTGGGCTGTAGGTGGTATTTCTGGACGAGTTGCAGATGGTGGTGGTGGTGGTCGATCCAAGAGCTTTTCGAAGTGGTCAGTCCATTGTTCTCTTTGTTTCTCTTCTTTGATAATTAGATTTCCCTCTTCATCTTTTATTGGTTTCATCTGTGTTGATCTCTTCTCTCCCAGATAATAATAATAATTCAGTGGATGAATCGTTCAAAAGATGAGGTTATAAAGATAAACTAGAAATTCTTATGACGATTTAAACAATTTTTAAACGGTATAGGTAAGAATAACTGAACTTCTGGTGGTCAGTCCCAAGTCAAATTTCTCGGAACTGGGTTCGAACCCACTTGGTGAAAATCAAGTGATTAAACCATTGAACCACACCTCCGCTATATTGCTTAATTTGTCAAGTTATAGAACTTTAGTTGGTTGGAGGTAATCGACAAGAAGGCATATCTAAAACCTCAACGGAAATGATGTCTCCTGTGTGATTCGAACCCGTATCACGGTCAGCAACGTTACCACTGAGCTATTCGGGTCGCGACTAACCACCTCTTGTAGGAGTAGATTACACACACTGACTGATCACTGGAGAGCTATCAACCTCATGTTGGCTGGAGGCAATCAGCAGGACTAATCTTCGTATATGAGATATCTGACATTTTCAAATGTATTTCATAGACACTAACCCACCAAACGTTATGTGTCAATCTCAGTGTTATTTAACCCTTCACTGTATAGGCAAAGAAACAATGTTATTTTAAAGCAGACAAATCTCACTTCAGTTTATTTACAAATTAAACATTTGTATACAACAAGCACTAGTTAGCATAAACATATGTCCAGGAGTCGAACTAAAAGCAGCAAATCAATAAGGATCAACTAGATATAGGTATATATACACTATGCTGAGAATAATATTTAGCACTTAACAAAAACAAAACATCAACAGTATAGTGCAGTGAAAAGCAAAAGCATCTCTCACAAAGAAAGATTATCAAGGTACAGAAAGAAATTAATACTTAGCCTAAACGCTGCCAGACGTTTGGTTTATGTGATTTGATTGGACGATTTCCAGGTATACCAAGACGTTCTGAAACAGATCTAAACAAGGTGAGAAAAAAATCCTCAGATGAATGACCAAAATGATCCCTATACCATATTACAAAAGGTATACAGATTTGGATAATTGTTGTAATTGATTCCTACTAAACCTTGAATAGGATGCATAGTTATTGATGTGTAAGAAAACTCAAGGATGCACAGAAAAAAGAACTTTTCTTTCAAGTTGGTATTTATCATGAACTGACATCATTTGTAGGAACACTGGAAATCTGTGAGCACTGGACAGATGTTTCGTCCCACTAGTATGGGACTCCTCAGCAGTGTGCACCCACGACCAGCAGGTCCTGAGGCCAGCACGTTACCATTGAGGTAGCCAGTAGGTCAGAATGCAATGGTCCATATTTCCTACTTCTGTTAGTTCACGACATAGCGCGACCACCACCCAATGTCATCGTTGAGTATTTGTCGTCTTAGCCACCAGGTTTTTTTAATGAACATACTCAGCCACTTTGTGCGTATCCATACAATAGGTAATGAGCCACACAGACTACCTAGCTGCCCCAACCTTGGTAGGTGCAGTGGGGTTCGAACCCGTGGCCCAATGGTTGATAGTCATCTCCCTAAACCATTGAACGACAGCTCCACAGAAAAAAGAGGATAAGGAACAATAACTGAACGAAAAGAGTTCATTTCATGCATTGCTTAAAACATTTGACTACTCTGTATTGGAAACTATGATCCATATCGGTTACACATGAGGCCTGACAATACTTACCTTACTGTCCAACTCGTCACACGTCATATCACCACGTCAAGATACAAGGCAGAGAGACGGGAAAAAGCTTAAATAGCGAAATACAATACGACGATCAGGATGAAAATAATGTGAAGATACATCTGTGCCGTAGATGGATTCACAGTCAATATCGTCTACAGCCTCCAACTAGGAAGTCTACATTTCTATGCACGACTTAGATCAATAATTAAAAACTTTATGGACTAATACCACGTTTTAGTCTGGCTGCTTTCGGTGATTTTCCTGCTTTAAAAAATCACTTCACTTAATATTGTAAGACAGGGTAGACGGTGACCAGATAAGTGTAACATATGCATAAGCTATTATCAGCCAGCTTACGTTGTTTGCCTAAGACGATTCTACTTCTGAATTCTACGTTACCAATGAGATATTCCCACGATAAACGGTCAATGCTACAAAGGTTACGGTAGTCGAACACCTAGAACTTTCTTATGTTTTGTATTCAACGGTTTTACATCACAATAAGAAAATTATTCAAAATGCGACAAGTAATACCGTGATTTTGCTGGATGAGATTCCATATCCGCTACCATACTCATTGAAGCCAATAAACGTTTGGTTCTGAAAGCATTTTCTGCTTCGATTGGATCCGTTTCATTGTCAATATCAGAGTCAGGCATCAAAGTGACAGTTGCAATTTCACGTGGATAATGACGGTTAGTTGATCTGATATAATTACGACTACTTGGATACATAACAGGCTTAGGATCACCAGATAGTGCATTTCCCCATGGTTCTCGTGGGTCAAGAACTACAATCGTTCCAGGTTCTGGAGTCTCGAATATATCATCATCATCTTCATTCTCATTTATTACCCAACGATTTGGTACTGGACCACGATCTCGACGAGGCCATTTACGAGGTTGCCTGGTCAATTTAGGCAAAGGAAACTCTAAAATATCGATAAAATTTACAGATAAGTAACAAATGGAACCATTGTACAGAAAATCAAATTTTGAAGGTTTAACTTTTAGATGAAGTGATAAAACTGATGTATACGTTTGAAAAAAACCCCCTTTAGATTCTACTCTTGGTATTCACTCTATTCTTCAGAAATAGGAAAGGGAATGAGATGGGAGGAGGTGTACTGCAGAAACAATGGGATTGGTTATTTCAGACCTCTTTAGAAGTCCACTATTGATTGTATTCATTCAACCAAAATTAGATATTTACACACTCGATTACACTTTTTCTCGAAGCTTAGCAGTAAGTTGTCTAGCTGTGAAGCATTTCAACGATCCTGAGGATTTTTGACGACTCTAGACAATCCTAACGGATACCACTATAACAGGTTTCCTTTCAAACATGAATTTCTATATGCCGAACTTTTAACATTAGCCAAGACGTCATCTTCAGTAAATCAAGACTATGCATCAATCATGACAATTACTGCGATTTGAAAAGCTTCACTACTGGAAACTCAAGCTCAAATAGTAATCAAGTTGTCAGATTATCTATAGCATCAACAAGGTGCAAATATTCACCAGTACCACTGGAATCTGCCAATAATCATGATGAACCCTTTAACGAAAAAAAACCCAATACTTGCTGCTGAAAATACCTTTTTGTGTGTAACAATGCAAGTCAGTCCGATACACGTTACTGTACTAGACTATAAGCCAAACAGATAGTGTGCGGAGGGCTTACGATACCACTGGGAACGAAGTTTGAATCCCAGATCCACTGTGTAAGTCAATGAGACACATCTCTACACAATGATCAACTTGTAGATAAACAAAATCAACACAGAACCTGTCATTTCTGCATGACAATTCAAGTTGCTACACCTCATCTCACATTAGTACATCAAGTCAGAATGCAATAAGATAAAAGACAAAGAAGAAAGCAGTCAAGAGTGATAGAAACTCATTGAAAGAGGATATATCAAAGTGAAAAAACACTGAAATTCAGTTTTTCCGTCAACTAAAATGAGGATAATGTGTGGATACATCTGTGTCACTAACATCAATTCTGAGCCATGCCATCACCTGGAGTCTCCAACCACTGGTTTCTCTTGTCCAGCAAACTCTAACCGGTTAGTCTACATCGCCTTACATGATCCAAACAAACAGTCAAAGACTTCATGCATTGATGCTATTTTTTAGTCTGGTCATCCTAAGCCATTTTCTAGCCTGGACCTATTTCGGCCTACATTGTGCGATGAGGCAGACGGTGGCTAGGCTTACGTAACACATGTTCCAGGCAGTTATCTCAGTCAATAAAAGTTCACAACTTGAAGCCTTCTCATGTCTTCCACCTTCAATGGCCATGTTTCATAGCCATACAGTAGAACAGACTGGACTGCTGTGCAGTACATGCGACCCTTAATAGACAATCAGATATCGTGGCGGTGCCATAAATGACTAAGTTCACAAGTTTCATATGCTTGTTAAACAAAAATTGATGAGGAAAAAACTATGTAAAGCAACCGTCAGACAGATACTATCGATAAAGGATTTTAAATAACGACATAAACGCCTAAACTGTTACACTTCACATCAGTATATTGAAATAGAGGTTAACAAAAGGGAAGATAGAAGAAGTATGAAGAACAAAATCAACAGTCTATGAATACCAATAGACGAAAGGAAGAGGCCATAACAATGACCCCATAGAATCTGAAAACTTTTGAAGCTGCTAATACACAATATAACCATTAATATTCTAGTGGTTAATAGTATAAAGGAATTTCAAACTTAATACAGAACCAAATAAAGTCCCCAAGGGGAAATGGCGGCTTTTAAATTGTTTTTGCATTGAGTTGAAAGTGTTCAAAGTAAGGACAATTTATCTACATACTTAGGGTTTTGGAGCTATCGCCCATCGGTCTAGATATTCAACTTTTATACCGGGTGATGATTCAAGGTGAAATTAAAATTTGGAACGTGGTCGGATTCGAGCAAGCGACCACCAAGTTTCCAGCGCGATGCTCTGCCAACTAAGCTACGAGGTCCGACCCCTCACCAGATTCTCATTTCACTTCAATCACTATGGGTTTTGCCCCACTACTATGTGAATTCATGATACGTTATTGCCGCTTGATCGTATTCACAATGGCTGCCCACCAGTCAGGACTTTTCATCCCAATCGAAATGTAACTGAATTAGAGAGGGGGAGTATCATCATATTCATTACCATTTGGCTTTCTGAGATGATTGAAGGTGAGATGAAAATTCGGACCGCGGATGGATCAATACGATCACGAATTCACATAGTAGTCGGGCAAAACCCTTGATGATTGAAGTGAAATAAGATCTGATCAGCAGTCGAATCTCGTAACTCAGTTGGTAGAGCAGCAGGCAGGAAACCCGGTGGTGACTGGTTCGAATCCGGCCGCGGTCCAAATTTTCATTTCACCTTCAATCACCATCCAGTATAAATACTAGTCTGATAAACTACGGCTATCACAGATAGTCAAATGACATTCAACTTTTAACCAGCAGTGCATCGTGGGTTTGAACCCCTTTCTGGCTACCAAAACTCAGAAACAAAGGAGTATCACTAGGCTTCATACAAGAGGCATGACTTTTTGTCTACTTTAAAAACATCTACATAGTTGCTGAATGCATTTTTTCGACAATTTGTATTCACTTATTGTCAACAAGAAAACCAACTAATGAGATAGGAAGCAGTGAAATTCTACTACATGTCGAACAATAGTGCCAGCTAGTCAGATCAAATTGATCTAAACGCCGAACAGTTGTTTCGCTTGTTTATTTAGGGCCAAACTTATCAGAAGTGAACTCGGAGTGATTCAATTTCGAGAACCAAAACTACCCTAATTCCGGCTACTCTAATACACAATCCGCGGTTCCCTATGAAAACTATAATTCGTACGACTTTTATGCTTGTAATCTTGATACCGTCTATCGCATCAAGCATATCACATTGGCAGTTGACTGATACAGACATTATGTATGAAAAAAGAATAACTAACCGAGTGGCAAGGGAGTCATGAACGTATTTGATGTCTACGATGTGAACAACTTTTAACTACATCAATAACAATGAAAATGGTTGTAAGCATGGATAAGGCACTGCTGATGATAACCAAAGACATTCGAAAAAAAACTGAAATCTACTCAGCAACCTTGTGAACACATTCGTGCAGTAGGCAATGAGCTGGTTACTGATACTATCTGGTTGCCTAAACTTCGGCAAGTGGAGGGGGAATCGAACCCATGACCCATTAATTAAGTCATCTCCCCTAAGACAACAAGTCACATCTCCACTGCATAGTTCACTTGTAAGGTAATGCGTAAAATCAACGACAAGATGACAAGGACATTTCATTTGTAACTTATTGAAAATAGATATAGAGTAAGAGAGATGTAATAAAAAGTGTACTGTTACTATATCGTACCACTAGCATTTCGACGTTGTCTTGTATTACATTTTGTAGTATATTTAGATGATACTGTAGGACAACTTATTTGCTCTGATTCCTCGTAGAGATTATCATAAACAATCAGTGGACGTTCAGGTGCAGGTCCTTGAGAAATTGAACTCCATATATTATAGTTATTTTTACCAGTTATGTGGCTAACTACTGCTTCAGGATAATCATAAGCATTGGCAACCATTTCAGCAAATTGTGCAGATAAACTTTCTATATGCCGAGAATCACCATTTGGATCATTACTTGACTTTATTCGAGATATACGAACACGTCGTCTGTATGAACGACTTAAAATACCTGTCATTCCACCATAATTAGGATTACCAAAACGACGATAGTAAAGACTTCGACGTTCTGCACCAGGCAACTTTACATCTGCTGAAAAAGGCATAAACAACAGCCAAAAAAAAACAGTTCAAAATCTCAAACAACAAGAAAAACAAATAAAAACACAATTTTGATGGGAAAATAAATTCCTCAGGTTACTTGAGTGACCCTATATGCGTTAAGTGTGTTACTCAAACACAATTTAAACTGAAATAACACAACAATGATGTGCTATGTTGTAGGCAATAAGCCATACCTACTTATGTGAAGGCTATCCAAGTATAGATATGTCGAATAGGACTCGAACCTATGACCCATTGGTTTATATATTGTTATCATTCAGAAGTCATATATAATGGGGCATTTTTATTCTTTTCTGTTGGTAAGATGTTGAGACTTGTATAAACGTTTATTCAATGCCACGGTTTTTAAATTATATAAAGAAAATTTCCTAGATTATTAAATTTCATCTTATCACAAACTATTTTAGTCAAATCATTTCGTTAGGGCAAGCTACTGGATCACTTCATACTGAAGTAAGTTTTGATCAAATGTGCTTCATCATTTCAGCTATTTAACCTGTTAAAAGTGTATAACTATGATATTTCTTTAGTTAAAAGTGAACCACCTACCACATTCAAGTTACGTGGCTTTTAATGACTATTGACGACAATTTCATCAAGGGATTATAACTGACTTAACAAAGTACTTAAAACTTTTCAATTTTTAAAACAACCTTAGAACAATCAAGAAATTGACATTAAATTCATTCACATATATGATACAAGATTCAGAAGATTCCTATCTAACAAACACTTAAGCAATAGAATGAATATTTAAACTTACTTTTATGTGGAAATCTTAAGAAAAGTGATATTGTTTGAGGTGGAACTGATAAAGCTTTATACCAGCGTCCAGTTGGAGGTAAATGTTGTGAAAACTGTTCAATAGAATCCAATGTTTCATTTGATACAGTTAAAGACTTGTAGTCATTACAAGTTTCATCTAAGTTCTCTGATTGACTACTTAAATTTAATTCAGTAGTTTCATCATCTTTCTCTAAAAGTGAGGCAAGAGCAGCGGCTGCTGCTAGTGCCACTCGACGATCAAATGGTTCTGCTGAATCAGATATTGCGCGTAGAACACTATTTTCATCGTCAAACACCACATTACCTTAGAAGAAAAACAGAGATAGAGAGAGCAGGGGGGGGGAGTGATAAACTCGAAAAATAACAGCTGAGGAAGTATGTTTACAACCTAATAAGTGAACTATTAATCTAAACCATTTCAGTTCGTTTACTATATAATGAACGTTTTGTGTCCAATTTATTGTTCACATTACTATTAGGTAGTTGAAAGTGCTGAAATCCCGGGCAGTTTATCTGCATACTTAGGATTTCAGAGCTGTGCCCCACTGGTCTAGGACATACACGTTTTAACCACCAGTACATCATAGGTTCAAACCCCGTTCCCACTATCAGTATGTGCGAAATAAAGGAGTATCATGCAATAGACGAGGCTTATTGTTTACCGCACAAACGCGTACATGGTTGCTGAATGCATTTTTTCGACGCCTGGTATTCAGCTGCCGTAAGCATGAAAACCAAGTTGTAGGATGAGAGATATTACCTGAAATTCTGTTACGTGATGACTGTAGATTATTCGTAGTGGCCAGTAGTGCAGGCTAGATAGATTAAGGTGACCTAAACATCGAACAGACGTTTCGTTTATTTGAGGATGAGTTCATCAGGGAGGCCGGAAGGATTCACCTAGGCGAATTAAATTAGTTAAACCACCCTAGTTTCGGCTAGCTACTTCAGTGGACTGATCATACCAAGAGTAAGGTTAGGTGTTCGCGAAATACACAATCCGCGGTTTCTTATGGAAACTCTCAAGTGTATTGGGCTTGAGTCTCAGTGAGGACATCACTTACTTGCATGCAGGCACATTCAGCTGACGAGTCTTAAGTAGGACGAAACTCGCCTCCTGGATTCCACTGCTAGTCACCAAGATGAATACAATTTCAAGTTTTAAATTTCCACTCTTTACAACGAAAAGCCAAGTGGCAGAATCGACAGAATTAGTTGTTTTTTTCTCATGGGAAAAAGTACGTGTATACGAGATGGTGAGCGGTTATCATCATAGCTTCGAGCATACAAAGTAAAGAGCTGTTGTAAGTTACTGGAAGATATTGAACACATTTGAATTTACCAAGGAGGGTTTAGTGTGATGGCGAATTGCTTTTGTACACATGAAGGTAGTTTAAACCTCCTAATGGTTGGGTGGTACTTCAACAAATACGTCTCCAACAGATTTTATAGATGGGCTTCAGTGATGTATGTACATCCACTGTATGCCCCATTTCAATACGTACAAGCAATAGGTAATAAGCCACATCTATTGTCTAAGGGTTAATGATACTATGTGGCTGTTTAGGCATCGATAGGTGGAGCAGGTTTCGAACCTATAACCCACTGGTAGGAAGTAAAGTGCTTAGATCAATGAACTGCAGTTTCACTCTACGTAGGGATGTTGATACGAAGTTCTAAGTGACATATTACTGAGTAAGATTGTATATAGACTTGTTTACAATGATTTGTAGAGTTTCCAACAAGAATATGGTTGACAACAGACTGAGAAAACATTGAGTGCTACTCTCATAGGGTGACAAGTTTTATTTTCTACTGTTGACGAAAACAAAGCATCACTACTACAATGTGAACATATAAAAACACTAGATTTCTAAAATAGGAAGAAAAAACTTGTCTTCAGGATACTTTAATAGTTAGAAGAGGCTACACTTAGTAACATCATTCCGCATTGCGATGTGTTTTTCACCACCCAAATGTAAATTATTGCTTCAGGATTGGTCTTCAACGGTGCCCCACCGCGGCTAACAATAGAGGGTGTAGTGGTTGAGTGTGTCGACCACTTCACTTACCTGGGAAGTAAGACCAGCCCTGGTGGCTCAGTGGCCGACGAAATCTCTGTACGAATACAAAAGGCTCGGCCGGCTTTTGCCAACTTTCGCCACCTGTGGCACCGCCATGATATCCGATTGTGTGTTAGGGGTCGAGTGTACTGCACAGCAGTCCAGTCTGTTCTACCGTATGGCTGTGAAACATGGCCATTGAAGGTGAAGACATGAGAAGGCTGGGCTTCAGGTGTTTGACCGCCGTTGTCTTCGAAGTATAGGCCGTATTCCGTGGTGTCACCATGTGAGTAATGCAGAAGTCAGATGTAGAGTTTTAGGAAGGAGATGTAAGTCAGTTGGTGCGGTTGTAAACTTTCATCGACTGAAATGGCTGGCTGGGACATGTGTTACATATGACTAGCCACCGTCTGCCTCGTCACACAATGTAGACCAAAGTAGGTTCAGGCTAGAAAAAGGCTCGAGGCGGCTAGACTAAAACATTGTATGAATACATGAAGTCTGACTGTTCGTTTGAGCCATGTGGGGCGATGCAGACTAGCCGGTCGGGGTCCGCGGGACAAGAGAAACCAGTGGTTGGAGACTCTAGGCGACGTATAATGGCTCAGAACCGATGTGAGTGGCGTAGATGTATACACACATTATCCTCATCTTAACATTACACCGAATCTCACCATTTTCCCATTCTTCCTTTCTCTCTTTTCGTACATTATATTTCTTTTGACTGATTTTTTTTCTTCATCTTCCCCTTCACTGCCTTTTTACTTGATGTAGTGATATGAGGTGTGACAACTCAGGCCGTTACGCAGTAACGCCTGGTCCTATGTTGATTTGGATGAATGGATGGACATCATTCCGTAACTTGCTGTTACCCACCCACCCAGTGAGGCTTATCACGTGCAATTGTTTGATTGAAACAAGTTATATTAAACACCTGTTGTGTGAAGGCAAGTGATACTGCCTGACTGCCCAAACCTCGGTAGGTAGAGAGAGGTTCAAACTGAGGACCCACCAGTTGATAGTCATCTCCTTAAACTACTAAGCCACAGCCCCAGCTTTCCACCCCTTTTAGTACTACGGGGCTACAGATAAAATCAACGAAGATACCAGTACACAAGTGGATCAACAGTAGCTTACAAAGAAGTGGGCAAAAAAGACTGGTAACAAAGTAAACAAAAGTGTATAGGAGGAGAAGGAATTTAAAAATTAAGGCTAGTCGAAATATCCAAGCTTTAGAAGACATCAGGCAGTGAATATATCTGCACGACCGCCACCTATTTTCAGCCATTTCAACAACGGTACTCAACTACTGATCCCTATCATCTTAGGGGATCCCAATCAGAGACTTTATGCACTAGTAACATATTTTAGTGTAACCACTATGAATCCTCCTCTTCCAAGGTAACCCAACTTTTGAGAGCATGTTACATTGAAGTAGACGGTGGTTCGGTATGCGTAACACATATGTCCAAGACAGCTCAGTCGATAAAGGTTCATAACTTTATCGACTGATTTGTTTTCCTTGCCTAGTAACCTTTACCTGACTTCAATATTGTCCACGTAATGATTCAATCATATCTATACAACAAAGATGTATTCTCATTGACAGAGATCTGCTAGGAAGTGACCAAGAATGGAAATCATCGTTCAAGATCATTTGCCGTTGGGGTGGAAATATTTTTCTTCCAGACTTTCATTTAAGTCCATCTAATTGGTTATTGAGTAGCTTCATTTTCTGAGTAGCAGGTGTATATAAATATAAACAATGTTTTCTTTAGAAGTAGTATTCATCATGGACTGACATTAAGTTGGGGAACCATTGAAAATCTGGAAACGGACCCAGTGGTTGAATGGTTAACGCGTTCGCCGTGAAACCTGAAGGTCCTGAGTTCGATCCCTAGCCAGGTCGTGGGTGCGTACTGCTGAGGAGTCCCACACTAGGACGAAACAGCTGTCTAGTGCTCCCAGATTTTCAATGGTTCCCCAACTAATGTCAGTCCACAATGAATATTACTTCTAAATTAAAAATCCCCATTCATCTCAAAAATGTTTTTTTTGTCAAACAAAATTGTCTTCCTAGACCCGTCTTCTTGTCTTATGATTTTTGCAGTTCAGTGAAGTATATATAGGGTATGAGGGAGAATAGTCGTGTTAGTAGTCATATCCAGTCCAAGTATCTTGTTGTGTTATTAGTCGTTTCACTTGTTGTTAGAATCCACGTCGTACACTGACACAGTCATATCAAGATCATCGATCGGAAACAAAAGTTTACACTAAGTTCCCAATAATACATCATGTTAATACACCTTTTTATTTATGTTTCCCTTAAACTATCAATACTTACGTAATAGTATTAGTGAACCATATTCCACTTGTACATCTCATCTCATTCATTTATGTGAGTACTACTATTCAATGATTTAGAAATTTTATCTTCATAGGTAATTCAGTTGAATGATATCAATAATAAACGATAATAGCTCTGCCATAGCTATCCATTATCCAATTACACACCACTACACAATAGAATGGCAAAAAGTGACAATCCTTAAAGTTAATTCATCAGGGTGGAGGGAGAGATTGGTAACTGTATCTTTATTTAATCGAATCAACCCCTAATACATTCAACATGAATAACTGTTCCGGATATATGGAAAATTCAATTAAGAAGATGAGTAACTATATAAATCATATGGCGTTATCTTGATCATAATTATGATCAATAAATTATGACTGAATCCAGTAATCCAGCAAATGGTATTATCTCACTGTATGAAACAGTAAACGAGGCTTAGAACAGATGATCTAACCGTAACCCTAATAAACGATAATAGACTAAAATTTGTTGTAAAAATGTGTTTATACCACTTTGGGTGAATACATAGTAAAATATAGGAGTAATTATTTCTCATTGGCTTATAACGTATCCTTCATTAGGATATTACATGTTTGACAATTAAAAACCGTAGGATAGAAATGGAAGAAAAAACTGTAGAAGAAGAAATCAAAAAAGTAATCAAGAAACTAAACATACATGATGCATCATTTATCCATTCTATACTTTTCGGATTGTAACCAGATAACCAAGACAAGATATCCTGTGTACTAAGATTATGAGTACCCCATATATGTAGAGCACATGGTCTATAACCTTGTTCTATAATATCATCTCTTCCTTTTGGAAAACCCAAATGTTGATAAATTTTTGTAGCAGAAGTCTGAGTAATAGCCAGTGTAGAACCACAGTTACAGTATTCTGACTATAAAATAAATTATACATGTTAACTAAAAAGCTAGAAGGGAATCAACTATTTTATACAAATAGCATTGATAATGATTAAAATAAATAAACACAAAATAGACAATACTTTATAGACTGTTTAATATAATCTTGAAATGAACTAAGAAATCCGTAAACATATATGTAAAATTTCATTGATAACCTTCGATCAGTGCTAAGCACCAATTGCTAGACACCTGTTACATACGTTACCACATTCACTGATGACCAACTTTCATGTATACAATCCAGTCAATTATGACCACGATAGTTTAATGATTAACTCTCTAATTTCAACAGTAAACGATGAAATTTCACGGGCTATTGAATTATAATACATTGAATATACCCATTTAGACATTTAGAAAAAGACTGATTGAGCGTAGAAATATATTCCTTTTCAATTAGGTCTTCATCTTAGGCTCTACATTAATATATTGGTTTACAATTTAATCAAATTACCAATCACCTGGTGGTGTTTCGGAAATAATGATGTAAATAATCAATAAGGTTACTAAAATAGGAAGTATGAATATCGATAGAAACAAGAAGGGGAAGAGGTACACAAAATAAACCTAGAAGTTATATCATGTTTATGGCCACGGTAATGAAAGTGGTCCAACAAACTGCTTTTGGATACAAAGGCTAGGTTAGTAAAGGTGGATTTCAATCGCCTCTGCTATGTGAAGTAACCGAGTGAGTAATCCATGAGGTAAATTAATTGGAATCTGATGGATAATTTTGAAGGCTTTTCCAGCAACCACTTGATGTCTTGTGTCAACTAAGTGTGCAAGTATGGAGCTCTTTATAGTTCTAATTTCTCCCTTGTTCAACCATGATGGGTGGTGCTCAGAAATTCGACGATGGAACTGCCTCATCGTACGCCCAATGTAACTCGCTCCACAGGAGCAGTTGAATTGATAGCGTGTTTGGTCGTAGATGATGTGGTAACTGTAGCTGATCTTTTATAAAGGTAAACAAATGGTCGCCAAAAGTTATAAACGGTAAGTCAATGTGTTTGGTATCTCCATGGAGTGGTGGTAGTGGGGCTTTCTAGTTCTCCCATTGCCACATGATTCCTATACAAATGTTCCCCGCAGGAGAAGTTCCTAATTAAGCGAGTGAATCAACCTAACCTAATCAATTGGTGGTTTGTTTGAGACCAAAAGCTGTCCCATGTGTTTCTCTACCCAGGATGAAATGTTATTCCATTTCATTGGCACGGATCAGTGGTAAAGATTTTGCGTAGTTATCAAGAAAAAAGTTGTGATAGCAGTTCTGGCAACAAAGACTTCAACATTTACATAGTTGTGTAAGCCGACGTATTTCACAATCTCATTTATTTATATTATAGTATTTTTACATTACTCGATGTATTTCAGGTACTAACCATCGGTCAATTTATGTATTTTATCGAAATTGAATGACGGGTAATTAAGTTACAGGTGGCATAGACGAGGACGTCAAAGCCAGGATTGGAAAAGCAAGACAGGCGTTCATTGACCTGAAATCAGTGTGGGGATCTTGTGCACTCAGCATGTGGAACAAGATCCGGATTTTCAACACCAACGTCAGTCAAGTCAATGCTTCTGTATGGTTCAGAGACTTGGTGCGTTACTAAAGGCATTTCCAACAAATTACAGATATTCATCAACAACTGCCACCTATGCTGGCTCGTTACTGAAGATCAGATGGCCAGAAAGAATCAGCAACAAGGAACTCTGGGAACGAACCAACCAGGAACTTATCACCCAACAAATATGCAGAAGGAAGTGGAGATGGATTGGGCATACACTGAGAAAGCCGACTGGGGACATCACGCGCCAGGCACCCGAGTGGAACCACCATGGGAAGCGACGAGTTGGTCGTCCGAGGGTGACATGGAGGAGATCGTGAGAGGAAGAAATAAGAGCTTGTGGGCAGTCGTGTAGCCAGGTTGAAAAGACTGCAGAGAAGAGAGTGAAGTGGCAACGTGCTACTGAAGCCCTACGTTCCACTAGGAACCCAAGGGATAAATAATAATAATAAAGTTTTCGTCGTTGTCAGAAAAAAAATGTCTCTAGCCCTTGAAGAGATTGCTCTCAAAACATTACCATCATGCCACTCAGCTTAAAGAATACAACACTGACAGAATATGTAAAATAATTGGTAATTACTAAATTGTTGCCCAGGTGAAAACTATCATCCTAACATTGTAACGAAGTTTGTCTATAAATATAAACAGTATAAACGACAATGACTGAGACATATTTCTCTAAGATCTTACCAAATCAAGACGAATAACATACGATAATTACCTACAAAGATAAATTTAGAGTAATATAGGTGTAAAGCTAGAGCACTATGGTAGAATTTAATTCTATATTAGATTTGTTTATTTGATATATAATGCACAGTGATACAGCATGATTTACTGAAAACTGACAAACCCTCGTACACTTTGCCTTTTCATATCAATTTTTATTACCATGTAATGAAACTTTAAAAAAGACGGTGGAAACAAGCGTAAATTTTTATTTTTCGATATGTTTATATATAAATAATTCCCACTTTTACGAAAGGTTTTCGTGGTATTAAAGACTTTTGCTGATATTCCAGGTGCAACGAGCACTGAACGGAACGTCAAAAGGAACTGAGTACCACGATCGACGTCAAATTCGATTTATTGTATTTTATTATATGATTACCACGACACCCTAGAATAAGTTCAGACAACCAGGGGCAGCTTCACGCAGTGAGTCAATCGGAAGAGTTTTACCGGTGGAGAAACCACTGGGTTTTTATTTCCGGCCGGTATCGCCTTCGGGTCCTCACGAACCCACTAGGGGGAATAATCTGTAGCGTCACAAACTTCCCAAAATCAATAGCCTAGGGTTTGACGACTTTCGACATTGATGCTGATCTTGATAGTTTAACTGGACTCGCTAAGCTGAAAGCACTCGGTCAAGCATCCCCGCCATTCGGCACGCTGTCGTGTTACGTTGCATGGCTCGTATTCGACTCTCTAGCCAGTTAGTTGGAACGCATCAGTATTTTGGCACAACCATCCAAATATACTATTCCATCCGACTAAGCTATCGTGTTCTTCCTTGGTCTCGTATTCGTGGGTATATAACAAGTCCGAGTAATTAGTGATTGGTCTTTGCGTCTGTCAAGTTCGCACCAGGACAAATCCTAAAAGTTCATAACAAGTATGAAAAATTAGTTATTAGCATTTGTGTCTACCAAGATCGCATAACCCAATTATTAAACAGTCAACGCAGGCATCTCCCTTGACCTACAGTGTCTGGATTATAACACAAGTGCGATTACTTCAAACTTATCCATCCACATAATATTTCATGCGAGAATTTCTTCCTATCAGTTTGCAAGAATGCAATAACGATGGTTAGAGTAGGATAAAATCAATTCATTTAATTGTGTTCAGATTGTCGTGCTCATAATCGAAAACTCTCAATTAACGCCTGATTATATCTGAGTTGCCATCATATCATCAAATACCACTAATTTCACAAGATCACCTCTATCATACCTGAAACCACATTCTTCACTATTTCAGACACAACCGGTCACATGATTTTGTAGTCTTCCTACATATCGGACGGATAACTGAAAGTTCTTTCAGTCTGTTCGAAATGCTTTCACCTCTCAAATATCTTTCATTCCCGTGTTATCTCATGCTGTGTATGAAACGTGTCGTTCCAATCATTTCCGACACGTTGGTCGAACCTCGCTCGACTGAATTCAGTGGGAGTGAAAGAATAGCCTTATCACTGTCATCTTGATGTGACCATGGTGGAAGTGGTTGAGAGAATAAATAATACGAGAAACGAGAACGCCATTAACTCAGTGAGACACATGAACATGATAGGAATAGGGACTGCTCCACCTTAGACCTGATATTTCATTGAAAATCGGACATGTGACTGTGAGCAAGACAACGTTATATGAAGAGGAACACATTGCTGATATGCGGCGTCGCCTCATATATGTGAATAAAACCCATTCGCATACTTTTATTATTATCCAGGTCACTCTGTTCAACCAGTGTTTTACGTCAATTCGTTCTTTCTACATGTGGTCAGTCAGGGTGTGTAGATGTTAACCAGTTTCGAAAGTTGTGGACACTTCTCCGGGTCATGAATCAAACAACCTTCATCGATATGCAACACGTCTCACAAATACAGCTGTGCCTTTTCAGCATACTAATTTTGATACATTCACTACTCACTGTCATTCCTCACACTCAGCCTTATGATGAAACACTGACCTAGGTGTTGTAGTGCTGAATAAATTAAGTGTAGATTAAATGCGTGTTAGTTGTACACATCAGAGTATGTCACCAACTGTTTGTTTCAAGAAACAAACTTCAAATCTTATCCTGAGTCGCCATATGCTTTTAACCACCTTTCAAATGTTTTTCGCCAACACTCGAATGCTCATCGAACATATCATCTTTATCCAATTCACTCACTATGAACAGTATTCTACCATGTCATTGAAAGAGGAACCATCTCAATCAAATCATTTGAAACATTGAGTTTATAAGACTGATTCACTAGCAATCTGGCTGAATCACTGGTGGGTTATCAGGCAGATTTGTCATTCTCCTGTCCTATTCATTCAGCCTCAAACACACATATTTACTCAACTCCTGAAACACAATGTACGGCATTGTTCATTTCAATTGTTTTGTTGTCATCGACACTTCATGCGAAAACATTTCGACTACAAATACATTGTATTCTTGTCGTTTAAAATATTATGTCGGCGGTTCGCAATGATATATGACCTAGACACGTGGAAATCAGTGCCACTGATGGCTTGGAACAGAAGTTGCATTGTCAGGGAGAGACATGTTTTCCACACAGTTCATTGTTCATAGGCTGTGGTTGTGAAGACTGTGCATATTTAGCTGAAGGGTTTCTCCTGGCCGTCCCACTGTCCCAATGAATTCGTCTACAACAGAATATGAAGTTGGCGTGAAGCAATTCAGCTGACTGAATTCAGCGAAATACATGCACACTGAAATGTATGCGGACAACGGGAGACCAGAAAACAAACTGTTGTTACACATCAAATACTAACACTATGAATGAACCACTTCCTAACCGAAATGATTTTAATTACAGTTAAGCACAACAGATTTTGACACATTAAGCAGGACAAATATAGTTGAGGAGGGAGTTTGCTGTTCATTGGTAAAGTGAACGTTACACTTTACTCCATATCACCGCAAACTACCGTATACCGAGGAGCACACACGTTCCTTAACGATACAATGAAAATGTGATAAATATTACCACTAGATGATTTCTCAGTGTTGAAGAGGGAGTGAGCATCTCAAAACTGAGCTTTCTCTGACGAATTCACTGACTGTGTAACTCATAAGAAAATCAACTAGTTACCACATCAACCTATTCTATTCTCCTAATGTAATTGAATATTGGTGGTCGTTTTTGACGTCAACAGTCTACTATTTTACTGTTGATTAATTACTCGGCAGGCAGACTGATGGTATGCAGTCACCGGTAATACAGGAATTAAGGCTGATGAGGAGAAACTGAGGAGTGCCAAAAAATGGCTACATATTTCACATGTACGAATTGAACGATGGAATGTGTTAAGAAATGAAATGGGTGCCAAAGTTTCATTCAACTTCACTAGTTTTTATGAAGTTTGGAATATTCTCCAAGACTCTGTCACAATTCTCAGAAGTGTAATTGTTCACTGGTAGAGATAACTGCAAGATTCCACTTCCTGATTCTCACTTCAACTCGTTACTGTCGAAGTGCTTCAAATCAAAGTCAGTCATGGTCTAAATTTGTGTACTATCAAACGATAAGTTTGAACATGATCACCAACTGGAAGGATATTAGACACGCTTTGCTGTGAGTTCACGTATGACAACGAAGCTCACTGATAGCGCATACGATACCAGGAAGTTTACACAATCATCTTTTCATGCCACAAATAATAAGGTTCACATTGGTCTTGCATAAGGTTCTCTCAAGATTCTTACTGTCTTGCATTTCTCTTGCAAAGTATGCATTGAAAATGATACAGTGAAGGCGGAAGAATGTCATATCTTACCACTGAGGTGAGTGACGTTATTAATTAGATACAGATGGTGTGTCTCATCGTTATTGGTGTAATCGATGATGATAAGATAAACACTTGTTACACAATTACATAAAATATCTTCATCTTTTATAAGCGATTTCACCATGTGATTTCAAAGTCAGCGTGTGATTCGTGAATACGTTAAATAAACGGCTATAAATACCCAGAGATTGTACACATACAGAATATCACCATATACCATGTATTCACAACGTACACTGATCTGTCTGACAGTCAAAGTTATGGTCTTCTGTTGCTTGATATTTGCAATAAATGGTTGGATTTTAGGAGAACCAGTAATCTCACATATACCACGTAAGTGAAATTCCTTTAGGCTATCAGATTTCACCGAAATTAACTTGATATTGAAAATGATAATTGTTTGTTGATTTGTGAATTTTAGGCGGTGGAAAAGGTATGAGTCTGCTGCGTCTTGGTTAGCAGTCGAAATGCGAATCTCTCCAATGGTTACCTTTCGTAAACTGACTTCTCTCACTTCTTGTGTACCATCAGAGTAAATAATTTTCTCGAAATAAATAATCTTATTCATATAGTGTGAATTGAATTTTGGTTTTACATTGGGATGCACAAAATCATGCAATTCGCCTTGACAGCATATCTCCCGATGACATGCTTATTGTTTCAGTGATTCTTAACGCAGTCGAATCGATCGGATATCATGCAGGATAACCACACAATTCACCAAACATATCATCGTGTTGAGATTGTAGTCTGGTTGGACTAGGTAAGTAATGCCTAGCAAAGTATCTGTTGCTCTCAGATGTAATTAGACATCCGACTGCTGAAACACAACACACAGTAGTAGTCATATGAAATTCAATTTTGAAAGTTGTAATCTGCTCTGCAACTTCGAGTTCCTGTCTCTGATGCAGAGCTAGTCGAAACGATATTCCTCCTGGATCTTCTAAGTCGAGTTGAAAATATTTCCTCTCACAATATTCCCTCTCTCTCTGTCTCAGTGACACATTGTAGGGATGCGTGTTACAATTCCGTAACGTTTGATCAACCCTACTTAATTTGATGTGCTCTAGTACCTGCTTAACCAGTACTTTACCTAACGTGTAAGTACTGGTAACAAAACACAAATCAAAAGAACTGATACGCAATGTATTTAAAGGAGCTATGTATTTAAGGTAAATGTAATAATAATGAATGAGGGAAAAGTTTAATCAACTTATCTGGCTTGTAAGGCTGAACTAGGGACTCGGAGTACGTGCGTGGTGATCAGCACAATGGAGCGCAAAAATGGCGTCCAAGCCTGCTCGGATGCATGCTCGTTAAAACAAAACTTAAAACACCCTAAGCATCCGGAGGCAAGCTAGAGATTTATTTAGTTAATTTAATTTAAACTATTTATTTTAGCCCTAGTTATATTTTGGTGCCAGGAAGGTGCACTACAGGTTATCCCCCTCCTAGAAGGTTGTTGGGATACCGGCAACCTTCGATCCTAGGAGGCGACTGCGAGGCGGACACGCAACACCTTTCCATATTGGTGATGGAGTAGGTGACGTGTGGGTCTCCGAAGCTAGTGCAACTATGCACACCTACGAGGTAAGATAACTTTGCGTCTAGACGCAACCCTTCTCGCAGTGGTGGAAGGTGACCCAAAGCCTCCGTCTACTTTTCCCTATTGCTTCTTAATCTACCGGGGAGTGTACAGGGGGAAATTGGTACAAAGAGAACCGAAGAACGATCCAAGTAGCATCGTCAGCGGCCAATTGTATCCAATTTTCAACGCATTTTCTAGGTTCTGCAAGAAGAAAGAAATGGGACATTAGAGTGCTAAGAAAAGGAAAACCAAACAATTCGAAGTGGGAGGAGTACAGAAAAAAAATAATAACCAACCAAAAAAAAGTTTTCGGAATTTAAATTGTATTTTTGGTTTTTCTTTTTTTTTTTTTGAAAAAAAAACTGTTTGCAAAGTAGTAAACATGACTTTTGAAAACTTTAGGTATGAAAACGCATTGAAAGTGTATGCCACGACAAAGTAGTTGAAACTCCGAATTCACCAAGTGTGAAGTTGCTCTGGGGCTAATTAACGAACTCGGCGTATCGCTTGGGCCAATGTACACGCCTCCCAGCACGTGTAGAGGTTACTGGATCAGTGTTACTAGACGTGGCTCTTTTAGAAGGTTCAGGATACGCGCGACTAAACGAGTCTGTTAGGGAGTCCGGCGGCAAGGGTCTGGGTGTGCCTGTGGAGGTGTCGCACAATATTGACACTTCACTGTTCAGGAGCGGTAACGCTGTATCTTCAGAGAGGATGAGTGTTGAAGTTTTTCAATCTCCTCGTCTGAATCCTGAAGTTCGGCAATCTTCCGTAAGTCGACTGCTCGAGGCAAAGTAGTGGTGCAAACGCGAGACAGTGCGTCCGCGACAGGGTTATTCGCACCAGAAATATGACGGATGTCCGACGTGAATTGCGAAATATAATCTAGGTGACGTAATTCACGCGGTGAATATCTGTCAGTAGTGGTGTGTAAGGCATACGTCAGAGGTTTATGGTCGGTAAAGATGATGAAGTCACGACCTTCCACAAAATGACGAAAATGTTTCACTGAGGCATATATGGCGAGCAGTTCCCTGCCGAAAGTGCTGTACCGCATTTCGCAGGTGGATAACTTCCGGAGAAGAATGCAACTGGGATCCAAGTGTGATCCGAAAGTTGTTGCAACACAGCTCCAATGGCCGTGTTAGAGGCGTCAACCGCAATGCTAAGAGGTAGGTTTACGTCTTGATGCACCAGCATCGTGGCGTCTGCTATTGCGGTTTTGATCTTGCGAAATGCTTCTAGTGCCTCAGGAGTCAAGCTGAAAGTTTTACATTTACTTTTCAGCAGGTCGGTCAGTGCAGTCAAAATGTGTGCACATTGGGGAACGAAGCGACGATAATAGCTCACCATACCCAGAAACACACGCAGAGCTTTAAGTGACGCTGGGACTGGGAAGTCTTGGATCGCCTGTACCTTTTCAGGTAGTGGGCGAATGCCTTGCTCGTCGATAACGTGTCCCAAAAATTTTAGTGAACGAACGCCAATTGGCATTTGGCCAGGTTGACTGTCATCGAATGCTCTGACAGTCTGGCGAAAACCTGTTTCAAGTGGTTAAAATGGTGTCTTCGTCAGGACTAGCGATTAGTATATCGTCTAGGTAGGCATAGGCGAAATCGAGTCCACGTAAAACATCGTGAATAAAACGTTGGAAGGTTTGTGCTGCATTGCGAAGACCAAAAGGCATACGGAGGAACTCAAAAAGACCAAACGGTGTAATGACGGCTGTCTTGGGAACATCATCAGGATGAACCGGGATCTGATGATATGCACGCGTCAAGTCAAGCTTACTGAAGATAACCGAGCCTTTTAAAGATGCAGTCAAGTCGTGAATGTGAGGGACTGGGTAACGATCTGGAATCGTTTTAGCGTTGAGCCTTCGGTAGTCACCACAAGGCCTCCAGTCCATGCCATTGTTCTTGGGTACCACATGCAAGGGTGAAGACCATGGACTGTTGGATGGTCTGATTATTCCCATTTCAAGCATGTGTTCGAACTCGGCTTTTACAGCACGCAGTTTCTCCGGGGATAATCGCCGTGGTTTCGCAAACACTGGCGGGCCAGTCGTCGTTATGTGATGAGAAACGTTCGAAGTCACACAAGGGACACAACGACTTGGCTTAAAGACATCCGGAAAGGACTGAATGATAGACGCGTAGGGACTAGAAGCGTCCGTCGTGCAGTACACGGGACTGAGGGGCGGCGTCTTTGTGACTATACCGGAAACAGAGAGTGTTGTGGTAGAATCTATCAACTTATGCTTGCCAGCATCTACCAGCAGCTGATAGTGCTGCAAGAGATCCATACCAATAATGCCGGTGGTCACATCTGCCACTATGAAAACCCAACGAAAGGGACGACGCAATCCAAGGTTGAGATCGAGGAATCTCCGACCATAGGTTGTGATGGGCGAACCGTTGGCGGCACGAAGTTGCAGAGACATTGGCCGCAGACGCTCTTCCTTCGTAGGTGGGATGACGCTAGCTTCTGCCCCAGTGTCAACTAGGAAGCGTATCCCAGAATGTCGATCAGTGACGAAGAAGAGGCGACATGGAAGTGGCTCGCCAGCGACGTTAGTCGCCGTCACGTGCTGGCTCACACGTTTCCCGCCTGGTTAGCCTCGAAGGTGCAAGGTCGAGTGCACTTTTGGCATTGGCACCATAACGTTTATGGTACCAGCACAACCTGGGTTGGGATTGTCGCGATTTGGAACGTCTGCTACCGGTACGGGAGGCAGACCTGTTGCGCGAGCGAGACGTGCGACCTTTGTAAGAACTACCAGACCGCATTTCGTTCCTGATGCTGCACAACTCTCATACAATTTTGAGATGTGAGCTATAACATCGAAACTTGTTGGCTCAACAGCCGAGGGAGGATGTGGGTTTTGGACGAATCCGTGGCAGTAGACAGTGCAGCTGAGATACTAGTGTTGGGTTTCGTAGCATCCACAGCTCTGTCAGCCGCTTCCGCCAGCTCTATTAAGGGACACTTATGGAAGGGTGCGAGGATCCCTTGAACCGACTGTGGTAACCTCTGTAACCACAGTTGCTTGAGAAATGCTTCATCAATGTTGAAGTCAGCAATCAGCTGCTTCATCTGACGAAGCAGTTGCGTCGGCTTGCGATCACCCAGATGCACATCCCTGAAAAGTTCTTGCACTTTCTGCTGGTCAGTAAGTGCAACACGTTTGATGAGGGCGGTTTTGAGGCGATCGTAAAGATTCGGTGCTGGGTCATCTAGCACATCTGAGACGTCTTCGATCACATTTTCCGGTAAGCTGACGATGACTAAGTTGGACTTAGTTTCTTGTGATTGAATGTGTCTCAAGGCAAACTGAGCTTCCACATGGGAGAACCATGCAGATGGTCTGTGGGCCCAGAAGGTGGGAAGCTGGAGGGTTACGGCCATCTGCGCAGTCGAGTCGTTATCCGCCATTGATCAGGGAATTAACGAGGCACGATAGTGATAATAAAAAAATTACAATGCAAAAATAACCAATGAGGAGTGCAATAATAAAAAAAAACGCTAGACGTGCCAAAAACAAAATAGGCCAGACAAATCAACGCAAGAGAACAAAGGTACTAGACAAAGTAAGAAGTGATACTCGGGCTCACCAATTTTGTAGGGATGCGTGTTACAATTCCGTAACGTTTGATCAACCCTACTTAATTTGATGTGCTCTAGTACCTGCTTAACCAGTACTTTACCTAACGTGTAAGTACTGGTAACAAAACACAAATCAAAAGAACTGATACGCAATGTATTTAAAGGAGCTATGTATTTAAGGTAAATGTAATAATAATGAATGAGGGAAAAGTTTAATCAACTTATCTGGCTTGTAAGGCTGAACTAGGGACTCGGAGTACGTGCGTGGTGATCAGCACAATGGAGCGCAAAAATGGCGTCCAAGCCTGCTCGGATGCATGCTCGTTAAAACAAAACTTAAAACACCCTAAGCATCCGGAGGCAAGCTAGAGATTTATTTAGTTAATTTAATTTAAACTATTTATTTTAGCCCTAGTTATATTTGGTGCCAGGAAGGTGCACTACAACATGATCGTGCTGATTAGATTGTAGTGAGCTATTATTCACATGTTGAATGCTTGTTGACATAGTGGCTGAAGTGCTCCATAATTCATGAGATTATCAGGTGATGCACATTGTCATATAACATTGTTTATAATGTTTGAGTGATGAATCGGAGAACGACAGGTGATATTTCTGGATGAGATGCAGGTGGTGTTGTTGGTGGTTGTGATGGTCGATTGAAGAGTTTTTTGAAGTGGTCAGTCCATCGACTCCTCTGTTCCTCCTCCTTGGTGGCAAATAACTTTCCTTCACTATCTATCATCGGCTTCATCTGTCTTCATCTATTCCCTCCCAGATAGTGACTAGTGACCTGGTTATCTGATACAATGTTGTCAGGTGTCTCCTACCTGCAGCCGACAGCCTGTTCTCTTTCACTTGCAATTGTGTCGTCGAAGTGAGTGTCTTCTGTCTCTGCGCGAACTCTTCTTCACTTCCTTGTTCAATCCCCCTCACCCTGCTCTACCAGCTCCCATTTGTCCATCGAGATCCATTCCTTGTCTTGTCTTGCCCCTTCTTCTCCCCTCCTAACACTCTCATGCAGGTCTCCCTCCACGTCTCTTCCACACAGTTCCAGTGTTCTCCCACACCCGATCCTTCAACGATTTCGCTCAATGTCTCCCACGTTTTCCTGATGGCTGAGACTGGTGAGAGGATCTCCCTCTTAGTCTCGTCCTTCTGTTCACTTCCTGTTCCAAGTGTTGAACGTGAACTCCGGTCATCTATCATCAACTGCCTTGAATTCAAGGCTTTCAACCTGGTTTGGAAGGTGGGTTCCTTGCACTAGATAGTCAGTGGTGGGAACCACCTACATCTGCTCATCTTCGTGATATGATATGATCTGAACTGGTCTGATGTGACCCGATCTGGTCTGACCTTATCTGGTCTCATGTGATCTGATCTGATCTTGTGTCCAGTAGGCTGCGTCTCCACTTTCTTCACACTGACATGAAGTCGATCTGATTTTCAGTGTAGTGTGTCTGGTGTCTGGTGAAATCGAATCCATGTATCTGCCTTGTGAATATCCTTGTGTTTGTACACACTGCCTAGCCTGCTATCACCAAGTCGTTGAATGGGCTGCAGTCTGCAAACAGTTCTCCATTCTCATTCATCATTTCACTGAGTGATTCTCGACCCATGATGAATTCTCTTCCTGTGTTGTCCACTCCTCTCATTTTCGCATTCATGTCACCCCACCCATTAGAATTTTGATGTCTCCAATTCAGGTGTGTGTGTGTGTGGTCTTGTCCAGTACTGATTGCAGTTGTCTGTCGAATTCCTCCTACTTCCATTGATCTGTATTATTTGTAGGTGTGTGGTGTAGCATTGTACGATTGTGACTTTCCTTCCTATTGAGATGAATCTTACTGTCATGATCCTGGAGGATGAGGAGGAGGAGGAGATTGGTTCCCAGTGCATGATAGAGAGAGACACTTCGATGCTCTTGGTGGGTATGTGATGACAGACACTCACTCGAAAACTCAGTGCGGTTGTGGTTGTGGTTGTCGTGTCGTGTTGTGTCGTGTGTGTGTGTGTGTGTGTGTGTGTGTGTGTGTGTGTGACAATATTGGAGTTGATTATTGACTCTCGCCTCCAGTTGACAGTTTGGAGAGTCCACTTCCATTCGATCTGCTGATTCCTCACAGACTACGAGCACTACTATGCAAAATCTTCTCATTTCTTTTGCAATCTGGGTAGCCTTTTCAGTCAGCCAGCCAGCCAGCCAGCCAGCCAGCCAGCCAGCCAGCCAGCCAGCCAGCCAGCCAGCCAGCCAGCCAGCCAGCCAGCCAGCCAGCCAGCCAGCCAGCCAGCCAGCCCGCTTGAAGCATTGTGCGGACATCCCTTGTCACCATGTTCACTTCTTCTCTCATCACGGGTGAGAAAACACTTCGGTCAGTTGGCTTCCTGATGGCTGTCACCAACCGGCGTCATTTCGTCCCCGCCACTCGCCTCCGTGAGCAATAAGTTCGTTTTCATTTTTTATATTTCCTCCGTGCTTGGAAGTTTCTTTAGTGGTGAGAGTGATATTTAAGGATACGTTTGCTAGCTGTATGCCCAACATTTCCTCTTTATCCGGGCTTAGGACCGGCTAGTAAACTAGGCGATGTTGCAGATAAATTGTATGTGAATAAAACCCATTCGCATACTTTTATTATTATCCAGGTCACTCTGTTCAACCAGTGTTTTACGTCAATTCGTTCTTTCTACATGTGGTCAGTCAGGGTGTGTAGATGTTAACCAGTTTCGAAAGTTGTGGACACTTCTCCGGGTCATGAATCAAACAACCTTCATCGATATGCAACACGTCTCACAAATACAGCTGTGCCTTTTCAGCATACTAATTTTGATACATTCACTACTCACTGTCATTCCTCACACTCAGCCTTATGATGAAACACTGACCTAGGTGTTGTAGTGCTGAATAAATTAAGTGTAGATTAAATGCGTGTTAGTTGTACACATCAGAGTATGTCACCAACTGTTTGTTTCAAGAAACAAACTTCAAATCTTATCCTGAGTCGCCATATGCTTTTAACCACCTTTCAAATGTTTTTCGCCAACACTCGAATGCTCATCGAACATATCATCTTTATCCAATTCACTCACTATGAACAGTATTCTACCATGTCATTGAAAGAAGAACCATCTCAATCAAATCATTTGAAACATTGAGTTTATAAGACTGATTCACTAGCAATCTGGCTGAATCACTGGTGGGTTATCAGGCAGATTTGTCATTCTCCTGTCCTATTCATTCAGCCTCAAACACACATATTTACTCAACTCCTGAAACACAATGTACGGCATTGTTCATTTCAATTGTTTTGTTGTCATCGACACTTCATGCGAAAACATTTCGACTACAAATACATTGTATTCTTGTCGTTTAAAATATTATGTCGGCGGTTCGCAATGATATATGACCTAGACACGTGGAAATCAGTGCCACTGATGGCTTGGAACAGAAGTTGCATTGTCAGGGAGAGACATGTTTTCCACACAGTTCATTGTTCATAGGCTGTGGTTGTGAAGACTGTGCATATTTAGCTGAAGGGTTTCTCCTGGCCGTCCCACTGTCCCAATGAATTCGTCTACAACAGAATATGAAGTTGGCGTGAAGCAATTCAGCTGACTGAATTCAGCGAAATACATGCACACTGAAATGTATGCGGACAACGGGAGACCAGAAAACAAACTGTTGTTACACATCAAATACTAACACTATGAATGAACCACTTCCTAACCGAAATGATTTTAATTACAGTTAAGCACAACAGATTTTGACACATTAAGCAGGACAAATATAGTTGAGGAGGGAGTTTGCTGTTCATTGGTAAAGTGAACGTTACACTTTACTCCATATCACCGCAAACTACCGTATACCGAGGAGCACACACGTTCCTTAACGATACAATGAAAATGTGATAAATATTACCACTAGATGATTTCTCAGTGTTGAAGAGGGAGTGAGCATCTCAAAACTGAGCTTTCTCTGACGAATTCACTGACTGTGTAACTCATAAGAAAATCAACTAGTTACCACATCAACCTATTCTATTCTCCTAATGTAATTGAATATTGGTGGTCGTTTTTGACGTCAACAGTCTACTATTTTACTGTTGATTAATTACTCGGCAGGCAGACTGATGGTATGCAGTCACCGGTAATACAGGAATTAAGGCTGATGAGGAGAAACTGAGGAGTGCCAAAAAATGGCTACATATTTCACATGTACGAATTGAACGATGGAATGTGTTAAGAAATGAAATGGGTGCCAAAGTTTCATTCAACTTCACTAGTTTTTATGAAGTTTGGAATATTCTCCAAGACTCTGTCACAATTCTCAGAAGTGTAATTGTTCACTGGTAGAGATAACTGCAAGATTCCACTTCCTGATTCTCACTTCAACTCGTTACTGTCGAAGTGCTTCAAATCAAAGTCAGTCATGGTCTAAATTTGTGTACTATCAAACGATAAGTTTGAACATGATCACCAACTGGAAGGATATTAGACACGCTTTGCTGTGAGTTCACGTATGACAACGAAGCTCACTGATAGCGCATACGATACCAGGAAGTTTACACAATCATCTTTTCATGCCACAAATAATAAGGTTCACATTGGTCTTGCATAAGGTTCTCTCAAGATTCTTACTGTCTTGCATTTCTCTTGCAAAGTATGCATTGAAAATGATACAGTGAAGGCGGAAGAATGTCATATCTTACCACTGAGGTGAGTGACGTTATTAATTAGATACAGATGGTGTGTCTCATCGTTATTGGTGTAATCGATGATGATAAGATAAACACTTGTTACACAATTACATAAAATATCTTCATCTTTTATAAGCGATTTCACCATGTGATTTCAAAGTCAGCGTGTGATTCGTGAATACGTTAAATAAACGGCTATAAATACCCAGAGATTGTACACATACAGAATATCACCATATACCATGTATTCACAACGTACACTGATCTGTCTGACAGTCAAAGTTATGGTCTTCTGTTGCTTGATATTTGCAATAAATGGTGGGATTTTAGGAGAACCAGTAATCTCAGATATACCACGTAAGTGAAATTCCTTTAGCTATCAGATTTCACCGAAATTAACTTGATATTGAAAATGATAATTGTTTGTTGATTTGTGAATTTTAGGCGGTGGAAAAGGTATGAGTCTGCTGCGTCTTGGTTAGCAGTCGAAATGCGAATCTCTCCAATGGTTACCTTTCGTAAACTGACTTCTCTCACTTCTTGTGTACCATCAGAGTAAATAATTTTCTCGAAATAAATAATCTTATTCATATAGTGTGAATTGAATTTTGGTTTTACATTGGGATGCACAAAATCATGCAATTCGCCTTGACAGCATATCTCCCGATGACATGCTTATTGTTTCAGTGATTCTTAACGCAGTCGAATCGATCGGATATCATGCAGGATAACCACACAATTCACCAAACATATCATCGTGTTGAGATTGTAGTCTGGTTGGACTAGGTAAGTAATGCCTAGCAAAGTATCTGTTGCTCTCAGATGTAATTAGACATCCGACTGCTGAAACACAACACACAGTAGTAGTCATATGAAATTCAATTTTGAAAGTTGTAATCCGCTCTGCAACTTCGAGTTCCTGTCTCTGATGCAGAGCTAGTCGAAACGATATTCCTCCTGGATCTTCTAAGTCGAGTTGAAAATATTTCCTCTCACAATATTCCCTCTCTCTCCCTCTCTCTCTCTCTCAGTGAGACATCATCGTGCTGATTAGATTGTAGTGAGCAATTATTCACTTGTTGAATGCTTGTTGACATAGTGGCTGAAGTGCTCCACAATTCATAAGATTATCAGGTGATGCACATTGTCATATGACATTGTTTATAATGTTTGAGTAATGAATCGGAAAATATTCTCAAATGTTCTCTCCAGACGGCAACACATGAGAACTGAATACGACGCTTTGTGATTTGCGGTGTTGGATCGCATGAATTCAACTTCACACTCCCCAACTGAACATGTAAGGCTACGCCCCATATTTATCGCTTAGTGGTTGACGACATGACCTAGTATCTCGGAGTAGAATGTTCGTAATCCAAATTGAATTCTGTAATTATAATCGAGGACTTCATATCTTTGTGTCGTATGTTGAGTTCAGTAAACCACATTGTGGTTACGAGAAGCTGTGGTTTGAAGGTTACCTAGGAGAATTCAACTCACAAGTGACGTCACACGCACTAAGTCAACATTCCAATGGAATGTGAATGGATTTTCGTTGACTACATCCAGAAGTGGTCCAATCCATAAAATATTAAATCTACAAAGTCAACCTGGTTAGTTAATATACACTGGATTTATGAATAATTACAGCCACTTTGCACCTCAATACTGACATAATAGAGGAAATTTATCGCAAAAATATGTGACTGTTAAACAATCTGAGGTGGCTGAATATAACTCTTACCAACATCATATTCGCGAAAGAATGGAGACATGCATAGTTACAATGCTGGCAGATCTCCTTCATCAATTTGTTTACCGGTGTCCAGTAAATTAATTCTTCACTACACAGTTTTCGCAAGTTTCAGTGTCTCCAATCTACCTCCTACCTATTAACATGTACTAATCAGAATGCTTATGAGTCGAACGAGAAAGACGCTTTAATTGAACAGGTGAGGAGAAAAGCTGAGCTCATTTGGAAAATTGTTTAGCGATGGTGAATACAACTAGACAATTAGAATGAATTTGAGAAACGAAGAGATTCGAAGAACTCAACATGCATTCGTTGACAACAATCGATCTTCTGATAAGCATACATATTTCTTAGTTCCCCTATGGCAGAGGTAAATGTAGGTCAGTGAAAACTGTGTGTACCTTCCCTGCTGCAAGTACATGCACGAGATGTGTTCGGGGGTGAAAGCAGAGTAACTGTCATCGTTTGTGAAGCTACATTTGGAATAGGTGAAGAGGTGAAGAGGTGAAGATTCTGTCCAACAGGAGGTTACCAGTCTATTCCGTCTCTTCTTCTGGCTATGGTGCTTGACACTGCTGCAGCATTTAGGCTTTCAGAGGTTACTCTTTCTCTACATGAATGTCAACGCTTTCTCAGTATGTTCAAGTTATCAAAATGCATCTTATATCCATCCACATCCCATTGTGTGTGTCGCTATTGCTGATGACGTCGTCAAATTATCCTAGTTCATCCTGATTATTCAGTGGGTGTTTTGAGCATAACGACTGTTCATCCTCCTCAATTTTTAAGGATAAACTACTCTATGCGGTAATAATCGCCGCATATTTCAGGGGTGAAATATTGTAGACAGAGTTATTCTGTGTCATCCTAGGAATCACAACTTCCACTCGAACTAAGAATCTTTGTATGAATTTGAAAGTATAGAACAGACTGGGATCTGATTGACCTAACAGAGGTTCAATTCGCCAGCAACGTGGAAACACGTGAACATGTACATGTCTAGCCACTGTGTTTATCGCTAGACATTGCGGAACAGTTGGACGAGGTGAAAGATGACAATAGTAATTTTAGGCAGAAGTGAAAGCACTTCGTTTTCAGTGTTAACTAATGGTAGGATAGTACGGAGGTGGACATCGACACAGACTTCACATTTTCTCACGACGTCGACCTGAGCAGATTTGTGATTGTGACGTGAGGTGCATGTCGTTGCAGAAATATTGTATAAAAGCATGTTGTACAATGGAGAGAAGTGCTGTATTTATTCATGAATGAGTCGATATCGTTGAGATAATTTTGCTCGAGTTCATAAGGTGTTGGTCTGTTTTAATAATGATAATAATAATTCACTTTATTCCAAACAATTTGTGGTACAATTGGGAATTGTCAGCGTAGCATATATTGCAATAACAACAAAGTATAAATATATACATACTACTGTGCAGCCTTTTGAATTGTTTTATTATAAAAATTTTGGTTATGTGAAGAAATTAAAAAACGAGAAAAGTTTGCGTTATAAGTTAAATTATTGAAATTAGATTTTTAACTGTTACTAGGTTGATGTGTGACTACTGTCCTAAGACTTTTTTCGTCACAAAATATGCGTGCAAGATAAGGTACAGTCGAATTCTTATATTTAGCTGTACGAGCATACAGTCTTATGTAGTTTCTCCTTGTCCTCCCTGAGGAGATACATGGCTTGAGCCGTGAGTGAAGTGGATGCTCACTGTCAGTTAAAATTTCTGTAGCTAGTAGGCTGCAGGAATTTATATGCCGATCAACTACAGTGTTAATCAGTTGAGCCAGAGACACACCACCCACCCTGCTGACGGTCTTCAAAGCCCTACGCAACATAACATAGTCCTTTTCAAGAAGACCAGGAAAGATTAATAGGCAAAAATATAGAAGAATAGGTAAAATGCAGGAATTAATAAATTGTAAAAGAAGCAGTTGAGCTATACCAGAAAGCCCCAATTTCTTTACGTAATAAGTTAAACGAAAGATTTTTTTACAAGTCAATAAAATATGGGACGACCGACGAAGGTCAGAAGTAAAACGCAGCCAAAGATAGTTCACGCTTGATTTACTTTCTGCAGAAATACCATTGATGCAGCAGGCGTCATGAGATTTAAGCAGTTCACATAAGTCTTGTTTACGCCTGAGGCTAAAATTAACAGTCTGACACTTAGAGGGGTTTAGTTTGAGACCATTTGAGAGAGACCATTTACCAACTTCAGACAAGAATTCATTCAATTTCGAGCAATCCAAAGAAGAGTTTACTGGAATAGAAATCGCCAGGTCGTCAGCATACTTGATAAAATTAGTTTGAACAGAACAAGGCAAACCGTGCAAAGAAAAGGAAAACAGAAAAGGAGAAATTGTCGAGCTCTTAAATCTGACTCCAAATTTTATATACGTGTCCAGATACACTATCGCATATTTATAATTCTCGACGCTACTGATCCATCTGCATCAGACAGAGTAAATATCAGGAGTTAACGCGAAGTATATATCAGGATGTTGTATTAGTCGACGAGCGAGCAAAAATTCTTTTTCAGTACAACTAAACAAAAAGTGTTCAATGAGTTGTTACATATATAAACACAATACAGTGAAATAAAATGCCACATAAGTCCCTCCCCAGAATACAGATATAAGAGGGAGTATCTGTGTTCCATATAAAATATTATGAGAAAGGTAAATTCATTTTGAAGATATTAAAAACATGGAAGGAATGTTAAGGATATCTATTATCAGGATGAAAAGTGATTGGAATAGTGTTTATATAAAAATGAAGTGTATGACATTCGAAACACTAAAATAACTTCATCAAAGTAATAATATATCCGGAGATAAAAAAAATTAACAATCAAAACCGTATTACCTGGAACATTGTTAAGAAATAAGAGATTCGGAAGTCCGTGGTGCCCGGAAGAGAAATTTTTGTTTTGTGTGTGCGGAAAAGTCTGACAAAATCGTGTGGTCATGTTTTCAACTAGGTAATGAGCAAAACCGACAATAATGTTACTAGGGAATTGGTTTTATGAAATGTAAATTGTCTGAAAGTAACGTCGTGGCCAACGGACTCTTCTTCCGGATCTCGTGGTTCTGCTACCGTCGCTATTATTGGGTGATTCCGATGCCGTTGTTTCTGTTTTGACGGTGGTTTTCGGTGTTTCCAGTTGCTTCACTGCGGGTTCAGACTTGGTATCCGTGACATCTGGTTCCATAAACGCTGTTTTGATTCTATCAATGCTGACCGTTTCTCGTCTACCCGAGCGTTCGACCGTGACAACTTTGTCTGATTTACTAATTACCTTGAAAGGTCCTTCATACGGGGGCTGTAAGGGTTTTCGTACGCCGTCGTGTCGGACGAAAACGTGAGTGCAGTTTGAGATGCACTGAGGTACGTAAACTTGGTTGTCTCGGTATCGTGGGGACTGAGGTCGAAGTGTGCTCATGTGTCGCCGTAGTTGTTGTACATAGTTAGTCAAGTCCGGTGGAACGTCTGTTGCCGGGTTAAAATACTCTCCTGGCAATCTTAAAGTAGTTCCATAAACTAACTCAGCAGTACAGCAGCCAATGTCCTGCTTGACACTCGAACGTATACCAAGGAGTACTAGTGGTAATTTGTCACTCCACTTGTCATCAGTCTTTACTGCCATCAGTGCTGCTTTTAGTTGTCGATGGAACCTTTCGACAATACCATTGGATGCAGGATGGTACGCAGTGGTTCTTATGCGCTTGATCCCGAGAAGTTCAGTTAACTGTTGAAATAGACTACTCTCGAACTGCGCACCTCTATCTGTGGTGATGACACTTGGGACACCAAAGTTAGAAATCCAGTGTTGGATGATATTTCTCGCTACTGTTTCGGCAGATATATCCTGCAGAGGTATTGCCACTGGCCATCTCGTGAATCGGTCTACACATGTTAAAATGTAGCTAAAACCATTTGACGGAGGTAGTGGTCCAACGATGTCAACGTGTATATGGTCAAATCTGCCATCCGGTGCGAAAATCTTCCCGTAGGTGAAAGAATATGTCTTTGCACTTTCGATCGCTGGCACGCTAAACAAGCTCTGGACCACTGTCGAAGATCTCGATTCATCTTTGGCCAGACGTATCGGTCAGTAATTAACTTCACCGTAGCTCGAATACCAGGATGTGAAATGCCATGCATCTTAGAGAAGACTAATCGTCTCATTGATAACGGCACAAACGGGCGCGGTTTACCCTTGGATACATCACAGGTGATGGATACAGAGTCATCAAGTGTCACTTCTTCAAGACGTAATGAGGTGTTCACATTGTTTTTCAAATGTTTCAAGTCCTCATCCGTCGCCTGCAACTTTGCCATTTCTGCTAGGTCAATACGGTCACGTTCTAAGACGTTTACGTACATACGAGACAAAGCATCAGCTGCCTCATTTTTGCTGCCTTTGATATACCTTATATCTGAAGTGAATTGTGAAATAAATTCTAAATGTCGAATTTCTCGGGGCGAGTAGTTGTCATGCTTTGCATCAATTGCTTTTGTGAGTGGCTTATGGTCGGTGAATACTATAAATGAGTACCCTTCGAGCATATATCTGAAGTGCTTGATAGCCAAGTAAATCGCCAGTAGCTCTCTGCCGAATGTACTGTATCGCGATTGAGAAGCATTAAGTCGTTTCGAGAAGAAAGATAATGGTTCCCACTGACCGTGAACAAACTGTTGTAGTACTGCGCCTACCGCAACATTTGAAGCGTCTGTCATGATGGCTAGTGGTGCTTCTGAATCACGACGAGAGAGAAGAGTTTCAGAACTTAGAGCCAGCTTCAGTTTGTCAAAAGCATCATGGGCCGCTTGGGTCATGTGAAACACTTTGGCTCGTCCTTGCAATAAATCTGTCAGCGGTTGGGCTACTTCAGCACATTTAGGTATGAAACGTCGATAGAAGTTTATTAACCCCAGAAATCTTCGCAGCTTTCGAAACGAGTCTGGAACAGGATATTCTCGAATTGCATCTACTTCTTGCGGAACCGGTTTAACACCGTTGGCATTAACAATGTGACCCAAAAACTGTAGGGATTCCTTGCCAAATTCGCATTTCTGCGGATTGATTGTAATGCCATATTCACGATGTCGTTCGAAAAGCGTCCTCAGATGTTGCAGGTGCTCTGTTTCAGATGCGCTAGCTACTATTAAGTCATCTATGTATGCACTGACGAAAGGTAAGCCATGGAGTACCTGATCTATAAATCTTTGGAATGTTTGAGCAGCATTTGTCAAACCAAACGGCATACGAATAAATTCGAATAGTCCGAAGGGGTAGTGATGGCCGTCTTAGGAACATCATTGGGTTCCACAGGAATGTGATAGTAAGCTCGCACGAGGTCAATCTTGGAAAAAATATTTACTTTTGTCATAGAGTTCATAAAATCATGTATGTGAGGAATTGGATACTTATCAGGGACCGTACGCTTATTCAACGCTCGATAATCACCGCAAGGCCGTATTTCCCCTGATGCTTTTTTAGGTACCATATGCAGGGGTGATGACCATGGGCTCTTGGAAGGGCGTATAACTCCCAACTTTAGAAGTTTATCAAATTCCTGTTTTGCTATCTGCAGCTTTTTAGGGTCTAAGCGTCGAGGTTTTGATGAGACTGGAGGACCTTTTGTAAGAATATGGTGCGTCACCGTATGTTTTGGAGAGGACTTCGTGTAATCCGTTTGAGTGAGCTCGGGAAATTCTCGCAGAAGGATATCGTACTCGGAAGTGTTGTTTATTGGAGCTACGACTAAGTTTATTGTTTTTGTCTCCGTAGCGATACCGGTGATAGAAAATTCACCATTACGGCTGACTAGTCTATGGCGACTAGAGTCGACCAATAGTTCGTAGTGTTGAAGGAAATCCATGCCAATGATAGGCGACGATATGTCAGCTATGACGAATTCCCACTGGAATGGTGTATGAAAGCCAATGTCTAGGATCAAAATTCTGGTCCCATATGTAGTAATAGCAGATCTATTTGCCGCTTGTAGTACCAAAGTTGGGTTGGGATGGCGTTTTTCGGAAGGTGTGGGTGGGATCACGCTCACTTCCGCTCCAGTGTCAACCAGAAACTGAGCTCCAGTCTTCCTATCCGTCACTCGAAACAAACGACTGTGTTGTTGTACGCCGGCGACAGCAGTCGTCACTGATCGCCGGCCTTTCCGTTTCCCGATGAAAAGGTTTTAAAATCGCATGGTAACAAACAACGACGTGCTTTACTGCCAAACTTCTTGTGATACCAGCACGTGCTACTTTTAGACGCAATTCTACTCGTGGTCCTATCACGACTACGGGATCTGCTTCTACAGAACTTCGGTGACCGGTTTAACTGCAAAGCCGTCAGTTGTCCTGTAAGTATGTCTATCTTCCTCTCTAAAGCGGCCACTCGGTCGTTTTGCGTTGGCTCAGCAATACTTTCAACCGGTTTAGGCATCCTTTCGTACATACGGTCAGCGATGTCAGCCAACCTGTCAATGTCAATGTCCGCATCTCCGACAGCTAATATCTGCTGAATGCATGAAGGAAGTCTCCGCAGCCAGAGCTGGTAGAATAAACGGTTGTCTACTTTCCTATCTTTCAGCAGACTTTGCATATGTCGCTTAAGTTGTGAAGGTGTTCTGTCACCGAGGCATATGCTACTTAGTAGTTGATCGACAGCCTTCTGGTCAGATAACGAAGTAGCTTTCAGCACCTCCTGCTTCAAAACATCATAAGGTGTGTCTGGGTGGGGCTTTAGTAGTGTCTCCCTTACTTGTTCAGCCACTTCTTCCGGCAAAACAGAGCTTGTGTATCCGAACTTTGTGTTTTGTGAAGTTATATGATTGGCCATGAAGAAATGTTCTAGACGGACAAACCACAATTGCGGGTCATTAAACTTAAAACAAGGCATAGGAAGATTAATGGCACCCACGGAATCTAAATCTATACAATCCATCCTACAGTCATTTAGTTGGAACGCATCGATATTTTGGCAAGCGCTATCAAATAGAATATTCCGCCTGCCTACACTTTTCTCTTCTCTCTTCCTCTCATATACTTAAGTTTAAAACAAGTATGAATAATTAGTTATTAGCATTCGCGTCCACCAATATCGAGTAACACGCAAGCATTTCTCTTGACCTTCAGTGTCTGAATTATAACACAAGTGCGATTACTTCAAACTTATCCATCCACATAATATTTCATGCGAGAATTTCTTCCTATCAGTTTGCAAGAATGCAATAACGATGGTTAGAGTAGGATAAAATCAATTCATTTAATTGTGTTCAGATTGTCGTGCTCATAATCGAAAACTCTCAATTAACGCCTGATTATATCTGAGTTGCCATCATATCATCAAATACCACTAATTTCACAAGATCACCTCTATCATACCTGAAACCACATTCTTCACTATTTCAGACACAACCGGTCACATGATTTTGTAGTCTTCCTACATATCAGACGGATAATTGAAAGCTCTTTAAGTCTCTTCGAAATGTTTTCACCTCTCAAATATCTTTCATTCCCGTGTTATCTCATGCTGTATATGAAACGTGTCGTTCCAATCATTTCCGACACGTTGGTCGAACCTCGCTCGACTGAATTCAGTGGGAGTGAAAGAATAGCCTTATCACTGTCATGTTGATGTGACCATGGTGGAAGTGGTTGAGAGAATAAATAATACGAGAAACGAGAACACCATTAACTCAGTGAGACACATGGACATGATAGGAATAGGGACTGCTCCACCTTAGACCTGATATCTCACTGGAAATCGGACCTGTGACTGTGAGCAAGACAACGTTATATGACGAAAAACACATTGCTGATATGCAGCGTCGCCTCGTGTAATATAACTACTAGTTTACAATTAGTAGGCTTATTTTCCTTGGTCGGGTGAAGGATGAAGTTGTCGAACAAGGTTTTCGTCACCAATACAATAACATGAAACAGGGTTGAAATCAAAACCTTCTACCTAGGTGACTGATGGCTTAGAATGCTGATTTGCACTCGGCCTGCTTCCTATCACATCTTTCTGGCATCGTAGGAATGAGAATGTAATGACGCTGAACATTCGATGAAACTTTTATGATGTTTCCGATGTTTCAATAAAGATGGGATCTGACTGAGTGTTTCAGCTAGAGCTGTTCAATTTAGCTGGCGTAATTACACCGTGAATTCCAACTATTACAGATGGTAATATAAATGATGAGAGGTGATAATTATATGGTTTTGTGTCAGATTTGAGGTTTATTGTCCCACGTTTCATCACTAGGCTAGTCGACCTCTTCAGAACTTACTTCGCATAGGAGTGGGACATCTGTACGTTTCATATGTATGATTACAAAGGATATTTGCAGTCCTTCAGCGTGATTGACTTGTTGTTAGGGGTGACTTGTACTCATATCTTGCCAGAGACCGACCCTCACAATTGCTGTTATCCTATGACCAACACTTTCGACTCATTGTGTGTATGTGTGTTGGGTCAGTGTCTGTGTGTCTGTCAACTGCCATTCGATTGAAGTATCATGCTTGGAGGAAATCGCTTGCAGTTTTCAGCTTGCTTATTGTAGTATTTCCACCTTGTCCCAATCGAAGTTGTAGTTATACTCACTCATCTACATGCATCGATGTCAGTGAGGATATACCAGACAAACCCTTTGACAAAATATCATATCTCCTGTCACTCGCACTACAAGAATCCACAGTCCTCATTTGTTGACGTGGAAAATCGTGTTCTAAGCAACATTCTGCTTGACCACAGATTCCTACCATACTTTGCAGTTAAAAACGTCATGTCACAACCTGAAGAAGAGAATCGTTCAACTGTGACAACATGAATGCCTTGTGTGAGTGTGAATCTCAAAGATGATTCTGTCACTGATAGAGAAGAACATACTTGGCCATCAGTAGTGAGAATAGTATTCTCCTGTTAACCACTGTATTCTGATAACTCAAAGACAAACTCTCAGATCTCATGACGACTGCACGCACCTGTAAACTTGAACGACAGGTGGTATTTCTGGATGAGATGCAGGTGATGGTGGTGGTGGTCGTGGTGGTGTTGGTGGTGGTGGTTGTGATGGTCGATTGAAGAGTTTTTTTGAAGTGGTCAGTCCATCGACTCCTCTGTTCCTCCTCCTTGGTGGCAAATAACTTTCCTTCACTATCTATCATCGGCTTCATCTGTCTTCATCTATTCCCTCCCAGATAGTGACTAGTGACCTGGTTATCTGATACAATGTTGTCAGGTGTCTCCTACCTGCAGCCGACAGCCTGTTCTCTTTCACTTGCAATTGTGTCGTCGAAGTGAGTGTCTTCTGTCTCTGCGCGAACTCTTCTTCACTTCCTTGTTCAATCCCCCTCACCCTGCTCTACCAGCTCCCATTTGTCCATCGAGATCCATTCCTTGTCTTGTCTTGCCCCTTCTTCTCCCCTCCTAACACTCTCATGCAGGTCTCCCTCCACGTCTCTTCCACACAGTTCCAGTGTTCTCCCACACCCGATCCTTCAACGATTTCGCTCAATGTCTCCCACGTTTTCCTGATGGCTGAGACTGGTGAGAGGATCTCCCTCTTAGTCTCGTCCTTCTGTTCACTTCCTGTTCCAAGTGTTGAACGTGAACTCCGGTCATCTATCATCAACTGCCTTGAATTCAAGGCTTTCAACCTGGTTTGGAAGGTGGGTTCCTTGCACTAGATAGTCAGTGGTGGGAACCACCTACATCTGCTCATCTTCGTGATATGATATGATCTGAACTGGTCTGATGTGACCCGATCTGGTCTGACCTTATCTGGTCTCATGTGATCTGATCTGATCTTGTGTCCAGTAGGCTGCGTCTCCACTTTCTTCACACTGACATGAAGTCGATCTGATTTTCAGTGTAGTGTGTCTGGTGTCTGGTGAAATCGAATCCATGTATCTGCCTTGTGAATATCCTTGTGTTTGTACACACTGCCTAGCCTGCTATCACCAAGTCGTTGAATGGGCTGCAGTCTGCAAACAGTTCTCCATTCTCATTCATCATTTCACTGAGTGATTCTCGACCCATGATGAATTCTCTTCCTGTGTTGTCCACTCCTCTCATTTTCGCATTCATGTCACCCCACCCATTAGAATTTTGATGTCTCCAATTCAGGTGTGTGTGTGTGTGGTCTTGTCCAGTACTGATTGCAGTTGTCTGTCGAATTCCTCCTACTTCCATTGATCTGTATTATTTGTAGGTGTGTGGTGTAGCATTGTACGATTGTGACTTTCCTTCCTATTGAGATGAATCTTACTGTCATGATCCTGGAGGATGAGGAGGAGGAGGAGATTGGTTCCCAGTGCATGATAGAGAGAGACACTTCGATGCTCTTGGTGGGTATGTGATGACAGACACTCACTCGAAAACTCAGTGCGGTTGTGGTTGTGGTTGTCGTGTCGTGTTGTGTCGTGTGTGTGTGTGTGTGTGTGTGACAATATTGGAGTTGATTATTGACTCTCGCCTCCAGTTGACAGTTTGGAGAGTCCACTTCCATTCGATCTGCTGATTCCTCACAGACTACGAGCACTACTATGCAAAATCTTCTCATTTCTTTTGCAATCTGGGTAGCCTTTTCAGTCAGCCAGCCAGCCAGCCAGCCAGCCTGCCAGCCCGCTTGAAGCATTGTGTGGACATCCCATGTCACCATGTTCACTTCTGCTTTCATCACGGGAGAGGTAACACTTCTTCTTCGTTGCTAACGCGGTTTTGCAATTCTCCCTCCACGTCTCTTCCACAGAATTCCAGTGTCCTTCCACCCAGGTTTCCACAGTGATGTTTGTCTTTGTGTCCCATTTTTTCTGTTGGCTGACTGATGTGAAAATATCCCTCGTATTTTCGCCCTTCAGTCCGCTACGTCTTCTGGGTTTTCAATGTGAACTCTGGTCATCTATCACCGATTTCTGTGAATTCCCTATGCATATTTCCCCTTGCTTCACCGCGCTTAAGATCGGCTAGTAACTAGTGAACTATTAAAGCTATACCTCAGTATTACTCTACTTGCGAAAAGCGGAAACCAATCACTTGTGAATATATTGAATTATCGAATACAAATTTACAACCCTCGGATATGTGTATTAGCAGACCAGTCATACCGATGAGTTTTAAAGTTAATCGGATCACTGAGACTTACATGCGTAATAGCTGTCTTACCGGTTTCTGGCTGAGCTTACCTGCAACATTCTCGAAATGTTTCGGGCCAGAGAGTTGAGTCATTTAGCATGATTGGTCCAGAACTCATCATGCTTTCAAGAAATTGGACTGTGAAGTATTCAAGAAAGCCTTAGATGATATTTTTATGCATGGCTGCCTAATGGAAAATGCTTAACACCTCCTTACTATTATCTGTATTTTTCTACAGGTAACAGTTTCTTTAATTTTACTCATTTCACTTGTTTAAATCCAGTTTGTGAGAATTGTTTTTCACCTCAAACTACTTAGTGATTCTACTTAGGTGGATTATGCAGACTCTCCAGTGTGTCATTTGACAAAGTTATTATAAGATCCATCCTTCGGTATTCTATTCTACACAATGCACTACATGTGTGCTAACCATAGTCTGTTCTCTGTAAATCATGAGTAGAAATGTCCACACATTGAATGATTTTGTAGGGACCATGATTATACTCATACGTAATCAAAACCTTTCATCTCTACTCTCAAACAACACTAGTAGTATTTCCTAAGATTTTTTACATCATATGAACTTCATGGTTTTTATCTTATTTAGATATTCAGAACATTGTTGACTTCTGTGATCTTCAAAGGTATTTAAAATGAAAAGTGATGTCGTGATTTACACCTGCGTACACTTGAGCAATTATCGTTGAATTTCACCCCTTAATGTCGCTTTATTCCTGAGAAAGAGAGTAACAGTGGTAAGATGACGTAATGGATATTGCAAAGTGAAGTAGATAAAAGGGATCTGAATGGCCTCGAATGTTGCTGCGTCGCGAATATGATGATTAGACAGTTGAAACTTCAGACCTTTTAGTGAATATGGGACAAAACAAAAAATATTATGGTTGTAACGCAACAGCCATTATCCATCGAAGAACCAAACCATATTTGTGTATTCCGAATACGACAGATTTAAGCCTTCAGCGTTTGTAACAGCTCTTGACCCCGTTCTAGCCTCAATCCTTAGTGAGGTCATGGGTGACCACTGTTGAAGTGTCCCACACTAGGACAAAACAGCTGCCCAGTGCTCCCAGGTTATCAGTAGTCCTCCAAATGATGCCACTTCGTGATAAATACCAAAGTAAAATCAATAAATTCCCACAAACTTCCCAAAAATAAATATTATTCAGTGCCAGGTAGTAATTTGTTTCAAGATGAGACTTCAAGAAATTATGATGAGAAGTTAGAACAGGCGGGATGAACAAGTTTGAACGTGAAGACACTTAGCAATGGCATTTTATGATGGTTACACTAATCTACGAACTTACGGACGCAGGAAACCGTGAATCATTGGATTCTGACCTAGCACCTCAATGGTAACATGCTCTTTGTGAAACTTGAAGGGCCTGTGTTCGACCTCTGGTGTAGTCATGGAGGCGCTCTGCTGAGAAGTCTCATACTCGGAAGAAATAGCTGTCCAGCACCCTTGGGTTTTTTGTTTTTCTTCGGCTGACGTCAGTCTGTTAGGAAAACTAACCTGAAGTCAATAAATCTCCAAAAACCTCCTTAGTCGATATTGTTCTTCTTTTATACACCAAGTCTTTTGCTTGTCATTTCCAACATTTTTTCTACGACTGATTTCATGATCGTTTTCCTTCAACTTTTTACATGTACACAGTTAACAAGAAGATAATGCAGGATCATGAATTCATCATATCCTGTTAAAAAATCGTTCCTAGTTTTGGTCTACTGAAACTTGTTAGAGCAACCAGTTTGCAAACTAATATGAAAAAGTGTTCTCTGTTATAGTTGAGACGGTTACCATATGTTTCACTTATTTACTGGCTAATATCACATTTTAGGATAGATTGTGTCAAGTATGGATATCAGTTATGCAACCATTGAAATATTTTTATAAAGTTCACTTAGGAATTTCGCACAGATTGTGGGCAGCTTTTACTGATGTTCTACTAAGATGAAAAACATATTTTCTTTAGCTAAACTTTAAAAAAAGAATAATTTGAGTGAAAAATTGTTTTCGGTAACTTCTTCAGGCCATATAGTTATCATCAATCCATGACAATAGGTGAAATGCAAATTTTCATAGCTGGATGCCTCTAAGCAGAAAAAGGAATTTGATTCATTGTTTATCTTCAAGAATCAAAAAGATCTGTACGAGTGATACTATTGATGATGAATTAGACAAACTATGGAAAATTCTCATGCAGGATGAATACCCATCCAGATTTATTGAGAAGAACTTGAAATTACAGCAGAATATGGAGCAAGTACCAACAGTTTCAAAGAAGACCTTGTTGATGAACGTAGGTTTCAAAGGTGATGCAACAGCAGAGATCTTGAGGAATCAGCTGTCCAGTTCACTGAAGAAGACATTCTTCTTAGCGAAGCTACAGGTTAGATTCTCTAGTCAGCAAGTGGTTTCGGAGTACTTTAAGGGTAAGTTACCACTTTGGACCACCTCAATGTGTGTCTACAAATTTACTTGCTCCTGTGGAACTAAGTATATAGGCCACACAAAGCGATCACTTCTCAAATTTATCTCTCAGCGCTATCCTTTTTATTAACTGAATCAAGCCTTCGTCTTCAGAGTATGCTATTCGTTTATGTAAATGTCCTTCCTTGGGATAGAGTACTGATTCCTTCGCTCTGCTGAGCCCTTTTTCGAATGGGATGATGAACTTGACAGGATTTGCTTTTTTCATGCGTGTCTCTGTTAAGAATTTGATTTCTTCTTCCATTTTATCTGTTGTGCAAAAACAAGAAGATAGAAAGACAAAATCGTGGGATGACATTTCACTTATATGCATCTCTCTGGGGTAAGAATGTGTGTGTTTGTTTACCAACGGTCAAACCATCATTGTATAGAGATGAGTTATATTCACTCAAGGCAAGTTATCAAATGAATAGAATTGCAAAATAGTGAACAACACGTGAAATGTTACGTAATGGGTTGAAAATGACCACTGGTAATAGTATGAATAAACGAGGACATAAAACTAATAACATAAGAAAGTGAATGTTTATCACTGAAACAATACAGATTCTGTAGGAGAAAGGGGTTCAAAAATGTTGAACTTGTGTTACTAAAGTTCATAAACAGCGAGTTGACCCTGTTAAGGGTCAAAGTATACAAAGTGGATGCAAATATTTCTTCTAAACATAAATCAGGTTTTACGGTTTTTATTCCCATGGCTTCAGGTAGAGATAAGAGGCATACTCATGCCCCTAAGTATGCTATCTGGTTTCCTCTTTCAACAGTCAGTCACAAGTCATCATCAATTATATCATTTGTTTTCCATTTTGTTCAGCTATTTTCCATCTCATTGGACAGTCAATCGGTGGTTTATATCTGACATTCTTCGACAGAACATACTGACATGGATACTCGTGGATAGTTGTTCTCTTGTGAGAGTTTGGCTTTTGGAGAAGTCCTCTCATCTTTGAACAATACCAAGTGGGATTACGCTAGCATAATTTTCAAATGGTGAAGAATATCTGTAGATTAGATGAAAGATCTTGGTTTTACTGTGTTCTCTGACCTAGTTGGTTTATTCGTGTAACTTTCAGTGTATTGCTAGACAATATCATCAACATTAAATTCAACATTAGTTTTGTCATTAGGTAAAACTATATTTTAGTTAGGAAAATGTAACTGAAATAGGAGTGAACGGATATATACATTCACATAGGGTCATGGTTACCAAGTAACCATTACATCGTCACTTCTGATACTGTCGCTAATAATTGGAATACTACAGGTAAATACAAAGAGCATATTTATCTTAGATGTTTGGTCAGAAAGCACTGAGAAAAGCTTAAGTTGTAATTAATTTATGAATGCATTTCGTATAAGTTCATGTATAAAATAATCTTTCTTCTGAAGCAAATATATGTATCCATTCCTGCAGTAAGTAGTTTTGAAATGACTTGCTGAACAACTTTTCATAAGTGGTAATGATGGTGTCTAGCAGTGGTCTTCAGAATGCGCCTCTAATCCTATTTGGGATTAGATAGCTGGATCTACCTGCCTCCTAGTGAGTGATGTTGTTCCAACCTGGACTCGAACTGGAAGCCGATCGCTTCAAACGCCAGAGCGTTATCCACTAGACCACTGGATCACGCAGGACACTTCTTGTGTGACGGGTATAGTTTAAGTATTATTGCTTGTATGATACCGTCATTGACTGAACCGGGTTGATCGGTTTCCATTGACATATGGACTCGTGTATGGATGCCTCGATATTTCCTGTGTTCTAATTATATGTGGTAATGATAGGTAGTGGTTAGCAGTAAAATCCAGGATGCACATTTTGTCCACCTGCCAATAGGGACCAATCAACTCGGTCCAATCAACAACGGGATAATACAAGCAGTAACTCTAAAAGTTTCATGAAGTTTGCTTCAGTGTCTCATACTTCATGCCTTAAAAATAACTTGATGTAGTCGTAATAAAGATGAATATGCCTTGAGATATGCAAATATTATAACCCTGTCCAGTGGTAAGCAAAATGAAATGTCAGTCTGTGTGTGCTCCTAATGTTCAGTCACACAAGTTGACATGTGAACACTGAAATCAATGGATTTATTTTAAGCTAAGAATTTATGTCTTTAAATACTCTGAACAGTTGAGCAATTTTTCAAATAGACTGTAGCTCATTTCACAGGCCAACATGTTGGAAATTATGGATAAATATATAAGTTTAAGTTATTCGTGAAAATTCCCTGCCATATCTTAACTCAAATGTCACACGAAAATATTGTTAATCAAGCAATAGAAGCATTAAGCAAGTGAAAAATTGATGAATAAAAGTCGGTTATATGAAGCTGAGAAAAGAGATAATCATCAAATTTTGAATAAAATTTCAGCTTCAGTGATTTGATAATCTTTAAGGCGGTCTAACATCATCGCGAAGTCACAAATAATGCTGCTGCTGATGATGACAATGTTGAAGTCAAGATGAACCGAACTTTTGGGGATCAAATACTTTTAGGTGAATGACATTTCGTATACTACATCCTACACCGATATCAATTTTCATTTAGATAGAAGTTCTATAGGCAAGTATAAATCCTTTCCATCGTTTCAACAGTTTGTAAAATACGGTCAGAAACTTTGTGCTATCTAAGTTTGGAAACTGGTATTTCTTATTACATACAGCTAAAACGTTAGATCATATTAGTAGTTGTTTAGCGGTTTGTTTGTTAAACCACTGTATGGTGTTCTTCGACAATAAGTATTTAGTATTCTTAGTGAACTCAAGTTTTAAATAGTTGACTTCTCAGTGAGAACGAATGCTCCAAGATGATATTAGATGATCATTGCACTACACAGCGAGTTGAAGCAGGGTGGAGTAATCAGTTCAGTTGATTCCAATCCACTGACTAAATGGTTAGGCTCTCTCAACAAGATTTCACAATTCTCGGCTTTACTTCTCAAACTTTTCTAGGTGTACAAGGTTGAGAGAGAGGAATCTAAAGGGAGTAGTCTCTTTCACCTACCAACTGGACTGCATCGTTTCACCTACAAGCAACGGCACAGACGAGGATGTCAAAACCAGGATCGGAAAGATAGCAAGACAGGCTTTTATTAACCTGAAGTCAGTGTGGAGATGTACTGCACTCAGCACAAAGAACAAGATCCGGATTTTCAGCACTAATTCAGTCACGTCAGTGCTACTATATGGTTCAGAGACTTGGTGCGTCATGAAAAACACTTCCAACAAACTACAGACATTCATCAACAGCTGCCAGTTAGGCTCACTCGATACTGAAGATCGACCAGATGGATGGCCAGAATAATAAGGATAAGCAACGAGGAACTCTGCGTTGTCAATGAACCAACGAAGCAAGAACTTATCGCCAAACAAATATGCAGAAGAGAGTGGAGATAGATTGGGCATACACTTAGAAGACTATTTAGAGATATCTCGCGTCAGGCCAGGTACTCGAGTGGAATCCAAGTGGGAAACGACTAGTTGGGTGTCCGAGGTGAGGGTGACATGGAGGAGATCATGTGATGAAGAAATAGAAGGTTGAGGACAGTTGTAGAGCGAGGTTGGAAAGACTGCAGAGAAGAGAGTGTAATGGAGGCGTGCTACTGAAGCAGTATGTTCCTCTATGAACCCAAAGCAAAAAAGATAATAATAATAATAATAATGCAAGGTTGAGAGTCAGCAAACTGGAATGCAACGACTACTTCAAGTTTTCGAATTTTCTCCATCTGACATCACTCCACGATTGAAGCCACCTTGAAGGACTGATTAATTTCAGTTATTTCTTCTTGTCAAACTATATTCAAAGTTCACGATTTCTGATAGCCGAAGTCTAAATGCAATAGAAGGTTTTTATGTCATTCACTTATTAAAATCCCTCTGAATAGGCGCTAATCATTATAACTGAAATATCTGCAACAGAAGCAGCTGTGATTTATCCACTTTAGATAACAAACTAATCACGTGAAAACTGCCATGTATTCCAAGTCGTCTATGTTAGTGAAAGGAATAACCAATAGAAACTCTTTCTATTTCTAGGCACTTACTAATGCATCATTCTAAATCAGATGCATAATTGAGGGATGTTAAAAGAATTCTTTCAATTGTTTGACTACTATTTGAAAACGGAAGAAACAGGAATGAGATCTAAGAATCATTCAATAAGAAAGTGTAATGAAATCCTAGATGTTCATGTACACGTTCAACAGGTTCCCTATATTTCTACAACTGACATCAAATCATGCTGAATTCCACCTTGAAACGACTAAATAGATCCACACACACACCTCTGGTTTGAATTTGTCCATATTCCTTCAAAGGGCTACTTGAATAAAGAACATGGACGTCAGTATATTACTTTCAAATAAATTGAGAAAATGTATTTCACATCTGTGACAAGAATATGATTTATAGACTGATGCATCATTTAGTGTTTAAAATAGTCGAAGTGAAATGCCTAGCCTATACATAAAACTGACCCTTGTATGTTATTTAGAACTTTGTATCACCAGTTATTACTGAATTGTTGTTTCTGACGATTAAATCCAGTCACAATAGATAGTAGGGTGTTTGACTGAATTCCCCTAGTGCCTATTATGAAACAGGTCCCTGAAATTTCTTTAACACACTCACCTATTTATTATTTACTATTCTTTACCATTTCGGCGATCTGGGATAGCCATAGTTTGGCAGACTAGTATTTATATTGGTTGATGATTGAAGGTGGAATGAAATTTTAGACAGTAGCCGGATTCGAACCAACTACCACTGGGTTTCCTGCCCAACGCTCTACCAACTGAGCTACGAAACAAAAATCTGGCCAGCAGTTGGACTTCACAGCCAGTTGGTAGAGCATTGCGTTGGAAATTTGGTGATCACTGTTTGGAATCCAGTCACGGTTTAAATTTTTATTTCACCTTCAGTCATCACGCAGTATAAACTCCCTTTGTAACAACAAGATATTCAGCGAAGAGAATCTTTTCAAGGAATTTATTTTCAACCTGTACATTCGTATATGTATGATATTTGAAAAATTATATCCCCTGAGGAAGACTAAACACTATTTGATAGTGATAATAATAACAGAATGGATAATAATGAGGTATTTGTGATTGTGATGACAGTCGAAGAATGAATGATAACGCAGTAGATTACGTAATATATACAGGATGGTTCATAGAAGGTAAGTAACTCAGAAGGGAGTGAAAAAACTCAGCTAAGTATTATGTAGTAGGATTGGACAAGTTGGTCAAGATGAAATCAATGTCTTCTAAAAAGATTACGATAACTAAGTGAAATAACACTGGAAACTAATCAAAGTGAGGCCAATGATAATGATAATAATAGTGGTAAGGAAGGATGGAAAGATTGAATTAACAGAGGGGGAGAGGAAACTAATGGTCATGGTAGAAACAGTGTCTGTACATACTTCTTTTCTATACACAGATCAAGCTTTAGTTCATGAATGGCTGAAGCCTCCTTAAAACTCCTTAAAATAGAGGAGGCTTTAGCTATTCATGAACTTAAACCTGATCTGTCTGTTCAAAAGAAGTATGTACAGCCACTGTGCTTACAATGACCACGACATTTTCCAACCCCAATTAGTTCCCCCTCCCCCTTTGTTAACTTAACCTTTGTATTCTTCCTGTATACACTCACTTATTACACTGCAGGAATGAATAAAGTTTCAAGATTGTCACATGCTTTACATTGTTCTGTAATATTCAATAAAAAGTCAGTCATGGTCTGAAAAGTGCAGTAGTAGTGCCGCTGACTGTAACACTGGTTGGTGCGAGTTAGAATTTCAGTGGGTTGTCAACTGCTTAGAGGTTAGAGTTATGCCCTGCTGACGAGTCCTAACAATCTCGAACCCTATGTCGAATAGGGGTTCCTGCCAGTCACCTCCAACCAACTAACATCCATGAAAGTGCACTGCGATATTAGGCTTCCTTGCTTGGTCGCCACATCACAAAATGATGAATAAAATTTGCTCGGCTTTCTGGACTAGACAACATGAAACTGGATATTCTTCACTAAAAAACCAATGTAGAATAACTTGTTCTTGATTCGCCAATAAAAATGTCTGAGAATGAAATGTAAACTGTGATGGAAAACAGAACATCGGAAATTTTCATTTTATTACCATCAGTAAGAGACTTGAAGAGTCGAAAAAATGTTTGATCTATTTGAAGAAATGAAGCCATCTCCAGGAGAGTCTAAAAGTTTGATTCAATGCTCAAACTAATAGTCTTAGCAGAATTTATAGTACTACAATAGTTCATAACCAGGTTATCCCATTAGACCCACAGTTGACTTCAGAAATACCCCAACATCTGAACTAGCAAAGTACTTAACATCGATATTATGTCACAATTAGGAACTGTTCAAATTCCAGACTAGTAGACTCTCACCAGTTAAAGCTGAGGCTTAATGACCTACATATAGAAGAGTACGAAAAAATCGTTAGTTTCTATGTGACAAGTCTTTATGCTAAAATACCAATCAATAAGTAACTAGAGGCAGTCAGAAATCAACTAAATAGTTACTCAAAAATTACTCACAGAACTAAGATATCGATTAATGAGATCATATTAGATGTACAGTTGTGCTTGACCTCTACAGTCTTCAAGTTCCAGGACAAAATATATAGACAGAGAGAAGGAGTAGCAATAAGATAGCCAATATATTTACGGATAATTAGGACAGTATGGTCATACAAACGTATAATTCTGCACCTGAGGTACGGTGGCGATATGTGGATGACACATTCACTACTGTGTTGGAATTGGAACATATCGACAATTCCCTCACACATATAAACTCAGTAGTAGGCGCAATCCAACTGACGTCTGAGGTTGAAAGTGAGCAGAGAAAATTACACTTGTTGGATTGCAAGATAAAACGAAGGACAGACGGTGGTTTGGATACTACTGTCTGCAGAAAACCGACACATCCTAACAGGTGTCTGGACCTCAAGTCTTCACATCCAATATCAGTTAAGGCAGGTTTAGTCAAATGTCAAAATGATAAAGCTAGATAACTGACTAGTCAGCGCACAGACTTAAACAAGGAATTGAAACACCTAAGAGAAGCGTTAACAATTAATAATTATCCTCAACCATTTTTCAAGAAGTTCGTATGAACACATAAGAAACAAGATAATAACGGTAATACGAGTACGAATAATAACGACAACAAGAGTAGAAAGGAGTTCACAGCCTCTGTCGTGTCACCATATGAGAAAGGAACATCAGAAACTTGAAGCAGGATCCTCAACAGAGCTGGAATTACCGTGGCATTCAAATCTACAAACTCACTCAGAGATAAGCTTTGTCGACTGGCTTAAGCATCCAATAGATTGAATTAGGGAGAATAATCTATTATATTAAATTCCATATAATCATTGTGAGGTCGAGTATATACGTGAAACTAGCCGGTCGGGGTCAGGTGAGCTAGCGGAACATAAGAATCTAGGTAAATGTAGGATGACAGACCAGAATAAGACCAATAATCTGGGAAAAACTCGACCATTGCAATGCATGCGTTAACTCACAACCATACAATAGGGTGGGACAAAGCCACTGTACTTAGGTCCAATATAATTAGTTGAGAGAGAGATTGATTGCTGAATTCCTGTTCATCGAATCAACACCCAACATATGTAATAGAAATGGTGCAACACCTATACCAGAGATATGGAAGATTTTACTACCAATAAAAACAAATCATATGAGGTGAAGTAACTATGCAAGTCAAATGTCGATAGTGCTGTGTGATTACATTGATGTGATTATGGACAATAATAATTTGTGTTCGAAACGTCATCAAGTAAATAATACTATATCACTGTGTGTTATAGATCAAACAAACATATCTAATATCCAGTTTAGAGAACCTTCAATGCTGATGAATAACAGATTTCGTTTTCAGTACGCCCAATTATGGTACCAAGACTGAAAGATGAATTGCTTAGACTGGTCACTTCCTGTTTTGTTTATCAGGTTGACTGCTTTTATGGAGCTAATTACGTCAGCCACTGCTTCAAGAATTTAAATGTCTCTACTCACGAACACTTATTAATGTGGTTAAGCAAAAGTGTGGTTAAGATCATTACCAGCTCTTTATTAGTACACTTGGTTGAAACAAACCATACTTTATAGGGTTTCTGTCGACTTGTCAAAAGATAACCGAATTCAAATGAGTTGCAATCACGATTACACAATCCAGGTTATACGTTAATAATCTACAGAGGCACTTGGCTATTGCAATGCATGCATTTACACACAATAGGATGGGATAAAACCACTGTACTTAAGTCCAATATAATTAGGTGGAGAGAGAGACTGTTTACTGAATCTTCATTCAGTGAATCAACACCCAAAACATGCAAAATCTATACGAGAGATATGGAAAATTTTACTACCAGTAAAATATCAAGTGTGAGAACTAAAAAATAAGTTGTCGAAAGTGTTTTGAATACATCGATTTGATTATGAGCAATAATAATTGATACTTGAAAGGTCATCAAGTAAATAATACTGTGTCGCTGGGTGGTGGCTGTATCAAATAAACGAATGTAATATAGAAGAACAATTTTCGTGTAACGTGTGATTAAGAATGTATCCAGATACTTTCGTCTGAAAATATTTAATCAACAGCTACTTAACTTGATGAATATGAACGAAATATACCTATTTTTTTCATGATGAAGAATAAACTAAGCGAAACAGTAGGGTTGAGACTGAACATCTTTCCCTCTTTGATTAATCCAATCAGTCTTCAAGAAGTATTAACCTTGAAAATATTGTCGCTATAATGGTCAAATCGAAGACATGAATCATGGTGTTTCAGCCATCCACAACTATTACATAATCAAAGGAAACGGGGATAATAAACATAAGATTAGTTATTAGGAAAATATGATGTACCATACTGTAATTTCAGGCGAAAAACGACACACAACTGTGTATCAGAGACTAATGTCAGTCAGTACCTTTTACCACAGCTTATAGATACTCTTGGTCACAGGTGTTCTTGGAATGGTTAGTTAGATCAGTAATCAAGGAAACTGATGGTAGTATACGATATATTCGGAACTGCATTTCACATTATATTTGAGTTTAATGCATGAAGATGCGCTTCTTCATGAAGAACTCACTGTCTTAGAGAACTGTAGTATGTATTTCGTGCAGCAAATATGCCTAGTAACACAGTTTGTGAGACTTGTGTATTATGCCAGATATTATGAGTGTTTCGACATCATCAAACTGTCCATGAGTGAGCTGGATAGTCAGACAATTTGACTTTACTCAAATATCATCCTCCCAACTGTAATTTGTACAGGTTTATGACAACAGTGAGGTGACTTTAAAAAGCGTTTTTGGGTTTCAAATGTATCTCATGAGATGTTTACAAGTGATCTATTATGCATGGAAAGTAGCAGACATTTTAACCAAGAAATACGGTTATATTTAAGTCATTTTTATGGCTAGTAGTGGAATCCAGGAAGCGTGTTTCCTACCACTTTGGATACATCAGCTGCAAAACCTACAACCCAATGACTGATGGTGTACCCACCGAAACTGGAACCTCGTATGCATCGTTTCAAACACCACAAAGTTATCAACTACTCCACTAAGGCCGCCACTTATACAACATAGTATCAGTTGTTGTTTGATTGAAGATTAGTGGAATACACCCAGTTGATCATAGGGAAAGACAAGATGTGGTTGCAGGAAAGAAAAAGTTTTCTCTTCGGTGGAGTCATTTACTAACCTGTACATTCGTGAATATATGTTACAGTGGGCAGAACGTCCCAGAAATATTTCCGGTTAGGGGGCAAAATGTATTGAATAAAGAATAAAGAAAGTTAATTAATACACATTTGGGTTTAGTGTGGAGAAATAAACAAGGGATTATGAAATTAAATGTAATTATGCAATGCAGGATGAATGTATGGCAAGTAGGAAAATAGACGAAGGGTTATGAAGATAAGATTGTGAATACGTAGTGCAGGTTAAATCTAATACAGAGTAGGAAAATGAACAAGGGATAAAGAAAAGACATGTGTAGTTACCTAATACAAAATGAATCTATGACAGTCAAGTCTTTATGATGGCCATGGAAAAATGAAGGTTGGATATACCAATTTTTGGACACAAAACGCTGCTTTCAAACTCTGGATGGTTAGTTCTGCAGCTACAAAAACAGATGCTCTGATCTTACTCCCTTCAAGTCATCATCATCAATATCAAAATAGGACCAGGCATTACCGTGTAACGGTCTGAGTTGCCACAGCTCATATCAGTCCATCAAGTGAAAGGGCAGTCAGGTGCTAGATGAGGATAAGAAAATTCAGTCGAAAGAAATGTAAAGTATGAAAAGAGAGAAAGGAAAAACAAGAAAATGGTGAGATTTGGTATAGCGTTAAGATGAGGATAATGTGCATATACATCTGTGCCACTGACATCCGTTCTGAACCATGCAATCACCTAAAGTCTGCAATCGTTGGTTCCTCTTGTTCCACGGACCCCAACCAGCTAGTCTGCATCACCCCACATGGCTCAAACCAACAGTCTGAGACTTCATAAATTTATGCCATGTTTTAATCTGGCCACCCGAACCCTTCCTCCAGCCTAGACCTACTTCTGCCAACAATGTTTGACGAGGCAGATGATGACCAGGTATACGTAACACGTGTCCCAACCATCTCAGTCGATGGAGGTTAATAACCTAGTCGACTGACTAACATCTTCTCCCTAAAACTTTACACCTGACTTCTAGATTACTGAAGTGGTGACACTACAGAATATGGGTTATACTAAGAAGTCAACTGTGATCAAGCACCTGAATCCCTCTCATGTCTTCCACCTTTAATGACCATGTTTCACGGCCATAGATTAGAACAGAGCGAACTGCTGTGCAGTACATCCCACCCTTAATAGACAACCGGATATCACAACGGCGCCATAGGTGGGATAAGTTGGCGAAAGCCAGTCCGTACAGAGATTTTATCTGTCACCGAACCCCAAAGACAATTTTGAAAGGGCTCTCAAAAGGGGCTAAGTAGCCTTAGTTCACGAGGTGTTCTGTTATTGAACTTCAGACATATTTCCGTTGTCCCTTTACCAGCCAGGCTTGGAAGTGTTCGTGGATACGTTCTAAAAGCGGACGCATGGTACGGCCCATGTACTCAGCCCCACAAGAGCAATGCGTCGTCTTGTCTCTCATACAGTGATCGAAGAGTTTCTTGCAGGAGAAAATAATCCGAAGGTTGGCAGTGAAGTATGTTCTGTTTAAGGATTCTGACAGTTGTTTCCTGAGGATGTCAACAACAGTATCATCTTTGAACTCAAGATCCAACAAAAGAATCTTTTTCGGCACCAAATGTGTTAGTTCAGTTGGGTTCTTTGCCTTTATATTCTTACCTATGAATCTGAGCGGGAAACCGTTTTCCTCTAGATTTCGTCAAAGCGTTTATTTAGTTAGTTATCAAATAAATTTTGCCCCTAACCGGAAATAATTCTGGAGCTTTCTGCCTACTGCAACACATATTCACGAATGCACAGCTTAGTAAATGACTCCGTCGAAAAGAAAAAGTTTTCTTTCCTGCAACCATGTCTTGTCTTATGATTGAAATTACAAGTATCAATACAAAAATGGCAGACACTCATTGCACAAGTGGTGGCTGTTGTGCCCCAGTAGCCTAGTGGAGAGAGCTTTGGTGCTTAGAATGACAAGTACTAGGTTCGAGTCTCAGTGGGAAAGCAAGCCCTCAGTAAGTCGCAGGTATTGTGGCTGATATGTCTCAAGTAGGACGAAAAGCACCCCTTGAATTTCACTGCTAACCGTCAAATGGACTACATTACAAAGAATATCCAGGCAGTATCAAATCATCCGCATAGCAGCGCACTTTTGAAATGATGATGATAATGTTGAAATGCGTGGCTAGAAGAGTATTAAAATAAATTGAAAGAGTATCGTCATGGATAGAAACAGGAAAAGAGTTTTATAAAATGTGAAATTTAGGTTTCCGTTACCGAACACCTTTAGGCAGCACCAGCTTACAACGGTTAAATTCGGGATCTTTGAAGTAGACTATCCACTGGTTGATGTTTATAGTCACTACGTAGTCAGAACTATTCGACGATCAGTCAGTGTGATGATACACAGATCTTTCGTCAAATGGAATAGTTGACCATGGTGAATTTGTTACCGGTTAGCTTCTGGTGTCCACCTTCAACAAGAAGTTCATGAATCTCAACTGTATTTCAGCAGTTTGGCACTGAGTGAGCTTACGACTCACACAGTGAGCCCTTTGTGTGATTCAGTGCATAATGGGCTTCTATGAGTGTATTTCTTCAACGGTGAAATTTATTTCCAATTTATCTAGTAACCTTGATGATTTCTTCATTGTTTTTTCGAAGTTTGTTAAACAAACATCCGTCTTCGATGTATGTTGTAAATGATGGTCGTCAACTGTCCAATAGTAGCAAAAAAATGATTCGTAAATTTGTAGATGAACGATTTAGGTAACCTGCTTGATGAGACATTTCTGTACCACTTTTGTGCAGGTCACCAACAGATAAATCACAAAGTTGTATTAGTGTGTTCATCAACTGAGTGGAGACAAAAGGCGTTTTTACTGGATTTGGAAAGTTAGGTGTTTAAGGATTTCCAAATGAAATACCTCGCATAAAAAGTAATTAACATGAAAACAATTTGACAGTCAAGGTGTCATTTTCTTAAAAGAGGAAGCCATAGAATTTCAGATTGGCAATCATTATGGACTGATGTCAGTTGGAGTAAACTAGAAGCCTGGAGAGAGTAGACAGTTTGGTCCTAACATGGGACTCTTCAGCAGTGCGCAGATGTGACCACACCAGAAATCTATTTGAAATAGCACTCAGTGATAAAGTATTAGCTACTGGATTACATTCATACCAAAGTGACCGTATCACTTTCAAATGTCGGTCACATAGTCCAACAGATCTCCATTAGTTTGTTTTTAATGGTAGTAACATTTTCCATAAATCTGCAGTGTGTGGTTGATTACCCTCACCTAGTGTACTGGTTCACTAATTACTTGCTGGTCATAAGCCCAGTTAAAGAGAGAAAGTTGGGGATAAGGTTGGCAACCGTTCACCACAAATAAATCCAAACGCGAAAGAAACTTCAAAGCACAAAATAATACAAAAACAAAATTGTGCTTATTCCTCGATCAAGGCGGAAAGACAAAATGAAACCGGTTGTGAAAGCCTACACAAAGCCAATTCACCAATATATCTTCTCTCCCACTACAGAGGGCGAAAGTAAACTAAGTAACATGGAATGTCCGCACAATGTTTGAAGCTGGTGGCTGGCTGGCTGGCTGACAAGGCTACCCAGATTGCAAAGAAATGAGAAGATTTTGCATAGTAGTGCCGTAGTCTGTGAGGAATCAGCAGATGGAATGGAAGTGGACTCTCCAAACTGTCAACTGGAATATCCTTTAGTATCCACACGACAGCCCACCTGCCATCAGAAGTCAAGCAATTCGGCCCTGTATAGCAACAACAAGAACAAAAAAGGATGATCAAGGATCTTAAGATTCTCATCTCTATAACTTTCTGCTTATAATCTCGATTCTACACCTCTTGTACAATTGCTTCTGTTCTCTTATTTCTATCCAGGGTTTATTGAGAATATTGTTCACTAATGTAAGAATACTCTTTGGGGGGGGGGGGGGAATCAATATATCAGAAGTTTATTATGAAGCATGAGAAAGAATGTGTCTAATGACAGTGATATAGAAAATTGTTTTTGTTCAGTATGCATCATCTATTGGTACTTGTAATCTCCCTTTGTTATAATGGGTTGGGTTCCTATGCGGAGACGTGGATAGTTTTTGGATTCCATCATATCAGTCAGTATTCATATCTTAAAATATCAAAGTTTAGATGCTAAAAAAAACTATCAAAACATAAAGAGAATCAGGTTTATTTGACTATTAAGTTTAATATAGTACGGAATTTACTAATCCTATATTCGGCATGCTGCCATTTAAGCTCTATGTAGTATGTATGACTGATATTAATGGTCATTATTTCACCTAAACACTTTGTGAACTGGATTTTAATTGATCTGTACATTTATTATAATCGTTTTGTACTGGGTAATGATTGAAGGTGAAGTTAAAACTTGAACGGTGGCCGAATTTGAACAAGCGACCATCGGGTTTCCGGCACGATGCTCTGCTAACTAAGCTACGAGGTCCGACTCCTCACCAGATTCTCGTTTCACTTCAATCACTATGGGTTTTGCCCCACTACTATATGAATTCATGATGCGTTATTACCGATTGATCGTATTCACAATGGCTGCCCACCAGTCAGGACTTTTCATCCCAATCGAAATGTAACTGAATTAGAGAGGGGGAGCCATCTTATTGATTATCGTTTGACTACCTGAGATGACCGTAGTATGGTGGTGTGGCAAATTCCATGGTGTTTGAAGTGAAATAAGATCTGGTCAGCAGTCACACCTTGTAGCTCAGTTGGTAGAGCATCAGGCAGGAAACCTGGTGGTGACTGGTTCGAATCCGGCCGCGGTTCAATTTTTCATTTCACCTTCAATCATCATCCCGTATAAATACTAGCCTGCCAAACTACAGATCCCTCAGTCGGGCAAATCCCATGGTATTTGAAGTGAAATAAAAATCTGGTCAGCAGTCCGACCTCACAGCTGAGTTACTAAAGCATCGAGCCAGAAACCCGATGGTTGCTGGTTGGAATCTAGAGTGTCACAGTCAGCTTACATGGCAACATGTAGGATATCGGCATGGATTACATGACTGGGGATTTCTTTCGGTTCTATTAGTGATCCTTAATTTGTTGGTCTAAAGGAGAACACTGTTATAAATCCATGTGGTAGATATCTATAGCTATATGTGAGTGGACAGTTGAACAATAACTTTCGACTTCACCCTTGATGATCGCTCGGTTTCTCGAAAACACAAAGGAAACGGCAAAAAACAACAGGAAAAGTTTGTTGTCAGGTCGAATATGTACAAAAATGAAGGTCTTATACTCATCTGTTGATGACCTTGGAAAGTTCTGCAGTTTTCTAAGGATCTCTTCAACCAGTCTGAGTCTCGTACTTATGATCACGTGGTTTTTGACAAATGTACGACATACAGTGATTGCCTGTAAGGGTTTTTCAGAGATTTCTGAACTTCTTTGTGGAATCTGGAGGATACTTCCGCACTCCATAACATAACCAGCGGGAAACCTCAAATCAGCTTTTAACATGGATAGATATTGGTTAGAGAATCAGTATAACGCAGATGCTTCTTCATAGTTTAGGACTCCCTGGCGTTGCAAACTAAGGTCTCCATTGTAGATGGTACACATGACTGTTAATCGCACTGGAAGTCCGCCACTAGGTTGGAATCCAATCGTCCACATTTTTCTACTTCTATAAGTTCATGATATTAGTGGGATCTTCATCCAACGTTTATGATGAAGCAAGTCACTAATGACCACTAATTAAATTATGAGTTTCATGGGGATCTTATTGATTTCAAGTTGACGGTGTAACCTTAAGATCTTAGGTTCGATCTCTGACAAGGTCATGGGTATGCGTTGCAGAGGAGTCCTGTACTCTGAATTCCTCAGCTAGTCTCAGTCCATGATGAATACCAACTTGAAATAAATAAAATCCTCTCGAACCTATGAATTAAACTGCTCTTTTGTTGATTTAAGTCTGTTATGAAATGAATGCTTCTTGAAATTAATCAATTCCTTCATATTCAATTAATATAACAGAATGTCAGAAGAGTTTAGCAGTTTTTTTTAAATTCCCAAACAATCAAATTTAATAGCGTCAAGTTGTCTGTTGTTGTTTCATTTTTACTGAAAGAATATTCATTCGCTCTCTGCTCATTTACTATGATAAGCATCATCATGTGATGAGTTAACCAATAATCAATAAGGCTATGCTTTTATAGACATTCTTTGTTTGGTTGTATCTATCCGATGAATCTTATTTGTCAGTGAATATTAACTGATGTTTCATATTACCTCTTTAACCAATTACAAAAAATGAAAGGAGTCATGATAATAGAATAAGAGGGGGATATTCATTTTTATGCCTAAATTCATGTGTTTCATATGTAAACAGATTTACGCACTAGATTTGGTCTATAATTTTCAACCAATCAGCAACACAAGCATTCCGTTTACTTGTTTGTGATTGGTGCGCACGGGGAAGATAAATATTCAACTAGTAAATAGGTGATAATAGGTAGGGGGAGTATGAGAAAGAGTAGAAATTCATTTACTTTGTCGGAAATTAAAAGCAGCAACCATGGAATTTACGGATTACACGATTATACAACAAGTTTATACAGTTATTTCATAAGTTAAGAATAATGATTTCTTAGACAAACAATCATCAGCTGTCTTATTTATCAGAACTAAACATTCAAAGCAAATAAAAAGTTATAATTGACGTGTATGCGTAATACCTACTGTTCAGTGAAAATAATTGTATTCAGGGTGATAAATAAACGGAAAGATGACTACCTTAAATCCTCAAACGTGGATATCTTCAGGAAACTTCACACAGAATGGAATTATAAACCAGAGTAAATTGTTCAGTGGTTTCAATGAGATTAGTAATGCTGACCCTACCAGTCTTGCCAACAATGGTGTCAATGTCAATACTGTTAGTAATACAGATACTACTTATATTACTGATACTACTCCTCCTAACAATAATAATAATAATAATACTATAACTAACGTATCAGATGGAAACTTACAATCAAAGTCATTTTTTCTTGGTTCAAATCGAATGGAAACAAGTCCAACTGTCCTCCCACGTTTAACTAATCATAATCCCCCCGGGAAACAAAGTTTTCCTGACCAACTTCAAAATTTAACCAATACTTTGACTAATACAACAAAATCATTCAATTACTATGCACATAGTAAACATCTGAACAATTCAGAAACAATGAGGTGTAATGAATGTCGATTAATTATATTTGATCAATATTATTACAGTATCGGTGATCAAATTTGGCATCAAAGTTGTTTAAGGTGCTTTGAATGCGGATTCCTGCTGACAGAGAAATGCTACGCTAAAGATGGTCATTTGTATTGTCGTGAGGATTTTGTCAGGTTAGTTGGCTTTGAAAAAGATATTTTATTATGACGGTCGTTTGCATTATCATTACCATTACCATCGACCGTTACTACTACTACTACTACTACTACTACTACTACTACTACTACTACTACTACTACTACTACTACTACTACTACTACTACTACTACTACTACTACTACTACTACTACTACTACTACTACTACTACTACTACTACTACTACTACTACTACTACTACTACTGTTGGTAATAGTAATAGTATGTAGGAGTGAACTTCAGTAAAGTAATCGAATCGTACTCAAGTGCGAAATTTGACCGCTGACTGTCTCCTGTGGGTTGACTACCAATGTCTAACACTACAACTCACCTCGTTTGTGTAAATAATGAGTCTAAATAAAATGCCGTTGGGATTCACATTAAAAGTAGCTTTAAATACTTACCTTAAGTAAAACATCCCATTCTGCTAAGGAAACTGTGACATACACAGCGAAACAGCGTTTACAGAAGAAATCTTGTTTCGATTTTCTAAACACACTGCCAACATAATTATATAATGATTAAATTAGACTCGAGCATAGTATTTATTATGAGCTGATATGAATTTGAGAACATTGGGTAGGTGTTTCTTCTCAGTATGGCACTCCTCGGTAGTGCGCACTAATGGCCTCGTCAGGGGTCAAACTCAGGACCTTCGGGTCTCACAACCAGCTCGAAATCAATTAAATCCCCTTGAATCTGCAAACTGAATTATTGTCAAATGCTCATTAGTGACTTACTTCAAAATGTAACTCCCGAAGTTGTAATGAGAAGTCGTTTGTCACCGGCGAGGCAGATGAAGTCATACGTGAGGTCGGGTACTCAAGCAATCCATCGGATATAGGTCGCCTTGTATCGTGAATTGGTAGAAGTAGGAAACGTGAATCATTAGATTGAGATCTAGTAGTACGGTCTCTGAGTAACCTGAAAGTCTTGTGTAGAATTCCCAACGGGGTCCTATGAGTACGTACTGCTTGGGAATGGCAAACTAGGATGAAGCAGCTTTCCAATGTTCTCAGGTTTCCAGTGATGAATACCAAATTGAAGTAAATTAAAAGAGATAGGTAGGATTATTGTTGCCGTTTATAAGAATAAACTGTTCGATTGAAAAGTTTCTGGGAGGGGAGGAGGTGTATTGATTGATTTCAAAGTACCTTTAATACAGAAACTATGACATTTAAGTGACCAGGAAGCCGTGAGCACCTATTTCATCCTATTTTGAGACTGTGAGCCAGATTACTCCCTCAACACTAGATGGGGTCGAACCAAGAACCACAGAGCCCCTATTAGCTTGAAAATTCAATGGTTTATGTTTTCCTAACTCCTCTGAACTCAAGATGTAGCACAGTCATTAGCCAATGTTATCAATGAGTAACTATCTTCACAATTAAGTTGACTGTTATTATACAGATTATGGTTCCCCATTAGAACTTCACGGATTTTTCAGTGACTCTTCAGCTAATATCAATTTATGGTGAATACTTTGAAGTTAAATTTAAAAAATCACATTGAACTGAGCATATCCGAAGTATAATGCTCATTGAAACCACATAACAACGTGTTGTCTGTAGTAATCCCATCGTATACTATCCTCTCAGTTACACTTTTTCAAAGTAACTGCATGAAATTTTATTTGTTGTCATACTGGATCTATTTGGTTGACGTGTGTTAGCTTGTGGGTTCCTATGCGGCCCCCCCATATATTATCATCACTCACTGGGGTGCAGGTACGTTTGACTGACAAATCCCGAACAGGACGGGATGTATCTCCTTGATTCTATTCCTAGAAAGTAAATTATATCATTAAAGATAGTGTTACAACTGGATTTCTTATGAAACTGGATGGCAAACAGATACGTCAGTTTTACCCCCAATTCACTTTAATGGGAATGTGTATGAAGCTTTCAGTAATTGACAGAAATCATCAAATTGGCAAAATATTTGGTAGGGATTAGTAGAGGACTCTGGAAATTAGGCGTTCACTTCGACTTTCGACGTGGTGATCTGTCCATATCCTGGAGAGTGTAACAGTTCCCACTGGGAATCGAAGACAGTGCCTGCTGCTTTAAGCTCTAGAAGAAAGCCGTCCATTAGTCTCCTGAGGTTTTATGGCCATGTTGACAACGCTGAACAGCAAGAATTTCAAAAGATCCTAATGTTTTACCGAGCAGTACCGAAATATCCTGCTGATTGACAAGGCCAGTCTGATTTTATTTAATGACGTTAGATGCCTTCTTCATTCACTTGAGATTCAATTCATGCTGTCTCAGAAATAAAAGTCCATCTTGTCCCCCCCGACGTCAGTGAAAATCTGAGAGCACTTGAAAGCTATTTTGTCTTAGGTATGCGACTCCTCAGCAGTGCACACCCATAAGACCTTGTCACAGCTCGAACCCAGGACTATTAGGTTTTGCCGTGAGATGGCATATGTAACAAGATAAAGGAAGTTAGAAAATCAAAACCACATTTCCGAAAATCTCTAGTTTCAATTCTACGTCTAGTCTGTTATATTCCTACCAATCTTCGGGTTGCATCATCGCCATATTGCCCTTCACTATAGTTGATAGGACTATAAAACTCAGACGAGTGAATTTAAAGGCCACCCCAACAACTGCTGAGACAGCCAATCGCGTTGCTTTATTTTGCGAGAAACTACCATCCCAGCCGAAATACCAGAAGCTGATTGGCTATTTCAGTAGTTGTTAGCGTGGTTTTCAAAGTCGCTCAAAGAGCCATTCAGGTTTCTATATTTTATGATAACACAGCTTTCTAGACGTAACATGGAACCTGATTGCCTGTTTCGCCGACCTTTAAAGTCGGCTGGAAGTTATAGGGTTACTTTGATATGAATGTGAGTAGGAAATTCGCCTCGAAACGTCATCCAGTAAATAATACTGTGTGCCATAACAAACAAAAAATCTAATATGAAAGGACATCCTGCCAGAGAGTGAGGGGTATTCTGATTTACAATAAGATTATCCAGATCCTCATATAAGTCGTATATCCCTGAAACTTTTCACAACCAACCGTGTTGCTAGTACAGGACTCCTCAGCAGTGCACACCTGCGAGACCCAGCCAGGGATCGAACCCAGGAGCTTCTAGTTTTCTAGCAAACTCGCCTTCATCGAGGTGCTCTGTCAGAATCCAACGATCTGTATTTTTCTACTTCCGTCAGTTTTTCAATATACCACAACCTCTATCCAGTCTCGTCGTTGAGTACCTGTCCTCAAGTACAACTTGGTTTTCTCCATCGGTGACGGCTTCTCATTAAAACTTCAGGAAATCTCATTTCGAGGGAAGCCAATGGTGAGTATTGAGCAATAGTTCAGTTTAGAGATTTGTGGGGACTTATCGATTCCATGTTGGCATGCCTCACAGACTGATATCAGGTCACGAACCAATGACCTTCAGGTTTTTTGGCGACCATGTTATCATTGAGCCAGCTGTTCATATTCCATAAGTTCAATGCCTCTTTTACCGCTAAATTTAAAAGTTGAGAGTCTTAGCTGCTCTAGACTAAAGGTCAACTTATGATTCCCCCTGTAAACTATGTTCGGACAAAAATACAGAGAAGTTTAAGACAGTGTTGTCGGCGTTTCAGAAGTGATAAGGACCTATGGCTGTGTTGTGTGTGTGTGTGCATGTTCCCTTGTCATATTGGATTCTTCAAGTCAGTATTCATCATGGACTGACATCAGTTGGAGGAACAAAGGAAATATGGGAGCACTCAAAAGCTGTTTCATTCCACTAGTATGAGACTCCTTAGCAGCGGGCACCCATCAACCCACCAGCCATCAAACCCAGTGCTCATTGGTAACTAGTTCCGAGAGGTCATTCCTTGAGTTCTTATGAGAAGTGGTGACCAGTGGGCCATACATCGTAGCCGTGAAGATAAATACTCAATGATGACATTAGGTGATGGTAACGCTATGTTGTGAACTGACAGAAGTTGGAAATATGGACCATTGAATTCCGTCGGACCCAGTGGCTCAATGATAACCTGCTGGCCGTGGAGTCTGAAGGTTGTGGATCCAAGCCTTGAAGTGCGAAGTCGTGGGTGCGTACTGCTGAGGAGTCCCATACTAGTGGAATGAAACAGCTATCCGGTGCTCCCATGTTTCCTTTGTTCCTCCAACTGATGCCGGTCCAAGTTGAAAAATCACTAAATCCTCACAAGCCTGCCCCCTTCCCGAAGTTAAATTGGATTCTATCTTCTAGTTTAAAGTGATTTACTTTTTTACAAACTATTCACCTTGATTTCACTCCACTTGGATAATTGTTGATTTCTTTCAGATAACTAGTTCATTGTGAAAATAATTTGTAAGAAATAAGCGTCGATATACATGGCGACACTTCATAGGTGTGTTCTTGTATGGTGTGTGTGTGTGTATCGTTTAACATTTGAGGCGGAAGTAAATTACCATTAAAATGAAACTGTTTACAATTAATACTAGGCTGGTATGACATTTCAATACACTAATGTATACACTTAATTCACTGTACGTACATATACAGAATTTGGTGATGACAACAAAGTCAGTAGGTTGGTTATGGATACTTATAATTTCTGGTCGAATTACACGACATCTGATGGCAGATGGGCTCGTATGCAGATGTGGATGCCTTGATACTATCGAATATTCATCATGTTACATTCTTCTTGTTGACTATCAGTAGAATCGAAGACGTACGTTTCGCCATCTTTGTGACTCATCAGTTTGATGTATCTGCCTCCTAGTGGCCTAGTGGGTAACATTTTGCTGTTTGAAGCGATCGGTAGGAGGTCCAGCTATCAGTGAGAAGAACATCATTCACTGAGTTGAAGGTACAATCATCTGTTGACTTTGAAGTAGGAGGAAACGCGCAACCTGGATACGATGCTAAACACAGCCGTGTCGATTATAACAATAAATATCTAGATAATATCGAGGCCTTCGTATAGAAGTGCATATACCAAAGTAGATCGATCAGTTTCATCAAGTGTAACGACAGAATTTTCTTAGCAAATAGTTATCAACCATGCTATTACATCTTCCATTCAAAGTAAAATTTTGTTTACTGTTAATTATGTGTTGGAGAAGCGCAGAGTTTAGGATAATAAAAAAACTGTTATCATTATTATTCTTGTCCCTTGGGTTTCCTAGTGGAACATGCCGCTTCAGTAGCACATCAACATTTCACTCCATTCTCTTCAGTCTTTTCAACCTAACTCCTTACACCATCTCATCCATATCATCCTCATCTCGGACGCCCAACTCATCGCTTCCCATTTCGGTTCCACTCGACAACCTGACTTGACACATGATATCCCAAAACCATCCTCCTTTTCAGTTCATGTCCAGTCCACTGAAATCCATCTCCACTTTCCCCTTCTGCATATCTGTTATGTGATGGCTTGTTGGTTGGTTGGTTACCAGCCAATCAGAGTGACTTCCTTGTTGCTTCCTCTTGTTATTGTGGCCATCTGATTGATGTTTAGTGTCAGTGTGGAGTGAGTGTAGGTGGCGGCAGCTGTTGATGCTGTATGTCTGTAGTTTGTTGGAAATGCTTTCGTGACGTGCCACCATGTCTGTCAACAATCCAAAGGAAACATTGACTGACTGCTTGACTGACTTGACTGACATTAGTAGTGTTGAGAATGTGGATGATGTTCACACTTCATGCTGAGTGGAGTGGAGTGGAGTAGATCTCCACATTGATTATTTCAGATTAATGAAGGAAGACCTGTCTTGTTGTCTTTCTGATCCTGTCTTTCACATCGTAATCCGTGCCACCGACACCACCTGTAGTTGAGACGATGCTTCCTAGGTAGGTAGGCAGGCAGGCAGACAGGCCGATGAAAGAGACAACTTCCTTTACATTTCTCCCATTCATGGTGCTTGTCGTTGGTGGTGTTGTTGTTGTTGTTTTGGTTGGGCATCTTCATCACCTCTGTCTTCTCTACGTTCATCTGAAGGATGTCCTGTCTTTCTTTTCTGCTTCGCCTCTTCTACCAACTTGTTAGTTTTCGCCTGTAGATCTTGGAGTTTGTGCGATATAAGACATTAGACATAAATCACCATTGGAAAAAATCCAAATCTTCTTCTGGGGTCTTTTCTTCGGCCCAGCCAGTGTATGCCCATCTTGCTCTTCACAGTTTGTTGCGTGATCCAGTCCAGTTGACCACAATCAAGAAGAAGATTGATGTCAGTAGGCAACCAAAGAAACTGTTATAGATCCAACTAAATTCTTCTCATGTAGAATTGATTTCAGGTTGGAATTCATTATAGAATGACATAAATTAAAAGAATACTCGAAACCCGGGGGCACTGGACACCTGTTTCGTCCCGCTAGTACGGGACTCCTCAGCAGTGCGCACCCCCGACCCCATTCCGCCAGGGTTCGGACACAGAACCTCCAGGTTTCGTGGCCAGCTAGCTACTAAGTCGGGATCCAATAACCTATATTTCTTATCTCTGTCAGTTCACATTAATTGGACGTTTCCAATGTATACTTGATGTGAACTTATGGTTCATTGGTTTAAACAGGTAGTTAGTGCCGTTTAGCTGTGACATAATAGGTGTAGCGCAAATTTTCAGGTTCCACAAGAATTTAAGTAGGAAAATGAAATATTAGAATTATTTTCTGGACAACTTGACGACTAAAAGATATCCTAAAATGATACAGTATGCCTGACATATAATAACAGGATCTCGTAGCTCAATTGATAGAGCATTGGGCCAAAAGGCCGCTGGTTCGAATCCTGCTGTGACCCAGATTTGTATTTTGCCTTTACTCACCATCCACCATGTATAATACAAGTGTGCCAAACCACGGCTATCTCAAATAGGGAAACTGATAGATATTGCATAATAATAATGGGCGTATCTGTTGTATCTTCGTGGCCAAGTGGATAACGCTTTATTGTATGAAGCGATGAGTAATGGGTTCGAGTCCCACTGGGAATACTATCATTCACTGGAGAACAGGAAGATCTATCTGACAAGCCCTAAATAGGCTGAAATGTACATGTTGGATTTCACTCATTGTCAGCAAAATGAATATAACAAAAGTTTACCATGATGCGATATGTCAACTGAACTAGAGTTAGATTGAAAATATGGTTGATAGTAACTATGGTAATCATTCACCTCTTGCTCATCATCTACGTCATGGAGGTGAATATAAACCTTTCAGATCCTCTTTAAAGTGAAAGGTAAAATTGATGGTTTGAGACTATGAGTGATATGACACAGAAAATCTTAGTGAAGAAAATGTATCTATTTTAAGGCATTTTAACTCATCTTTTTTCCCTGACTTTCTACGACTTCATTCCCTTGTCTTTCATCTTGTCACTGCATGCCTTAATGTGTTGATGTAAGTCGTAGATAATTATAACCTGTAGGCAGTTATACTCAATCAACCTCATCCTGATATTGATTAACTGAATGAAATAAGAAATCAGGTTATTTTTCCAGATAGAGTTAAGTTATTGTAAATACAAATAGTGCTGAAGTATACTACTCAAGTAGTTCAGTAGTAGTAGTAGTATGTTTCGCTAGTTCATAACATTTTTGTGTCAGAGATCACATCTACTGATCTTGGATGGTGGATGTTTCCCAATGGAAACGCTTTTGGCAATACGTTTGAGTGGAAGTTGAAAAACTTCTCAATGTGGACTATGCAATTTGTAAACTGACCATGTTGATCATGTTATCTAAGTGTATTATCACGTTTTGATTCACTCATATAGTGAATAGTTAAGACACTCGTAGAGCATAAGTATTTCATAAAAATAAAAATTTCATATACTAAAGTTTCATATATGCTTCCCTTAGAGAAGTTCTTAGATGGGAATTTTGATGTTCCTAGAAGTGACTTTAAAGGCCACCGTAGCAACTGATGAAATAATTAATCACATTTGAGGAAGTTGTGGAGGTTTGAGAATGTTCCAAGTTGTTATTCATCGTAGACTGACATCAGTTGGAGGGACAAAGGAAACATGGGAGCACCGGATAGCTGTTTCATTCCACTAGTATGGGACTCCTCAGTAGTACGCACCCACGACCCCGCACTTCAAGGCTTGGACCACAACCTTCAGGCTCCACAGCCAGCAGGTTATCATTGAGTCACTGGGTCGGACGGAATTCAATGGTCCATATTTCCAACTTCTGTCAGTTCACAACATAGCGTTATCATCACCTAATGTCATCATTGAGTATTTATCTTCACGGCTACGATGTATGGCCCACTGGTCACCACTTCTCATAAGAACTCAAGGAATGACTTCTCGGAACTAGTTAACAATGAGCGCTGGTTTCGATGGCTGGTGGGTTGATGGGTGCTCGCTGCTAAGGAGTCTCATACTGGTTGAATGAAACAGCTTTTGAGTGCTCCCATATTTCCTTTGTTCCTCCAACTGATGTCAGTCTACGATGAATAACAACTTGAAATTAATCACATTTCTCTGTTAAATGAGAAATGGTCTTCCTAGCCAAAATACCACGACCTGATTGGTTATTTTGGCAGTTTTTAGGATGGCCTTTAAAGTCATACGTTCTTGGTCTGTCTACTTAGCTTAGGCTTTATTTTTCATTCTTGTACAGATTGTCTTCAATGAACTTGGTATATCCTACATTAGTATTTACAAATTGGTTGGATATCAAGGATAGTTGTTATTGTTGTGGGTTGACATCTTTAATTGTGATTAGTTTATTCATAAGATTCAGGTTTTGCTTAATCTGTCATTACCGTTGTATGTTTACTCTTTTTTCGTTGTTTCCACTTTGAAATGAAGAAAAAGATGTATAACTCCGGATGAAGATGATTGTGGTTCAGCTTTCTTAGTACTAATATGTTGTATGATAAGTTGAAGCCTAATTTGAAGATAAATCCTATTGCCAATTCAATTTTTTTTCGAAAATCCCCTTGACTTACAAGGGGAATTACCTGAGTTGGATTGCACCATAAAAAGAAGGACAAACGGTGGTTTGGATACTACCATCTTCAGAAGACCCATATATTTTAGCGGGTATCTAGACTTCCATTCATCTCATCCAGTATTAGTCAGTGAAGGCAGGTTTCGTAAAATGTCTAAGTGATAGGGTTAGAAAACTGACTAGTCAATGGAAGGATTTAAACAAGGAATTGAAACACACAAGAGAAGTGTTAATCATTAACAATTATCCTCTACAACTTATCAAGAATTTTATAGGAAAACATGAGAAACGAAATAACAACAGTAACATGAGTAGAAAGGAGTTCAAAGCCTCCATTGTGTTATCCTATAAGGAAGAAACATCAGAAACTTTACGTAGAATCCTCAACAAACCTGGAATTTTCAATGGCCTTTTAACCTACAAATTCACTCATAGATAAACTTTGTCGGCTTAAGGATGTGATAAATCCAACTAAAAACAAGATATTCAGCGAACAGGACTCTTTTCAACGAATTTATTCTCGAACTGTACATTTGTATATATATATATATATATATATATATATATATATATATATATATATATATATATATATATATATATATATTGATATTTAAAGCCTACAATCCATAAGGTTGAAACAACAATGATGGTTATTAAATTTTGAGGGAGTTGTGGAGATTTGGAATTATTTCAAGTTGTTATTCATTATAGACTGACATCAGTTGGAGGAACAAAGGAAACCTGGGAGCACTGGACAGCTGTTTCATCCTAGTATGGGACTCCTCAGCAGTGCGCACCCACGACCCCACCAGCAGGGATCGAACCCGTGACCTTCAGGTTCCATGGCCAGCACGTTACCATTGAGCCACTGGGTCAGAATCCAATGCTTTATATTTCCAACTTCTGTTAGCTCACGATATTTAGCGCAACCGCCACCCAATGTCATCGCTGAGTATTTGTCCTCATGGCCATCAGGCTTTCACTCCACCGGTCAAGACTTGTCATTGGAACTTCGGGAATACTTCTCGAAACTAGTCATCAATGAACACCAGTTCAATTAAATTTTGAGGGAGTTGTGGAGATTTGGAATTATTTCAAGTTGTTATTCATTGTAGACTGACATCAGTTGGAGGAACAACGGAAATCTGGGAGCATTGGACAGCTGATGTCAGTCTACAATGAATAACAACTTGAAATGATGGTTATAATTAGCATGTTCGCTAGTTGATGATTTAAAGGTCGAATGATGACAAAAAAGGGTTACATAAGATTTTCAAACCGTTTATAAGGTGCATATAAATTAAAAAGAGGTTAGAAAGTTAATAAACAATCAAAGGATTAGGTAATATGAATAAGACAACAGGTTAATTGGAATAATATGGAAATATCTTGTTAAAAGTTAAGGTTATTAGGAAGATCAAATGAAATAACAATAAATATGAACATAAATAAATAAATATGAACATAAACTGATAATGACGACAAATGAGTACAAAGAATAATCTAACAAAAAGAAAGGGGGTGGATGAAAAACGAAAAAAGGGAATGAAGCACACCAAGACTAAAATAAATTACAGCCAAGGTAGAGACAATCACTGTACATACTTCTTTTGCACACATAGGTCAGGCTTCAGTTCATGGATAGCCAAGGCCTGTACTGTTTTTATAAGCTGAACACTGAGAAAACGTGAGGTGTTTGGGCGAATTTGATAGACAAATTTAAAATCGTTGTGTTGGGTCAGTTGAATGGTTGGAATCGATTAAATACTCAAGGATAGAACTTCTAATGCATTTCCTTTTACCTTTATAAAACCAGACAGAAATATGTTCTCGTATACATTTTGACAGCAATCTCTGACTACGGTCAATGTACCTTGCTCCAAAACAGTAGGTGAACTGGTAGATACACATGGATGTGGTCTGTTAAGGGATATAGTCTTTTACACAAACGGAGAACAATTTACGATTAGTAAAGATCAAGTGAAGTTTGTCTGAGAAAAAGTCCTACTAATTGATCTGGAAAGATGATTTTTCAGGATATTTGCTGCTGCATCACCTTTGAAGTCTAGATTCATGAACAAAGTCTTTTTAGAAACTGATCTGGTGACTAGTTTCACATGTATTTCTCGCATATTCTTATTGATAAATCGGCTAGGATAGCTGTTTCCCACCAGCGTCTCTCTTAGAAAGTCAAGTTCAAGTTGGACACAGTCTGTCCTACAAGTTTTACGTATTCGATGTCAGAGTGATTGTATGAGGTTTCTCTTACTCATGATCGGCACCCAGCTATAGAAATTAGTAGGCTGTCCATTCCATGTGGGTTTCTAGTTGATGGATCTTTTCAGCATTTCATTACTACGTCTCGTAATCATTACATCAAGGAAAGGAATAGCTGATTCCAATTCCTTCTTAATAGTGAATTCCAACGCTGAGTGACAATTGTTAAACTTGTGTAGGATGTCATCCAGATTAATTATTTAAGTTAAATCTTCCTCATGGATTTCAGGCTTTAGGTATCATATAATATATGAATATACAGCTTGAGAATAAATTCGTTGAAAAGAGTCCTTTTCCCTGTATATCTTGTTTCTGATGTCTCAATGGGAATTATGAACATATTGAAAAAATCCAATTCAGCAAAATGATCTAATCTATCAAATTCCATGTAATGACTGTGAGTGAGGACAAGTACATGAGTTAAACTCGGCGATCGGGTCAGTTACACCACCGGAAGACAGACATTTAGCTAAATACGGAATGATAGACCCCAACAAGGTCAATAATCTAGGAAAAAACATTCGGTTATTGCAAAGTATAAAGTAGCACACAACCACACAATAGAAAGAATGAGTGGGATAAAACCACTGTACTTAACTCCAGTATAATTAAACGGAGAATGAGAGAGGTTCATCGAATCAACACTACTCAACACATGTGATAGGAATGATGCAACGCCAACACCAGAGATATGGGAAATTTTACTACGGCTTAGAAGAAAGAATACAAGGTAATAAGACTATTAAAATTAGATAATTATAAGCAGTAATAACTGGGGGTTCTGCATCAAGTAAACAAATCTAATATGGAACTTCCGAAGATTCACTGATGTAACATTGTGATTAAGCTTTCCACTGAAAGGGAGATAACAGTTTTTAATTCTTCAGTAGAATTTGACCCATAAATAATTCTCTGATATGACCTAGACGTTCAGTAAGATCTTTGTTATTATCAAACTGCTTATCACCCTCTACATCTACAAACTAGTCCTGCAGTTACATATTAGTATATCCATCCTATTTTAACTAATATATACATGGACTATGTTGAATCATTTACGTTAAAGCATGGAGGATGTACATATGTGATACTCATGTCTTAATCAATGTGTAATGTCTCAGCAAGCCATTTAGCCACATACTCCATGAATTGACTATACAAAAGTTGAACTCAAAAACGCGGTAGTTTTACATTAAGAAACTTTTATCAAAATAGATATCTCTGCTAAAAGTCTGTAGTTTGGCATGGATTTCAACTTTTAGTGATGGATAGTGGCCACCGGTGGAATCTAGGACTCGTGTTTAGTCCCACTTAGGACTCGTCAGCTGGATGTACTTGCCTTCCAGTGAGTGATGTTTTTCCTATCGGGACTCGAACTCGGGGCCGATAGTTTCACTGAATATCAGAATGTACTTAGTAGAAAACAAAACATATCGAAAACTAATTACTGAATTGGGCAACTGGTAAGAAAAATCGAGACGAATTTATTCATGAGAGACTCTTTGACTACATGAATTATCATTACTATCTGTTAATATACTTGTAATACCCAGGATCGACCGCGTAGATGATGACAACAGATATTTAAGCGATATCAAGGGATCTGGATAGGAGTTTATATGCCAAAATTCAGTCGACCCATTGTAATGACGAACCAGTTGGCAACAAGTGATACCCGTTGTACAGTAGGTGGCCGCCATGCTTCGCTGGCATAGTGGATAACGCCTTGGTGTTTGGGACGATGGGTACGAGGTCCGAGTCTTGGTGAGACAACATCACTCACTTAGGTGTAGGTAGATCCAGTTGACGAGTCCCAAAAAGGACGGGACGCGCATCCTGTATTTCACTGCTAGCCACAATCAAATAAATTAACATAATTAACAATCAGGCAATATCAAGGCATCCGCATAGGAGCCCATATGCTAATAGAGGTCGAACAATTCGATCCAGTAATAACAACGGGGAATTACAAGCACATCAATGATTAAACTTATCATTTAGACAATAACTGAGTGAAGAAATTGATTCCTCTTTAGTTAGGTTCTTTACATTTGACTCAAGACTAGTATATAGAGTTATTACCTGTATTATACCGTCTTTGACTGGACCTAACTGGTCGGTTTCTATTGGCATATGGACTCCTCGACATTGTCTGTGTTTTAAATCATATGGTAATGATGGTCAGTGGCTAGTAGTGGAATCTAGGATGCTCATTTCGCCCTATTGGGAACAATATCACTCACTGGGAGGTAGGTACATCCAGCTGACTAGTCCCAAATAGGATGAAATGCGTATCCCGGATTCCACTACTAACTACAATCCATCATCACTAGTATGTAGTGTTACAATGAATGTCAAAATCCAACTAAATTGTGAGGGGTTGGGTTGATAATAATCATAGATTTCAAGTAAGTCATGAAGATGAGTAACTAAACAGCATTAGAAAAAAACTAATTAAGGTAACTAATCAATAATGGAGTATCAGTAATCTGAGTGTGCCAGACCTGACGCTTCCATTATCTAATTCATCTCTATTTGGATTGGGATGATAAGTCTTTACTGCGTAGCTAGTATGAATACGATGAACAGACAGTAATGCATCATGAATCGGTACTTCACTGAAATGAAATTAGGATGTGATGAGTAGGTACGTGTTGTAGCTGAGCTGGTAGACCACCCGGGCCATTAACCCGAAGGCCCTTGGTTTAAATCCTATCGTGACCTAAGTTTGTGCTTTACCTTCTGTTAAACCATGACTATTTTATATAATCAAACTGTTCTTTTGGTAAATTACATAATAACTGGTAAAGTAGATGGATTGTTTTTTTATCAGTGGTCGCTAATAAAGAAGTAATCGATTATATAAGAAGAAATATATCCAAAAAAGATTAATGGAACAAGCAGGAGGAGAAGGGGGACGAACAGAATAGTACTAGGAGTTATATCATCAAGTTGATGACCATGGTAAGACACATAGGTGGACAAATTTGTGCCAGATACAAAGGTTAGGTTCGTATAGATGGATTGTAACAGCTTTTGCCAATAGAAATGAGATTGTTAACTGTTACAAAGCTGTTCTAACACTAGGTAAGGCACAATCGAATTCCAGAACTTAACAGCAGGAGTGCACAGTCTGATGTAATTCTCTCTCATCCTCTCTGAGAGGAGATACAAGGAGACAGCTGTGAATGAAGGGGATGCTCACTGTCAGTTAAAGTTACTGCAGCTGGTTGATTGCTGGAATTTAAATGTCTATCAGTTGGGTCAGAGGCACACCACTCATCCTACTGACTGATGCCTTTCAAAACCCTACACAATATTATATAGTCCTTTTTTAGTAGTAGTAGACCAGGAAAGACCAACGGGGAACAATAGAGAAGAATAGGTAGAATGCAGGAATTAATTAGTAGGAGAAGTAGTAGTTGCATTATACCAGATTCTCTTTACAAGTCAACAGGATATGAGACGACCAACAGAGATCAGAAAGAAGTAAAACTCAATCCAAGACAGTTGATATTCGATTTACTCTCTGCACAACTACCATCAGTGTTGCAACAGGCGCCATAGAACTTAAACAGCTCACACAAGTCTTGTTTACATCTGAGGCTAAAATTAACAGTCTGACATTGAGAAGGGTTCAACTTGAGACCAAATGAGAGAGATCATCATTGATCAACAAGAGACAAGAATCCATTTGATTGAGAACAATGCAAATGAGAGTTGACTGGAATAGGCACCGTCAAGTCATCAACATACTGAATAAAATTAGTTTCAACAGAATGAGTTAAATCATGCCGAAAGAACGAGAAGAGGAACGGAGAAAGTACTGCGCCTTGGGGTACACCAGAAAAATGAGAACGTAGACGCTTTGTAACAAGAGTAGTATAGGAACAGGGTCGAAGACTGATGAGTAATCCAAGAAGGCACTACGAACCTACCTAACACCTTTGTCTAGACTAGAAATAGTATTATGATCCAAGACAGTGACAGGATCTAAAGTACTTCTCCTATGTTTGTAAGTAAATTGTTTTGGATCTCTGAAAGCCTTCAAAAAAGGGAACTTATAGCGATGGTTCGAAGCTTAATATCTGATCCAGAAGATGATTTAGGCATACGTACAACCTTGATTTCCTTCCAAACAGTGGGTATTGTATTTTTAGAAAATGATCCGTTGAAGTTACCGGCCATACACTTCTTGGTTGAATAGACAGAGTCAGTTGTTGATGAACTGTCAGTGACTGTTATCGTAAACTGTTATGCAACTAATCAAAACTTTACCTCTAGAGTTCCGTTTCAACTCTACTTGTATTAGATAAATAGAAATAAAGGATCATTTATTCATCTGAATATCTGAGGTATCTTGAGTTGTCAGGCTAACATTCATTTCAAAAACAAAAACAAATATGATGAAAGGAGTCGAGAAAAGTGGATCCAACAGACCAGTGAGTTGCTACTTGACTGGAGACAGTCAGTCAGAAGTCCTATTCAGCCTAGGTCTCGCCTTTGTTAGCACTCGTCAGCAGGGCGTATCTGAAGCCTCCAGAGAACTGATATCCCCTGCGAGATTCTATCCGGCATCACCCAATGTTACACTCAGAGACGTTACCATTGAGCTATTTAGGCTATGCCTCACCTCCTGCAGAACTGGGTTAGATATTTTGTTTGGTCGCTGGATGGCAACTAATTTCTTGTTATCTACTCCGGAGTGCCGACCGAATTCGATGTGGTCAGCAATGCAGGAGGATCACTATTGCCTTGCACTCTGATAGATAGATAAATCGGTTAGTACAGCTGTAAATAACCAACTAATAGGCTGAAGTTTGAATCCTCTAGAAAGACATATTTTTCTGTTTGATCCAGTTCAGGTGAACATGATTCTAGTTTTGCCAAGATCACAAAGTAAAACAAGGTCACCATTATGATATAATTTACTGAGTGGTGAACAGTGAACAGCGTTTCGTCCTACTTGGAACTTGTCAGCTGGATGTACCAGCACCCCAGTGTTCCCGCTGGGAGTCAAACACAGTACCCATCGTTTCAGGTACTGAAGCGTTATCCATTGGGCACGATAGCCATCTCTTATGCAATGGGTATCAGTAATAACTGTTATTTATTGAGATCTTTAATGTCACGTTGTCATTGTGAATCGAATAGTTCGATTTCTGGTGATAGATGGGTCCATATTTGAGTGTCTCGATGCTGTTTGGATCTCACTATAAGTATCCATCGCTTTAAAGCTCAGCGTTTAAGTGAAGAAAGAAAAAAATAAATGAGAAACATTCGCTGGATCACTGTGACTGCTTTATATGAGCAGTGGTATCGGTAACCTCATTAACGGATGAAATATGTTGTGTTATAATGGCTTCGAAACCAAGGTCTTCATATCTGGGGACCTTTATTCTTCATTTCTAACTGACATTGGCTGAAGAACCATTGACAACTTAGAAGCACTGGAAAGCTGTTTCATCTCCGCAGACCTAGAAACTGAACTATTGCTCGCTAGTGGGGCACACTTCAAGATGGATAGGCTAAAGTCATAACTATGGGAAGCCGTGACCTGTGTCTGATTGGTTAATTTATTCGTGGTGACATCTGAAAGTCATGAGTTTGATCCCTAATAGTGTCGTGGGTGAGTACTGCTGAAGAGTTCCACGTTAGAACGAGACAGTTTAACAGTATTCTCAGGTTTTTCGTGGTTCTCCAAATGATGTCGCTTCGTGATGAATACTACCTTGATACGAATGCAAATCCCCACAAATCTCACAGTACGGCGGGAAAATCATTCCCATCATTATGTCTCATTTAATAGCCAGATAAATAGTTTGCTTGAATGTTTTCTTCGATAGCCTGAAAAGTACATCTGTTTTGTTAATTTCGAAAGCATTCCTCCCCTCCCCCGCGTACCTCCCATCATTAACTAGTCCGACCATTGAAGCGTAAACATGGTTGTATAACTCCATTTGTCAGTTTAACGATATCTCAGTCAGTATGATAGCTTAGTCTTCTCACTAATATATTAATATCTGTAGACAAATATTGTAGGAATTTCGAAGTTTATCTCAACAATGTGATTGGTATATTCGCGCAATACATTTCCAACAATCTGATCACACATTTATTCGTCAATTTATATAAAGCCGATGTGTGGGAGGACAAAAACAACAATTAACACAATAAGGGATCAAAATTAAAATGAGAACCAACAGGAAGTGACCTAGTTGATAGTAATCTTGGTTAGAAAACAAAGTTTACCAATGTAGGTGTAGTGTAAGAACAAATTGTTTTTGTAGACATAAAGTTGGTTTCAATTTGGCTATGACTATGGCTTCCACAAATCTCAGTAGACGTCCCTGGCTGACTGTTTCTATATAAAATTTTGAAAGCTGTTTGAACATTAATTTTTTGACCTGTTTCTATGATATGTTTAGTTATGGTTGAAGAGGGTCGTCTCCCACCAGCGTTTGTCACGGTTTCACACTCCATTTGTTCTTCGAAGTCATTTAGGTACCTGTTCTCCCACCCTTAACTACATGACTCGATTACTCCTCCCTATGTATATGAGACCGCACACACACACATGTAAATTGGTGAACACAATGAGATATGACGTAATCATTGATGCAGTGTTTGAATTTGGGATGAAGCATTTGTTTTGTTTTTTGCCGTAATATGTTTTCCTAATGGCTGATGTCAGCGTGTGTCTCAAAATGATACTATTCAACTTCCCTGTGTATTATTATTTATTATTATTAGTCCCTTGGGTTCCTAGTGGAACACAGGGCTTCACTAGCACGTCTCCAGTGACCTCTGTTCTCTGAGATCTTTTCAACCTGATTCCACGACAGCCCACAACCTCTCATTTCCTCCTCGCACGATCTCCTCCATGTTACCCTCACCTCGGACACCCAACTCGTCGCTTCCCATGGGGATTCCACTCGAGCAACTGGCCTGACGCGTGATGTCCCCAGTCGGCCTTCTCAGTGTATGCCCAATCCATCTCCACTTCCTTCTGCATATTTGTTGCGTGATGGGTTCTTGGTTGGTTCGTTGACAGCCACAGTTCCTTGTTGCTTATTCTTTCTGGCCATCTGATCTTCAGTATAACCAGCCAGCGTAAACAGTTGTTGATGAATGTCTGTAGTTTATTGGAAATCGCTTTCTTGACGCGCCAAGTCTCTGAACCATACAGAAGCACTGACTTGACTGAGGTTGGTGTTGAAAATCCGTATCTTGTTCCACATGCTGAATGCAGTGCAGAAGATCTCCACACTGGTTTAAGGCTAATGAACACCTGTCTTGCTTTTCCGATTCTGACTTTGACATCTTCGTCTGCCCCGCCGGCTTGTAAACTTCAGCGGATATCCGTTTTCCATAAATGTTTTGTTCATATATTTCATATTTTCATCCATTGTATCTGATGTACTGATATGATAGATTCTATCAATCAGTCATTTTACTAAGCCTCGCTTGTACTGGACTATACAAATACTGTGAAAATTCAGGTATTGTCCTGTCCATGTAGGGTTTCTGTAAACTCACCGTCTTACTGAGCCATCTTCTCGTCAACTAAAAAGTGTGTCTAAGAATGGCAGATGATTATTATCCTCTTTCTCACAAGTCAAACTGATGTGAGTTTATATGGTGCTAAGTCTTTTTAGTAGATAAGCCATACCCTCATGCCTCTCACAAATCACTGTGATATCATCAGTATATCTCTCTCTTGTAAAGCGGAACTTAGCTATGAGATCACCAGCCAGATTTTCGATATATGATATTATAAATATCAGCCTGTAGTGATCCTAAGGGCTACCCATAGCTACACCATCAACTTATCGAAAGCGTTCACCTTCAACTGTGAAGTGGACTTTGTCAGTACACAACCAGAATAGCTCCCTCAGAAAAGTTGGAGTAATAGGAAACAGGAGGCTTCTAGAAAATATGTAGTCACAGAGAATGTTTGTGGTCTTAGACAACGTCACGTTAGTGGATAATGAATCTACATCGAAAGCGTACATAGTCTTGTTCCTGATATTCATGTTACTAAGACAGTCAACAAGTTGAAAAGTATCTTTCAATGAATACTGACAGAATTCTTTTGCTAACTGGATTTAACATTTTCACTAACCATTTTACCAGTTTATGTTTGAGGGAAGGACAGATAGACAGTATAGGGCGTAAACGACTATCAACTTTATCAATCTTAGGTAATCCATATAAATTTAGAAATTCAGATCTCATAGGTTTCAATGAATTGAATTCCTCTTTACCAATAGCATTCATATTCAACAGCCTTACTAAATGAGTGGTTACTTTTGCTTCGAATTTTCTAATATCTTCTGATGAAACATCAGCTATGAATTTGCTTTCATTACTGAGGATGAATAGCATTTTATTCTCATTTTTATAGTCACATTTATTTATCACAACGATATCTGATCCTTTATCGGGTTTGACAGTGATTATATCTGATCTATTCTGTAATTCTTTCAAACATTTGAGGTGTCATGAACTCAAAATGCTTCTTTGTATTGTTTCTGAACTATAGAATTGATGAGAAGTATCAATTAATTTAGCCTTCAACCAACTTTGATGATCTGAAGATGTAAGATGGACAAGAGGACTTAGTTAGTCATAGAGATTTTCAAACTGACTATCAATATCCAATTGAGAGATTTGCGTGTGTGTGGAACTGAAAAATTGAGTCTAAAGGAAAGTGACTGTTTCTCATGAACTAAAAGTACAACAGAGGATAAATTAATCACATATTTATCTGGAACTCGTGGAAATAAGTTTGTATGAATATCATTAGAATGGGATCTAGACAAATATTGTCTTGTCCTATCCCTTGTTTTACTGATAACAGAACTATAAAAAAAAATTTATGAATGAGAGAAATTTCTGACAACACCAGATGAAGTATGAGTATGCATATCGATTAAATTGGATACCTTCTCACTATAATTATCTATATGAGATTTCATAAGCCGAACAACATTTGAAAGGTTAAGTTGCAATGAAGGGGTACTAAACAAGACAGGCAAGTCAATTGGTAAGGTTTGGAACCTTAGTTGACTGAGACGACTTGTACATGCACTGGGCACGAGGATCCACTATCTACCTTGACATGTTATCCTGGTAGGGGAAGTTAGATTAGGTGGGTAGATAGAGATGTGGCACCAATCGATGAAGTCTCTAACTGTTGGTCTATGGCTTATAGGGTGGTGTAGACCACCTGGCTGGTGTTTTGAAGAAGTTAGGAATCACCGGTTGAGGACTGTTGGTGACATGGATTAAAATCAGTCACAATGGTGCAGATATATTCACTTTCTGACATCTTCAAAAGCTTGAATATTTGCATTAACCTTTATCCTCGAACTATTCATCCTATCACGCGATTTTATCGACTTTGATATTGTAACTTGGGCTGATGCAGTTGCGTCCGAAGTTCTAGGTTAATTTTGTCTGTTTGTGTGTCTATCTGCCTGCACCCCTGCCTATCTGTGTCTGTCTGCCTATCTGATTCCCTACTAGACTGGTATCTTGAAGTACTAAAATAATATATGTCATCTTCACTGGTACTTGTTTGCTTTCTCAGTGTGGATACACTGTCATTCTATGATATAAACCTTCTAATGAATTGTGCTACTTGGCATTCTATCTATGGTAGTGATAACATTCATCTCATTTTATTCTAGCTTAATAAGAATAAGTTAAGAGTTATATATTCTTCAGACCAACTAATAATGCCTGCCAATAGTTTCGTTTACTGACATCAATTGGAGAGCTATTGAAAGCCAAAGAGCATAAATCTCCAAACTAAATTACTACCCATTGCTCATTAATGACATGCATTGTAGTGAAAAGTCGTCACTAGTGGGGTAAACTAAGGCGGAAGTGAGGACAGATATTCAACGACAGCAGTGTGTGCGGAGAAATATAGACCATTGAACTCTAAACCAGTGAATCAATGTTAACGTGTTTGTCAGAGAACATGAAGGTTCTAGATTTGATCACTGGGAGTCATACACTACGACGAAACAGCTGTCCAATGCTCCCAAGCTTTTAATGATTTTCCAGCTGATGTCACTCCATGGTGAATACCAAACTGTCAAATTGGATTTCATTCACTGTGAAAGAATTCGCATGTTTACCTTATAATATAGTAAGACACAGTTGCAACTGCTACCATCACTACCACTGGTGTATAGAACTTAAGATGATTTGTTCCAACGCCTGTTGCTTGCAAAATAGATTGAGTTGACCTTGATATTCAACAGAATTTTCTACCTTTTGAATCTTTAAAGGCCATCCTAGCAACAACTGAAATAACCAATTATTTATTATTATTATTAGTCCTTTGGGTTCAAAGTGGAACACAAAGCTTCAGTAGCACATCAACATTTCACTGTATTCTCTTCAGTCTTTTCAACCTGGCTCCACCACTGCCCACAAGCTTTCATTTTTTTCTCAAACCATTTCCTCCATGTCACCTTAATCTCGGGCGCCCAACTCATCGTTTCCCATTTCGGTTCCACTGGACATCTTGGTCTAGCAAGTGATATCCCGAAACAGTCTTCTTTCTCAGTGTATGTGAAATCCAATGCATGTCCACTTTCCCCTTCTGCAAATTTGTTGGGTGATTCGTTGCCAGCCAGCCATAATGAGTTCCTTGTTTCTTATATTTCTATTATTCTGGGCATCTGATCTTCGGTATCGAGTGAGCATAGGTAGCGGCAGCTGTTGATGCTGTATATCTGTAGTTTGTTGGAAATGCTTTCGTAACGCACCGCCATGTCTCTCAACCACCACAAGGAAGCACTGACTGACTGACTTGACTGACATTAGTAGTGTTGAAAATCCGGATGTTGTTCACGCCTCATGCTGAGTGGAGTAGATCTCCAAACTGGTTATTTCAGATTAATGAAGGAAGACCTTTCTTGTTGTCTTTCCGACCCTATCTTCCACACAATCATCCGTGCCATCACCACCGTACGTTGTTGAGACGATGCTGCCTGGATAGGTAGGTAGGTAAGTGAAAGAGACAACTTCATTTACATTTCTCCAATTCATGGTGCTTGTCGTTGTTGTTTTGGTTGGGCATCTTCATCACCTCTGTCTTCCTTACATTCACATGAAGGATGTCCTATCTTCCTTCGATGTCTCGCTTAGCCTCAACTCTTCTACCAACTTGTTAGTTTTCACCTGTACATCTTCAAGTTTGTGCAACACAAGACATCAGACACGAATCATGATCGGCGAAATCCAATTCTTCCTCTTCTTCTTCTAGGGTCTTCTCATCGGCCAGCAGGCGGGTGTATGTCCATCTTCTCAATCCTCACAGTTGTCTGTTGCATGATCCAATCCAGTCCAGTCTAGTCCAGTTCAGTCCAGTGCAGGCGAGTCGACCACAATCAAGAAGATGATCGGTGTTAGTAGGTGGCAACCTCGTCTCACTCCTTCCTGTCTTCACTTCAAAGGCATCACTGAACTTTCCATTGTGAATCACTTGATATATAGCCTCCTCATATTGCGTCGCATACACCTGGTGAATGATGTTGATAAGGTTTAGAGGAAAGAAAGCATAGTGTTGAAGCAGCTGCCTACCAAATTACTTCTCAGTTGACGCTGTCGAAGGCCTTTTTAAAGTGGATGAAGTTGAGGTGGAGAGTTGACTACCGTTCTATACTCTGTTCTGTGATGATGAGTAGCGTAGCGTAGCAACTTGATCCGAAATAAATAATTAGACTTCATGAAAATTTGCCTTTTCGGTCGAAAAGAAGAAGCCTAATTGATCATTTCCATTGTTACTAGGGTAGCCTTTTATGTCGCCCAAAATTTGAGGGCAGCTTTAAAGGCCACCCTGGCAACAACTGAAATAACCAATCAGATTGCTGTATTTTATGACAATCAACCTTTCCAACCGAAACGAAGAAATCTAATTGGTTATTTTAGCCGTTGATAGGTTGGCCTTTAAAGTCACCCCAAATTTGACTGCTTTAGAATTTAAACCTTTACTCAAAACAGGATAAAGGCCAGTGTCATAAAGTACTGGGTGTTATCAAAGTTTTAGAGTTAACTATCAACTTACTAAATATGATAGATATTTTGTTGGCTTCATCCACATAGAACTTATGCTTGGGATCATTGGATATTAAAGATGCAGCTTTGATAAAATGATTGCTAAAGACAATATTTTCTTTTCTCCATTCACTTGTTAAGCTAGACAGTGATGCACAGCCAAGTTTACAAGCCAATTTATGGTACCATGACTACAGTGAACATATCGGGTAATTCGGTTGACTTTCAAATTTTTTGAATACATGGGGATAAATATAATTTAAGGTTAGTAGGGATTTTATCCTTAAGGTAGTATTCATAATGGACTGAATGACATCAGTTGGGGGACCACTGAGAAACTTGGGCGAACTAGACAGCTGTTTTGTCCTACTACCCGACTCCTCAGCAGTACATACTCACTAGTATTCATGAAGTTGCTCACTGATCTAGTCATTACGAGATCACATCAAATCACATGATACTAACTTCTTTGCGATACCACTCTAGCAACTGCTGAATAGACCAATCAAGTCTCGGTATGTCACCTGTAAAAGTAGTTTATCATAAAATAAAGGAATGTAATTGGCTGTCTCATCACTCGCTAGGGTGGCCTTTAAAGTCACTGCTTTGCGAAGGTAGTCAGTTCAACCACCTTGACTAGTGGGTAGCTAACAAAATATCATTACACTTATTGGTTCAAATATAAAGTTCACTCCACTGTATTTTATATTAGTTTCCATTTGACATAATAAACAAAGATACGGTATTACTGACTGGATGACATTTCAAACAGAATCTACTGTTCATAACCAAATCCATTGGAAACACATAACTGTTGTCACATCCCATTCAGTCGGCAGTACGATACCACCATTATGTGGTGATTATAACTTCTCTTTATCTAACCACTTTGAACAGACCTTTCTGGTATAGTGGTAGAACTTCAGGAAACCATCATTCCCTGTGGTACAGCTCCTCCTGTCATTCTGATATGCAAGCCTAACCAGGAGTTGTCAAGGTGGCAACTATTGACTGATAATCAATAAGTACGCACAGTGACAGCAGATAAATTCAGCTGATGAGTCCAAAGTATGAAATAATATTGATTATAAATGTGACCATGTGAGGTAGCTGCGGTTTTGTAGACTTGTATTATTGATACTTGGTGTGCATTGGTGGTAAAATGAAAATCTGGGTCACTGCAGGAACTAGTGATCTCCTAGCTAACTGCTTGCTACTCCACTAAGTGAGTTACCAGCCCTATCTGCTAATCAAACTTTAATTTCCTTTCAGTTACTAAGGCTTTTGGCAGACTACCAGTAACTAGGCTATATATATGAAGCACCTGGTGGTTAAAAACAAGCGTTAGGTATCTCTGGCGTAGATTCTGTGCCTGAAAGTACTTTTCATTTTGGTGTATCCTAACCATATAAGAAAATTAAAATTTCTTTAGATGGCGTTTTAAATCTGTGGAACAGTAACTGTCTAGTTTTTAGTGCTCAACATGGACTGACCAAAGTGTGTAGATGAAGTTTTGCAATATGGACAATAAGGTAACTGACTTGACCCTGTGCTGAATTATAATTCGGTGTTTTGCATTGACAGTTAATGTGTATCGGTTACCTCTGACTATTAATTTGTCTGCGCCAAGGTACTTCAGCATCTTAATGGTAAATACTTCAATTTCAGTACTCATGAACGCAGGGTCGAACCATCGAGGGAACAGGAGTTTGCTTATGATTTTAGTTATACCTAAGCGATAAATGATGACAAGAATCAAATCTAATTCAAAGGCTTCTTGTCGATTGACTACTGACATTTGACACAGTATGCATTTCAGGTTTGTAATCATCATGGAGAAACACTGAAAACCTGGGAGCAGTGGAGTTCCATTTTCTCGCTGTAGGGGACTCATCGGCAACGCACACCAGCAAGATACCGTCAGGGCTCGAACCCGAGACCTTCAGGTCCCGTGGCCAGCACGTTACCACTGAGTCACTAGGTAGGAGTTCAATGATCCATGTTTTCCTATTTCTGTCAGTTCATCGTATAGCGCGACCTCCAGCCAATGCCACCACTGAGTAACTGTCATCATATCATGAACTGACAGAAGTCAGAGAATATGGACCATTGGATTTCGGCTCTGTGGCTCAATGATAAGGTACTGACCACGGAACCTAAAGGTACCGAGTTCGATCCGTAAGGGGGGGGGGGGTAGTAGATGCGCGCTGCTGAGGAGTCACATACTAATGGGACGAAACAACTGTCCAGAACTTCCAGGTTTCCAATTAATTTCCAAGTGGTTATTTGGTGATGAGTACCAACCTGAAATCAATAAACAAATTTCCAGTTGTCTTCGGTCATCAGAGTAATTTTTCATCATGTTTAACACTAACAAAAACGATGACTTAGTTAAGTTGTAAACATTTTGTGTTAGTGAATCTCAAAGTGAACATCATCTGAGTTATTCCCTAGTAAATGGATATGAACTTAATAACCATATATATCTCTGTACAGTATGCAATGAAGATAACCTATTGTCTCAAGGAAATGAAGTTGGAACCTATAATCCACAAAAGTGTTTTCCATCTAGAGTAAATCTTCCTTTCTGTTTAATACACTTACCAAATGACTTTTAAACACTGATTATGAGCTATATTTCATTGGTTTGAATATTTAGTTTCCAACCGATTGGTAGCCAGTTTGAACTTCACTGTAGCCATTGAAGTTTTATTAGTTGAGTATGGTTCACTGTCTACTACAAAAATGTACACATGATTGTTCAATGGATTTCATTTTTTTCCTTCTGAAATTTTAAAACAGTAACATAATATTATGTTTATTAGAAAAGTAAACAGCTATAATAATAATAATAATAATAATGGTTTCATTTTGAAAGCTATTTCTGGAATACTGTACAGGATTTTCAGTACTTCATATAGCATCAATTGGATAGAGACAGTATGTATGTATACATAGCAAAATGAACATAGGTAGAAATTACATGAAGAAAAGGTAAAATATTCGCTCAATCTACAACTTTCTTCAAAATACACAGACAATTTAGGTAGACAGTCACATTAGCAATTAGATTCATCATCAATTAGTTTTCTTTCAAAAACAGAAGTTGATTAGTGTGTTAGTTCATTTCTAATACTTTCTTCATCACACAGTAGACGAACAAAATATGTACTTGCTCCTCATCTTTCCAAATGATCGACATCCAGAGATCTATGAGTGAAGAGGATGTTAGTCATCTGATAAAATAACTCCTGCTAGATGTTCACATGAGTTAATATGTTTGTCCATAACAGTTTCAACTAGAAGGTTTAGAAGTACATCACTAGTTCTACTGACAACTTTCAAAATTCTTCGCAATATAGTATAGTCTTTTTTCAACAACTCTAGAGAAAATAAAGAGGAACAATAGAAGAGGACAGGCAAGATGTTGGAGTTTATAAAACACAGGAGGATAGCCTGAGTAATACCAGATACTCTCAGCTTCCTCATATAGAATGTTGGATAAAAAATTCTTTTGGAAATTAGTGAGATATGAGAAGACCAGGAAAGGTGCGAAGAAAAATATACACCGAGATAATTCACACTTGTAACATTCTCCACTGTGCAACTATCAACAGAACAAGAATCATGAAAACTAAACAGTTTACATAAATTATGTTCACGTCTAAAACTAAAGTTTATGGTCTGGCATTTTAAGGAATTTAGCATAAGACCATTCTCAGAGGACTATCGTCCAACAGTAGATAGGGGCAATCTACTGAAGAGGAGATAAGTATAGGAACTGTTAGGTCATCAGCATATTTTGATGAAATTGATGCCATCTGAAGATGATAGGTCATTCAGAAAGAATGAGAAAAGACATAGGGAAAGGATATCTCCTTGAGGAACTTCATTCACATTAAGCAATGAGGTGGAGTGCTTCCCTCTATGAACAGTATATTGTTTCCTATCAGAGAAATAGGATTGCAGCTTGTCGACTATCCAAGACTCAGTATTTCTCCAATTAGCATTTTTATCAAGACTATAAGCAATATATATAAGAGAGTGATAGTGTTCAAAGTGTTTCTTTTGCTTTTCTATTCAAATTGATTAGGTTCTCTGAAAGTTTTCAGTGAGGATTCAAGCACAGATATTATTAGCTTCTCCATTATTTTTAAGAATGAAAAGGTAACTATAATCGAATGGAATTTGATATATATATATATATATATATATATATATATATATATATATATATATATATATATATATATGCATCTGATCATTTTTCTCTTTATTATTATTGTAGAAATTTTGGACCAAAATGTTCTGCATGTCATAAATTAATACAAAATGGAGAATTAGTACGATTTGCTCGACATTATGTATACCATATAAATTGTTTTCAATGTACTATTTGTAAAAAACAATTTACTACAGGTGATCAATATTATCTATTACATAATGATCAATTTTTAATCTGTTATGAACATTATTATAATAATGGAAATTCATTAATTTCTTTAAATTTATCAGTAATTAAAACTTCTTCAGAAATGGATTTATTAACTATACTTACAAATTCTAATTCTTTTATGAAAGAATCTATGAAAATAGAAAATAAAACAAAACTATTGAATACATTTACCAATTCTATAAATTCTGAATTAACAAATCAACATAAACATTCTTTAATTGATATAAATATGAATATGAAAAATCATTCAGATCAATCTAAAACTTATACTAGTCAATACAATAATTTGAATCTAAGTAATTATCAATTAAACTCTTCTTTATCTGGACCTTCTATGTTTTTATCATGTCGAACATTATTGCCAACTTTAACAACACTTTGTAATACACCTGTTGTAGCCTCAGAAACACTGGAATCATTGTCTTCAGTAAAGATTTCTTCCAATTCTATTACTGATAGTAAGTACTACTTTTTTTTTTTTTAGTTTATCTCTGATGGTGTTATGGTGGCGTCCTGTACTAGGATGAAATGATTATCTAGTGTACTCTAAGCTTCTTAATGGATGCATCTAAACTAGTGTTCCTAAGACCTCTAGTCTCGTGAAAACAATAACATAACCATATGCAATCAAGTTGAAGAGATTTTATTATGATTCTCAAAGAAAACAAGAATTCTCAGACTGTTATTCACTATTAACATTATGAGAAGAGTCGTATGAAGTTAATGTGTACAAAATCCCTGAAGTAATCTCTGCTGGCTACGTAGTAGGCTACTTAATAGCTACTGTTAAGTGATGCTTGGAGATTAAATCAATACATCGTGGACTGACATCAGTTGGAGGAACAAAAGAAACCTAAAAGCACTAGACAGCTGTTTTGTCCTAGTATGGGACTCCTCAGCAGTGCTCACCCGAAGTTCCAATGAGAAGTGGTGACCGGTGGGGTCAAAGTCTAATGGTCGTGAGGATAGTTACTCAACCATGACATTGGCTGGCGGTTGCACTATGTCGTGAGCTAACTGAAGTTGGAAATATGGACCATTGGATTCTGACCCAGTGGCTAGCTTAATGATAACGTGCTGGCCATGGAACCTGAAGGTCGGTGGTTCTATCCCTGGCGGGGTGGGGTGGTGGGTGCACACTGCTGAGGAGTCCCATACTAGTGGAATGAAACAGCTGTCCAGTACTCCCAGGTTTCCTTTGTTCCTCCAACTGATGTCAGTCTACAATGAATAACAACTTGAAATATTTTTAAATCTCCACAACTCCTTCAAAATTCAACTGAATAGTTATTAGTTGCATAATTGTTGACCAAGTTGACCTTCGCCTTTTGTTACTGATTGAAAGATTTAGTACACTTTATGAACCAGCAAGTCAAATAACAGAACATATGATATCATATTTTGTTTTGAGACTTGTAATTTCCCATTGCTATACTTGATAGAATTGGTCGACCTCTGTCGGTAGATGAGTAGTTATGTCCGTACCTTGATACTGCCCGACTATTCATCATGATGTAGTCTGCTTGGTGGCTGGATTTCGTCCCATTCCGGACTAGTCAAGTGGATATACTTGTCCCACAGTGAGTAAAGTTATTCCCACTGAGACTCTAACCCAGTATCCATCACTCTAAAGACCAAAGTATTATCCACTTGGCTACTGGAGCACGGGGTTCACCATTTATGCAAAGGGTATCAGTTGTTGATCACGGATACCTGTAATTTCTCATTGTTATACAAGGTTGAATCACTCGACCTCCGTCGGCAAATGAACTCGTATGCCAAAGCGCTGATACTGCCCGAATATTCATTGTGTTATTGTCTCTTTGCTGTAATATGCTATAAACACGTACAACAGTCTTCATATCAATTTAAAATCTTAGATCTGTGAAATTGAAGCTGATTAATACCAAGAAAATTTTCTTTTAGATAGTGTTCATCAGAAGATGGGATTATTTGAAGAACCATTGAAAACTTGGGAGAACTAGTTTAGGACTTTCTAGCAGTATGCATCTATGCATCTGTGAGGGATCGGACCTAGGACTATCGGGTTGTGTAGCAATCACCTTGTTATCCAGGCATTGGATCAGAATTTACTGCTGTAAATTCTACTACTTCTGTTCATCAGCCATACAAGATGACCTCACCTTACTATCAATGTTAAAGTACTTCAGTATATTGAGAATTATCAGTTTGACAGACTTACATTAATGATACTAGGTGATGGTTGAAGGTGAAATAAAAATCTAAGCAGTAACAGGATTCGAACCGATAACCTCTGTGTTACCAGCTAGGTAAGCTACCACACTGGACTTCGGTCATCGTGTTGACACTGACTTCCCAAATTAAGTTCTGGTCAGTTGTTGCTGATCCTCATAGCTGAGTAGGTGAAACAACGGATCGGTAACCCCGAGACCATTGATTCGAATCCTACCGCTGCCCAGATTTCAGCCACAATTAATCTTATATTAATGATGGATAGTGGCTAGCAGTGGAATCCAGGAAGTGCGTCTGGTCCTATTTGAGACCCGTTAGCTGGGTGTACCTGCATCCTAGTGGGTGATGTTGTTGCCGTTGCGACTCGAGCTCAGGACCGACTGATTCAAAAGCCAGAGCGTTATCCACTAGTTCACTGGGCCACGAGATCCTACTATTTTTTAGAGCTTACTAGTTATTATTACTTGCTGATATACTTGTAGTCCTCCGTTGTTCTACTGGATGGAATTAATCGACGTCTGTTGGCATATTGGCTGCTGTATAGATGGAAGCATGTCTAGCTGAAGAGTCCTAAACAGAAGAAAACCTGCATCTTGGATTCTATTGCTAGCCGTTACCAAATCAGTTATAACAATGAATATTAAGGCAATCTGGAAGCATCTGTATAGCAACCCATATACTAACGTAGATGTAGACAGTTAGTCGGCAAGACGATCTGTTCAGTCTGGACTTCCTGACTGCTGGAACTCACTGACAAGGTGCATCTGCTACCTTAAGGAAACTGGTATTCTCTCAGTGACTCTGTCAGCATTGGAGGCAGAGACTTTACTAACCAGCTATTTATGCCTCAAGTGATCCTTCGTAAAACTGAATGATGAAGAATCGGTTACTAGTGAGTAACCGGTATAACTGTTAACTTGTATCAGCTGGTCAAAGTCTGTCGACGAACTGTGCGATGCGGTCATGGAGAATCATCAGACTTTTCACAGTATGAGAGCAATGATGAATATTTGTTAACAATGGAATCTAGGATACACGTTTCGCCCTATTTGGGATTCGTCAATTTGATACATCTATAACTGAATGATGTTGTCCTTAACGAGAGTTGAACCCAGAAGGAAAGGCTCCAAAAGCAAAAGCATTATCCATTAGACCACTATGACACGATAACTAACAAAGGTCGAGGAATTCGGCTATATATATCAACGGGGAATTAGAAATTTTAAAAGGACAACTGATACCCGTTGCATAAGAGGTGTCTATCGTATCCCAGTGGCTTAATGGATGACACTTTGGCATTTGAAACAATAGGTACTGGGTTCAATTCTCACTAGAGTACAGGTGCATCCAGCTGATGCATCTCAAATATGATGAAACATGTGGCCTAGATTACATTGTTAATCAATAAGATCAACGTATCGGTTAGTATTAAGACCTACTCATATGAAGCCATCTATAAAAACAACAGAGGTCGAGCAATTCAACCCTGTATAGCAACCACAGACTACTTGTATCAAAATAACATTTTAAGGTGTTAGCTTTCCATCCAATGTTTAATAGGATGTAATAAAATTTATTTCATATCTGTCACATAGTGACAACACCAATGATCAAAGTAATGCATATCTTATAACTTGACATGATTACATCATTTCTCTTGAGACAGTTAGTTAGTTAGTTACTCACCTTTGTTTATATTATAAAGAAAATGTTTATGAATAATTTTATTATGCGCAACAGAAGTAACATTCATTGTACCTAAAGGTAGGTAGGTAGATAGATAGATAGATGGGTGGGTGGGTGGATATACGTCATTAAAGAAGACTGTGAACCTAAGACTTGTCCATCACTGCTATACACATAGGTAATATTAAGAAAGATGAACAAATTTACATTCATTTCACATCTAATCTACACAACACATTGACTATTCTTAAACAAAGACAGTTTTCAAGTTGACACACTCATCATCAATGGTGACTTGAAAAAATGTTGAAAAACATTTTTAAATTTTAAAATAACTTTTGGACAAAAGAAAAAGAGGATGTAAAAATGAAACAAGAAAAAAAAGAGAATGTTTTCACAAAGATTTTGTAATGTAAATTAGGTATTAAAAATAGAGTATAGGATAAAGAAAATAAGATAACTTTAAAAAAGCATTAGAATTTATATCTTAGAGTATGGTGTGAAAATTGGAGGATAGCACTGGATAGCTGTTTCGTCCTAGTATGATACTCATCAGCCGCACGCAGCCATGTCCCCGCCTACCAAAGATCGAACTCACCACTTTCTGATTTCACACTGAGCTCAATGATCCATAGACTACTATTCTTATCAGTTAATATTCACTTCACTTCCAACCTGATTGAGACCACACAGGTCATAGTTTCTCATTGAAACTACTTCTCTATCTGGAAGCATGTCATTAATAAGAACTTGGTAGTAACTAATTATAAGAATTATGGGGTCTTTTATTTATTTCAAGGTGGTATCCATCATGGATTGATAGCAGATGGAGGATTATTAAATAGCTAGAACCATTAAGCAACTATTTCTTTATAGTGTGCGACTCCTCGATGTTGAATGAATAGACAACTTTTAGAAGACTAACGCTTCGAAGCATAAACAGTACGATATATCCTTTGATATGATGAGTTCTGAAAGCTTTAGATAACTATATTCAAGTTATTGGCCAATAGGCGTTGAAAGCCTAATTTCACTACAATACACTCTTGTTAAGTTTTCTTCATTACTGAATGATGAATATTTCTAAAAAAGATGACATCGGAACGACTATTTACTCCCTGTAAGCTTTGAACTCTCTTTTCAGTTAGTATTAACCTATAGTATAAGTCACCTGTAAGACTAACAATAACATATAATCGATTAGATTGAGGTTACCATTTTGTATTTAGGTATAATGAATAGAAAGTTCTCGAAAACTATAGATGGACTACTGGATAGGCATTCTGAAGGCTGTTGGGTAACAGCCTATCACCGCTAAGAATTTTTATTGCTATAAGTGTAAAACTTGGGCACTGTAGTAGAGTTTAATTCCATATTAGATTTGTTTATTTGATGTATAACACACAGTGATACAGTATCATTTACTAGATGACGTTTTGAGCACAAATTTTTATATCAGCGGAAGCATACTACTTTCGATATCCTATCACCTGACATTGTTTGTTTTCTGTGGTAGTAAAATTTCCTATATCTCTGGTATATGTGTTGTATCATTTCTATTACAAGTGTTTGGTGGGAGCTGATTCGACGAACAGAGATTCAGTAATCAATCTATCTCTCCACCTAATTGTATTCTACTCAATTACAGTGCTTTTATCCCACCCACCCCTATTGTGTGATTGTATTTTAATGCTTACATTGTAATAGCCCAGTTTCTTCTGGATTGTTGATTTTACTGGGGTCTGTCATTCTATATTTAGCTAGATATCTATGTTTCGCTATTCTAACTGACCCCAACAGACTATGTACTTGACCTCACTAACGGTCATTACATAGAATTTGATAGATGAGATTATTGTGCTGAACTGATTCTATCGGATCCTTAGGCCAACTGACAAAGCTTATCTCTGAGTGAGTTTGTAGGTTTAAATGCCGCCCTAATTCCAGCTTTGTTGAGGATCCTGCGTAAAGTTTCTGATACAGTTTCTTTATAGGGTAACACAATAGAGGCTGGAAACACCTTTCTCTTTGTGTTGTCGTTATTGTTTCGTTTGTTGTGTGTTTGTATGAATTTCTTAATAAACTGTGGAGGATAATTACTAACTATTAGTGCTTCTTTTATGTGTTTCAATTCCTTGTTTAGGTCCTTGAACTGACTACTCAATTTTCTAGCTCTATTATTTAGACATTTGACTAAACCTGCCTTCACTGACTGATATTGGATTAGATGCCTTGAAGTCTAGATACTTTTTGGAATGTGTAGGTTTTCTGTAGATGATAGTATGTAAACCACCGTATGTCCTTCTTTTTATCCTGAAATCCAACATAGATAATTCTCCTTGCTCATTTTCTACCTCATGAGGAAGTTGTCATCCACATATAACCACCATATTTAGGTGAGGGACTGAACTTTTACAAAGTCATGTGTTTCTAGCTATCCATAAATATATCTGCTACAATTGGAGATATTAGAGATCCCATTGCTACTCCTTCTGTTTATTTATATATTTTGTTCTGAAATTTGAAGACTATGGAGGTTAGGCACAATTGTACGCCTAATCCAATTTCATCGACTGGTATCTTAATTCTGTAAGTAAGTTCTGAGTCAGTATTCAGTTGATTTCTGACTACCTCTACTCAATAACCATTTTTTCATCTTCTTCTATGTGTAGGTCACTAAGCCTTAGTTTTAACTCGTAAGAGTTTACTAGTCTGGAATTTGAACGGTTCTTAATAGGATACAGTATTGATGCTAAATACTTTGCTAGTTCATATGTTAGGGTATTTCTTAAGTCAAGTATGGGTCTAATGAACCTTTTTTCATTACCTCCGGTTAGGGTTATTACATTCTCAGTTATTTCTATTGTTGAAAAGTTTCTTCACGCTAAACTGTAGTTATTAGTTATTTATCATAATTCAGTATTTTCATAAAACCTTCGAAGAATTATCCGTGAAAGTTAAGGTTATCATTTATTGGATGACGTTTAGTGTACAAGTAATTTCTCATAATCATATCACGGTGAATCAAAAACTTTTAAACTTAACTTTCAAATAGTGTGCAACAAAATTTTCCAGATAATTTAGAAAGATTCCAAATCCCTGAAACTTTTCATAAGCATTTTCCTTCAAAGTTTCAAGAAAATGATATATGATCATACATGTAAATATCAGACTGTTTGAAAAGGTTAATTCAATAGGATATTTCATTCTAGAAGGTCTACAATAGCCAACGCTACTATAAATCGATATAAAGCGTTGTATTTTGTACATAGTTTGACGCTAAAATGAACATACTCTTGACTTACTATCTTGTATATTTTTGGAGAAGTTAAGCTATCATCACGGGTGGAATCTGAAGCTTGTTCGTCAAGTGTTCTCAGGAACATAGTCAAGTTATATGAGACTTATATACTACAATTGCTTTCTATTCTTCAGTTTTAATGGTAGTCGAATTCTCTATACATCCAACATTAACATAAACTCATTCCTATTGAATATGTTTGGCACGGATTCGATGAGAAGAGATTCAGTGAATATATTCATTTAAGGAATTATACTCTGTCATTGGGTTCTATATTAAATCAACTACTCCTATTGAGGGAGTTACGTCAGCCTCTGCTCTATGAATTGAATTTCCCGTGATCGTCAACACTTCTGAGTGTGGTTAAGGAAAGATGTGTTAAATGCAATTAACAGCTGTATATATAAACACACTTAGTTCAAATGAACCATAAGATGGATATAAGCAAGCCATTTCCTATTCTTTACCGGGTTCCCACCAACTTGCTAAAATGTAACCTACGCTGAATCCTTCAGACTGTAGAAGTAGTAGTAATCAGGAGTAAACAGTCCAAGTTATATGTTCGAAAAAACAAGTCTTACTTACCACTAGCACCTATCTCTACCTCACTGTGGATTTACAAATTCCTTAGCATATTACCCTAGGTAATCTAATTTTCTAATTCCATATAGGAGATATCCCTTCATTTCTATAGTCACAAATAACTTTCAAAAATTCTCTTAACCTAGGCTTTTATTCATGCATTCATGGTTCAAAAACAATCATAATCGATTTACAATTAGACAGTGGGATGAACTATTCAATTTTTGACCTGTTATATATATGATAATGTAGATTTTGATTATTCCCCTGAAGAAGCTCAAATCAAACTTCCGTGCGAAAAAGTCCTAATTTCTTATTTCAAACACGCTGAGATTTGAATTTAGGGGTTTGTGAGAATTTAGAGATTATTTTTTAGTTGGTATTTATCGTGGACTGACATTAATTGGAAAAATATTCGAAGCCTAAAAGTACTGAACAGCTGTTTCATCCCACTAGTATGGAACTACTCAACAGTATACACCCACGACCCCTCCCTTCAGGGATCGAATTCCCGGCCTTCAGGTTCCATGGCCAGCACGTTACCATTGAGATAGCCACTGTGTCCATATTTCCTACTTCTCTCAGTTCACGACATAGCGCAACCGCCACCTAATATCATCGTTGAACATTTGTCCTCATGGCTACCAGGTTTGCTCCACTGGTCACGATTTCTCATCGGAACTTCGAGAATCACCTCTGGAAGCTAGTCACCAATGAGCACTAGTTTAGTTGAATTCAACTGGAACTTCCAGAGGTGATTCTCGAAGTTCCGATGAGAAATCGTGACCAGTGGAGCAAACCTGGTAGCCATGAGGACAAATGTTCAACGATGATATTAGGTGGCGGTTGCGCTATGTCGTGAACTGAGAGAAGTAGGAAATATGGACACAGTGGCTATCTCAATGGTAACGTGCTGGCCATGGAACCTGAAGGCCGGGAATTCGATCCCTGAAGGGAGGGGTCGTGGGTGTATACTGTTGAGTAGTTCCATACTAGTGGGATGAAACAGCTGTTCAGTACTTTTAGGCTTCGAATATTTTTCCAATTAATGTCAGTCCACGATAAATACCAACGATAAGATTTGTCCAAATCTAACTGATATCTAATGTCAATTTTTCACTCAGCGCCCAATATTTCTTAAACTATTTGGTCAAATCTTCACCACGGGTTCATACAAGTTCTCTTAATCTGAATAAGAAGCTATCGAAAAGAATTATTTTTTGTTCATTCAAATAACTTTTGAATGATAATGGAAAATGTTTAAGGACTTGAAAAAAATTAAGTATTTAGTATCTGGGACAAAAATTGATTTGTTTCATTTAAAACAATGATTACAGTAATGTAAACAGGAGACTACTGATTCCAATATTAAGTAGTAGGTTAAATACCCATTGAATATAAAATAATTTTACAAAAAAATATTATAGTTAAGAAGTTCTTTGAACATATATAGATCTTATTGTAATGATGACTAGGTAAGTATGCAGTGGAATAGATAGTCAAACTCAATATTCAGCTTACTGTTTGGTGCTGATGACGTTCAATAATAAGACAGTGAGTGTCCCTGAAGTTTAGGCAAATAAATATCAAACAATCAAACTACCGATCTAATGTAATTAGTAATCCAGATCAGAACAGTATTAAACTAAAGAATGTGGCTGAGATAGGAGTTCAAAGGCAGTATCAATACTTGAAGGTCATCAGAGTGGCATTTCAAACAACAAGGAATCTTGAAGCGATTTTATCAATTAAGAAGATCTTAACATTATTACACAGATAATGATAGTTAGAGGAGTTACTGTATGATGCATATTTAATCTTTTTAAACACTCATACAAAATATACTGAATGAACAGTCGAATATTTCATTAGGATTATAATTATAGGTCCAGTAATTCGATCCAGTATAACAATGAACAACAACTAATACCTGTTGCACAAATTGTCACTCTTATGCTCCAATAGTTCAAAGGATAACGCTTTGGCATTTGAAGGGATGAGTACTAAGTTTGAGTCTCATTGGGAACAAAATCACTGCGCACTAGGGTGCAGATATATCCAGCTGACGAGTCTCAACTAGGACGAAACACACCTCTTGGATTACACCGTTACCCATCAGGTAGACTACAATATAAAAACTAGTTTATTTCAGTAGTTAATAAGAGACACATTGATAGGAATGGGAGAAACACAACTGCACCTCCTGCTGGATCCTAAAAGTGACTCATGTGTGTGGTGATTACTCTCACGTGTCAGCATTAGTGTTACCTACTAAAACTATAATCAATGAAGCGGGGTTCGGACCCATGACTTGTTGACTAAACTAATAAGCTGTAGTGTTCCATATATTCTATATGTAGTAAGACAAAAACAACCATTTACATTTACATATACATATCTACTGAGATTACTGAATTACAGTCTAGTACAAGTTGACATTTATGATATAATATAGTATACTTCATAATTGTACAAGTAAGAAATGACACAGTGAAGTATAAACCCTTAAGGTTAGTCACCTGGTAACAATATTCTAACTATCTTGTTGTGTCATAAATTTTTAACAAAAACACTTTCAACGAGGCCTTTTTTTATTTTCAACATAAATTTGTCATCTCTATCAAAATGATTACTAAGAGATCATTAGAGTTGATTTACGAATGTTCAACTATTAAAGCTTTTTTCAGGTTAAAGATAATTTTTGAGATGAATGGGGATTTTTAATTTAGAAGTGGAATTCATCATGGACTGACATCATTGAAAATTTGGGAACACTGAACAGCTGTTTCGTCCTAATATGAGACTCCTCAGAAGTTGGAAATTGTGAACTACTAGAAACCGACCCAGTGGCTGAATGGTTAACGCGTTCGCTGTGAGACCTGAAGGTCCTGGGTTCGAGCCCTGGCCAGGTCCTGGGTGCATACTGCTGAGGAGTCCAATACTAGAACGAAACAGCTGTCCAGTGTTCCCAGGTTTCCAATGGTTCCCCAACTGATGTCAGTCCATAGTGAATACTACTTCTAAAGATAATTTGTTTTGAACAGAATATATTTTGAAGTCTATAAGAATTTTATTTTTAAGGTGGTATTCATCATAGACTGATATCAATTGGAGAATCAATGAAGGTATTGAACAATCGTTTCATCCTAGTGTGGTGAGCATTGTTGATCAGAATGCATATAAGTAGTATATGCTGAGACGGAGGCAGAAATCATAGGGAATTACCAGCAAGGGGTAAGGATTCTGCCCAAAGAAACGTAAGTACATTGTCTCTTAGGAAAGAAAATTCACCAGTTCCTTCCACATACACAATTCCAGCTTCAGTAGTCCAACAGTAACAGATTCAGCACTTTTCAGAAAACCAGTTCTCACTATCCGCCATCGATGTTTACGTATCTTGCAAGCTATTTACCGTTCCCTTGATAATCATCCTCAACTACATGTTGTTGTATAGAATTTATACCACTTTCTCCTTCTCCTTTTGTCAAATTCATGAGTAGATGCTGCTTAACACATTGAGATAGACATTTCATAATACATCCTACATAAAATATTCCACAGCAGCAAGCCGATTTATAAATGTGGATTAATATTAAAATAAGAGGAATCTTGTCTTTCACACACAATAGTAAAATTCAACCTCATAGTTGCTTCTGGGAATGTATTTCTTAACAACCAATGTAGATTATGTGAGATCATCACCATTCAACTGAAGGCTTAGAAACAGTTTCTTCTTCATACAGATACAAATAACCGATCTATTTCATGTTATCTTCATATCCTTCTTAGTAGAATTCCCTGAATATTCATTTTGTTGAAAGACAGCTTTTCACTTTATGTAGCTCTTTATTGACTGATTTCTTTGGATAAATTCTCCTGCTATTGTAGTGAGTGTTGCTGATGAGAATGAGAGGTTTTCAGAAATGATGGGGAATTACCAGTGAGGGGTAAGGATTCTGCCCAAAGAGACTTAAGAGAGAGTGTGGGCGTATAAAGGGCGAAGTAAGATACAAAACAGAAGAGGAAATGAAGCACATTAGGCAAATGACTGTTTTAGTGCAAGGTGTACCATATCTGATGACTACTGTACAAGATGTCAATAATAAACACTTCTCGTTTCCTTCACTGGTAAAGGCTCCTCAGCAACACACGAATTGAAAGAAATAGGAAAACGGTAACCAGCGGCTGAATTCTTAAGGCCTTGGCTTTGAATGCTCTGAGAAATCTGGTACTAGGACGAAACAACTGACCAGCTGTCCGAGGTTTTCAATGGCTTCACGACTGATGTCAGTTTGTGATCAGTACACTACCTTAAGTATGGATCGCGACCACATTCGAACCAGCTGCCATTGAGTTTCGGACCCGGTGCCCTGCTAACTGAGCTATGAGGCCGGAAACATTTCATCTTCAATCATCACCCAATATCAATACCAGTCTACCAAACCACGGCTATCTCACATAGTCGAAAATGATAATAATTTGTTGTTAGCTCTCCACTAGTCGAGGTGACTGAACTGGTTACCTTCGTTAAGGACTTATTATCACATAATTTAATGGGATCTCAGAATGACTACGTCAAGGAACAGCTCCATGACTATTGATCAGTGTGTACTGCTGAAAGGTCCCGTATTAGGACGAAACAGCCGTCCAGTGCTACTACGTTTCTCAACAGTCCTTCAGCCCATATCAGTTCATAACGAATACCATCTTGAATATGGAAAGACTCTACTTCTTGTCGAATGGTTTGTATATATAATACTCAATAATAATCTGGATTCCGGATCAAAAATTGAAAAATATGCACACATATGTAGAAAGATGCTCTGAAGTCAAAGAGGATCTGATCTAAACTTCAGAACAACAGATCTTCAATAGACGGTAATATAAAAGTTATCAGGTAGCCATTAAATCGTCACAAGCAGAATTAAGGTTAGAACTACATGTATCATAACTTAGTCAATATGTCTGATTCTTCTTGGTAGATAGCATTGGAACCCGGCACGCGTTTCGTCCTATTTGGGACTCGTCAGCTGGATGTATGTGCACCCCAGTAAGGAGTGACGTTGTCCCCACAGAGACTCGAACCAAGTACCCACCGCTCCAAACCGTAAAGCGTTATCCACTAAACCACTGGAGCACGAGTGTCACAATTTGTTCAACGGGTATCAGTTGTTGTAATGATACTTGTAATTTCGCGTTGCTATACAGGGCTGAATTGCTCAACCTTTGCTGGCAGATGGGCTTTTATGAGGATTCCTGTATACTGTTGGATATGAGTTTCCTTCTGTTTGAAATTCATAAGTATGTTAACATGTTTTAATCACAGGATCAGCAGAACAGAAATTCGTGTAATGAAATAATGGGACTGAATGAATACTGCTCATAAATCGTTAGGCAATTATTATCCAATGATTGTTTGAAGAGAATAGATGTATAATCTGAGAAATTCTACTGATACTTGAGTAACTACTGGGCATTATGCTAATTGGAATCTATACAGGTTTATTCTTATTTCATTCATGTGTAACGGAAAAACTTAGGGACTGTGGTAGATTATAATTTTGTTTTAGTCTGTTTATTAGATGCGCCACACAGTGATATAGTATCATTTTCTGAATAACGTTTTGGACATAATTCGCTGTCCACAACTTTGAGACATCCGTAATATAGTTCTAATTCTCTCACCTTCTTTGCGATAAGGCTAGTAGAATGTTCCACATATATGGATGGAATACATGCAGAAGTATTCCTATTGGATAGATCAGGGATTGATTTGGTTATTATTCTCATCCTCCACCCAGTTCAGTTACGAAAACTAGCAGTTGAAAAACTCCTTGATTATTGAAGTAAAGTTAAAACCTGGTCAGTAGCTAATTCTTTAACCAAGCTAGTAAAAAGTGGGGCAGGTAATCTGAAGGCTACTGGTACAGATTTCACCATATCAGGCAGGTAAGAGAATTATTCTCTGGACGCCTATTTAACCCTTCAGACATAACTTTTTGTTTACATAATGCATTGAAATTGCCAAATGATAAGTCGCAATCAATATATCAAGCAAGTACTTATCTCCTCGATGGGAATCTTGGAAAAGAGCTGATACAACAGTTTCGCTAGTGTTTTAGGACTCATTCAATGTAAATGAGCATATTATTTTGAGGTTAGTGGGGATTTTTATTCAAATCAAAGTAGCATTCATCCTTAACTGACGTCAGTTAAACAGCCCTTGAAAACCCATCAGCATAGGATAGCTGTCTCGTCCTGGTATGCGACTCAGCACTATGCACCCATGACCCTTGACCAGAGATTGGATTCAAGGCATTCAGGTCACACGTGAATGCGGTGACCATTCAGACATTGAGTTGGTGTTCAGTGACCTACAGTGTGCCACTTCTGTCAATTGCAACTATCAATAAAGGTTTTCGGTTGGTATCCGCTTTATTTCTGACTGATGATTTACCTTACAGGTTAAGGCTTCTCATTAGAACTTAGGGATATTCATTCCCACGAATCTCATCAGTGAGGATTACAAAATAATGTATTCTTTACGGAGGTCGATGGAAATCTTAGAAAAAGGCTGATATAGCTATTTGAAGAATGACATTTTCATTATTTATTATTATTTGTCCCTCAGGTTCCTAGTCAAACAGAGAGCTTCAGTAGCATGTCACCATTTCACTCTCTTCTCTGCAGTATTTGTAACCTGGCTCCACGACTGCCCACAAGCTTTAATTTCCTCTTCACACCATCTCCTCCATATCACTTTCTGGTCAGATGCCCAAATCGTAGTGCCCCATTTGGGTTCCACTCGACAGCATAACCTGGTGCGTGATGTCTCTGAATGGTCTTCTCAATGTATGCCCAATCCATCTCCACTTTCCTCTGCATATTTGTTGGGTGATAAGTTGTTGGTTAGTTCGTTGCCAGGCCACAGTTCCTCGTTGTTTACTCTTTCTAGCCTGATTTTTCTGATCTTCAGTATCGAGTGAGCGAAGGTGGCGGCAGCTGTTGATGCTGTATGTCTGTAGTTCGTTGGAAATGCTTTGCGTAACGCCGCCGCCATGTTCCTCAACCATTACATAGAAACACTGACTGACTTGACTGACATTAGTAGTGTTGAAAATCCGAATGCTGTTCACGCTTTATGCTGAGTGGAGTGGAGTGGAGTGCAGTGGGGTAGATCTACACACTGATCATTTCAGATGATTGAAGGAAGACCTGTCTTGTTGTGTTTCTGATCCTGGCTTTGATGTCCTCATCTGTGCCACCTGTAGTTGGAATTATGGTGCCCAGAATAGGTAGGTGAAAAAGACAAGTTGCTTTACATCTCTCCCGTTGGTGATGATTGGTGCTTGTTGTTGTTGTTATTGGTTGGGTATGTTCATCACCTCTGCCTTCTCTACCTTCACTTGAAGGAAGTTCCATCTTCGCTGCCTCTTCTGTCAACTTGTTGGTTTTGCCTGTAGATCTTCGAGTTTGTACGACATAAGACATAAATCATCATGGGCAAAATCCAAATCTTCTCCTAGGGTCTTTTCATCGGTTCAGTGTATGCCCCTTTCCTCCCTCCTCACAGTTTGTTGGATCATCCAATCGACTAAAATCAAGAAGATCATCTGTGTTAGTAGACAGCCTTTGTCTTACTTCTGTCTTCTCTTCAAAGGTGTCACCGAGCTTTTCATTGTGAATCACTTGACATACGGCGTCGCCATATAGTTGTTGAATGAGATTGATAAAGGTTTGTGGCACTAAAAACCATAATGCTGAAGCAGCTACCTGACAAATCACTTCTCAGTTGACGCTGTCGAAGGTCTTTTCAAAGTCGATGAAGTTGAGATAAGGTGTAGAGTTGACTGTCGTTATATGCTCTTTTCTATGATGATGCGTAGCATTGCTGAAGAATAACATAGAATCCACTAAATCTACAAATCACTATTGTTCACTCCTGTTTTATCAGAAAGATGGCTAAGATATGCTCTTTTTTAAACAAACTGGAAAGTCTACCCCTTTTTTTTTTAGAAGTGCAGATACATTTCAAAATGTAATCCTGAATGACTAATTGTATACTAACTGCTCAATTATTTTACCCATCTGTCCAGTTGTTTAAAGGTTTAGTTACTAGGCCGACTTTCTAGTTCATTGAAGCATTAATTTCACCATGAAATGGTAGTAAAGTAAAGGTTGATATGAAATGATATCATAGTAGAAATTGACAACATATAAAAAGAACAGGTTATTCTCGAAACTAGTTGACTAATTCTGAATCCTTGTGTCAGTGATAAAAAAAATGTTTCCTTTTGTTGCTATGATAGAATAGATTGAATTATACCTTAGAGAAACAAAAGTTTTCATGTTTTATACGTATGTGTGTGTGTGTGTGTATCCCTATGTATACGTGAAAAGTTGTATTCTTCTATGGTAAATACTTTTATTGGTTGCCATTACCTTATTCCCATATCTACCAGAGTGTGGTTTCACTATGATTTCTTGAAAAAAATATGAAAAAATATGAGGAAATATGAGGAAGAAAAAAGAGAGAATAAGAGAACTTCTGAAGAAACAATCTTTCTTTATGACATTTATGTATACATTGTGACTAAAATATTTCAACCTTTAAATTACCATGATTTATGTTAAGTGTTTACCAATAAAAAGTTTTTTTTGTTAAACAAGTTTATTGTCTTGCCTGTTTGTCTGTTTGTTTCTTTCTTCTATAAATTGTAATCCGAGAAAATGTCTATCGTAAAAAAAAATATGAAAATTGGAACATATTTTTAAATGTTGACCTATTAAGGTATCAATTACCCAAGGATTACCCAAGGATAATACAGGCGAAAACTAACAAGCTAACAGAAGAGGCAACGAAGACAGGACTTCAAGTGAATATAGAGAAGACAGAAGTGATGAAGATACCGCACAAACAACAACAACAAACTCCAGTCACCATGAACGGGAAAAACTTAAAGGAAATAACCTCCTTCACCTATCTAGGAAGCACTGTTTCAACTACAGGCAGCATAAGCACAGACGAGGATGTCAAAGTGAGAATCGGAAAAGCAAGACAGGCGTTCATTAGCCTGAAACCAGTGGGGAGATCTTCTGCACTCCACTTAGCATGTGGAACAAGATCCGGATTTTCAACACCAACATCAGTCAAGTCAGTGCTTCTGTGTGGTGATTGAGAGACTTGGCGCGTTATGAAAGAGATTTCCAATAAACTACAGACGTTCATCAACAACTGCCTACCCTGGCTTGCTACTGAAGATCAGATGGATTGCCAGAAAGAATAAACAACAAGGAACTCTGGCTGGCTGTCAAAGAACCAACCAAGAACCCATCACGCAACAAATATGCACTGGAAGGAAGTGGAGATGGATTGGATAGAGCATGCACTGAGAAGGCCGACTGGGGACATCACGCGTCAGGCCAGTTGCTCGAGTGGAATCCCCATGGGAAGCGACGAGTTGGACGTCTGAGGTGAGGGTGACATGGTGGAGGTAGTGTGAGGAGGAAATGAGAGGTTGTGGGCTGTCGTGGAACCAGGTTGAAAAGATCTCAGAGAACAGAGTTCACTGGAGACGTGCTACTGAAGCCCTATGTTCCACTAGGAACCCAAGGGACTAATAATAATAATAATAATAATAAACCCAAGGATAATACAGTAAAGACAGGATTTTCATTTCGATATAGAGATAAATGTTATTTGATTAGCTAGGAACAACATTAGAATTGGATAGTTTTTTTAATGATTTCATCAGAACTTCTTTGTGAATGAACTTCTCAATCTATTAAGCTATTATTATCAATCTAACTATTTGAGATAATCCATATGTGGTTTGCCAGACTTATATAACTGATACTTGATAATGATTGAAAGTGAAATAGAAATTTGTGCACCAAGATGGGATTCGAACCACTATTCTCTGACTTAAGATGTAGTCTATACTTGAGTTTCGTTGCTGATTTGGTATAGCCATGGATCGGTAACTTAGAGGTTGCTAGTTCTAAACTCAATGAGACCCACCAAGACGTTCATTTGACCTTCAGTCATCACGCAGTATTAAAATGCTTTTATTCAATTTAGAAATCGATGAGAAAAGCACAGGATTATCATAAATGAGAAGTTTTAAAGTTTTGTTGATTATTATTTTTATTAAATTTTGAGGGGGTTGTGGAGATTTGGAAATATTTCAAGTTATTATTCATCGAAGACTGCTGAGGAGTCCCATACTAGGACGAAACAGCTGTCAAGTGCTCCCAGATTTCTTTTGTTCCTCCAACTGATGTCAGTCTTCGATGAATAACAACTTGAAATATTATTTTTATATCATTTCAATGTGAAAGTTGTATTCCTTCGATATTCCTAAGAGTTTAGAAGTTATTACTTTTAGACGAACTGTGAAAGAATTTTACTGATCAAATTTTGTAATGAAACGTTATTCGATAATGACAGATTCTGATACATCAACCTGACTCACAGGAAGACATTTGTAGTCTGAACAACTTGTTAGTCAAGTCTCTGACTTCAGAAGTAAGCGATGTCGATTTGAATGATCGATGGAAACTGCCAATTTCCTCATAAGTTGAATGTACACTTTACTGATGAGTGCCAGTAAGTGTGAAACATAGGGGGAGCTTTAAGATTCTACATCAAATACACAAAAGAATTCGATTCAGTATGTCAGTATACTAATGATAAACCAAAACAGTATTGTTTTCACTATTTATGGGTATTCTTGTGATTCTCTGTTATTATTACTGGATCGAATTGTTCAACCTCTATTGACATATGGGCTCCTATGCGGATGCCTCGATATTACGGGAATATTAATTATGGTAATCGATTTGACTGCGGCTATCAGTGGAATCTAAGACTCCCGTTTCGTCCTGCTTGAGACTCGTCATCTAAATATACCTACACCTCAGTGAGTAATGCTGTTTTCACCAGGACTTGAACCTCCTACACATCATCTCGAACACCAAGGCGTTATGCACTAGACCATGGAGGAACGATTGCTACCTTTTGTACGATGGGCACTAGTATTACAAACGCGCGTCCTGGATTTTGCTAGCCATAAACAAATAAATTACCATCAATGACATTCAGGCAATATCGAGGCATCCGCATAGGAGCCCATATGCCAATAGAGGTCGAACAATTCGATCCAGTATAACAACGGAGAATCACAAGCATATCCATAGATAGTAATAACTAATACCCATTTTACAAGAGGTGGCTATCGTGCGTCAATGGCCTAGTGGATAACGCCTTGGAGATTGGAGCGATGGATACAATGTTCAAGATTCATTGGGAAGAGTATAACTCAGTGGGGTGCAGGTACATCCAGCTGACAAGTATGAAATAGGACGAAATGAGCTTCCTGGATTTCTTTGCTAGCCACAACCAAGTAAATTACCAGTACTGTGTTCACTGCAGAATGATCAGTTTGAGTGGACTCAACATTTCAATTGACGGTTACTACATTTACTTTGAAGTTGTTTATTCTTCCTCTTGAATAGTTGTCATCATAATGAATTTTTATTGTAAAAGTAGTACACAGGTGTAGAACCGTCCTTAACTCAGAGACTACAGAGATTTAATGATAGACGTAAAGCAGTAGGCAGAGCACCGAGTCGGTGACCTGGAAGTTGTTGGTTTGAATCCTCCTGTGAGCCAGATTTCCATTTCACCTTCAATTATCACCAAGTGTCAACTAATATGAGTATGCCAAATCCCGGCTATCTCAGATAGTCAAAATGATCATTTTTAATTTGCTCATATAGGCAGTTACCTAAGCTTAAGTGTATAATTTAAAGGTGAAAAAAAAGAATATTTCTCTCTTCTTGTCTTTACTTCAGCTTCTCCTTCAAAACCAGATGAGTCTGAATCAAATGTACCAATTAAGCCAATGCCTGAAATTGGAGTCTCTATACCAAATCATTTTATTCAACCGGAGTTAAATAATCCTTATTCAATGTTGAAAAATTCACAATCCTCTTTTCCACGTGATAGATATTTATGCAAAAAACCTCAACCAACAGTAGAGTTTAATTTTCATCCCGATTTAAGTAGTTCAGATATTCCATCTTCAAATGTTTTATTCCCTCAGTTTGAAGTGAAATCAGATCTTATATATTCATCGAGTTTCAACGATTTATTGACCACTAGTATTACGTCATCATCATCATCATCACCATCATTATTATTATCATCGAGAATATCACGTCTATCTCATACCTTAACCGATTGTACTCCTACAATAATTTCCTCTTCTCATAACAGTAATAATCTTTCACATATGACTAATTTTCGTCAAATATGCCATATTTATCATATAATCAACAACAATTTATCGGAAAACCACAACAATTATCCTTCACAAATGATGATAATAGTACAAATGAGAATAGAATAAAGTGCATACGGAAGTTGAATGAGGTTCAAGACAACTTGGAAAGCTTTAAACTCAATGGTGTTGAGTATAACACAACAATAACTACTACTACTTGTAGTAGTAATAGTCACAGCATAAATTGTCATCAAACTAATTTCTTATGGATGAACAAGCATATTCATGAGGACAATATTGGAGTTGGTGTAAATGACAGCCCTTTGTCTGATCTATACACCCGCGATAATCGTTCATTCTGTTCCTCTTCACTTAGTGAAAATATATCAAATAAAGAAAATCAATTGATTAAATCAACTGAAAAAATTTACCCCAATAGAAATCAAAAATCATTTCAATCAATAACTGGGGATATAAAACATGATCAGAGTGAAAATCATGATTTCATTGTATTGAATAAAAATAAATTGATTATTAATGATCAGTTTGTAAAAACAATGAATTTATTTGTTCATAATAATCAAGTTGGTGATAATAGTGTACCTAACCATGATAATGATGGCGGTGGTGGCGGTCAGGACGACGAAGACGACATCGGTGGAATTGATTGTAATGATAATGAAGCAAGACATAATTCTGTTCATTTGGATGAATTTAACAATACCACATTAAATACTGATCATGATAATGACTTTCATGAGACCAATTCTCCTTCCTCTCATGATAGATTTATTCATTTATTAAAT